>CM042241.1:42606265-43206265 GCA_023566225.1 Romanogobio albipinnatus | reverse complement strand
ATCGATTTAAATCGTCAAACGTTTCTTTTAGTGAAAAAAAATCACGTATTTTTTTAGCCCATATCGCCCAGCCCTACAACTACTTTCATGCAGTTAATTAATAAACCATTGGTTTGTATCAGCCTTGTTCATTAAATGAATAAAAAAAAAATCGGCAAATACATATCAGTGACCGATACATCTCTATAGGGCTGTAACGATTTGACCAAAAATAAAAACCTCGATTAATTGAACATTTGACCTCGATTACGATTAATGAACGATTATTTTTTTTCTAATGAAAAAGTGCATTTCTTTGTGATTTTAAAATACTTGAAGGAAACGGTTCACTTTCAGCAGTTATTGTCTATGGGGCAGATTTCTGTTTGTTGTACATCAGATACAGATAAATTAACACTGTAGGCCTACATTACATTTATTTGAATGCATTAATGAGAGAGTGATTGTGTGTGTGAATTACTCATACCGTCTCTATTCATTATGAAGCTGTGGTTTGTACTTACTTCAAAGGTATTATAACGGTTGAGTTTCTAAGCTACTTTAGTGACTTTACCACAGGACAGCGTTGATCCTGCGTTTCTGTGCTCCTCTGCGCGCGATCTTCACGTGATGTGCGAGCTTCTGTCTTGAGTGTTCGTTTGTCAATAAATCAGGCATTAGTTCAACATAATACACATCTGATGGTCGAAACTCGCTTTAATGTTCAAACTGACAGGGCTTAAACGACATACAAATGACAAAGCTTTGCGAGAACGCTGGTGAAAGAGGTCTGCCTTCAGGGCGCGCGCGTTGTCGCGTTTAAACGCATTTACTTGACAAACTTTACGAGCAAGAAAGTGAAAGCGGCTTCGGGGCTTGCGCGCGCCGTCTCTCTCTCTGTGTGTGTGTGTGTGTGTGTCAGCGCGTAGGCTATAAGAACAGCAATTAACTGACCTGTATAAACTGTGTAAAACATGCAGTTACTATAGTGATTCTGGGCATCTATAAACACAGATAACCGCTCCTGCATCTCTGTGTGCCTGCAAACTGCACTTGATGTGACTGACGGGGCGGAGTCACGTGAAAACCGAAATAACCGACATGGGAAAAATACGTCGGTTAGAGGTTCTGAATGTCGGTTTCGGTTATTTTTCGATTAATCGTACAGCCCTACATCTCTACCAAAAATATTTGTTCTTTTTTTTTCTGTTTTGGGCAAATATTTTCGGTGCATCATTAGTGGGAACAAAATAATGGCATGCTCCACAAATTATAATATAATCTTTAATCTACAATATAATATTTAATAACTGTCATCAGAATGCCGTATGACAATAACCAACACCCAAAAAACAAAAACAAAACATGCTGGCACATGCTGACCTGACCTGGTTATTTTCTTAATGTGAACAGTTCTCCTCCTCACCCTTAGGCCCTTAAACAATGAGTTGTCCTTTCAGTTTCACATATTCCAGCTAAAAGAGGTAGATAGCATCACCACAACTACTAATAACTAAAAGACAAGACCTTAGAAAAGATGGCAGGACTAATATTGCCACTATGCCGATCACCATGACTCGATAATTAAATAATTCTTATTCAATTACGTATTCTGTTGCTCTCACCTATGGCTAAACATCACTGGTGGAGTTAGACTAGACTGATGTGGGTTGTTCTCTCATTATGTTTGTTCTATGGCTTGAGTAATAATCCTGTCAATGTCTGCCCGAAATCACATGGTGCTAATGAGAACGAGGAAGTACTTGGTGCTCAGAAAGGAGGTAGCATGTTCTTGCCATGTATTTCAATATAAATAGAGGAGCTTGTTTAGAAACATTCTATTAACAGACACAAATTGGTCACATGAGATTTACTCCTTGTCAGACAGGCCTTGTTCCATCCGTGTGCACAGCACGTATATACTTAAATTACTTTTCACTGCCAAATGTAGGAGTAGAAGATAAGGTGTGTAATGAAACTAATTAAAATGTGTTAGAGGTGTCAGTAAACTAAGATAGTGAGGTCTTCAGGGGCAAAAGGAAGAGGAAGAACAAGAAAATACGGTATTATTGGGTTAAGTTTTAAAAGTAAGAAAATCACTACTATAAACATCAAAGGAGTAGAAGTAAATGACAAACTAATTGTATAATTAGCATTGCACCAATGGAAGTGAAATTCTGCAGACTGTTCTACAAATCTACAAGTCTAAAACAACATTTTGCATATATTTTGTCTATTGAGTGGGTGGACTTCCAGCTTGTTCCCATGTCATGCAATATGTATAATTGTATAACCCAGACATTTGTGGGGGGGGGGGGGAACATAAATATGAATCCTAGTCAATACTGTGAATGAAAATGAGGCTCTGAGAGATAGACGTACATTCAAAGGGTTTGTACTGTTGTTCAACTGGGTGTTGAGCTTTCAGCTGACGCAACTTTTTCCAAAAAAACTTCCTGGTGTTGTTCATTCGTGAAAAATGATGATCCTCCTGATAAATGTCATAGTTTTACTTTTGCAGTTTTCAAGTCAAAACCAGGCAAATGTTAGTTTTAGAGAATGGCCTCAATTAAATATAACATTGGCTTAAAAATCTACTGATAATAACAAACTATATCAAATATATCAATATCAAAAGTATATATTTTTTAACTAGCGTATATTTAGGTCTTGCTTTGTAAATAAAGGATGCATGCAGGTGTTCTTGACAGCCCATTACTGCAGTCATTCCCAAGGGAATTCCCAGGGTAACTTAATATGCTGCTATAAAGCTATGGCTTGTCTCTTTGTATAGTTGGTTGGTCTAAATGGTAAGCTTGAGATCAAAAACTAAACCTTGAAATGCCATACAAAGAAGTCACTTGGTGGGACTAACATGAGTGTACACATTTTAGAGAATATGACAAAAAAAATTGGGTGGGTGTTGGCTAAAAAGTGTTTTCTGATCCAGAAGGACCAACTTACCAACAGTGGCAATGGTGTCCAGGTCATCTAGTGTGTAGGTCCTGTTGGTGGTCAGGGATGCGGCCCCTGCGGATATCGTGGGACTGCCTGCGTCTGTCCTGCCACTATCCCGACCAGAACTGCTTTCATTATTTATTCCAGCTTTGCCTTTAGTTGATGCCATCTTCTTCCGTATGATTTTCTAACTATAGCCACATTAATGGCCACTTCTAGATATCAAGTCTAGAATTTCCGCTTTTGGAAAACGCGCTATCGATAACATACACATTGATCTGTTTGGGTCAAGTTAACATATCCTTTGTTCGCACAAACCGGACTGTGACCCTCTTCTTTCCATCGCGTGGCAACCGGAAATGTATCAGAACAATAAAGACTAGTAAACTGCAAGTCATTACGATTTTAAACGATTCATGTCAATGGGACTGCCATTTATTCTCTACTTTATTACGGACGTCCCCTGTGCGACTACTGCACGTTAACAAAGACAGGAGTGGACAGGATTCAAACTTCAAGTCTTACGAACCCAGGAGGATATCCAGTCGAACATTTTCAGGAGCAAGGATACGGTATAAACGTTGGTTGATGGTCCCCTAATGTATATTGCCACATATCAGAGACATTTAAATGATTTACTTCCCCCTTCCGTACCCATCAAGAAATCGGAACCCATTTCCCCTTCAAAACATCGCACAGCGGCAAGGAAGCAGAGAAACGCTTGAAAACTGACAGGCAGCAGCGTTTACCAATCATATGGAGCGTGTTTTCGGCAATGTCCAATCGAACGTAAGAAAAGGCGGAGCACTGTGTGACTGACAGCTTGAGTGCAAGTATTTCCCCTGTTGTTCGTAGCACATGTAGACACAACGTAGACATCACCACGCCTTGGGTACTGGATGCTATTTTGGGGGAGGAGGACACGTTGTAGATTGAGTCTTTCTGACAGGAGAATTTTCACCTTTCAGATAATATCTTGGCTATTTATCAATTTCATTTTAATATAACTTTTTCTTATTGACCATTTCATCAAAACACGTTTGCTATTATATATTAGTATCCGTCAATTACACAGCCCTATAATTCTCATTCATATAAGTAGGCTAAACATAATAAAAACATAACTGGACAAAATTATACAAGACAGTGATAGATAAGAGAGCTGAGCTGACATTAGATAGGTTCTGTCCTTCAGCTGTTTGTGTAAAGCAGTAATGGCGAATTCATAAATTATTAAACATGACTTGCATGTGTAGCCATAGCCATACACTGTAGCCTATAGCCTATAATCTATCTATCTATCTATCTATCTATCTATCTATCTATCTATCTATCTATCTATCTATCTATCTATCTATCTATCTATCTATCTATCTATCTATCTATCTATCTATCTATCTATCTATCTATCTATCTATCTATCTATCTATCTATCTATCATTTTAATCAAAGTTTACACATTGTGTCGTAATAGGGGAGACCAGGGGATTGTTGTAAAACAGGGTTAGATGTAACACTGCAAGTTTGACAGGTCAGAAAAGAGCTGTGGCAACGTCATCAATATCATATACCATCTTCTTTTTGTGACATGTGCATGTGACTGTGGGAAAATTTGTAGATTTAAGAATGTAAGAAAGTAAATAAATTCAAAGTAAAGTAAATTTAAGATGTAAGAAGGCAACATTGTTCATCAAGATATTTTTGGGCTTAGCAATCATTGAATTGTAGTTACAATTATTTAACTTACATGGCCTGAAGTAGCTTTTTCTCTAGTTTAATTTGATGCTTTGTAGCTATAACTTCAAACCCACATGCTAAAACAGTTAGCTATGTTATGGCTGTTTGGGGTGGGGATAATTGTAACAGTTTATTAAAAATGTTACTACCAACCCTTAGGATGAATCCAATGAGTCCAGATATCAATAACATCCTCTGTTGAGACAGTCACACAAGTATTTTGTTGTGTATTGAGGGATTTATTCAGTAAATGTGTTTCCATCATAGTTTATGCACGTTTGAAGCAAATGATCTGTCTATCGATGTATGTTTATACTGAAATATAATAAAATACATTTTTTTTGTGCACATTATTAGAATTTATGCACATATTGATGTTTCAATTCAGTGTTTTTTATTTCATGCAATATCTCAAAATTCACATAAAAATAGGTGGATCTTGGAAACATAGCTAGTGACTGAACCCTTATGTGACAGGAATATAGTACACTTACACGCAGACTCACACATATACGCACAGCAATTGTTTTGCACTATACATTTATACTACATACAGGTATAAAAAATACAATATAATGTTTTTTGTTAGTTTAAATTGTTCACGTCCTGCTGAAGGGTCAACATGTACTAGTCAGGTCAGACAACACGGCCACTGTAGCGTACATCAACCACCAGGGCGGTCCACGCTCCCGCTGTATGTCTCAACTCGCCCGCCATCTCGTCTTTTGGAGTCAGAAGAATCTGAGGTCCCTTCATGCTGTCCACATCCCGGGAGAACTGAACCATGCAGCCGACGAGCTCTCACGGTTTCAGCCACTTCCTGGAGAATGGAGACTCCATCCCCAGACGGTCCAGCTGATATGGGAACGGTTCGGCGACGCACAGGTAGACCTGTTTGCCTCCCAGGACTCTTCCCATTGCTCCCTGTATTATTCCCTGACCGAGGGCAAAGCTCGGCACGGATGCACTGGCGCACAGCTGGCCGCGGGGCCTACGTAATATGCGTTCCCCTCAGTGAGCCTTCTCGCACGGGTACTGTGCAAGATCAGGGAGGACAAGGAGCAGGTCATGGTCGCCCCGTTTTGGCACGGCCAGACCTGGTTCTCGGAACTGCTACTCCTTGCGACAGCCCCTCCCTGGCCTATTCCCTGGAGACGCTCAGAGACGGGGCACCCTTTGGCACCCGCATTCTGGAAGCTCCACCTGTGGCTTCTGGACGGGACGCGGCATGTTTGAGTAGTCTACCACCTGCGGTGGTCGCTACTTTCACTTCCGCTATGGGCAGAGTCCATCGGCATGCCTATGCATTGAAGTGGAACCTCTTCGTCACCTGGTGTTCTTCCCGCCAAGAAGACCCCTGGGAATGCCCGATCGGGTCCGTGCGCTCGTTCCTCCAAGAGGGGTTGGAGCGAAGGCTGTCTCCCTCCACCCTTAAAGTGTATGCGGCCGACAATATCTGCCCACCACGATCTTGGGGGACAAAAAGGTAAGTACAGCGCGACCTGATCATCAGGTTCCTGAGGGGAGCGAGGAGACTGAATCCCTGACTCTCGTTCCCTCTTGGGACCTCTCAGTAGTTCTAAGTGCTCTGCAGAGGCCTCCCTTTGAGCCTTTGCGGTCGGTTGATATTAAGTTTCTGTCTATGAAGACGGCTCTGCTGACCGCATTGGCCTCAGTTAAGAGGGTAGGGGACCTGCAGGCATTTTCGGTTGACGAAGCGTGCCTGGAATTCGGACCGGCTAACTCTCACGTGATCCTGAGACCCCGGCCTGGATATGTGCCCAAGGTTCCCACCACTCCGTTCCGAGACCAGGTGGTGAACCTGCAAGCGCTGCCTTTTGGAGGAGGCAGACCCAGCCTTGGCATTGCTCTGTCCAGTACGCGCTCTCCGCGCTTACGTAGACAGGACGTAGTGTTTCAGGACCTCAGACCAGCTCTTTGTCTGTTATGGTGGAGAGCGGAAGGGAAGAGCTCTCTCAAAGCAGAGGTTGTCTCACTGGATAGTGGACACCATTGTTTTGGGCTTACCAGCAGCAAGGTCGACCATGTCCCCTTGGGGTTCGGGCCCACTCCACCCGGAGTGGGGCCTCCTCTTGGGCTTAGCGCATGGCGCCTCACTAACAGACATCTGCAGAGCTGCAGGCTGGGCAACACCTAACACATTCGCCAGATTCTACAATCTCCGAGTGGAGCCAGTGTCCGACTTTGTACTCGCCTCTACGAGTGGCCAGTAATGGACCAGGCTCAGGTGTCTTCGCTTGCTCGCCATTCCACTCCACGGACTGGATACGTGTGATATTTTTCCTCAGGTGAGCTTCCCTGAGAGCCCTGAGTTCCTCCAGCACTGTCTACGCCGACATCAGTTCAGTCTGCCCCTTCGAGCCCAGACCCTCATGTCCGGCCAGGTGCCCCGCTGTGCTGCTGGAATGCGGAGTTCAGTCTTGGCTCCTCAGCAGTAACATAATGCGATGTTGCCAGCGTACTTCCTTATATACCCACGATGTGGGGCGGAGTTACGCATGCAAATTCCGCATGCACATGGCATTGGCACTGCCATTGGGCGCTGTTAAATTCTCTAAGGTAATTGGCTTCTAAGCGAACTCCCCATTCGTTAGTCACTAACGTACGTCTCCGTTCCCTCCTCAGGGAACGAGGGTTACATACGTAACCATAGACGTTCATGGATGCGATTATTAACGTTACTGTGGTATGAAGCAGAACAGGACTGAATGTTATGGGAGCTGAGCAAGGCTGCTGGAACAATTGTTAATAGGAGAACAGGTTCCTTGATTAAAATAGCAATTTTCTCACGATTTACAAATAGTTGGAAACATTTGGGATTTTGTAAGTACTCAACTGAACAAAATATATAACACTGGCCTAGTGGTTTTGTGATATTTTTCTGCAAAAATGTTGCATATAGCAGCTTTGATAAAATACTAATTTAGTACAGCTGCTCAAAACCCCAGGCAAAACTACGACCCACTCACTCACACACTTCCTGTTATGGACTCTATAAACTTAAGGCACTATAAACTTTCTCTTTAGACTTTCAAATATGTGCTATCATCTAAAATCCAAAACATTTGAACCTGTTTTATTCTGTTACATGAAACAAGCACCTCACACCATTTTTTCCCTCTCGCTTTGGATGCACAAATGTAATGTAATTAAATGTGTTATCTAAACTATTATCTAACATAAAATTAACCTAACATAAAACTTAGTTTTAGAAGTAGTTTCAATTAATTACCAAAATCGTATTATCTATGTCTCATTTTGAATTATGTTATATTGGCTCCATAATTGTATTTAAATTAAATGTAATTTAATTACCAAAGAAATAACATTATTTAAACCTTTTCTACAACATAGTGGAAGTAATTTTTTTTTTTTTTTCATATTTCTCCATTTGTACAAAAAATGTTGTGATGTGTTCACCTATTTGAAAAAGTTTTTATTTGCTTCAAAATATGGAAAATACATATTTAAATAGGAAAAATAAATACTAAATTACAGAAAATAAAACGTTTTTTTGACCTCATTATGTTGACATTTTCTAAAGCTCCTCATTTCTGTGTGACCTTTTATTGTAAAATAAATTGCATTTAAATAGTTTTAGGGCCCCTTTCTACCCTATGGAAAGTGCCTTTTATTTTCTCAAGCACAGAAGCTCAAACCAGCTCAGTGTATTTTTATTATAGACGGGTTCTGTAAAAGCTGTTACACTATACCATTCCACTCCAGATCAAAGTAGAGCACGTCTTCAGCTAAGGTTCATAAGCTGCTAACCGTATTTTTCAGTCTTTCTGATGTATGTATTTTGTAACCTAACGATGATTGAGTCTTTTCTGTGTAGCAAGTAATGCAATGTCATATCATTCAGCCGTCTTTGGGGGAGGAAATAGACTGTTGGCTTGCATGGTTAGCTTGCAGAACTCCATTAAGCCTTTCAGAGGTTGTCAGTCTGAGTACATATCATATTTACTGACAGGGTAACAGCCGCTGCCGCCACCAATGCCCTTGGAACACTGCATTTCTGAGTGTTAGTCAGCTACAGTGCATGCACAAACAATGTCAGCTCTAACATTTATAAGCTGTAGAATTACGTGGCTGGTAATCTGGCATGTTTGTACTGACAGAAACTATTAACAACATCAGCATTGCGTGACTGTGTATTTAGTGTGTATAAGCGTTACCTGTAGATATTAATTCCTGTACAGTCTAAGCTTTTGCTTTTGACTATGGGTGAATCTCCAGTTGTCACTGATGATTGTCGTTGGGACCTTTCTGGATTACAATCTGTCATCAAAATGATACATTTAATTATTCCAGCTGCTGTGCACTCAAAAAAATGATTTATGATGCTGTTCACTTTATTTAAGCAATTCATCTTGATTTACAGTTTTTCTCCATTGGTTTGGCTCATTTCTTGAAACAGAAATTACATTCTCAAAACAACATGGACAAATCTCCAAACCACTTGGCAATTGTTCACAACAGAATAGCATTTCTCATTCATTTCATCAAATTGCAAATGTCTACATGTCTCAATGTCTCAATACATCTTTGCAAATGATTAAGTACAGGTAGCCTACATTTAGCACAATTTCCAAGTGAATAGATCTTGTTGATCTAAACTGATTGTTTGATTCTCAATCTAATGGTCGTTCGCTCCAAAACATATCAGCGTCATTTCATTGTATAAGTCATCACATGCACAATAGTCTGTTCAATTGTCAAAATTAGTCAAGAACATAATACCATGAATACCATATATGAATCCCATGGAACATTTGATAAATTTATTACAGCAATTGACAGTCAGGTGAAACTAGAACTTGACTAATGAAGGAGGACTTTCACACATCTCAGATGACCAATCAAACGGTATGTTTAGTTACCTGACAGGTGCTGTCCATGACTGTGAATGATGCCAAACATATATGTAAAGAGCTTGACCATGCAGGACCAGTACAATTTCTGAACATGGAGGCACCTGGCCAAGTAAATGAACAAGGGCAACTGCCTGCTTGAGAAAGATGAAGAGTGAGGATGAGAGGGGGAGCCCGTGGAGGAAGAGGGATAGAGAGGGGTGGGAAGGGGGTAGAGAGGGGTAGAGAGGGGAAGGGGGGATGAGAGGGGTAGAGAGGGGAAGGGGGTAGAGAGGAGTAGAGAGGGGAAGGGGGGATGAGAGGGGTAGAGAGGGGTAGAGAGGGGAAGGGGGGATGAGAGGGGTAGAGAGGGGAAGGGGGTAGAGAGGAGTAGAGAGGGGAAGGGGGATGAGAGGGGTAGAGAGGGGAAGGGGGGATGAGAGGGGTAGAGAGGGGAAGGGGGTAGAGAGGAGTAGAGAGGGGAAGAGAGGGGAAGGGGGGATGAGAGGGGTAGAGAGGGGAAGGGGGTAGAGAGGGGTAGAGAGGGGAAGGGGGGATGAGAGGGGTAGAGAGGGGAAGGGGGTAGAGAGGGCTAGAGAGGGGAAGAGAGGGGAAGGGGGGATGAGAGGGGTAGAGAGGGGTGGGAAGGGGGTAGAGAGGGGTAGAGAGGGGAAGAGAGGGGTGGGAAGGGGGTAGAGAGGGATAGAGATGGGAAGAGAGGGGTGGGAAGGGGGAAGAGAGGGGTGGGAAGGGGGTAGAGAGGGGTAGAGAGGGGAAGGGGGGATGAGAGGGGTAGAGAGGGGAAGGGGGTAGAGAGGGGAAGAGAGGGGTAGAGAGGAATAGAGAGGAATAGAGAGGGGAAGGGGAAGAGGGGGGTAGGAAGAGGTAGACCTGGAGTAGGATGTGGCCAAAGAAGACGGGGACCAAATTTATCAGATGTGATTCTACTGAGTACCCATGGGTTGACATTGAGAGAGGCTGGACAGAGACTTCAGCCCAACCTCAGCAGATATAAAAAAAAAAAAAAACCTTTGAAAATGCATGAAAGAATCGAATGATTTTACAAATGTGGAGAGAAATAAATATTTTCATCAATATGCAGTACTGGTCTTGTGTGTACTGTTTGGTCAATATATTCATATACTTTACTCTAACAATATCTCTGAAAAAAATCAAACCCAGATTATATCATTAGAAAAGTAGAAATTTGACAAGTGTTTACAGTAAGACTGAGAAGTCTGATGGCCAGGAGGGTGACGACGGTAATTTTCATAGTTTTTTTGTTTGTGTGTTATATTACAGTATATTATGCTGTATACATTTTCTTTTTACTCTGATGTATGGAAGTTACTTTATGTGTGTGAATGATAATGGTTACAATTTCCTTGGCAGTATGAGTGCAATGTGTTATGTCAAACCTTGGAGGCTACTCTTACCCTAAAATCCTATTTCTTTTTTTCAGTTTTATACACAATTGTATTCTGTTAGCTAGACAAAAATGAAGGACTGGGCTAAGACTGAAAGGTGGACATGAGGGATATTTCAATGGTCCTCTGCCTTAGTGACAAAACATCTAAACATTTTGACTTGCAGTGCTTACACAATGCCAAAGGGACGAAGCATTTTGGGGGCACTGACTGTTTAAATGAGAAGGAAATTTAGTTTTGACACATGAGTGAACTGTTTTGGGAGCGGTATGAGCTTTTGCAGGTGAACCATGGTGTTGTGCCGAACCATCCACTTTATTTTGGCAAAAGCACCAAGAGTGTTGAGAACGGCCGGTCAGTTTCAAGAAATGAGCCAAAGCAATTGAGAAGGATCTTTGCCATTTTGGTGGCACTGGGAAAGGAATTTAGTTCTGAAGCATGAGTGAACAGTTTTGGGAGATATATTAGCTTTTGCAAGTGAGCTATAGTGTTGTGCTGAACTGTAAGTCTGTTTTGCCAAATTATCTTACAATTTTGAGAATGTAATTTCTGTTTCAAGAAATGAGCCAAACCAATGGAGAAAAACTGTAACACCATTATGTAAGGTTTCTGGTTCAAATGTAATTGATTCATGTTAAACTTAAAACCGTTACTCTTTGACATAACTTGATGTTTTCATTTTGAAATAACATGTTTCAATCAAGTAACCCAAAGAAATAAGACTTTCACTTCCCATCATGCTTTGCAAAGGGGCTGAATTCGGAGAGTAAATGTTTAAATAAAGTGCAATTTGATGCATTTTTAACAAGATGAGAAAACTGAGAGACTTTTTAGTGCTTAATGTTTTGTTATGATGGTATTTAAAAAGTTTGTGTTATGTTAGTGTTTTTGGAGGTTACCATTGTGGTTAAGTGTAGAGCATGTGCTTGGGGTGAGGACCTAATAACTATTAAAGTTGTTTTAATAATAAAAAAACTATCTGGGCATGCCATGGATGTAACAAAACCATCTTCTGCTAGACAATAAAATATTGTAAAAGGTTATGTAAATGAACTCAAAAGCTATTCTTTGAATGAATGTAATTATATCATGGAAAGGATTTCCATGTGATTAAATGGCTTTCTTTCAGCATTAAGCACTTTTGTTAGGCTAACTTAAATAAATGAGTTGGGCTGACACTATTAAAGGTCCCGTTCTTCGTGATCCCATTGTTCAAACTTTAGTTAGTGTGTAATGTTGCTGTTAGAGCATAAATAATACCTGTAAAATTATAAAGCTGCCAAGCAAGATATTTTATTTAACAGAAGTTCCCTTTCAAAGCCTACAGCGAACGGCTGGCTTGGACTACATCCTGGTACTTCCTTCATAAATGACGTCAGTAGAACAGTAGAACAGACTAACCTCCGCCCACAAGAATACGTGAAAAAAGGGGGCGTGGTCTTGTTGCTGTCCCACGTGGAGAAGAGGACGTGTCGCGTGGAGAAAAGGAAGTGTTGCGTTTGAGTGCGTTTGTCGCCATGTCGTCGAGACGCTGTTATTTTCATCCCGGAGTCAAATCACCTTTGTTTGGCTTTCCCAGGGACGCTCTAGAGATCATTGAGCGCATACATCACCCCGTTAAGAGGCGTGACCTTTCCACGTGCGCTAAGCTGCTGTCGAACCACAACACAGGAACCGTGCCACGTTCGCTAAGCTGCGGTCAAATCCCAACACGGGAACCGCTGGCACAATCAGAACTCGTTACGTATTTCTGAAGGAGGGACTTCATAATAAAGGAACTCATCAACCCGTTTTTAGGAGAGTGAAAACAGCGGTATACAGATAAGTACATTGTGTTAAAAATACAGTTTTTTTTTACACACGAAACATGAACACGTTATATTGCACACTGTAAACACAATCAAAGCTTCAAAAAACACGAAGAAGGGGACCTTTAAATTAAGCTGTGCCTAACCATAGTAAATAAGTTGAATCAACCTTAATAAATTAAGTTGACCCAACGGAAGTACATTAAATTGGAATAACAGAATTGCATAATGCTGAAATAAAGCAAGTTAATCATGTGGAAATACTTTCCATGATTTTTTTATGTTCATTCAAAGAGTTATTTTTTTGAGTGTGAGAAAAGGCTATAAATTATCCACCACCTGCAGCAAGCATCCTTACATGTGATATAGCCCAGGACTCCGTGACATAATGCTAACAGTGCCACTCAAATTAAAACACATTATTACAAGCTTACTGTTGTGAATTGGACTAAGGTATGGAGTTTTGAACACTGGCTGGTTATGTACTTGCTCAAAAATTTATTTTGGATAATTTTGAACCAAAAAAAAAGTTACAGACTGCAGCTTTAAGTTCTTCCAACTTGGGAAGGCAGAATAAATTGAGAAAACACAAGACTACCATCGAGACATTTCAGTTCAGAAACAGTGCTTACTGAAGAGAATAACTCCCTTGGATTTGTATCTTTGCAGACCTATACGTTTTTCTCAATTTGACACATTTCTCCAAACTCAGATCTCTGTTCTCAAAACAGTTAACACAGTAATCTGAACACTTTGTAATTGTCCTAACAGGTTGTACATTTTCCTTTATTGCATGCAAATTACAAATCACATGCATCGTTTTCTCAAAACACTGTGCACAGAATTCTCAAATGTTTTCACAGTACTTCATACAGCCAACCAAAGCTTTTTTTTTTTTTTTTTACGATTGCGTGCACACTAAAATTAAAATTAGAACACAGTTAGTGAAACCTGACACTCAAGGAGCAAAACCTCAGCCCAGATCTGCACAACTATAAGCACATTCTCAGCCTCACACTTAACACACTTACTCTACATTAGACACAGAAATCTAACCTGATGTCACTTCTTTGCCATTTCAAAGCACTGCTTTCCAAAATACCACCCCTATAAACCAATTGATCAAACACAGCCATCAGGTGCTTAATTGTGAACTCAACAATCAGGGGTAAGAGAGGGGAAGAGAGGGGGAGAGGGGAAGGGGGGTAGGAAGAGGTAGACCTGGGGTGTGTCTCAATCAGCTCCAGTTCAGTAGTCAGGGCACTGATCAGGGAGTCGGCCATTTTAAGGGCTGTCTCAATTGCAGAATCCTTCCAGTGCACTGAAATGTTTGCTCTGTGAAAAGTTCCACAATGCACTGCAAAACCCAGGGTGCATCGATGCTCACTATGCTCCCTTAACGGAAGTTGGAAACGCAAAACTCAAATCACGTGAGCCAACTCACTACACATAATGACCAATAACGACACACAATATGTGTTTTTAAAAACATTATTTTATTATATTTCAGCATAAACATACATCGATAGACAGATAATGAACACAATCTAGCTAACATTTATAATTTATTTAGAAATAGAGTCAAATGTGTAGTGAGCCATGCAGCTTCTTTTACTGTCCTTACCAGTGAACTCGTGTACACAATAAACTGATTCGAGTTCGGGAGCTTGGAAACTGAATGAGACACACCCCTGGAGTAGGATGTGGATAAAGAAGATGGGGACCAAATTTATCAGATGCGATTCGCTGGTCTTGTGTGTACTGTTTGGTCAATATATTCATATATTTTACTCTAACAATATCTCAAAAAAATAAATCAAACCCAGATTATATAATTAGAAAAGTAGAAATGTTACAATGTTAGAAGTGTTTAAGATTGAGAACAGCAGTGTGTAAATTAATCAAACAAAATCGTTTGAAAAATTGTTTGAACCATGTGTGTTCCATAAGGTGTCAAAATTGGGTTTTGTTAAATTATTGTAAAGTGTTTCATTTTGCAAAAGAACTGAGGTGTTCTGCTACTTGTGTGTGTGTGTGTGGATGTATGAATTGTGTGTAGTGTTTTGACAAAATGAGCCTTGTTTTTAAAATAGTGCTTAAGCAATCGTGTAAAAAAAAAATTCTTGTGTGCTGTCCTGTGACATTTACAGTAACATGTATTTTGATTGATCTAGATAGGATTGAGGGTCGAGAACGTAGAGAAGGGCCCCATATTCACAGAGGAACAAGAGAGAGCTGTCATAAACATGGTTTTGGCCAATAATGCAATACATCTCAGAGAAATTCAGACAAACATCCTGAATGACCACACAGTTTTCATTAATGTCAATCAGGTCTCTCTATCAACACTGGGACGAATCCTTAAAAACATCACATGCAGATGAAACAGATTTACCGAGTGCCATTTGAAATAAATTCTGAAAGAGTAAAAGACCTACAGCATTAATATGCGGAGGTAAGTAATGTACACTTCATTATTGTAGACTGCACAAGCAACCTTTTTACATATTGTCTCCTTTTATTGTTGTCATTTTGCAAATTGATGCTGATCCAATCCCACATGAATTTATCTTCATAGATGAGGTTGTAAGAAAAAACTGCAAGACAAAAATATTTTGTGGCCTTTCAATGGCCTTAACCATTTTAATCACAAATCACTGGTCAGAAAATTGGCAAGAATTGCACAAATACTGTAGATAAAGTAATTTAGCACGGACTGGCCTTCCCCAACTTGCAGACAGCTTTTTACAGCAAGAAGAGTCAGCGTTGTTACACTTAATAATGGCTTTAAACAGTTCATTAATAGTTGAAAAATATCTCCCAGTTTGTTTTTGTTTAATGTGAGACCAAATATTCACTATAGGGTTCAAATCTGGACTCTGACCAGGCCAAAACATTAGCCTGGTGGACTTGTTCTCAAGCCATTTCTTGGTTGTCTTTGCAATTTGGGCGGCAGCATTGTCTTATTTTAAAAATAACATCTGATCATTCCTGTTTAGATAACAACTTTTGGTAGCGCTTTAGATTACAGCCCGGAAAGTATTGTGTAAGTAAAACGAATTTACAGCGTAACTTTTGGTAATTATAGTGTACCTATAAAGTACATGTAAGTATAAGGGAACAATAACGTTTGGGGAATAAAGGGGTAACAACCAGGAAAATTAACAAATTATTTATACTGTAAGTATATTAGAACTATGAGTACTTATTCTACTATTAGGATAAGCATACACATAAGAGAACATACACAGTGTAGCTTTTTGTAATAATAGTGTACCAATACATAAATAATATTTTTAAATGATGGGCTACACTTATAGTGCATTTGTAATGTTTTTTTTTTTTTAAATGCACTGATTAAGTTTGGGCTTTCGTGTTTCAAGTCAAGTAAAACTAAAACTATTTAGTTTTATCCAGTAAAACTAAAACTATTTATAGGGAAATACTCTTGTTCCATGTGGTTACAGGGTGTGACATCTGCGGCTTGTAAATTCAAGTGGTGCTTGTTACTCTCTTGTTCCATGTAGTTACAGGGAAAGCACAATAAAAACACGTACACAATCTAATATCACTTGGAAACCTTGCACATACAGCAATAACAATGATATTTGTATAATTATATCTATATAGTTATAGTTTTAGTCTTACTTGACTTGAAACACGAAAGCCCAAACTAAAACAGCTGCACTTTTGCTATCAAAACACATTACTGTATAAATGCACTGATATGTACCCTGTAATTTTTAAAAAGCCATATGTATTGGTACACTATTATTACAAAAAGCTATGCAGTGTATGTTCTCACTAAATTGTTCCCAAACGTAAGATTGTTGCTTGTCATAATAGTAGAATTACCCCTTAGTTATAAAACACATAATTTGTTAATTTTCCTAGTATAGTTACCCCTTTATTCCACAAACTTTACATATTGTTCCCTACACGTACGTACTTTATAGTTACACTATTATTACTGAAAGTTACGCTGTAAATTTGTTTTACTTACACAGTACTTTCTGGGCTGTATTCTAAAGTGTTACAAAACTTTTTTATTTGTATGAAGCCAGCTAAAGCATTAAATATTTTACTTAATAGTGAAGTTGCTCACGAATACCAGCAGCTAAAAAGGCTCCCCACACAATGACCCCTCTTCCTCCATGCTTTACTGTGGTAGAGATATATTTATTATATTTCTCACCACATTGTCAAAGACACCACTAGAGCATCACCATGCAACTCACATTTCATTGTGATTCATCACTCCACACGCAACTTCCCATATTCTGCCAAAAACTTCATTCTGTCTTTGATGTTTTTCTGAGACAGCAATGGCTTTTTAAGTTTTGCTAATTTCCTGACCAATAATTTGTGGTTAAGACAATTAAAAGCTTAGTGTTTTTTGCCCAGGAGTATGAATGCTTTGTGTGTGTGCGCACTTAATCCGATATTATTTTCCAGTAAATCATGGACGACTGTAAATTCATTGGTTGAAAAGAGAGGAAACACTCCGCTTCTACACTTTTTGGAATCCAAAAATGTAATTACATTTATATTTACAGAAACTAGGAGGCCATATATTAAAATAAGTTTTGAAAAAACAAAACTCTAAAGGACCTTTGGATATTACTGCAGAAAATGGGGGGCCTTGAAGTCAAAAAAGTTGAGAGCTTCTTGTATGAAGTTTCATACCTGTTTACATCACTTACCCTTGAAGTGTTGAAGAATGTAAATTGTACATCTTTATCATGTGACGCATAATCTGAATGTGAAAAGAAGGCTGAACCCAGTACATTCAATTGAACATGACTCACAAGAACTGCACCACATTCATTTCATTTTTATGTAATCACATATCACACAAAATTAGTTGCACAATTCAGTTAGGAAATTAAGACAAATGAGTGTATGCAAAGCCATTTTAATAAATCACTTCATTTTACAGTGTACTGCAAAATACACAGTTAGTTTATAAAGAGACAAAACATTCATCAGTGTAATGGACAAGCAGAGCAAAATAGTCGTCTCTTCCTGTCTGTGAGCCATAGTCTCTGATAGGCTATGATTGCCAGTCTTATAAGAAGACTATATTGCAGAATAAGAAGTGGGTTAACCCCATTATTCAGCTGTCTAGGTTGCCATTTATAGCAGGGCAACATTTGTTGAAGATGACCAGCTGCTCCTTCTCCAGTGGGAAGAGGAAGATTATACACAGACAGAGGAAAAATGTCATTACATTAGTTTACCCTTATTTCTAAATGCACCATTTTAAAGTATACTCTCATCCATTATCAGAAATGTCTGTTTTCTGACTTTCTGTTTGCTTTAGATGTATACACATACCACCATCCATAATGAAAAATCCCACAGCTGTCATCCCAATGGAGAGATCCTCAGCCATTCTCAAACTCCACAGCAGCTGGATCCCATCTGTAGGAACAGGTGATACAGAGGCTTTTCTTGTTTTTATGGAGTAACCACTCAGTTTTTAACGTCCTTAATAAATCAAGGATGGAAGTGGCATCAATCATATGTTTAAAAGGTGTCTGCTAATTGATTGATTAATTAATTAATATGTTAAATAATATTACAGTTGTTAGAATCAAAGTCAACTAAATCTGAATGTGTACTGTAGCCTACAGCATCATGCAACAACTGCAAAACATTTATTTCCAGCACAAGTCCCATAAATTTCACTGTGGAAAATCCACATGCAAACTCATTAGCCTGCATGTACATCCTAGATTCTTCAGCCATCTGATTGAGTTAATCATCACTCAGATCACTGAGTGTGTAATTTCTCATTTAGGAGCTTCTACAAGGAGGGTGAAAGTGTGTCTACATATCCCTGTGTTGACATGTCTCTTGTCCCAACCATCTGTTCAGTGGTTACTATTGCCCCCTAGCTTGTGTTTTGGTTACTGCAGAAAGAGTTGGTTACTTCTAAGGAGAAAAAGAAGGAAGAGTTAAACTTCTGAAAAAGAAACATACATGTAGAATTAGATAAATTGCAAAGTGAAAATCTGAAAAATGCAATGTTTGGCTCGTAAGCATGCAAGGCACCCCTGCTGTATGTGTCGTATTCGTAACTACACCATTATGCTGGTTAAAAGCACCAATAAACAGCCTGGAGGAAAAAGGTTGTATATAATTTGCAGCAAGAATCATATCAAATATAAATGGTAATTATATACTCTATGTCATGCTATCTATCTGTGCTGAGAGTGCAAACACTGGACTATCTGAGTCCATACATACACAATTCATTTTCATATATTGTACAAACAAGAATTCAGGGCTCGACATTAATGCTTGTCCGGAACAAGTGGATTTTTTTGAAGGGGCAAGTGAAAGAGAATTTTACTTGCCCGACCGGATAAGTATCCTAATTAAAACGTCAATAAAAATAAAAATAAAAAAAACACTAGGGAATCACAAATGCAAGAAAGATTCTGCATTCATTTAGTGTAAGTGGCGGTCGATAGTGGATAATAATATATAATGAACTGACAGTAACAAGGTTGTGCTGTTGAGGCCTGCGCAGCCTCTACAAATTGTGGAGTTTTTATATTTATCATGATACAGTTAAGCAACATCACACAACCAAGAGTGCTGTTCCCTTTCAAAAGCTACAATCTATGCGGAGCTGCTTAGCGCATTGGGAACGTCTCTATCTTGACCAGCTGTGAATATAGACCAGGGGTGTCCAAAGTCTGGCCTGCGGGCCAAATGCGGCCCAGGAATGAATTTCAAACGGCCTGCAGCTTGTCTATTAAAATATATTATATGTGGCCCTCCATGGAAAATTTACAAATCGTGCAGTTTCACGATGTCAATGCAACGTGGAAGTACTAGGTTTTAGGCCAGGGAAACACCGCCAAAAGCGGAACGAAACAGCACTATTTGTGCTCTGCACAACTCTCGAGCTCTGACTCTGAACAAATGTGTTTACCTGCTGAGTGTTTCGATCATGCACCCACTAAACAGCCCGTGAGAAGTGTTCGAGTTCAGCACAGAGGTCTCCGGTACAAGCTGCAAATCTCTCGGTGATTTGATTTAATTTAAATCCAGTTAAACAACGCTGACTCCAACAACACTAACATGTCAAGGAGAAACACTTGAGCCGATTCATTTAAAATACTTTTTCAACAACAATTCACCAACATTTATCATGGATTTATTGTGGTAACACTAACTGTAACTGTGGTAACACTAACTGTAACTGTGGTAACACTAACTGTGGTAATTTGTCAGAAATGTAGGTTAATATCTAATTGTATTTCATTTGTAATGTAGACATGTATTAAATGAGTAATAAAGGCCAAATTGCTATTTACTATTTTTGTCATAAACTTGCAGTTTCGTGCATTTGTATTTATAGACTCAATACCATAAACCCATTCTAGATATAGAAATAATTTTTACTTTTTGCCATGCGTGTACTGCAAAAAAAAATGCTGTAAATTCAGTATTTTTGTCTTGTTTCTAGTATAAATATATCTAAATTCTTAATCAAGATGCATTTACTAGATAAGTTAAATGACATTAGATATTTTCTGGAAAATAAAATGAAATTGAAGTTTTGTTTTTGGTTAAAGGAGCTGTATGTAGGACTGTGGCCAAAACTGGTACTGCAATCACTTTCAAATTACTGCAAGTACCCCAACTCGAGGTTGCCAGATAGGCTGCAGGATCCAGTGGGAACGTAGGCTGCTACACGGAGCTTTCAATGGCAAGTGACGAGTCGTACACAGTAAGACAAGCGTTTTTGTCATAAGTAGGCTAACAAATAACAAACATTGCCACAGCAAGTATAACGCGGGACAAATTACGCCATGTCAGCGTTCAATATCAACAATGGCTATCACATGGTTGATTTCAGTCCCATCAGAAACGATTGAGAGTAACTAAATAACATTTGCAATGGTCATACAGGTCAACTTGCAGCATGTTTTATCCACTATATATACGAAGAAAGAATGAGGAATAATTTTACATTAAGTACAAGTTAGCCAAACATAGATGAACCTTACCTGTCCAGGAGATAATTAGCAATTGCGTCAGTCTTCAAATTCTTCCGTTTTCAGCCGTCTCCATCTTTCAAAGGCATCTCCTATACAAATCCTTGTTTTATTTCGGACACTGTCACAACGTTTTTCTGATTCATATCGAGGTCGTTTAGGTTTCGTAAAGTTAGACATTGTTTATCCAGAAAGTTTGTAGCTGCAGCTGTGGTAACTAGCAGAGCTGGCAACCCGAATGCAGAAACACTACTGACTTCGTGATTGGTAGATAGGTGGAGGGCGGCGCTTCAGGCATGACGCAACATGTCAACATCAACATCAGTTGAGGGCTGCAACTCCAATTTTAAAATGACAATATCTTGGCCGGACAACTGTTGTCAGTGATATAAGTATTTGAAATTAACATGATTTTTTAATGTCTATTGACATATTAGGGCCATTTTATGATTAATTGAAATACATTTCTTACATACAGTTCCTTTAAAACAAGCAAATATATCTACCGATGGGGTAAGAAAAATAATGTTTCTGTTTGGATTCTTGTTTCTGTCCCAAACACAAGAAATATTATTTTTCTAATCCATTGGCAGAATTTAGTTTGTTTCAAGCAAAAACACAATTCATTTAGATCATTTAGATCAACAATTTATATCCTGTCATTAATTACTCACCCTCATGTCGATCCCAACCCGTAAGACCATAGAGAAGAGGAAATATCTTAATTTGTGTTCCAAAGATGAATGAAGGTCTTACAGGTTTGGAACGACATGAGGGAGAGTAATAATAACAGAATATAAATTGTTGGGTGAACTAACCCTTTAAGTACTGTGTAATGCTGTTTTTGTACAGTATCCTATATAAATGCTTGCGCGCTCGCCTTTCAATCATGCAATGCATTGGAACAACATGTTTCTTTGTTTGTAAACACTCTGTGTCCTGATTGACATAATTGCATGTTAATGCCAAGTGTAAAAGCAGCCAGAATAAGTTACCTCTAGAGCAGATTATTTCTGACAACAAGCAAAATAAATAACAATTAAATTACATTAGACACACAGTCTAAATTACATTAGACGCTGCTCTCGTATGCAGTCAGACTGGATATTTATGAAGCATTCAAGGCTTTTTGGTGAGTCGCACACACTGCTTTTGCACTGGTGTCTAATATTTATATCATGCTATCCAAGAATAGTACATAAAAAATCTGTTTCTACTGAGTAGTGCGCCATACTATCCACTAACCAGACCGATAAACAAACACAGACAGGAAGTTAACTTCGGACCAGGTGCGTAACCGTGGCAATGCGTGTGCGTCCGATGAAACGTCTATAGTGTGTAAACACATCAATGGAATTCACCTAGAGCTTTTAGTGACATCATCAGAATAGCCCAGCATCAAAAGCTATAAATAAATGAGCCACAGGTGCATTGTCAGGTCTTTTGTCTTCAGAGGCTATTCTGTGTTGGTGTGCATCAAACAAATCTCTCTCTCTTTATCTGACTACAGAACTTTGTTAGGAGTTAGATTTCAACTGGCAGTTTGCAGATTTTCTCTTTCTTATCTCTGTCTCACAAGTGAACAGAGGTCAAAGAAAACCAAGCAGAAAAATGTGTTAACAACAAAAGTAAGTGCTGTATCCCTCCATGTTCTTTTCCTATGCCAGAAATGGATACACGCACTTACTGTTTTCTTTGTTTGGGGGAAGAGGCTGCGTTGGAGCAGGGCGAGTGCGAGTACTGTGATTTATTCGCAGGTGAAATTCTTTGTGCTCTTCTTGGCTACTTCCAGACCACACCCATATTACCATCACAGGGCTCCCGCAGGGATTTGGCTGACGAACAAGAGACGGGTCCGTCCCTTTCGCTTGCTCGGTCACCAGATCTATATGTTCCCTTGTGTGATTCCGAAGCGTGCCCTGGTGCTTCTTCGGGTCATGCAGGGGACGATAATTAATCTCTTGGGTCTGCGGACTTCGAGCAGCCAAACCCTGAGCGTTCCTCGCACGACAATAAATCCGTTGAGTAATTAATTGAGGTGGTTACTCACGCTGTGGCCAGATTACAGCTTGACTGGCTGTACTAGAACAAGAGACCCCCAAACGTAGTAAACTAGAGGATAGGTTTCTATCAAAGTAATGGAGAAAACCATATACATTCTGTGTCTTTGTGCCTTCGATGTCAATTTAACGGAGTTTGTATGTTCAGGGAAGAAGGAAGCGGGAACCTGCGAACATTCAAAAGACTTTAATCAAATGAATAAAATTAAAGTAAAATATACATACATACATAAACAAACATAAACAAAACACAACTTAAAATCCAGTCCTGGTCCTCTCTCATCCATCTGTGAGACATGAGGCTGATGCGGCACGCAGCTGGCGCTCATCATCATTAATGACCGCGGCCTCATCCCGCTGTTATGGTCCCTCAGCCTCGCCACAGTCGACTTTTTCAACTATCGCGGGTGCTAAGTCGCGGGGGTATGCGGAGATGCCTCAGGTTGAAGAGACGCTAGCGAGCTATCTCTCGCCTGGGTCTGCATCTTCACTTAAAAGACCTACCCTCCCCACAAGGGGCGCATCAAACATTTGCTCACCCCTTCTCGCTACCCTCACAAAACCACTCCATCCTGCCGCCTCTGGCAGTGGTTTCCAGCAAAATGTTAGATCCTGCTACCATCCAGGACATAGAACATCTAACAGGAAGTGTCAAAATTATTATAGTCTGGCAGCATGGGAACTTCTGCCAGGCATTTCTGCATGGATGTTAAGCACAGTAAAATTAGGATACAGAATCTAATTTATTCGTCGTCCACTGCATTTCAACGGCGTGGTCTCCATTTCCGTATAGCCGGAGCTGGCGCACATACTGTCACAAGAGCTACAAACTCTACTCAACAAAGAGGCCATAGAACATGTTCCTCTTCTGGAGAGAGAGTTGGGCTATAACAGCAGATACTTCCTTGTTCCCAAGAAGGGTGGGGCCGTACAGTTAAAGCGCTCAAGTTCAAGATGTTAACCGTAAAGACAGTCGTGTCACAAATTCAACATCACGAATGGTTTGTCACGATTGATCTGAAGGACGCATGTTTTCATATAAAAATATTGCCACAACACAGGAAGTTCCTGAGGTTCACTTTCTGGGGCGAAGCTTACCAGTTTCGGGTTCTTCCACCCAGGGCATTCGCATTTTGAATTATATAGGCGATTGGTTAATACTAGCACGAGAGATGGCGCTTCAATACAGAGACATCGTGCTAGCTCATCTAATTTCTCTAGGGTTGCCCAGAGAACGTCTTATCTAGAGATTGTTTGGGATTTGGTCACGATGCGGATACACTGTTTCCCACTCGAACTGAGACCATTCAGCATATCCTGAGCAAAGTCAGACTAGACCAAGATCTCACTGTTCGTCAGTACCAAAGAGTGTTAGGTCTCATGGCATCAGCATCCATGGTGATCCCTTTGGGGTTGTTGCACATGAGACCGTTTCAGTTGTGGCTCAAAGCCAGAGGATTTTAGGGCCAATCCTCAAAAGCAAATAAATGTGCGTGTGCCACGTGGCTTCGTACACTAACTATGTGGTTCAGACCCTGGTTTCTTGCCTTGGGTCCCACTCTAGGGGCACCTTGTCATCACAGATTGTTAAAGGCAGACACCTACCTAACGGGCTGGGGTGCGGTCTTAAGTGGTCGTCCAGCCCAAG
This sequence comes from Romanogobio albipinnatus, assembly GCA_023566225.1. Classification (NCBI taxonomy): domain Eukaryota; kingdom Metazoa; phylum Chordata; class Actinopteri; order Cypriniformes; family Gobionidae; genus Romanogobio; species Romanogobio albipinnatus. The sequence goes on along the minus strand of CM042241.1, from coordinate 43,181,759 downwards.
GGGAATGGGAGGGTCATCAGCTCATTGGGCACATCAACTGCCTCGAGTTGATGGCTGTATTTCTGGCCCTGAAATACTTTCTCCCCCAGTTGAGGGGCTGCCATGTCCTAGTGCAGGTGGACAACACAGGGGTCTCCCAAAGCAAACAGGTCCTTGGTGACGGGCCAGACTAAGAACAGTTCACAAACCCGTTATGGCTACAATCATAACAAGGACTGAGAAACGCCCGGTATGTCGCAGCCGGGGCCCCACACTGGAGCCAGGCCCAGGGTTGGGGCTCGTATGCGAGCGCCTGGTGGCTGGGCCTCCCCCCATGGGGCCCGGCCGGGCTCAGCCCGAAGGAGTGACATTGGGCCGCCCTCCTGTGGGCTCACCACCTGCAGGACGGATCGTAAGGGGCTGGTGCATAGTGGATCGGGCGACAGTCAAAGGCGAGGCCCCCGAAATCTGGACACGGAATGTCACTTCGTTGGCGGGGAAGGAGCCTGAGCTTGTGCGGGATGTTGAGAGGTAGCGACTAGAGATAGTCGGGCTCACCTCAACGCACAGCTTGGGCTCTGGAACCACACTTCTTGAGAGAGGCTGGACTCTCTACCACTCTGGAATTGCCCATGGTGAGAGGCAGAGGGCTGGAGTGGGTTTGCTTATAGCCCCCCAGCTCAGCCGCCTTGTGTTGGAGTTCACCCCGGTGAACGAGAGGGACGCTTTCTTGCGCCTTCGAGTCGGGGATAGGTCTCTCACTGTCGTGTGTGCCTACGGGCTGAACGGCAGTGCAGAGTACCCGGCCCTCTTGGAGTCTCTGGGAGGGGTGCTGGAAAGTGCTCCGACTGGAGACTCCATAGTTCTACTGGGGGACTTCAACGTCCACGTGGGCAGTGACAGTGATACCTGGAGGGGTGTGATTGGGAGGAACGGCCCCCCTGATCTGAACCCGAGCGGTGTTCTGTTATTGGATTTCTGTGCTAGCCACAGCTTGTCCATAACGAACACCATGTTCAAGCATAAGGGTGTCCATCAGTGCAAGTGGCACCAGGATACCCTAGGCCGGAGGTCAATGATCGACTTTGTGGTCATCTCATCTGACCTCCGGCCATATGTCTTGGACACTCGGGTGAAGAGAGGGGCGGAGCTGTCAACTGATCACCACCTGGTGGTGAGTTGGAATCCGATGGCGAGGGAGGAAGCTAGACAGACTCGGCAGACCCAAACATACTGTGAGGGTCTGTTGGGAACATTTGGTCGAGCCCCCTGTCAGAGAGATCTTCAACTCCCACCTCTGGCGGAGCTTCAACCGGATCCCGGGGGAGTCTGGAGATATTGAGTCCGAGTGGACCGTAAGGCTGTAAGGTCTCCGGTGCCTGTTGAGCCAGCAATCTCCAAACCCGGTGGTGGACACCGGAAGTAAGGGATGCCGTCAAGCTGAAGAAGGAGTCCTACTGGGCCTAGCTGGCTTGTGGGACTCCGGAGGTAGCTGACAGGTACTGGCAGGCCAAGCGGACTGCAGCCTGGGTAGCCATGGAGGCAAAAAATCGGGCCTGGGAGGAGTTCGGTGAGGCCATGGAGAAAGACTATTGGTTGGCCTCGAAGAGATTCTGGCAAACCGTTCGACGCCTCAGGAGGGGGAAGCAGTGCCCTACTAACACTGTTTACAGTGGAGATGGGCAGCTGTTGACCTCAACTGGGGATATCATCGGGTGGTGGAAGGAATACTTCGAGGATCTCCTCAATTCCACCGACATGTCTTCCATTGAGGAAGCAGTGGCTGAGGGCTCGGAGGTGGACTCGTCCATCACCCGGGCTGAAGTCATTGAGGTAGTTAAAAAGCTCCTCGGTGGCAAGGCACCGGGGGTGGATGAGATCCGCCCTGAGTACCTCAAGTCTCTGGATGTGGTGGGGCTGTCTTGGCTGACACGCCTCTGCAACATCGCATGGCGGTTGGGGACAGTACCTCTGGACTGGCAGACCAGGGTGGTGGTCCCTCTTTTCAAGAAGGGGGACCGGAGAGTGTGTTCCAACTACAGGGGGATCACACTTCTCAGCCCCTCTGGGAAAGTCTATGCCAGGGTACTGGAGAGGAGAATTCGGCCGATAGTGGAATCTCGGATTCAGGAGGAACAGTGTGGTTTTCGTCCCGGTTGTGGAACACTGGACCAGCTTTATATCCTCTCCAGGGTGCTGGAGGGTTCATGGGAGTTTGCCCAACCAGTCCACATGTGAGACTGATTTGGAGACGGAATTCGACTGTGTTCCTCGTGGCATCCTGTGGAGGGTGCTCTGGGAGTATGGGGTCCGGGGCCTCGGACTTGGTTCGCATTGCCGGCAGTAAGTCAGATCTGTTCCCGGTGCATGTTGGACTCCGGCAGGGCTGCCCTTTGTCACCGGTTCTGTTCATAATTTTTATGGACAGAATTTCTAGCAGCCAAGGGCCAGAGAGTGTTCGGTTTGGAGACCATGCGATTTCGTCGCTGCTTTTTGCGGATGATGTTGTCGTGTTTGCCTCCTCAGACCAGGACCTTCAGTGTGCACTTGGACAGTTTGCAGCCGAGTGTGAAGCAGAACCTCCAAGTCTGAGGCCATGGTTCTCAGTCGGAAAAGGTTGGATTGCCCACTTCAGGTTGGTGGAGAGTTCCTGTCTCAAGTGGAGGAGTTCAGGTATTTTGGGGTCTTGTTCATGAGTGAGGGAAGGATGGAACGGGAGATCGACAGACGGAACGGTGTAGCTTCTGCTGTAATACGGAGCTGTAAGGCAAAGCTCTCGATTTACCGGTTAATCTACGTTCCTACTCTCACCTATGGTCATGAGCTGTGGGTCATGACCGAAAGGACAAGATCCCGGATATAGGCGGCCGAAATGTGCTTTCTCCGTAGGGTGGCTGGGCGCTCCCTTAGAGATAGGGTGAGAAGCTCGGTCACTCGGGAGGGGCTCAGAGTAGAGCCGTTGCTCCTCCACATCGAGAGGAGTCAGCTGAGATGGTGGACGCCTTCCCAGGGAGGTGTTCTGGGCACTTCCCACTGGGAGGAGGCCCCAGGGAAGACCTAGGACACACTGGAGAGATTATGTCTCCCGGCTGGCCTGGGAATGCCTCGGGGTTCCCCTGGAAGAGCTGGAGGAAGTGGCTAGGGAGAGGGAAGTTTGAGCGTCTCTGCTTAGGCTGTTGTTACAATACACAGATGTTTCAGAGACATTATTGTCATGTAATACTTTATATACTGCTTAATACAGCGTGTGTTTGTACAAGAATAAAGTTCAACATATAAGTCTACACTATCAATGAAGTGGGGTCTATGTTTTTAATCAGTTTTATTTTTATAAACATGACAATATAACATTGCGACTACATGAAAGGAGGTTTTACTGTTATAAAAAAAAAAATTTGTGAGCATTAGTGGAACTGAAGGTTTTAGAATAAACACGAAACACATGTCTGCTGTCATGCAGTGAATCTGGCCAATCGTGGAACAGCTATGTCATCATAAGAGTTCATGCAGCCGCTCTGGAGAAACTGCACCGGATGTATTAGCTGACTGCTCTCGCTGCACTTTGTTGACATACATCACTGTCACATGGCGTAGGCGCTGCCTCAAGTCAGACAAAATTTCTAACCGGTCTGCGCATCGCTGGGTGAAGTCGAACAAGCTTAATGACAACACAGAACATGACGGTGACACCTATTGTGTCTTTTTCTAATTTAATTTATAGATCAATTTTAAAAATATATAATGAAAGCTGGAGCATAGCCTATATTTAATAAGATTATGGGAAAAATGCACTTTATAAAAGGTAAAAAGGTATTGTAAGACTGAAAATACTGGTTGAGGCCCTTTTCTGAGACAAAGGGTTCCCCCCACTCACACAAGAATATGGTTTAATGTGAATGTTTATCATTGACTGTTATGTTTTTGGTATCATTTGAAATGTCTCAAAGTGAGTGGTACAGATATCTCATATCCAGATAGATAAAATAAAAGGTAATAAGGCTTTAAGAGTTTATAGATAAACTGACTTACAAAGAAAGGAAGCAAATGGTCAAAACCACCCCCATCAAGGTGTAACCACTGCATGCAAATTTCTTTTGTTAGCACATGTTTCCATGTGAAAGAGGTCTGGCTATTGAATGGGATGCAGCAGAGAATTCGGGGCCTTTTCCTGGACTTGAGGTCGGCCTGTGAGGCTTGAGAGAAAGAAATCTCTCAAGCCTCACGTATTTCTTAAAAGTTGGGTTTGCATCTTCTCTCTATTCCTGAGCATTTGATGTTTTGTATCGATTATCTTTGAATTGATTATGAAATTGGCATGATACATTTACCTGACATAATAAATTGTTACATTTGATTATTCTAACTGATTTTGACTTTGTTCACTTAATGGTTAAAAGGAATAGTCAAACATTCGCTCACTTTTAGTGAGGCACAGATATTATTCAAACCTTTCATTTATGGAGTCAGATGAAATAAACGAGTAAATATATGATTAATATATTACAAATTTAATCAACCAATACTTTGCATGAATGAGGACAGAACACGTGTGACCTTCCGTGTGAATTGGCGAACCGGCAGATTGGACCAGTTTTACGGGCCTTACAGTATTACAAATTTGCAGATTTAAATATGTCAAAGCTGATTGAACACTAGTGAGAATATTGCTTCAGAATAAATTATATTTACAACACAAAAAAATCTATTACATTTTTAATTTTTATTTACATTTTTAAACATGTACCAGGTGCACATACATACCCATACCATTTGTATTGAATGTACACTTGTTGCTTTACATCTTAAAAGTATACTTTTAAAAAGCCGTACTTACAGATAATATAACATAATGAAAAGGCCACTTAAGTGTACTTAAATATACATACTTTTAAAAAGTGCACATTGTAATAATGACTTTGACTTTGTACTTCAAATGTTGTATTTGCAATTTTTGTTGTACATTTTTAATCATTACATGACATTACATCATAAGCACCTTTGTTGTGCTTTCAAAAATGCACTTATTTTGTTGTTACATAACATATTAAAGGTTCATTGGGGTACATTTTAGCGGCATCTAGCGGTGAGGTTGCGAATTGCAACTGCTCAGAGCTCACCCCTCCCTTTTGAAGCACATAGAAAGCTACGGTGGCCGACACAGGACAAAGATGTCTTTGTCTGAGGCAGCAGAGTGTAACTAGCACTCTGTAGAGCAGTTTGTCTGTTTAGGGCTACTGTAGAAACATGGCGGCACAAAATGGTGACTTCACTGTGGGGATTAAACTTTGTTTACCATAAGTGTAAGTTTAGTTCCATATCAAAAGCCACTCTCAATGCTGCACCTTGCGCTATGGGAAAACATCTTTGTTTGACCGGTTGTGAAATATGTTTGGAAAAACATGCCAATAACACGCCTCTGACGATGATGTCATTGGAATGCATGCTTGTCTAGGGGCGTGGGAAGTGGGGGTGCTGGGGGTGCTGGATTTCACAGGATTGCAAATGCAATGCACATTTTTGTTCATTTACATTTATTAATTTTTAGCATTTAGTAATTTATTTGTAATAAACACTTTAAGTGGCCCATTCAAAAGTATTATTTATATGTTGAATTGTGTTTATTTAACATAGCCTACATGATGTCATATTGTGACCATTGCATTGAGCTTTGAAAGAGCGGTAATATTTCCTCCAGAGTGAGAGCGCCTTTCTGGAGATTCCGTTCATTTCTGAAACTCATTCCGCTCAGCACCGTGCACTCAACCCAGAATGCCCTTTGTGACATGCTGGTTAGGGCTGCCCCAACTAAAGTTTTTTTCTAGTATTTGTTCATTTAGGCCATGTTCACGCAGCACCGGTGGCTCCATGTCATTGTCGGCTTACTCTGCTATATTTACTTATTATTTATTAAATCAAGGCAATCTGTTGATAAAAAAATTATTAAAATTAAGATACAATTTATGCAAAACGAAATTACGAAGAAAAGCTTTCAACAAATGAAATGGTCAAAATCATTTCTGACCCCCATGTCTTCTGACATATTTCACATCTGTGTCCTGTTCACTTCAATAAAAAAAATAACATTATAATATTTAAATATATAAAACTAAATACGTGTTTTAATGGCTACAAGTATAGTAGGCTACGCTACAGTACAGAGAAATTTAATGTGGGAGTAGGATTTGAGCGTCATTTTACCGGTGAGCTGTTCATGAGTGGAGTTCATGAGCTTCACTCACACTCAATTACTATAGTATTATATGCATTCTTATTTTTAATAAAGAAATAGTGTTATTACTTTATTAATAATTCTTATTTTAATATTTTTATTTAGTACTGCTATAAAATAATAATAATAATAACAAGCAGCCATACCGGGGCCAAGCGCAAAGAAGAAGACAAGACATGCCAAAATGGCTGGCAATGTCAGATCAACTGCAGCAATGAGCAATTAAAGACCTATTAAGGTGATTTTAGGCAAAATAGCTGTAAAATGATAAATACAGTCAATAATAATGATTTAATGATTTATCACTTTCAACCAATAGGTGGCACAGTTACGAAATTGATATGGTGTGGTCAGAATAAGGGAACAATGACACATGCAAAGATTGGTGTCAATATATCAAAGCAGGGTGTCAATATAGTGTCAATATGTCATTGCAGAGATATAGCCTCAAGAGGCCTTTTCATTATAAGTATGGACCACATGGCGGTGCTGTTTTGAAACCTTTTAAGTACCTTAAAGGCATTGTGCTGATGGAACATACCAAGTTTCGTAATAATACACCAATTCATTTGTAAAGCATAGCATTTTATATCATAATACTGCATTGTAGTCATTGGGAATTTCATGTTTTGTTCTATTATAGCGCCACCAAGTGGCACAATCCTACCATTTGTTTTATGTGTCCTCGGAGTGAGCCCATACATGTGTGTGTCAATTTTGGTGAAAATATCTTGTTTCGTTTTGGAGTTATAGACCTTTATATGAAAAAACACATGAAAAATGACTGACACCTGACTTTGATTGGATTTTACACCCCCTTACTATCAATATTTTGACATTTGGGCAATAGAATTCAACTAACGACTTATGTTTCCGAACTTCTGATGCTGGTTTCGTCTCAATCGGACTAGCGGTTTCGAAGATATCAGCTAATGTTTTTAAAGCGCTAAATTACAACGCTGCACAAACCATAGACCGAAACCTAGCAAGTCTGGTATTGTTGGACTTGGCGAGGATTCAGGAGACAGAAGTTTCGTAACAATCCGTTCATGTGTTCATAAAATACAGCATTTTAGCACATAATTCAAAATGGCCGACAGCCAAACTGGCCGATATGGTAACATTAAATATCAGACGACTCGGCATGCCGTCCCGAATCTAACAAAGACTACTTTTATGATTTTAGGACAAACGGTTCAAAAATTATAAGCAAAAATAGCAATTTTTTGTATCGCCGGACCAGTAGGTGGTGCTGCGCCGAAACGCTGCATGTTGCCTCAAGTCATGCTTGTGATGTAATGTACCAAGATTGGTTTGAATACGATAAAGCGTTGCAGAGATATTGCCTTAAGTGTGTTCTTGCAACTGCTACTTAAAATTTGTTTGCGCGTTTATCAAAAACGAATTAACGAATCAACTTGATTTGCAAGATTTTTTGTCAGCATGGTCTGAAGATGATCTGGTTCAATTTTTGTGCAAATCGGATTAACCATCTAGGACGAGTTCACAAAAGTAGGTTTTTCGGAAAATACAAAATGGCATGAAAAATTTTATGACAGAAAATGATTTCATATGGTGCAGTCGAATCGGCTTCAGCCAAGGAATCATAAAAAGTTAGTCCCATGAAAATAAGTCAATCTCACCCAAAGTTATAAGTGTTTGGGAAAAAAAATTCTCCACTAGGTGGCGCGGTTTCAAAACTTCTCAGGCTACTTCAGGGCATCGTGCTGATGACCCATACCAAGTTTCGTATCAATCCGTTCATGCAATCATAAAATACAGCATTTTAGCACATAAATCAAAATGGCCGACAGCCAAAATGGCCGATATGGTAAAATTGGATATCAGACGACTCGACATGCCGTCTTGAATCTAATGAGACCACTTTTATGATTTTTGACCAAAGAGTTCAGAAGTTATAAGCAAAAATAGCTGTTTTTTGTATCTCCGGACCAGTAGGTGGTGCTGCGCCGAAACGCTGAATGTTGCCTCAAGTCATGCTTGTGATGACATGTACCAAGTTTGGTTTGAATAGGATAAAGCATTGTGGAGATATTGCCCTAAGGGTGTTTTTGCAACCGCTACATAAAATGTATTTGCGTGTTTATCAAAAACGAATTAACGAATCAACTTGATTTGCAAGATTTTTTGTCAGCATGGTCTGAAGATGATTTGGTTCGATTTTCGTGCAAATCGGATGAACCGTCTAGGACGAGTTCGCAAAAGTAGTTTTTTCGGAAAATTTACGTCATAGGGTGCAGTCGAATCGGCTTGAGCAAAGGATTCAGAGGAAAAAATAATTTTGTTTCTAGCCCTTATGGTTAAAAAGTTATTAGCATAAACATGAGTCAAATTTTGGACTGATGGTGGCGCTAGAGCGATTGAGTTAGAGACTCCAAATTTGCTATGGAGACTTTTCAGTGTGCCAAATTTCACAACTTTTTACCATACGGTTCTATGGGCTGCCATAGACTTCGTGGCGGAAGAAGAATAATAATAATAGGAACGGGAACGGTTTCAATAGGTGCCTTCGCACCTTCGGTGCTTGGCCCCTAATAATAATAAACATCTGACGCCATCGTTCTTGGAGTGTTTGCCACACATATTTCACAACCGGTCAAACAAAGATGTTTTCCCATAGTGCAAGGCGCAGCATCTTGTTCCTGCTTTTTCAGGGAACGTCTTGGTTACGTATGTAACCCTCGTTCCCTGAGGAGGGAACGGAGATGGGGGAACTAACGAATGGGGGTTTCGCTTAGAAGCCAATTACCTTAGAGGAATTTAATAGCGCCCAATGGCAGTGCTAATGCCATGGGCATGCGGAATTTGCATGCATAACTCCGCCCCACATCGTGGGTATATAAGGAAGTATGCTGGCAACATCGCATTATGTTACTGCTGCGGAGCCAAGACTGAACTCCGCGTTCCAGCAGCACAGCGGAAGTGGCAAAGGGACGTTACGTCTCTGTTCCCTCCTCAGGGAACGAGGGTTACATACGCAACCAAGACGTTCCTTTTCGTTCAGTCACTACGACGTAACGTTAGTGACTAACGAATGGGGGTCCCAATACAGTGACGCCACTCGGCTGTCTTCCAGTGCCCTGCGTAAGTGTGAGTACCCTGCCGTAAGACTAGTACGGACGAAGGACTCCCACTTATCACAGGAATACCAAGGGACACTGGGAAGCATATTCCAGTGGCGATATGCCAAAATGCCTACCCGTAGGGAGGACTTAGAGAGTACACATATGACCCGCTACGGGCTGCATATGGGAAACTCTGGGGTAACAGCCGAAGGTGGATTTTTCACCCCAGCGGTGGCAGGGACTTGCCAAGGGAAGACACCTGCTCACTGAGGAGGCTTACGGCGGAAATACACGTATGGGGGTCGCCGAGGCCAGGGAGGGGCTGTCGCAAGGAGTAGCAGTTCTGAGAACCAGGTCTGGCCATGCCAATACAGGGCAACCAACATGACCTGCTCCTTGTCCTCCCTGATCTTGCACAGGACTCGTGCGAGAAGGCTCACTGGGGGGAACACATATTTACGTAGGCCCCACGGCCAGCTGTGCGCCAGTGAATCCGTGCCGAGCGTGCCCTTGGTTAGGGAATAGAACAAGCTGCAATGGGAAGAGTCGTGGGAGGCAAACAGCTCTACCTGTGCGTCGCCAAACTGTTCCCAAATCAGCTGGACCGACTGGGGATGGAGTCTCCAATCTCCAGGAAGTGGCTGAGACCGTGAGAGCTCGTCGGCTGCACAGTTCAGTTCTCCCGGGATATGGACAGCACGAAGGGACCTCAGATGCTTCTGACTCCATAGAATGAGATTGTGGGCGAGTTGAGACATACGGCGGGAGCGTAGACCGCCCTGGTGGTTGATGTACGCTACAGTGGCCGTGTTGTCTGACCGGACTAGTACATGTTGACCCTTCAGCAATGCTCGGAAGCGGTGCAGGGCGAACCGTACTGCCAGCAACTTGAGGCAATTGACATGCAAGCAGCGCTGGGGTCCTGTCCAGGAGCCCGTGGCAGCATGTCCATTGCACATGGCACACCAACCCGTGGCAAAGGCATCTGTTGATACAACAACATGCCTGGAAACTCGTTCTAAGGGCACACCTGCCCGTAGAAAGCTGAGTTTCGACCACGGGGTGAGCGTCTGAAGGCAGACCTGAGTGACTAGGACCCGGAGTGTGCCAGAACGCCATGCCCATCTCGGGACTCGATCGCTCTAAAGCCAAAGCCAGTCTCATATGTAGCAATCTGAGCGGCGTCACCGCGGCTGCAGATGCCATATGCCCCAGGAGCCTCTGAAATAGTTTCAGTGGAACCGCACTCTTGCTCTCGATTTGAAGGAGGCAAGTCAGCAGAGACTGCGCGCTTGCTCGTAAGCTGCGCGCACATGGCGACCGAGTTGATATCCATACCAAAAAAAGAGATCCTCTGCATGGGGCAAAGTTTGCTCTTCTCCCAGTTGACCCGAAGGCCCAGACGGGCTAAGTGCTGGAGCACTAGGTCTCTGTGTTCGCAAACCTGCGCTCGAGAGTGACTCATTATGAGCCAGTCATCGAGGAAGTTCAGGATGCGAACCCCGTGCTGCCTGAGCGGCGCAAGGGCTGCCTCGACAATCTTCGTGAAGACGCGAGGGGACAGAGCTAGCCTGAATGGGAGGACGGCGTACTGATATGCCCGCCCCTCGAAAGCAAACCGTATGAACGGTCTGTGTCGAGGTAGGAAGGAGACATGGAAGTAGGCGTCCTTCAGGTCTAACGCTGCAAACCAATCTACTGGACGAATGCATTCGAGAAGGCGTTCGCCGCCAACATCCTGAACGAAAGCCTGTGAAGGGATCGGTTCAAGATGGGGTGCTTAGGATAGCCACACCACGTCGAAGCCCTCCGTGGACACCGTAGTGCGCAACAGAGTGTTCAACAGTGGGGGGGACCCCAGTCTACCCTTGGCCGCGGGCCCCATCAACTGCAGAGAAGGCGGAGGTGGCCACCGAACGGTCACGGGAAGCACGGGGACTTCCAGGACCACGTGATCACCTCATGTATCTCGGGAGCGAAAGGCATTGGGGGAGGGGCCCAACAGCTGTCAGGTGCCGCCCCCAAAACCAATCACGCAACCACGAGCGCTCTTGACAGGGCTGAGTTCCACACCAGCCCGAGGCTCGCGGCTGCCCGAGATAACATGGCTGTCAACTCTAAGTCGGATCAGGCAGGGCTGACACCCCAAAAGGCGGAGCGCAGCCTAATCGTCATCCAGAGACGGTAGATTGGGGTGTGGCAGAGACGACTCTCTCTTCTCACGGAGATCACTGAGTCTTGACCGCGACATTGCGATGGTCACGTTCCCGCAGTGGGAGCATGACACATCCACAAACACTGCCGAATGTGCTGAAGCCCAAACACGTCGAGCAGTGACATAGACAGCAACAGAGATCGATCGCACCCGGAAGTGCACGGGCGAACCGTCTTGAAAAAGACGTGCCACGCACAAGCTCTTTTTGTGAGAGGAAAGCTCTGCAGAGTGCCAAAGCACCCAGGGAAAACACACACAGCTGTTGCAGATCACTGCACAGATCAGCAGGCAGGCAATGTGAGATCGCTGGAACGCGCCGTCACACCAACACCCTGGAGAACCGCTCGTCTCGAAGACTGAAGAGAAGACTTCAGAATTCAGGCTTGTAGGAGTGAAGAGATGCTCTTAGCTCCAAAGCAGAAACATAATACGATGTTGCCAGCGTACTTCCTTATATACCCACTGTGTGGGGCGGAGTTACGCATGCAAATTCCGCATGCCCATGGCATTGGCACTGCCATTGGGCGCTGTTAAATTACTCGAAGGTAATTGGCTTCTAAGCGAAACCCCCATTCGTTAGTCACTAACGTTACGTCGTAGTGACTGAACGAAAGGGAACAGGGTTACGGTCAAGTAACCCAAGATGTTTACCATACAAATAAAGATGTACTTAAGTCCTACTAAAATGGGTCGAAAAAGAACTCTTAACTTTAAATAATTGCATTTAATATAAATAAAATATAATGCATGTTCAGACGGCCTTGGCCCAGCAGGGGGCGAGATTGGACCAACATTCCTCCTTACTCACAGAGGCTTCCCATGATTTTCAGCTGCTATCTGGTCGACTCACCGATATCCACAACAGGTTGGAACAGGTGGCACAGGTTATTGGGGAGAGAGGAGGTTCCACTTCCTCAGCTGAGAGTCCGAGCGGATCTGAACGTGAACCCCAGGCAGTTAATCCTCCCAGTTACGACGGAGACTCCAAGACCTGCAGATCTTTTCTCTCACAGTGCTCCCTAGTCTTCGCGCTCCAGCATCGGAGGTATGCTGCGGAAGTGTCTAAGGTAGCATACCGTCTTACTCTTCTAACGGGCAGAGCGTGAGACTGGGAAATGGCAGTCTGGGAGGCACAGGAACCTTGTTGTGCATCATTTGAGTCTCTTCGTTCTGAGATGATTAAACTTTTCGACCGGACAGTTCAAGGGGATTTGGCTGCGGCCGAACTAACCCATCTCACCCAGGACAAATCTTCTGTCACAGATTATGCTATTGAGTTTCGGACCCTCGCCGTGTCCAGCGGGTGGAATGATGCAGCCCAGAAAGCCCAGTTCTTGAGAGGGCTCAACGTTAACATACAAGATGAGATCGCGTCTCATGATCTTCCCGTCTCTCTGGGAGTAGCGATCGATCTGGCTCTCGGAGTCGAGGCGCGTCACAGGCAGCGGAGGGTTCGTCGCTCCTTTCAACATCTTCTCTTCGATCCTTCGTTGCGTGCGAGTGACAGCGTTCCTACACCATCTTCCTCCTCGGTAGAGCCTATGCAACTGGGTCGGCTTCGGCTTACCGCCGAGCAGAAACAACACCGACTTGTTAACAGTCTCTGTCTGTACTGTGGTAAACCGGGACATAAGGCTCTAAACTGTCCGGTAAAAGATCCGAGAGTATCGGTGGGCGTTTCTCAGATCAGTTCTTCTCTCGGATCTCGTACCTTACTGGCTGTCTCCATCTACGTCGATAATCATGTGTTTCACTCACAGGCTCTGCTGGATTCCGGTGCCGAGGCGAGTTTTATGGACGTGTCTTTAGCCGAGTCTTGGGGCATTCCTGCTGTGCCTCTTACAGATAAATTATCTGCGTTTACATTAAGAGGTCAACACATGGCAGAGATCAGTCACCCCCTCTGTAAGTCTTTTTGTTTCTGGCAATAATCGTGAGGATGTTACGTTTTTCTTGTTACATTCTTCCCAGTCACCCATCATTTTAGGGCATGACTGGTTGACTAGACATAATCCTCACGTTGATTGGCAGAATGGTGTTGCCTTGTCATGGTCACAGTCTTGTCATGTTTCTTGTCTGGGTCCCGCTCCTCCTGGTCCTGTTTGTCCTGTTTTTCAGGTTCCTGCGGTCGATATATCAGGGGTTCCGGCGGAGTATTCTGATCTACATCGGGTGTTCAGTAAGGCTCGAGCTACGTCCCTGCCTCCTCACCGATCGTATGATTGTGCTATCGATCTCCTCTCAGGTACTTCTCCGGGTCGCGTTTTTTCCCTTTCTGGTCCTGAAGGAGAGGGTATGGATAAATACATTAACGAAGCTCTTGCCGCCGGTCTCATTCGCTGCTCCACCTCCCCCGCTGGGGCAGGTTTTTTCTTTGTTAAGAAGAAAGACGTCTCCCTCCGTCCATGTATTGATTACAGAGGGTTAAACAACATTACTGTGAAGAATAAGTACCCCTTACCATTAATGTCGACCACCTTCGAATTATTACAGGTAGCTCGTGTCTTCACCAAGTTAGATCTGCGCAACGCTTATCACTTGGTTCGCATAAGAGAGGGCGATGAGTGGAAGACAGCGTTTAATACCCCATCGGGACACTGGGAATACTCAGTTTTACCGTTCGGTCTAGCGAACGCACCAGCTGTCTTCCAGACTATGGTAAATGAAGTGTTGGGAGACATGATTAACATGTTTGTCTTTGTGTATCTAGATGACATTCTCATCTTCTCCTCCTCTATGCAGATACACACCCAGCACGTTCGCCTAGTCTTACAACGGTTATTGGAGAATCAGTTATTTGTCAAGGCGTAGAAGTGCGAGTTCCACAAGGAGTCGGTTTCGTTCTTGGGTTTTGTTATCGCCGCTGGGGAGATTCGTCCCGATACCGCTAAGATCAAAGCAGTCGCTGATTGGCCAGTACACGACACACGTAAGGATTTACAGCGATTTCTGGGTTTCGCCAAGTTTTACCGGCGTTTTATCAGAAATTTCGGTCAGATCGCTGGACCCCTTACTACTCTTACTTCCACTAAAGTAGGGTTCCGTTGGAATAACGAAGCTCAGAAAGCCTTTGATGAATTAAAGTCCCGTTTCATCTCTGCTCCTGTTCTTTCTTTTCCTGATCCAGCTCACCAATTTATAGTGGAGGTAGATGCCTCTGATGTCGGGGTAGGCACTGTTTTGTCTCAGCGGTCATCCATTGATGGGAAAGTGCATCCGTGCGCTTTTTTTTCTCACCGGTTAAACCTAGCAGAACGTAATTACGACATAGGTAATTGGGAGCTGCTGGCGGTTAGACTCGCTTTGGGTGAGTGCCACTGGTTAGAAGGAGCTTCGGAGCCCTTCCTGGTCTGGACGGACCATAAGAATTTAGAATACATCCGTTCAGCCAGTAGGTTAACATCCAGACAGGCTCGCTGGGCACTCTTTTTTGATCGTTTTAACTTCACCCTCTCGTACCGGCCGGGCTCAAAGAACGTTAAACCTGACACTCTCTCCCGTCTGTTCGGTGGCCCGGAGTCTGAGCGGTCCGAGACCATTCTCCCGGAGGGGAGTGTGGTTGGAGCTCTCGTCTGGGGCATCGAACAGCGGGTGAGAGAGGCCGGTCGAGGGGTGGAAGTTCCTGAGGGATGCACAGTGGGTCGTCTGTGGGTTCCCGAGGTGGTGCGCTCCGATGTCGTCCGGTGGTGTCATGAGTCCAGGTTTGTCGGCCATCCCGGTGTTCGGAGAACGTTGGCAGCCGTCCGTCAACGTTTTTAGTGGCCTTCTATGGGTCCGGACGTCAGACAGTTTGTGTTAGCCTGTCAGGTTTGTGCTCATAATAAAGCCTCTCATCAATCATCCGTTGGTCTGCTTAAACCTTTGCCCGTGCCCTCCCGCACCTGGTCTCACATAGCCCTTGAGTTTGTCACCGGCTTACCGGCATCTGATGGTAACACTGTTATATTGACGGTGGTGGATTGCTTCTCTAAAGCAGTTCATTTCATTCCCCTGCCCAAACTTCCTTCTGCTAAAGAGATGGCTCAGGTTCTGATTAACCATGTTTTTCGTTTACACGGTCTTCCGAATGACGTGGTTTCGGATAGGGGTCCTCAATTCATCTCGCGTTTCTGGCAGGAGTTTTGTAGACAGATCGGCGCTACTGCCAGCTTGTCTTCTGGGTATCACCCGCAAACCAATGGACAATGTGAACGGGCTAATCAGGATCTCGGTCGTACGCTCCGCTGTCTGTCGTCCCGTTATCCGAACTCCTGGTGCCAACAGCTACCCTGGGTCGAGTATTCTCACAACTCACTTCCTGTTTCCTTGACCAATCTGTCCCCGTTTGAATCATCTATTGGTTTTCAACCTCCCCTGTTCCCTTCACAAGAACCCGATGCAGCGGTTCCATCTGCTCTAGCTTTTGTCCGTAGGTGCAAACGCACCTGGAGGAGAGCTAGAACACTCTTATTACAAAGTTCCAGACGAACCAAGGCTGCGGCTGACCGCCACCGGCGACCTCCTCCACGTTACATTTGTGAACAAAAGGTTTGGCTTTCTTCCAAGGATCTGCCTCTCTGCGAGTCATCTCGTAAGCTGGCTCCGCGATTCATTGGGCCATTCAGTATTGTCAAGGTCGTCAGTCCAGTGGCAGTTAAGCTTGAGTTATCTCCTTCTCTTGGTCGGGTTCACCCTGTTTTTTATGTATCCAGGGTCAAACCAGTGATATTTGCCTGTATTAATTCCCCCGTCTCTGCCCCTAAGCCCCCTGCCTCGCAACTAGTGGATGGTGCTCCTGCCTACTTGGTCAGGAGGTTACTAGATGTTCGCCGCAGGGGCAGAGGTTATCAGTATCTCATGGACTGGGAGGGATACGGTCCGGAGGAGAGGTGTTGGGTACCGACTCGGGACATTCTGGACCCCGGTTTGATTGAGGATCTCCGTCGTCGACAAGGTGAGCTCCTTCCGGGTCCGTCCAGTGCCGGCCCTTGGGGGGGTACTGTCAGGATTCCGGTGTGATCGACTGCACTATTTGTTTGTTTACCTTTTGTTTTCCACATGTGCACTCTCTGTCTCCTCCCTCCTCGTTATCCCTGATTGTTTTCCACTGTTGTCTCGTGTTCGTCTCTCTATTTAATAGATCACCGCCGTGTGTTGTCCGGCTCTTGTTGGTCTTGATCGTGTTTGGTTTATTTACTTTCTGTTTTGCCTCCAGGACTCTGCTGAGACTGTGTTTAGCCTTTGTCCAATTTTCCCTCTCTCCTGTTTTGTTTGGATCTCTGTGGGCCTCTTTCTCTCTCTCCAGTGGATTTCCTCCGTGGATCTGTGGACTTCTGCTGTCAGCGTGTCTCGCCATTAGACTGGAGCTGGCATCTTCGTTCTCTCTCGGTACTGTTAATCCTGTGAATTTTTGTCACTTTTTCTACGATGCTCATCGGTGTGTCTTGCCTTTAGACTGGATCCGGTTGAGCGTTCATTGTATTCCAGAGATCACCGCATATCTGAGTTTTCTACGGCTGTCCTGAGAACCGAGGAGGACTGTACCGTGTCACTGAGAACCTGAGAACTTGAGAATTATTGCATCATCTCTCTGCTGTCTGCTCTCTCTTCAATAAACTTGTTAACTTGCATCAGATTCCTCGTCTTGTTCCTCACACCAACCTTCCAACTGCCTTTGAGATGACCAGGAATGCTAACGCTAACATCTTTTGACAGGTAATATAGACCTCATTGAAGAAATGCAATCCTTTATGCAATCTGAACATATAACTTTTGATGACAACCAGAAATGTGCTCTCTAAACTGAGACAACATCAGGAAAACTTTAATAGTCACGCCAATAAAAGCTCAGTGCACTTTACTTCCCTTCACATAAACATGAACACTCCATATTGTGAACCACAGAATAAGATATTTATACATTTTGCAAAAAACATAGCCATGCACAAAACCGTTTGTGCATTCCAATTATCAGCAGTGAACTGAAGTGAAGGGCTTGGATGTTGTGATGCTGTGTGCATCAACAGAACAAAAGAAATGGATAAAGCTCTGTGACTGCTGTTGATTAGAAGTCATGCCCAAAGGGAAAAGTCACAGATGGCATTTTGTATGTTTTATAGGCACTCACTCTGTCAGCCAGTGCTGGGAATACCAAGAGACCAATACGAGAGAGAGGGAGCCCCACCCTGAGAGAGAGAGAGAGAGAGAGAGAGAGAGAGAGAGAGAGAGAGAGAGAGAGAGAGAGAGAGAGAGAGAGAGAGAGAGAGAGAGAGAGAGAGAGAAATTAAAGACATCTCTCGAAATAACCCCCCTTTCATCACTGATAGTGAGCAGGATTTATGAGTGTACAGATTGTGTCACTCTGTTGTTGATGGAGTGGAGGCAATCAGAGACAGAGGCCGTCGTTAGATACACACTATAGACATCAAGTGCAAGGCAGTGCTGCCCATACTGTGGAGATAGCAGTGACCATTTTATTGTCAGTATGAAAGCTGCCATTTTCTTTTCCCTCCCATTGAACACCTCTATATGAAAGCCTCCCTTTCTCACTGTGTGTCCTCTCTCTCCCTGTTTCATTCACTCTAATTCATACTGCCTGTGTGTGGGAAGGCACCTCTGCTCCTTGCATTACACTACTGATAAGAATGGGACAACTGGATTCAGCCCTGGTTTGACTGTCTCACTGCCGGGAGAAACTCAATTATCAGAACGTTACAGCAGTTTGCCCTGTGGGCCTTCTGCTTACGTAGTCTTATTCACATGTACACACACATAAACCTTTCTTTCTGGTAGACACAGACTGCAGTCAGGGGTGTGATGGACACTAATGGTGAAATAGAATGTCAAGTAAAGTGTTTGGCTGGTTAAAGACAGACTGTCAGACAGAGACAAAAAAAATATATCAGGTTCTGTCTGTAACTGACTGTTTTTGTCCAAACAAAACCAGATTTTTTTTTTTGTTGTTGACAGATTTTTTCTGCCTTCTCAAATAGCTTTTTTTTTTTGTGTTAATAATGAATATTGGTCCGTTTTTTTATGACAATAACAGAATGTAATGTGATATATCTATACACGATTGGCCACAAGAAAAAATAAAAACAGAAATGTATATCAAAGATTTGAGGAATATCACTATTAGCATAATAATATAGCCCACAACTCCTTTAACTCTTATGTTCTGTTTGGAGTGTTGAAGACCATTGTAATAATCTATTTTAAAAGCTTGAAAAAAAAAATACCATAATGTCTGTAATATTTCCTAATCTTATGGAATCTTATTAATCTAACTACAGGGGAGAGCGGGGCACAACCTAACGCTTTTTGACTTTCTTAGTTTGTGTAAATCCACTTGGGGTTCAGAGTATTTATTGTTTCCCACATTAATTGCACACATGTCTAGTACAATTATGTGGTTTTGTTTAATTAATACAGTGTATACTCTTTTCGGTACCAGCATTGATGTTGTTGTAGACATTCTCCCCCCGGTCCTCCTCCGGGGGGAAGAGGGGTGCGGACATCACCTCCCCTGGAGCAGCTCCTCTTCTCCCTGGGCTCCCCGTGTAAGGGCCGCTTGCCCTTGCGCTTGCCTGCAGACTTTGTGGGCCCCGACACGGGTTGGGCGCCCCCCTTGCGACCGGCGCCCTGCTTCCCAGATTGTGGAGGCTGCTGCTTGGGTTTAGCAGGGGCGGAGGTGGCCGCAGGAGGACGCCCTTGGTGATGAGCAGGCGGAGGTGCTGCAGCCGGTGACTGGGTGGAGGCAGCAGCGGGTCGCCGGGGCAGGATGTTCTTGATGGCCTCCGTCTGCTTCTGGGCCACCGGGAACTGCTGGGCGAAGTTCTCGATGGCGTCGCCGAAGAGGCCGGCCTGGCAGGCTGTGTAGGCTCTGCCCATTAGACCGGACAAGAACCTACACGCCCGGGAGGGGAGACGTGGGTGACCCCGCCAGTCAGTAGCGGTCTTTGGACACAGTTGCATCGCCAACGACCGCTCCACTGGGGGGACCTCCACTAACCCGTAGCTGCGCCACCATCGAGGGTAGTGAGGACGGAGGAGTCAGTCGATCGTGCACGGGCGCTGTAGGGCGCCGTCCACGACTTTGTGAGCTCCTGATGCACTTCTGGAAAGAATGGGACTGGGGTGGGGCGCTGAGAACCAGCACGTTCCGTCCCGAGATACCAATCGTCCAGCCTTGAGGGTTCGGGACACGGTGGAGTGTTCCATTCGAGCCCGACACTCGCGGCGGCCCGGGAAAGCATAGCCGTGAGCTCTGGATCAGACTCGGACAACGCTACCACACCCGAAGGGGGTAACGCAGCCGGATCCTCATCTCCAGAGTCCATTAGCTCGTCCCCCGATGCAGCTATCGATATCATGTCCTCAGTCGGAGCCCCAAAAGAAACGGCTGGCCCCCCATGGGAAGGACCAGCGTGCTCTTCCGGAAGCTCTACCGGAAGCTCTACCGGCACAGCAGAGGGGGGAGGGGCCCGAGGAGCCTGTTGACCCGGCGGGAGTGCCCTCACTGTAACCGTCAGGTCTCCACCAAAGACATCAGCCAAAGTAGTAGCCCTCTGCTTTGCAGCGGGAGGACCACTAGATCGGGGGATGCGCAATGGGACTCCACCCCTTTTGAGGTATTGGAGCCTAGACCGCAATACTGCGATGGTCATGTTCGCGCAGTGCGAACATGAGTCATCCACTAAAGCCGCCTCAGCGTGCTGAACACCCAAACACGTGAGACAGTGATTGTGCCCGTCAACTGGAGATAGATACCGACGGCATCCAGAAACACACAGTTTGAATGACATCTTGAAAAAGATGCAGGGTCAAACCGTGTTGCTCTTTTAGAAGAAGAAAAACCGCTCCAACAAGTGCCGAGGCACACAGGGGAAATGGCCACGGCTCACCGCAGTTCAAAGGTGCAAGCCTGCTGTGAGCACTCAAAGGAAAACGCCCAGCAAGCTGTGAGAACAGCTGATTTGTTTTCTTCTGCTCGCGACCACGCTGTAAGGCACCGAAACACCGACACTGGAAGCAGGTAGGCAGTTTTCCTCTCTCTTGACTCGTAGTCGAAAACACTCTTCGTAGGAACATAAACAAATGCTCGGCTCCGAAGTTGAAAGCGATATGCGGTA
Source organism: Romanogobio albipinnatus (assembly GCA_023566225.1). Lineage (NCBI taxonomy): Eukaryota > Metazoa > Chordata > Actinopteri > Cypriniformes > Gobionidae > Romanogobio > Romanogobio albipinnatus. The sequence goes on along the minus strand of CM042241.1, from coordinate 43,161,140 downwards.
CTTCCACTTCCTTATTTATACCCGCAACGCGGGGCGGTGCGTGGAATGCATGAACCGCATGCCAATGTTTTGAGTTAAATAAGTGTGAATAAATACATGTATTAAGCATTTATAACATGTGAGTTAAAATGCTTCACTATTTGACAGGCATTGCGTTAAAGTCACCCTTTTTATTCATTCAGTTATAACTGCTTATCAACAGTGAAAAAATGTGTGTATAATGAATGATTTATCATTATATCACATGATAATTTAACAGTCATTCATTAATTTGAAACTTTCTTGAAAATTGTTTAAAAACTATAAAAACGAGCATGAAAACAAAGAGTGTGGAGAACATGCCACATGTGCTTTAAAGTAATTTAAAACAAAAAAATATTTTCTTTATTGTGGATAACCTTTATTGATTCATTACCATGATCAATATCAATATCCCCTAACCAAACTTCACCTTTCAATGTCAGACTCTACAGAAATAACAGTTCAACATGCTTGCCCCTCAGGAAGTTGACTTTTTTTTAAACTTCCTAAACACCAGCAGGATTCTTCAATTTAATAAAGAAAAGCCTACAGTTCAGCCACATCAACAGTGTCTCCAAAAAGAATATCCACCATGATTGGCTTGGTGTTGGTCCTCAGAGCGCAGCATTGCAGGCCATCACTCCAGGCTGGTTGTGCTGATAAGCTGTGTGACCTGATGGGAAACAGTTCTCCAGGCTTTATCAATTTCAAACAGAGGACTTCATGCTCCATAACTTTTCAGCCCTACAGATAAGCAGCAGATTTCAAGCAACATCATGAAAGAACATTGAGGAACTCAGGGGAACTTAGCGATAGATGATGTAAGAGAACCTTAGGTTTACGGAAGGAACAGGTTTACGGCTGAAGTGTGCTTCGAACAGCAGACGGAGGTAGGTTCACTGGGTGTCTCACTCTAGGCGGACATCACATGGGAGGCCGTTGGCGGAGGAATGCTCTGTTAACAGACAGGGTACGTTATACAACTGCATGCATATTTCTCCATAGGACAAGGGAACAGGCTTACGGCTGGAGTGTACTTCTATCGAGCAGGCAGAGGTAGGTTCAATGGGTGTCTCACTTTAGGAGGACATCACATGGGAGGCCATTGGTGGCGGAATGCTCTGTTAACAGACAGGGTACGTTATACAGCTGCATGCGTGTTTCTCCATAGTACAAGGGCAAAGGCTTACGGCTAGAGTGTATTTCTATCAAGCAGACAGCGGTATGTCAATGGGTGTCTCTCTCTTTCGTCTCAGGCAGTCATCACATAAGGAAGCACTGATCGGGGAATTCTTCTACTGACAGACAGAGTACATTACATTTTTATATATTTTTTAAATAAAATAATGGCATTTTTTTTATCATTAAAAATATATATATTTTTTGAGTTTGATGGTAAATGGACTGCATTTAGCGCTTTCAACAGACCCATGGCCATCCAAAGCGCTTTACACATTGCCTCACATTCACCTATCCATACACCGACAGCGGTTTCAGCCAAAAAAAAAAAGGCGCCATCCAGCTCGTCGGGAGCAGTTGGGGTTAGGTGTCTTGCTCCTGGACACCTCGACAATTGGTCAGGTGGAACCGGGGATTGAACCACCAACCTTCCTTGTAGACAACCTATATGAACCACTGAGCCACTGCCGCCCCACAATAAGATTGAAAACAAACACATTGCTAAATACAGCTATACAGCATAGTTAAAAACATAATAATAATAAATAATTTCTGATTATTTGTACTCTCAATCATTATTGACCTTTTTCTCATGATTTGTCAATATAATTCATAAAAGTATAGAATATAATAGCGTAGTTCTAATAGGGGCACATTGTTACAACATGCCCCATCTGCGCAACTGGGATTTACCTGAACTGAGGAATCCTGAACCAGGGGCGGATCTAGATTTTTTTTTATGGGGTGGCATTAGAACTATGAGGGGTGGCAACACTGAAGCAAGCATCCTTGCATGGTTCTTGTGGATTCAAGTAATAATATGCATATTCAATGTACATGTATATACTCAGGGGCACACTTAGGCTGGGGCACAGACTCAGAGAGGGGTGGCACATTTAAATACATGTAAACAGTGAAGCAGTATAAATAGCCCTACACTGGAGGTAATAATACTGTATACAAAACGTATTATAATGAGTGAAAAGTGAATTCAAAATGAGCAACTTCAAATGTGATGTGAAATAACAAATAACTCAACAGTAGTAGAAGCACATGGGATGTGGTAAATGCAATGCAATCAAGATTTATTCCATCATAGTTGTATATAGTTTTAAACAAGAAGGACCAACATAATTGACAACAGTAGAAAGGCTTTTGAGCTCAACAAGAAGCTGTAGCAGTGTTTATTCATATTTATATTTCATTATAAATATATTATTTTTGTTTCCCACAGGATTTTGTGAGACTGTGCTGGGTGGACATTAGTCCATACGGGCTAGGGGGTGCTCCCCAAAAGAAAATTGTTCATTTTAAATTTAAATGCATAAATCTGGTGCATTTTGAGAGCAAAATTAAGTGACTAGATCCATGAAGAAATTTGTTTTTTTTTGTAAACAATTTTTTACTTTAGTAGTAATTTATTTATTGGTTGCATAGATATGAATGGTGATGGTAGAGGGCACATAAATGATAGTTCATAAATGGTAGAACATCTAGGAGTATGCATTCGAATAGCAAAAGAGGTTACCTTCGTTGAATTAACTTATTTCTAAAATAATTAGTAGGGGCCTGTAATATATTTATTATGTGGATATTTAGGCTACTAGGGGTCTAACTGTTCAAATTACTCATGGTTCAGTCTGTATGAGCTATATGCAGGGAAAAAATAACTACTGTCAAATAAAAATAAAGAAAATAAAAACAAATAATCTAACTATGCAAAAGCACAAATAAATACAATCAGAGCAAAGATACCTATAAAATAAACAGTGCTTTTCAGGTTTTTCGAGTAGGTCTAACATTAGTTCCCAGGTACAGAAATTGAATATCATTAATCAAATGTAAAATAGCATTGCATATTTGACTGTAGGCCTATAAATTAAAGATTGTTATTAAAGTTACAAAAGCTACAGTGAGTGATTTCCTTGTCTTTTGTTGTTTGATTAATATTAAAAACACAGACAGCAGGAATATTAGTTTGTTAGAATACTCAAGACGGTCATGTTGACAATTTTTGTGTGAATTTGTCCGTTTAAGCGCAAGACTCGAAAGAGAACTCAATATTTGCACACTATTTGAGACGCGGTTTGCGCGCTTCGGATGAGCGCGCACACACAATCTTCTCACAGCGCGCGCAACTTCTCATTCGCGTCTTCTGGCTCCTGAATTGGATTAGTTTTAGTTTATTTTTGTGCGCAAATTATTTTTTATAAGCTTTAAAGCAGAGAAACCAACCACCGCACTTCGCCGTCCGTTTGCGCCCACTATTTACTCCGATAACAACATGTCATATTATGTCAACATATAATATGGTCCTTTAAATCATAACATAGGTTATACAAATAAATAGGTTTTGACTATTGTATGTTAATGTAAAAAATATTTGAAAAGGCACACTGAACACAACATACCATAGGCATCTGACACTGCAGGGTGCTGGTGTTTGAAGCTCTCTCTCTCTTCTCTTTCAATGTCTGAGCTCTCTTCCTCCCTTAGCCCTCTCTCTTCCACCTCTTCACTCACTATGCTGTATTTCTTCACCTCTCTCATCACCTCTATCTAGCTTTTTGTCATACATTTCTATATTTCTTTCTTCCACCACTCCATCTCCTCCTCTGCTGTTTCATCTCCTTAATGAATACAAATTAAAACATTACGCCTGTTTTACTGATACTCCGTCTGCAGTCCGTATGCGGTGCGTATGCGGTGCAGGACAACAGTGCGCTGTTGTGCTTTCACATATGCCGCGTTTGCAGTACGCAACTGATCCGGGGTTGTATACCACAATCACAGCATTTATTCTTTATTTTTTATTTCAAATCCAAACGTTGTTACTGAACATGGCTTGTCAGCATTGCAATACACTCTTTCATAAATGTCACGTTTAAGCGCACTACATTTAATTTGATTAAATTCATTAGCCTACTTTATATTTATATATAGTCTAGTACTTTAATATATTACGTTGCTCACGCAAGTGGCAAAACATTTAAACATAGGCCTATGTTATAGCCTGTGTCAAAATCAAAAACATTTTACATTAAAACTTACAATAGACAAAACATTTTGTCTTTTCTATCATTTTTAAATCTTTTTACAAGAAATCCTGCAGGTCATAAAGAAATTTGTTTTCCCACCTCTTGAAGAAAGGACGAGTGCTCTCCATTATGTCTCCTTGTTTACCTTAATGTGTTGACTTTGAATTATGTGCATATGTGGTGAAATGACTAGATTTTCACGTCAATGCATGTTTATTTATGCTCTCCATATCTGTCACTTTAATTCAGCGTGTGCAGCACAGCAAAAAAAATAGACTCGGATAACCCAATTGGCAACCCAGTGCTGGGTAAATATTGGACAGAATACATGCTGGGTTAAATTAACCCAGTGACATTTTAACCCAGCAGGCATGGGCTGTTGAGAAAACCCAAGATTTAGTCAATTTTTACCATTAATGGATTTGCTAGTCTGGATTATTCTGCTGGGTTCTTATAATTTCTCCTGTGCATTAGCCTACACTCTAAAAAATGCTGGGTTAAAAACAACCCAAGTTGGGTTGAAAATGGACTAACCCAGCAATTGGGTTGTTTTAACCCAGCGATTGGGTTGTTTTAAGCAAACATTTAACCCAACCGCTGGGTTAAAACGACCCATTCACTGGGTTAAAACAACCCAATTGCTGGGTTAGTCCATTTTCAACCCAACTTGGGTTGTTTTTAAGTCAGCATTTTTTAGAGTGTACTGTAAAACTAGACCATCATGAAAGAACAAATAATGAAGAATACATGTTTAGACTGTCAAAATAATCATTTTTAATGCTTGTCAACTGGTACAACACACAAATGTGTTAAAAGTGGCAATGGAAAATAGCCTAATATTCTGTCAATTTCTTCATGTTAAATCGAACTTTTATTTTGACGGGTTGCCATATCTTTGAGTGTCTATGTACATGATATGACAGTTTTCTCAAATGAAACGGTAAATTCTTACAAAGTGACGGTTTATACGTTCGTGTCCTCTTATAGTGACACTGCAGAGACTAACAGCGAGCGAGTGGCCCCCGTCATTCGCATAGAGATGCAGAACATGCAGGAGTAATATTTAAATAGTATTTGCAATATTCACAGACACTCGTATATATTCGGCTACAGTCTGGAGCCCTACACTAAGATAAACACTGACGCGACTGAATGCAGCTGGCGGGGACTATACCGGTAGGCTACTACAGAAATCTTGGTTTTCTTGGCTATCATCACATTAAATTTCGAAGTACCGGTACTTGTGACATCCCTACATAAAACCATGGTTAATTTTCGTATAGGGGACCATGGTTCCGCGTAATAAATAATCACAAACTGTATCGTCTAACATCTAAACACATGTGAGTCAACACATGGCATTGGTTTCTGTGGTAAAATTTTATTGTCTAAGTTAACGCTTAAGAATTGTTGCCGTGAAAAAAAAACGTATAACCTATAATTATGCTAATTAAAATGATTATTAATGAAAACATTAAATTAATTTACCTTAAAACATCTGCAACCAGTGGCTTTGCCCCTTGCTTTTTCCTTTCGAAATGACAGTTTGGGAGCAAATTTAAACATCAAGGCGCAAAGCTCGTGAAACAACCAAGCGCTGGGTAGAATCAACCAAGAAATGCGACCCAGCAGGTTTAACCCAACAACTGGAAATTTGAAACTACCCAATGGTGTTTAAAATGAGATCAAATAAACCCACAAAAATTACCCAACAGTCTCAACCCAGCATTTTGGGTTAAAAAACAACACAGCATTATTTAGAGTGTGGGTATGGGGGAAAATACAAACCGCATACATACTGCAAACGGAGTATGATCTATTAGTGATCACGCTGGTTGCATTGCGCGGATCATAAGCAGTTCATAAGAGTAATTTGTTTGGACTAGGCCTACTAACACAATAATAGAAATATGTGTTTTCTTGCTATTATCTCATCACATTGAAGCGCCGCTGATGTAAATCGGTAGAGGAAACTCTTTATATTTTATACATTGGGAATTTGGGATACACTGCTGGGGTGGCAGACGGGGTGGCAATGGTCTTTCTTAGGGTGGTGGTTGCCACCCCGGTAGATCCGCCCCTGCCCTGAACAGAGGAAACTAAGGACTTAAATACACACAGAGTAATTAACAAAACTAAGAACAGATGTGGAACTCATGGTTAACAATGGAAACATAACTGGGAACATAATGAAAACAAAACCAAAACAAAACAAACCAAAAGACCATTAGGCCGCCAAAGCATTTTTAGCCGGCTGAAAACGCTAGGCGCTCTGCTGAAAACGTCTCGCTGTGGGCGCTTGAGAGCGTTTTGGCAGCGCAGTGTTTTTTTCAGTTGAGACTCTTTGTTATTAATCATTATGAAATGGAATATCCGTGGAAGTGTTACTAGTATCTCATTTCACATATAGTTGGTTTCTGTATTGATTCTATATATTATTTATATATAAATATATTATATTTCTCGATTACACGTGTCGCTGTGCTCTGAAATGTGTCATAAGTGCTAGAAATAAGGTGGGAATTAGTATAAAAGTCTTCCTTTACTGTCAGTGTTCTCAGATCAACTATTGTCATCATATTGTCAACATAATCTTTACAAATAAACTAAAGCTTAATGAATGTTGAAGCCTAAACACAATCGGCAGAAGTTAAAGTTAAATGAACTACACCATGATTGCATCACTTCAATGCCACCACCACTAAGCTTCCGACAACTCTTTCCATTTTTATTTCAGATTGGAAAGTTTGAGTTAGAATATAGTTTGCAATAACAGAACCAATGATTCAATTGCATTCTATCAAAAATGCACTTGCCTATTCATCAAAAACAACTCACTTTTCCCCTCACTATATCTCCACTTTATTACCTTTGAATTTTTCTTCAGACTGGAATCATATAGTGTATTTCTATTGCTAACAAAAAAAAAAGAAAGAAAACATTAACTCTCCTTTCATCCATTTAGCTGTAATTACTCTAATTAAGCAGTAGTAATCAGGCAACCCATGCTGATGAACTTGACATCCGTGTCCTCGGAAAGGGAAAGGACAAATGTTCCGGATGTTCCAGGTTGGGAGTAGTAAATGCTGCAGTCTACAGGATGTGATCAAAATGTAATTTCGAATTTTTTTTAAATATCCTGTATGTTCTTGAGAGCAGCTTTTCATAAAAGCATGGGTGATGTTTATATATTTATATGTATGTAGTAGAAAATATACTGAATGTAACTGAATGATAATCATACGGCTCAAGTGCTTGTGTAAAAGTTAAAAGTAAAAGGGGTGAGAGAGAGTGAAATTTTGATTTATGTGTCTGATTTACTTTAGAAAACATCATACAGAATAAACAATGAAAAATATTGTAAATGTTATCCTGACCACATTATATCATGAAAGGATGCTGCATTCCAGATGAAGTAGGTGAGAATGTGTGAGCTGTATTACCCTGCATCCAACCTCAAAAGTGTTTGTCATCATACATCACAGTCAAATGTAAGTTCTTATTTGTCTGCAAAGACGGATTAATGCTTTTCAAATATGAGTCAATATAAGGCTGTTTCCTTTCATGACTTATTCACAGTTGCTTTGCATATATGACACTGATCAAAATGAGGATAATACTAAAAAATATCAAGACACTTAAACAAAATGCCACACGGTCTGTGATGTCTATATTGTTTAAAGCCTTAAAATTGTTTAAAACAACAAAAATCCATTACTCCATCAATGAAAATAACTACTCCTACATGGCTGCCTGGAGACTGACTCAGGTATCCAATTAAGAACTACAGAGACAAACAACAAGTAGCTGAAAAACTAAGAATCATGTCAGTAAGCAACAATTTCAATCATGATTGCATAGAATAAGGATACTACTCAAGAAATAACTCCAAAGGCATTAAGTGAATGAATATAAATACTAAGCAAGAGTGAAAAAAAGTGTTGCATATTCATGCCTTCCATTCTTCAGATATGAAAATGTTGTACCTGAAATTTATATTTTTTATGATACAAAAAAGGTTACAAAACGGCTTATCAAATGTGTATGTTGAATATCACTGTATCTTATATTTTAATTTTAATATTTGTTGTCCAGAAAAAAAAAAAAAACATGTTGATAGTCAAATATCTTATTTTTTTACACACCTTAATACATCTTTCCCTTCATTAGGTGTAATTAGTTGTACCAAATTCACCAGCTGACCATGCTTAATTATATATTATATAATTATTATATAATTAGATACAATGTTACATAATTAGATATGAGGAGCCGGTGATACAGCATTGCAATCTTCCCAACCCTTGCTCCTACTGTCACAATAAAGACAAATCAACTTGATAAACATCTCACTGACCATGCTAACACTACTGTGGGATGTAAAATAAAGGATGTAAGGAACCTGCTCTCACTTACTATTGATGAAGCCCCCTAATTGCTTTCTGAGAGAGCAAATGGAGGCGGGCATTGAGCTGTGTTTTCTCAGCCGTCAATTGCTGACATTTTAAGAATTTCTCCATTGTTATTTGTGGCTGAAGCTTTTTATGTACCTTAAATTGTCAATGAACCAACAACTGTAAGAGAAAAGATCTTACTCTTTTATATTAGAACAGCCCCTCCATTTCCATTTGTCCAATGCTGAAAAAAGGACATTGTCAGCATAAATCATCTCACAACTGGACAACTGTAACCATGCATGGTTCGCTAGGAAGGAGAACGAAACACTGTATCTTGGATCGATGCTATGGGGACGTGATCAGCATGACAGGTGTCTGGAGCATGTGTGCCAACACAACAATTTAATTGGCATGGGCCAGCTCGATCTGCGATCCCCATAATTTAAGTCTCTGCTGTGCCTTAGCTACCTCAAGGCCCAAGCTGTGGGGCACAGAAACACATTACACACAGGTTGAGTGTGTTCACAGGTGCCAAAAACCTGTGAAACGGAGGCACACACTTCCTGAAACAAGGCAGAGAGCCGTGGGAACGGAGTGAGGCCGGTGGCGCGAGTGCTAATGAGCATCACCTGCACACCACACCGGAATCGAGTATTACGGAGAAGCTCTGGAGCGATAAAAGGAGGAGCAATGACAGTGAAGGACAAAAGAGGACCAGGCCTGGGACATTTATGTGGTAACACTTTACAATAATGTCTCATTTGTTAACATTAGTTAATGTATTAACTAACATGAACTAACCATGAGCAATACATTTGTTACTGTATTTGTTAATCTTAGTTCCCCTTCGAGGGAACTCGAACTGCGTCATCGTGACGACACTCTGGGGAACGCCCCTCGCGTTACGCGTCTGAAGAAACAGTAGAATCAGCCCAATCCGATTGGTGTTGCGTGATGACGTCGTATGTGACGGCACACCCGGAAGATACAAAGAGACGTCTGAACGAAACAGAGATAGCTTTTTTGCTCTTCAGCGTGTGCGCTCTGTTGTTCATTCTGAAGGTGTTGTTGCAACGTGTAAGTAGCATTATTTATATTATGGCGAGCGAGCGTTTCAGGCTGTGTGTGCACCCGTGTCCGCGCTACATTACGGGCACGGACACACATCAGCTTTGTGTGCAGTGTCTCGGCGTGCAGCACGCCCAAGCCGCTCTTGAGGGGGCGGCTTGCGGTGATTGTGAACTGCTGCCGCTGAGGGTGCTGCGCTCGCGGCTGGCCGTCTTTGAGGAGACCGGTCAACCTCGTGAGCCCCGCGGTTCTGGGCCTGCGTCTGTTGAGGCAGCGCGGCGCCGTAGATCGTGGGGCTCACAGCGGGATCTGTCAAGAGGATATGGGACTGCTGAGGCATCCTCCCTATCCTCCTCTGAAGATTCTGATATCCTCCCGCCCCGTGTGGAAGCCCGCGATGCGGCTTCTTCCCGCGGGGCGGAGGATCCGGTTCTCAGGCTGTCTGATTCTGAGGAATCAGACAATTTGAGGATCGAGGTGGATGATGTGGGGCTGTCGCCACCCCACGCATCCGCTGTTGAGGAGCTGGTGGAGGTTTTAACCCGCGCTGTGGCCAAACTGAGTTTGGATTGGCCACAAGAAATAGTGGACATCCAGCCACCATCTAAGCTGGATGAACGCTTTTTCAGGCGTCGGGTTCAACCTCCACGGCGGGGTCTTCCTTTTTTCCCCGATCTGCATAACGAGTTGTGTAGATCGTGGGAAAAACCCTTCTCAGCCCGTGTGGCTAATCCCCCAGTACTCGATTTTGCTAATGTGCTGGGGACGGCTGAGTTGGGATATGCAGCGTTGCCACAGGTGGAAGAGGCGCTTGCGAGCCACCTCTCACCCGGGGCCGCTGCATCATTGAAGGCTCCGTCGCTGCCCACTAAACCTTGCCGTGACACGTCCAAGTTAGTCGGCAGGGCTTTTGGTGCGGCAGGTCGAGCTGCTGGTTGTCTGCACACCATGGCGGTCCTGCAGGCATACCAGGCCGACCTCCTCAAAGAGCTGGATGAGGGCGAGGGACCATCTCCGGATGACTTCACTGAGCTCAGGAAGGCAACGGATTTGTCTCTCCGCATTACCAAAGAGACGGCTCGCGCTGTGGGCCGCTCTATGGCTGGAATGGTATGCGTTGAGAGGCATCTCTGGCTGACGCTGTCGGGAATCAAGGAGAGCGAGAAACATTTTCTCCTTGATGCTCCGATCTCGCCTTCTGGCCTCTTCGGCGGGGCAGTGGATACTGTCGTCGAGAGGTTTCAGGAGGCGAGGAAGCAGTCAGCCGCCTTCCAGAAGTTCTTCCCTCGCCGCTCGGGCTCTGCAGTTAGAGCAGGCCTGGGTGGGCAGCCCGGACCCTCACCCAGCTCATCGCACCGCGATGTGCAGAGGCAGAGTGTCGCCTCCCGCGCCCCTCCCGAGGGAGCTTGGCAAAGGAGGCGGCGCTCTCGCAGGAAGCCTTCTCAGCCTAAGAGCGACCTGAGGGACGTCATCCAGGCTAAGAAGGCTCCCAAGCGGTCCTAGCTTCGGCTGGATCGCTGAGAGTCGTCCCCCACAGGGTGGAGCGATCGAGGTCGTTTCCACTCTGGGACTCTCGGGGAATCGTTGCTGTGCTCCCGCCGTCCAAGACGTTTCGGGCCGCATCGATTCCCTGCGCGCGCGCACTGAACCAGTCGCCTCCATTAGGACTTGCGACAGTTCAGCAGCCGCGTGCGCCTCACGGACCTCTTCCCCGACGACACCCTGCCGGTCAGCCGCTTCAGGGCGTTGGGGTAGAGGCTCGAATAACACCCGAGGCTGGCCTCGAGAGGCTAGTTCCCTTAGTAGATTATCTCGGCGCATGGACATGCCTTCCGGGTATATCTGCGTGGGCCCTGCGTACTGTGGAACGGGGTTACAGACTGCAGTTCGGTTTCCCTCCCCCGAAATTCAACGGGGTGGTTCGAACTGTGGTCGGTCCCGAGCAGGTGCGGGTGATGGAGCAAGAAGTACGCTCTCTGCTGGTCAAGGAGGCTATAGAGAATATTCCTCCACCAGACAGGGAGTCCGGGTTCTACAGCCGGTACTTCATAGTTCCCAAGAAGGATGGGGGGTTGCGTCCAATTCTAGATCTCAGGCACCTGAACCGGTCTCTGAGGAGATACAGGTTCAGGATGCTCACAATTCCAGCCATCGTGACTCAGATCCGGTTCGAGGACTGGTTCGTCACGATAGATCTGAAGGACGCATACTTCCATATCTCCATCCTTCCAGCTCACAGGAAGTTCCTGCGGTTCGCTTTCGGGGGCGAAGCGTACCAGTATCGGGTTCTTCCGTTCGGCCTAGCTCTCTCCCCTCGCACCTTCACGAAGTGTATGGATGCAGCTCTGGCTCCGTTGAGACTCCAGGGCATCCGTATACTCAATTATATCGACGACTGGCTGATTTTGGCTCAGTCGTACGATATGGCGGTTCGACATCGAGATGTCGTTCTAGCCCACATAAGGTGCTTGGGTCTCAGACTCAACACGAAGAAGAGCGTGTTGACGCCCTCCCAGAGGACTACGTTCCTGGGGGTTGTATGGGATTCGACGCTGATGCGGGCACGTTTGTCCCCCGCACGCGTGGAGTCCATACTGGCGATGGTCTCGAGAGTGAAACTGGGCCGCAGCCTCACTGTGAAGCAGTTTCAGAGACTGCTGGGTCTCATGGCAGCAGCAGCCAACGTGATTCCGTTCGGTCTGCTCTACATGAGACCCCTCCAGTGGTGGCTGAGAACCAAGGGGTTTTCCCCCAAGGGGAATCCTTTCCGCATGATCAGGGTAACGCGCAGATGCCTTCGTTCCCTCGTCATGTGGAAGAAACCTTGGTTCCTGTCCCAGGGGCCGGTGTTGGGAGCGTCGTGTTGCCGGAAGTCCGTTTCAACAGACGCTTCCCTCACTGGTTGGGGCGCGGTCATGGAAGGCCGCTTTTCCAGGGGTCTGTGGGGGACCCGGCATTCTTCCTGGCATATCAATTGCCTGGAAATGCTGGCGGTCTACAAGGCTCTGAGGAGCTTTCTCCCGGACCTCCGCGGCCACCATGTCCTGATACGATCCGACAATATGTCGGCAGTATCGTATCTGAACCACCAGGGGGGCCTGAGGTCGCGCCCTCTTTGCAGACTGGCGCATCAGGTCCTTCTGTGGTCCCAGGGGAAGTTGTCATCCCTCAGGGCGATGTACATTCCCGGGGACCAAAATCAGGGAGCAGACATCCTGTCGAGGCAGGGGCTGAGGCCCGGGGAATGGCGGCTCCACCCCGAGGTGGTGGAGGCTATGTGCGAGCGGCTGGGCCCGGTGGAAGTGGATCTATTTGCGTCTCGAGAGACGTCCCACTGCCCGCTGTGGTTCTCCCTCACTCATCCGGCCCCTCTGGGGCTGGATGCCATGGCGCAGACGTGGCCGAGGCTGCGTCTGTACGCTTTTCCCCCGATTGCTCTGCTCCCGGGAGTTCTGGAGCGTGTCCGCCGGGAGGGCGTCAGCCTTCTCTTAGTAGCACCCCGGTGGCCCACTCGGGTATGGTTCTCCGACATCTTCGACCTGCTGGACGGTCCCCCATGGCAGGTCCCTCTGAGGAGGGATCTGCTGTCTCAGGCCGGGGGTACGATTTTCTACCCACGGCCAGAGGTATGGGATCTCTGGGTCTGGCCCCTGAGGGGGCTCAGTTCCTAGCAGAGGGCCTGTCGGCAGGTGTCGTGGAGACCCTACTCAGTTCCAGAGCTCCATCCACCAGGAGGTTGTACAGCCTGAAGTGGAATGTATTTTCCACTTGGTGTAGAGAGCGGCAGGTGAACCCAGTTAACTGCCCAGTGGCTTCAGTGCTGGAGTTCCTTCAAGACCGCTTCTCCGCCGGTCTTTCCCCGTCCACACTTAAGGTGTATGTGGCTGCCATTGGGGCTTTCCACGCACCTTTAGGTGATGCGACGTTGGGAAGGCACCATCTGGTTGTACGTTTCCTCCGTGGGGCTCGGAGGATGAGGCCTGCGGCTCATTCCAGGGTCCCAACCTGGGACCTGGCAGTGGTGCTCGAAGGGCTGGCTGAGGCCCCCTTTGAGCCGCTGGAGTCGGCTGAGGCGAGAATACTGACCTTCAAGGTGGCTTTTCTCCTTGCCATCACTTCTCTGAGGAGAGTGGGGGACCTCCAGGCCTTGGCGGTCACGCCGACTTGCCTGGAGTTTGCCCCTGGCATGGTTAAAGCCATCTTGCATCCCAGCCAGGGCTACGTGCCCAAGGTGCCATCTAACAGGGCAAGGTCAGTGGTTCTCCAGGCATTCCATCCTCCACCTCACGTGACGGCGGAAGAGAGCAGACTTCACCTCCTCTGCCCCGTGCGGGCATTGAGGATTTATCTGGAGAAGTCTGCTCAGTGGAGAAAGTCAGACCAGCTGTTGGTGTGTTTTGGTTCACCCAAGAAAGGGCTGCCTGCGTCAAAACAGACGATTAGTAACTGGATTGTCCAGGCTATAGCCATGGCTTATCGGGTGCGCAACCTGCTTTCACCCTTAGCCGTGAGGGCCCATTCTACCAGGAGCATGGCCTCCTCGGTAGCCCTCCTTTCTGGGGCCTCTATGCTAGACATCTGCGAGGCAGCTGGGTGGGCCACTCCTCACACCTTCATTCGTTTTTATAGTCTGCATCTCCCTGAGACGCCTGGCGCGAGAGTGCTCGCCCCCTAGTTGTGCCTGGTTTCAGCTTCACACTGGGGTGGGTATGATTGGTGCGGGATAGTTGGTACTCGTTCCCCAGAGTGTCGTCACGATGACGCAGTTCGAGTTCCCTCGAAGGGGAACGTCTCGGGTTATGACTATAACCCTTGTTCCCCGAGAAGGGGAACGAGACACTGCGTCTCGTGTCCACCCAATCATCAGAGCGCTCGCTTCATCGCAAAGAACGCTATCTCTGTTTCGTTCAGACGTCTCTTTGTATCTTCCGGGTGTGCCGTCACATACGACGTCATCACGCAACACCAATCGGATTGGGCTGATTCTACTGTTTCTTCAGACGCGTAACGCGAGGGGCGTTCCCCAGAGTGTCGTCACGATGACGCAGTGTCTCGTTCCCCTTCTCGGGGAACAAGGGTTATAGTCATAACCCGAGACGTTAACATTTGTTAATAAAAATACAGTTTTTCATGGTTTGTTGTTGTTAGTTCACAGTGCATTAACTAATGTTAACAAGATTTTAATAATGTTTTAGTAAATGTTGAAATTAACATTAACAAAGATTAATAAATGCTTTATAAGTGCAGTTCATTATTAGTTCATGTTAACTAATGTAGTTAACTAATGTTAACTAATAAAACCTTATTGTAAAGTGTTACCATTTATGTTGTGTTTTATTATGTTTATATGTGGCAGTCGTCTGTGACGGACTTTACTTTCATTTTGCTGTTTATTTTATTTTTTATGATTAGACTTTACGTTGATCATTCGCCGGTTCCCATCTCCTTTTCCCCTGAGTCTTGAACATCAGTACAGGAGGAGCAACAAAAATAAAATGTCTGTAATTTTGTTACAGCTTGTTCAAGTGCTTATCCATGAGTGCTTAAAGGATTAGTTCACTTCAAAATTAAAATGTACTGATATTTTACTCACCCCCATCTCATCCAAGATGGTCATGTCTTTCTTACTTCAGTTGAAAAGAAATTAAGTTTTTTGAGGAAAACATTCCAGGATTTTTCTCCCCAGACTTCCATGGCAACCAAAATGTTGAAGGTCCAAATCAATGCAGTTTCAAAGGGCTTCGAAAGGCTTCAGAGGCTCTGTGCGAGGAATACGATCTCAGACGAGGAATAGGGTCTTATCTAGCGAAACGATCGGTCATTTGTGTTTCTGTGTAAATGGCAGTCCAAAAGGCCAAAAACTGTATCCATCCATTATAAAAGTAATCCACACGGCTCCGGGGGGTTAATAAAAGCCTTCTAAAGCGAATCGATTGGCTTGTCTGAGAAAAATATCCATATTAAAAAAAAAAAAAGTACAATAGCGTCCGCCAGACCACCTTCCATATTCAACATATGAAGAGCTCAGATGCAAAAACCTCTAAGTCCATCTGACATTGTTTTCTTTTAAATTAGCATTTTAAATCAAGCTCCTATGTTTAAGTTCAGTAATTTCACTTTAATGGCAATGAAAAGGTTATTAGTCAGTTATTGAAATGCCTTATTTTCAAAAATGTGACTTTAGTCAATTCATGGGTATTTAACAAATTTAACTGTATTTTGCTAGCCTGACATCGTCATACTCAATTCTAGTCAGAATATGAGTCTGATACTGCTCCGTTGGGCTGTGATTATGGGGCGTGCTTCAACCGAACCAGGAAAGACCTCAATTGGATAGACCTACAACCAATCAGAGCAACAGAGCGATGCATAACGTTAGTTTTCAAATATGATTCTGCGTTTCGGATGGCGTTGGGAAGATCGTTCCACCAGCTGGGAACGTTGAATGAAAATGTTCTGGAAAGGGATTTTCCCCCCCTCTGTGATGATACCACAAGCCATCGTTCCTTTGCTGAGCGAAGGCTTCTGGTTGTGGATTTGTAGAATTGGGTCAAAGTAAGCAGGAGCTGAGCGCGTGGTGGCTCTGTATGCAAGCGTCAGCGCCTTAAACTTGATGCTAGCAGCGAGTGGTAGCCAGTGCAGGGAGATGAAGAGAGGTGTGATGTGGGTCCTTTTGGGCTCGTTGAAGACAAGACGTGCTGCTGCATTCTGGATCATTCAAAGTGTTTGGATTGCACAAGAGGGGAGTCCAACCAGAAGCGCATTGCAGTAGTCAAGTCTAGAAATAACCAGGGCCTGGACAAGAAGCTGTTAAAAAGAATTAAAAAGAAGCGGGCCCAGAATAGAGCCCTGAGGTTCTCCACTAATAATAGGAGCAGAAGATGAAGAGAACTTACCTAACTCTACAGAAAAAGACCTATCTTCAAGATATGATCTGAATCGTCCTAAGGCAGTACTGTTTTTAAACCAAAACCAACCTCTTTCTTGGTTAACCATCTTCGCCAGCTAAGTTTTGTTACTGAACATCAGCTAGACCAGCACCAAACCAGCATAAATCTTTTTTGTTTTTTATCCATCCTTCACACCAGGGTAAACTCTGTTGAACTCTCCTCCCCATTATGGTGTATTTTTGTCTCTGTCTCAGACAGTATTCTCTATTATTACTTTCTCGCCTGTAATGCTATCACATGATGTATTGGGCTTTCTTGCTCCCGGCTTTTACTTCCCCTCTCTGAAGTCTCTTGCCCCTCACAGCTGTTTCTGACAGTATGTGCTCATGCTGGCTGTATGAGTGGGGGTGGCCACGCATAATTAGGCCTCTCACAACCACCACTGTATTGCAGCTAAACATAGAAATCTCTCTGGCCATGAGGGGAGCCATGGTGAGGTGACAAAACATTTACTCTTATGGCCAGATGGGGGCGATGTGGCTCTGCTCTGATTGTACAAACGACTGGCTTGCCATTTATGTCCTTTTGGTTTTCTCTGCAGTGATCAGTTAAATGTAGAGGAGAGAGATGAAAAAGATGACAAGGGCAGGAGAAAAAGAGAGGGGAGAAATCTGATGGTAATCACTGATAAATTAAAGTCTCACATCTGTACTGAAAAACGTAGAAAAACAAGTTAAGTACGCCAAAGCAAAAGAAAAAAAAAATGTAGTGCACAATCTTCTGTAAACCCCTGACAACTGATGTTTGTATTGTCATAGCACCAATGTAAAAACTGGTAAAGCACAGAGAATACGTTTTTGTAATCAATATTTTATTATAATTTTAATAGCATCAAATAAAACGAAGGCCAGAACTGCCAATAATTATAGATTTAAATAGTTTTTGTCCATATCTGAGAATAAATTTAGTAATTAAAGTCATTCAGCTTCATATTTGAAAGCCATATTACAATACATGTAGGCCTAAATTACCAATGATTAAATAAAATTAAATGTTTGGTAACACTTTACAGTAAAGGCGATGATACATGGGGCAACTTTTTTGAGAAATGTTGCTGGGTTTTTTTTAACTTCAATGATTATATATAATTTCCATGTAACATTAATAAAATTAGTATCAATATGTGATGATTGAGACAACATCAGTATCAAAAGTATTGTTACTGCAGGGTGCAAGTAGTTTTTAGAAGAAAAAAAAATGCTCTGATTGGCACTAATCAAAGGATTTTCATATGTAACATTACATTACATTTACATTTAGTCATTTAGCAGACGCTTTTATCCAAAGCGACTTACAAGTGAGAGCAATAGAAGCAACTAGAACAGTCAAAGGCAACAATATGCTAGTGCTGTAACAAGTCTCAGTTAATCTAACACAGAACACACAGGACAGAACTTTTTGTTGTTGTTGTTGTTGTAATTGCTGCAATGTACCGCACCCTGGTAATAAAGGCACCTACAGAGAATGACTTCAACAGAAATCATTTAATTCCGTCAGTATGCAATTAATGTGTGATGCATAAATGCCTTTGACCAATGTAATCACGACGCAATGCAAGTAAATGTATGAAACAGACTGCAGGCTCAAGCTGTGTGTTATGGTGGGCAACCACTTTGCCTGCAGTAAAGTGTGATGCGATTTCAATAGCAGCCTATTTGGTATAATCTTTTATTCATTTAACTCTTATGTGACAGTGGGATACCCACTCAGAATCTGGCTGCTCACATCAATCAACAACCTTCAGTGAGCAAGAGAGGAGGCATATTGGTTGTTGCATTGCTGCATATGATCCATAATAGAACGGGTCTTTGGTGTGTTGAAAGCTTGATGGCATTGTTTGGACTCATCAAGTTTCACAGTATTGTACAATTCCACAGAGTTCTGTCGGATTAAGGGGTGGCTTGTGAAACAATATTATTGACAATTTTGGTTTGCTTCTACCACCTGACTTGCAGTACCAATTTAGAGATGTTATAAAGTTTAATGTAAGGGTGTTGGTTTGGGGACATGCTCCCTTGTGAGATTTTATTGATTGATTTATTTTACAAATTGTTATCTTGTGGTAGCTTACATCTACACATGCAAAGTTCATGTCCATTATGTTTGCATACTATATAAGCATCCTTATCAGAATGTTCTACTTTCTACTGTTCTTGCTTGTTTTGGTTATTGGTGGAGGAAACTATGCCCTGGTTCAATGAAATGATAACATGGTGCATACATTTGTCCTTTTTTCAATGTCGGCATGAAATGGAAGTTGCGGTAGCTTTTTCTTCCCTTTTGTGATGTATATCTGAGTAAAACAGCTTTTCGAACAAGAAAACATGTAGCGCATTTTTGTCTTTTTCAGTTTCGTTTTTTATTTATTTATCATTTTGCCTGTGTTAATGCCAACTACATCCATTTTTGGAATTTTACTATTTCACTCTAATTTCCTTTCATAAATCCATTTTACACTAGTAACACAAATTATGCAGCTATAATTGTGTGGGTGTGTTGGTATGGATGTCAGAGTGTGGTTTGTATGTGTGTAATGAAAAAATAGTGTGTGTGTGTGTGTGTGTGTGTGTGTGTGTGTGTGTGTGTTTGTAATATTTGAGAGAGAAAAACTCTACTGTACTGCTGTACTTGTGTGTACCAGCAGAGCTTTGCTGGTATCCAATGGGGAAAATTTGGTAGTGCGCCCAACTGAAAGCTAATTTTTTGAGATATCGACCTCAAATTTGGAACACAACTTGTTTAGATGTATGGCTTTGATTTTATAGCAGATTTAGAGTTCAGCATGTTTCATAAAATATATATTTTATAAAAAAAATAATGTGAATAAATCATTTTCATAAACTTAAACCTCTATAAATTGTTTTTGGGTTTTTTTCTTCTTCAAAAATAATCTGCCACAGGTCTTATTTAAAATGCTTTACATTTTTTGGACATTTTTGTTCAGTAATAGACCTAAGTGTAACTGTTACGAACTGCTCCGAGACAGAGGTTGAGAATCCAAATGCAGCTTTTAATAAAAGGGTAATCCACAATCGTAGTCAAAAGTACAGGCAGAAAGGTCATACACAGGAAAGCAGTCCAAACAGGCAAACAAGGCAGGAGAGACAGGCAAAAGGGTAATCCGGGAGACAGGCAAGAAATCCAAAAACCGACAGACATGAAATCAGGGAAACGCTCAGAAATGCAGTGAAACACTAAAAAAGACTTGGCAATGACTGACAGAATGAACAGGCTTATATAGGGTGAGCTAACTAGGAAATGAGGTGCAGGTGGATGTAATCAATGGGTGTTGAAGAGTCCGGGCAAAGGATTATGGGTGATGTAGTCCTAGATGGAGTGACAGTCTGGAGTGGAGTGCCCTCAGGTGGTTCACATGGGCACTCACACAGGACAAATTGTGACATAGCCCCCCTCCTAAGGAGTGGCTTCCAGACACTCCTATAATAATAATACCGGAGGGAGGTGGAGCGGAGGCGGACCAGGGGGTGGGATGGAGGGCCAGGCCCATGGAGCGGAAGAGGGCCTGGAGACCGAGCAGAAGACCAGGAAGGAGCAGGCTGAACAGATGACCAGGGTGGTGCAGGCCAGACAGATGACCAGGGTGGCGCAGGCAGCCAGGGTGGAGCAGACGACCACCACAGCACAGACGAGGTTGAAGACCCCCACGGCTTGGCAGACGACCACAACAGCAGTGCAGACA
The DNA here is from genome assembly GCA_023566225.1 of Romanogobio albipinnatus. Lineage (NCBI taxonomy): Eukaryota > Metazoa > Chordata > Actinopteri > Cypriniformes > Gobionidae > Romanogobio > Romanogobio albipinnatus. Next base: position 43,140,787 of record CM042241.1, on the reverse strand, counting down.
AGGTTGAAGACCCCCACGGCGGAGCAGACGACCACCACAGCAGCACAGACGGTCTTAGAGACCCCCACGACGGTGCAGGCTGAGCAGGTGGCCCGGTAAGAGTCCTCTCTGGACTCGTGACTGGAGGCGGAGCCCTCTCTGGACTCGTGACTGGAGGCGGAGCCCTCTCTGGACTCGTGACTGGAGGCGGAGCCCTCTCTGGACTCGTGACTGGAGGCGGAGCCCTCTCTGGACTCGTGACTGGAGGCGGAGCCCTCTCTGGACTCGTGACTGGAGGCGGAGCCCTCTCTGGACTCGTGACTGGAGGCGGAGCCCTCTCTGGACTCGTGACTGGAGGCGGAGCCCTCTCTGGACTCGGGACACGGGCCGGAGCCCTCTCTGGACTCGGGACACGGGCCGGAGCCCTCTCTGGACTCGGGACACGGGCCGGAGCCCTCTCTGGACTCGGGACACGGGCCGGAGCCCTCTCTGGACTCGGGACACGGGCCGGAGCCCTCTCTGGACGCTGGTCAGTGGCGGGAGCCGTCTCTGGACTCTGGTCAGTGGCTGGAGCCGTCTCTGGACGCAGGTCAGTGGCTGGAGCCGTCTCTGGACGCTGGTCAGTGGCTGGAGCCGTCTCTGGACGCTGGTCAGTGGCTGGAGCAGTCTCTGGATGCTGGTCAGTGGCTGGAGCAGTCTCTGGACGCTGGTCAGTGGCTGGAGCCGTCTCTGGACGCTGGTCAGTGGCTGGAGCCGTCTCTGGACGCTGGTCAGTGGCTGGAGCCGTCTCTGGAAGCTGGTCAGTGGCTGGAGCCGTCTCTGGACGCTGGTCAGTGGCTGGAGCCGTCTCTGGACGCTGGTCAGTGGCTGGAGCCGTCTCTGGACGCTGGTCAGTGGCTGGAGCCGTCTCTGGACGCTGGTCAGTGGCTGGAGCCGTCTCTGGACGCTGGTCAGTGGCTGGAGCCGTCTCTGGACGCTGGTCAGTGGCTGGAGCCGTCTCTGGACGCTGGTCAGTGGCTGGAGCCGTCTCTGCACGCTGGTCAGTGGCTGGAGCCGTCTCTGGACGCTGGTCAGTGGCTGGAGCCGTCTCTGGACGCTGGTCAGTGGCTGGAGCCGTCTCTGGACGCTGGTCAGTGGCGGGAGCCATCTTGTACGGAGACACTGGCTCGGCGGCGGCCATCTTGTACGGAGACACTGGCTCGCCGGAGGCCATCTTGTCAAGAGACACAGGCGTGGAGTCGGCCATCTTGTCTGAAGACACAGACACGGGAAGAGGAAGAGGAATAGATTCAGGCTCGGTGGGACGAGACTCTTGACGGGCAGACGTGACGTGAAGCGCAGTCTCTGGATCGGCAGAAGTGACGTGAAGCTCAGTCTCTGGATCGGCAGAAGTGACGTGAAGCTCAGTCTCTGGATCGGCAGAAGTGACGTGAAGCTCAGTCTCTGGATCGGCAGAAGTGACGTGAAGCTCAGTCTCTGGATCGGCAGAAGTGACGTGAAGCTCAGTCTCTGGATCGGCAGAAGTGACGTGAAGCTCAGTCTCTGGATCGGCAGAAGTGACGTGAAGCTCAGTCTCTGGATCGGCAGAAGTGACGTGAAGCTCAGTCTCTGGATCGGCAGAAGTGACGTGAAGCTCTGTCTCTGGATCGGCAGAAGTGACGTGAAGCTCTGTCTCTGGATCGGCAGAAGTGACGTGAAGCTCTGTCTCTGGATCGGCAGAAGTGACGTGAAGCTCTGTCTCTGGATCGGCAGAAGTGACGTGAAGCTCTGTCTCTGGATCGGCAGAAGTGACGTGAAGCTCTGTCTCTGGATCGGCAGAAGTGACGTGAAGCTCTTTCTCTGGATCGGCAGAAGTGACGTGAAGCTCTGTCTCTGGATCGGCAGAAGTGACGTGAAGCTCTGTCTCTGGATCGGCAGAAGTGACGTGAAGCTCTGTCTCTGGGCTTGACAGGACCAGCGATGAAGAGGGCTTTGAGCTGGACAGGACCAGCGATGAAGAGGGCTCTGAACTGGACAGGACCAGCGATGAAGAAGGCTCTGAGCTGGACAGGACCAGCGATGAAGAGGGCTCTGAGCTGGACAGGACCAGCGATGAAGAGGGCTCTGAGCTGGGTAGGACCAGCGATGAAGGCTCTAGCTTGGCGGGCATGTCGCTTGCTGTCTCAGGCGCAGCGGGCATGACGCTCTCAGTCTCAGGGGCGGCGACCATGACAGGACGAGACTCTGGAATGGCGGCCATGTCGTCCGAGGACACATGCATAGCAGATGCAGTGGGTATGTCACTATCCTCCTGCATTATACCCACTGTAAAAGTAGAACCGCTCAGTTGCAATGCAATGTCAATATACTTTTCTAGAGAGCCATTAGGATCATGCAAAGGCAGGATAGAACTGAGCGGCTCAGATAGTCCTCCTCTGAAAAATATCATGAGGCATACCTCGTCCATTGAAGTCAAATGTGCCACCTCAATGAAGTCCTCTACATAGTCCTCGATGGGGCGATCTCCCTGACGGAGACGCATTAACTGTGCTGCTGGATTCATAGTGGCCAAGTCTTCTGTTACGAACTGCTCCGAGACAGAGGTTGAGAATCCAAATGCAGCTTTTAATAAAAGGGTAATCCACAATCGTAGTCAAAAGTACAGGCAGAAAGGTCATACACAGGAAAGCAGTCCAAACAGGCAAACAAGGCAGGAGAGACAGGCAAAAGGGTAATCCGGGAGACAGGCAAGAAATCCAAAAACCGACAGACATGAAATCAGGGAAACGCTCAGAAATGCAGTGAAACACTAAACAAGACTTGGCAATGACTGACAGAATGAACAGGCTTATATAGGGTGAGCTAACTAGGAAATGAGGTGCAGGTGGATGTAATCAATGGGTGTTGAAGAGTCCGGGCAAAGGATTATGGGTGATGTAGTCCTAGATGGAGTGACAGTCTGGAGTGGAGTGCCCTCAGGTGGTTCACATGGGCACTCACACAGGACGAATTGTGACAGTAACTTAATTTAATTGACGCACAAGGGTTAATTTGCATGCCTGTTATTAATAGCATAGCATGGTATTGAGTGCCATATTGCTTTTGAAAAACAATAATAAATGTTTATTATGTATATTAAATGTATATTATAAGGGGCAAGAAAAATGAGACATAGGGTAGTGAAATGAAAAAAGTTCATTAAACTTTTGACACAGCATTCTAAAAAAGTGGAGATGCTACACAAGATGTGAGACACAAGCACAACACATATCCACTTTTTCCTTAGGATCATTGCATTTTTGCATTGCATTTTTGGATTAGGGGAGGCACTTACAGTTTGGGGGAATGCCACTCATAAAAACTGAAACAAATAATGTAAAATCATAAGGTTGCACCACAAATAACATAACACTTGGAATTTTAATGTGACATGGTAACAAGAATATCAATGGCAAGAGCTCTTTTCAGTCACTGCATTCCTTTCCTTCTGATTATTTTCCTTTCCCCCCTTGTATTCTGTAACAGTATGAAAAAATACAACATATTTTGTGCATTTGGGGTTTATGATATATCTCATGAATAATTCACTGACATGCACTGAAAATCTCTTGTTTTTCTCCTCAAATCCTCATGCTTCTTTTCAGTTTTGCTTTCACAGGGTTGCTTTAAATTGTACGTGTCTCCAGTTTTCACTTCTAATCCCTATTAGCAGTGTTTAGAATGTTTCTAAAACAGGTAAATACAGTATTTAATGTTTGTCAAAAGTATGAAAATCACTTTGTAATATTATCAATCAATGTTCCAGTTAATAAAGGCAACGTAATACAGACATACTGTATAATACTGCAGTGATATTTAACATGCCTGTAATGTTGCAGAAGATATCAAGCCTTTGGGGTTATTGGTCTGTAGTTGTTTGTTAAAGCTTTTACACTTTTAAATATCTTTTTAAAGTTTGATGGTTGAAGGGTGAGTAGGGTAATGTCATCTTATTGAATTGTTTTTGAAAATGCTTATTATTGCATTCATAGAGTGAACAATTTAACAGAAGTTACTCTGATAATTCACGCAAAGCCTCATGGGAAAAAGGTGGATAGCGTAGTGCAATGCAAAAACATGAGTAAATTCTGTGTGAACGGCTCCTAATGGCTGGTGTGCAGTGATATACACAGCAAAGTAAAGAAAATTACAAATATTATCTAGTGTGTATCTGGAACACTTCTGAAATACTGTATTAACTGACCAGCAACCAAGACTAAAAATATCCATTTCAAATCTCATTTTGTATTGCCAACATTTTATCAGTCGATGCTGTGCTGAAGCATGTTGGATAGCCTGTAACTGCTCCCCTACTACATTATTTTGTTTACTAAAAATCAGAAGAAGAAATAATATCTTACCTGTACATCTGCTAGGAAAACCTCAACATTGCTTGATTTTATTTCTTGACTCTCACCCTTGTTCTTTGCAATCTGTCTAAAAAACAAAGAAATACACTTGTTTATAGCCTATAGTAGAAAACATTTTCTCTAAAGCTTATAATGAATTATAGCCCCATTTATACTTATTTATAAGTGAGTATTACTATTTTAAGTATTACTTTTTTATAAATATATTATGACCTATACTGCATTATAAGAACATTTATAGCAACATTTATATTATTTTTTATAATTATACTTATAAGCCATGTATTTGCTTTTTCAGTATCAATGGTATGTTGATCAAAATATATTATACTGATTCTATGTGTCTTACCACCAAAAAACATCTTGGCATTAGTTCATTGCATATGTCACCCATTTGTTTAAAAAAAGGTTGTCATAATCTGTCTATTTTCTATATATTTCTTTTACACTTTTTTGTTTTGTTTTGAATTGACAAATTGCACAGGTAAATATTGAATTTCACTAATGAAGTGTTATTAATGTAATTGTTATATATATATATATATATTGATATATATTTATACAGAAACAAAATGCAGCCTTGTGCTCTTTTTTGTATCAAACCCATTGACATCAGGGAATACTAAAAGAGTATGACGTTATATTGAGAACATGGCTAAGCATTTTGACTATCATGTTTGTGAACAATGACACAAGGACTTGACATTCTGATGGCACTGCTATGTTTATTGACATAAATACTTGAAATTAACTGAGGATTTTGAGATTGTTATAGACTTTTGCAGAAAATCCATTGTGAGTATGAATTTTTGTACAAATTGTGGTAACACTTTATAATAACTACACACTACACTGTCAGAAAAAAAGGTACAGTGCTGTCACTGGGGCGGTACCCTAAGGTACAAAAGTGAAAAGGTATATCTTTGTACCTTACTCACCCCTAAATGGTACATATTAGTACCTTAAAAGGTACATATTAGTACCTTTTCGGTTTTGTACCTTAGGGTACCGCCCCAGTGACAGCACCGTACCTTTTTTTCTGACAGTGTATGAAGCATTAGTTAAGCATTAGTAAATAGTTAATTTACTAATTTATAAAGCATTAATAGACATTACTAAGCAGTTTATAAATACAGCTATAAATGCATTATTCTTGGTTTATAAGCATATCTATAATGTGTTTAATAATTGTATTTTCATACTTTATAAATGATCAATTTATCATTTCTAAATGAAGTATTACATTATTTACAAACCAGTTTTTTTGGAGTTGTCAGTGGTTCATCAGATCATTTAGAAAGTATAAGTAAAGGGTTAATAAACTATCTAAATGTACATTTATACATATTATTTAGACATATAGTAATAGTTGCTCAGTGTGTTAATAAATACTTTATTAACATGTATTCCTACTGTAATTCATGATTAATTCAGGTAGTTATAAAACATTTAGTAGTTTAGCCATTTTTGTGAGCTCATAAAGTGAGGACTATTTATGCCTCGTAAAGTTTTTACAAAGGAGATTTAAAGGCTCAGTTCTCTTCTGAACATAAAAAAGAAAACAAACACAAATCAGGAGGAATATAGTACATATAAATATTTTTTTCAAAATGCAAAAATGGAGACTGTACAATAAGTAACTTAACTTAACCTCTTCAATGTCATATAAAATAATATTCCTGTTAATAATATAAAATAATATTATTATTTTATATATATAAATATAATATTTAATATAATATTTAAATATATAAATATAAATAATATATAATATATTATAATAAAATAAAATAATATAAAATAAAATAATAATATAAAATAATATTTTTATAAATAGGCATAACACACCAGAAAACATAACTGCAGTCAAATGAAACTAAGCCTCTGCAATCTGATATAAAAATACATTTCTGTAAAGTGTAAACATTGAATAAAAATGTACCAGTGGATCACATTACAGGAGTGCCAAAATACAACAAATAAAATGTAGATAAAACAATAATAATATAATAAAATATTTTGAAGTGTCAAAACAGTACCAGAGAACAGCCGTGCAGAAGAGAACTGAGCCTTTAAATCTCCTTTGTAAAAGCTTTATGAGGCATAAATAGTCCTCACTTTAGATGAGCTCATAGAAATAGTTCACTGACAACTACTAAATGTTTTATAACTACCTGAATGAATCATGAATTGCAGTGGAAATACATGTTAATAAAGCATTTATTAACACACTGAGCAACTATTACTATATGTTTAAATAATAAGATGTATAAATGTACATTTAGATAGTTTATTAACCCTTTATTTACACATTATAAATGATCTGATGAACCACTGACAACTCCTAAATAACTGGTTTGTAAATAATGTAATGCTTAATTTAGAAATGATAAATCGATCATTTATAAAGTATGAAAATACAATTATTAAACACATTATAGATATGCTTATAAACCAAGAATAAAGCATGTATAGCTGTATTTATAAACTGCTTAGTAATGTCTATTAATGCTTTATAAATTATGAATTAACTATTTACTAATGCTTAACTAATGCTTCATAGCGTGTAGTTATTATAAAGTGTTACCCCTGGAGGCAACACTGTGCCATAGAGGGTTAAATACAAAGAGGAGAAATTTGAAGTCTATTCTCTGACGAACCAGCAACCAGTGTAGAGATCTAAGAATTGGAGTGATATGTTCATGTTTACGACACTTGTGAAGAAGTCTGGCCACAGCATTTTGGACTAGCTGAAGGCGAGCATTTTGAGACTTAGATATACCGCAGTATAAAGAGTTGCAGTTGACTTACTTGTTTGCAAATGTTAAGGATGATTTGAAAAAATTTACCAACGCGACTGAGAAAAACTGTTATACCAGCAGTGACCCCGGAAATTGAGTAATCACAGTCCCAATGTGTAGTAAGCCAGGGTCTTTACCAGTGCCTGGATTTGTGTACTTGATATAATGATTAATGAGCTTGGGAGCTAAATATATATATATATATATATATATATATATATATATATATATATATATATATATATATATATATATATATATATATTGTTAAATTGTTAAAGTATATTATAGTTAAAGTATATTATATTAAAATTTTCAGGCACCAAACCTTCAATTTAACATGATTTATTTTTGTCAGGAACACAAATGATGAATTGGGAAACTGTTGTGCTTGGAGGCAAGCACACTATTTTGCCACTGTAATCTTGCAGACTCATTGGCCCTCTTAGATTCTAGGTTTTTAGGTGAAATGCTGGTCATGTGTCCACAAGCCTCACCTGATTTACCTCCAAACAACAAACATGCTGTAAGGAAGTTATGACAACTAGGAGTGTGGTGACTGTAACATGCAGAAAAATTCTCTTGAATGCAAATTCCCATAATTTGCTAAATATAGGTTTCACTGACAAGTCAACTTATTAAAGCAAGTTTTACATTCTGAGCCAATCATATTAACAGTCATATCTGCATATGTTTGAAAATGCAATGCCCAAGAACAAGTTAATTCATGTATAATAATATAACCTTATGGGACCCTTTCTCTCGCATTTTCAGTGCATTTAAACCAGCCTCTACAGTCAAGGCCATTTGTTAAGCATGACAATAAAGCTTTGAACTTATGGGGGGAAATTATGCAAAAATTTCCACTTTGAAGTCATGCAAACCTATTAAACAATTATCATAGCTATTCTGGTTGTAATCATTATGAGACAAGAGAGATTAAAAAAGAATGAGAAAGCCAATGAGAAAGAGTGCTAAGAATAAAAAATAAATTGAAGTGGCTTTTTTTCTTGGATATGGGCACATACACACACATACAAACCCTGCAAATGTACAGAAAATCATTTGTTAAAAAAATACCCATTAGAAACTCAATTTCTTGAGCTATAATAATACTGCATATAAATCTAAAATGTTCTGTGATTATCTATAATCTTCTTACAATCCTTAATAGATCCTAAACACTATGAAATTACAGTACTTTCTAATGATGTTATTATAATTAAGCAATATCACTCAAGCTGTTCTGCTGCGTATCAGGCTGTGCTTCCGTAGGCACTTGTGTTTCATACAAAACATTGGCAGTAACTTTGTGTAGTTTTGCTGCATAAAAAAAAGATCATTTGTCATGCTGTTTACATGACTAATTGCAGGTTACGTTCCAATAATAGGCACCTGTAGGAGAAAAATGTGCAAAACAAGAGGTTATTTATTAGAAGGATCAAGCAGGTCATCTCACAGGCAACAGCCTCATGTGAACTGTGCTTGGCCTACAGACAAAGACAACAGTTTGAGCCAATTAGTTTAACGCCAGAGACTGTATAATAAACTTATCTGTAAACTTACACAAACATTGACAGTGTTTTTTTGTTATACTTAAATGTTTTTTTTTTTTTTTTTACATAGGAACACTGGAGTCGAGTGTTCATTAAGCATAAATACCATTCTAGGAGTTGTAGTGGACTAATTTATGCACACATGCACACACTCTTGCATCAAACAGTATGTGGATTTGAGTTATGGTCAGTCACAGAAAGAGAGAGATTGTTTTATATTGTTCTTTTGGATTGTTTCAAGAAACCTGCATGGTGCATGGTGTGGCTGCTGTTTTTGCTTATTTTGTCTAATTGTTACAACTTGTTACCCAGCATGTGTTACAACCTACCCCGGCAGTGGGGTAGATTGTAACAAAGGCACAATGTATTTGACATCAACTCATAAGGGCTGTGATAGGTTTGAATTGTTGCCTTTTGTAGTAAACAAATGTATGCACTTTGTATAAAAGTTTGAGCACTCTCGCTCAAAAAGTTACAGATGCTGAAGCAAAAAGTTTTACAATTAATGCCCAGTCTCCCCTATATGTTCCACAGTCTTTCTCCATCTGAGTACTTCACAATTCCATGCATCACCTTTAATAAATCACAGCTTATTAGCATCAGGCTCACGACATCCACCAGTCACAACTTCAGTAAGTATTTACTTACACACAGTTGTTTAACAGGGACAGGCTTGTAAATTATATGTAAATGCACAAGCAGAAAAAACCCTCACAAATACATTTGCACAAACTTGCAAATGAGACCGAATGAAAATATATACATTAAACAAAGTGATTTATGCAGCTAGTTTTTTTCTTGATGATGGCAGCCTTATAGAGATCTAGAGTGAAATTGTGCCTAATACCTCTCTCTTTGCTCCAGTGACCCCTGATTCTTGATTTCATCTCCACTCCATAAAGTTTGATGTTCGTAAACGGTGAACCCATCAGTCCTTATCAGAGCCCGTCCGGCATAACAGAGATTAATTGCTTGGCTCCACTTCATCACCCTGATGTTGGTCCAATGCTCATGAGCCACCGAAAACAAATTAGTGTGCTCACTAGTGCCAAATATGGTGCAATCAGGAGTAGGCATTAATCTATTTCTATTTCCTCTTTTTTCCCCCTTTTCTTTCCTCTGACTTTCAAATTTCCAATTTCTCCCTTCAAGTCAGTGTTCCCCTGTTTTGACAGTAGAAGATAAAGTTTTTTTTAGTAGATGTCTATATGCTGTCTTCTTTTTCTGAAAAAAAGAAAGAAAGAAAGAAAGAAAGTCATGTAGTGCAAATTATATTAATTAATGAATTAGTTAATAATTATGATGGTTTGAAAATGATGGTTTTCACAGACAGGTTGATATTTTAAGTAAATTCCAACACAGGATATTTGGTGAAAATACATTATTTTAAATAAAGAAAAACTCTAAATACATTCAAGAATTCTTCTGCATAACAGAATATCTTAATGTGCTGAAGAAAACTTGATATTGTGAATAAAAAGCGGCACTGCATAGGCTAAAAAATTGCAAATAAAAATAAAAACATTAATGACAAAGATCACCTGCATCACATCTGGCAAGTGACAGAACAGAAGTTACTTAATTATATAATGTGGATGAGACGAATGAATGGATGAATCATGAGCTTGACGTGTTTGATATTAAAAGGCAATAAGTACTGAAAGAGGCCGACTGCAAAAACTAAAGGCACTGTGTTCAACGGTCGCATGGAACAATATGGAATATTGCATGCACATATCACACAAATTACATTATTTACATATTACTGATTATTTTAGGCATATATGACATGAGGAAAATAAAACTATTGGCTACCATCAGATAATTATGTGGTAACACAATCATGAAACTAATGAATGCATGAACTCTTGATTCTACAAAATGTCTTTTAAACTTCATACCGGGTAATACATTTCAGTGCTCAATACTCACCAACAGGGGCGTGGCACCAAATTTTGGGCCCTGGGTGCAAACCATCTTGCTGGGCCCCCGTACCAAATACCATATACCAATGGGGTATTGCATTTGTATCATAAAAACACTTAAAATGTTAACAAAATAAGCCACACTCTGATTAATATATTTTTGTTTTATTGTCAAAAGTAGCTACTACTACTTACTGAGATGACAAAAGGTCTAGCAGGTCCAAACCTGGACTAAATCAAATATATTTGAATTACGTTTTAAAATAAGTCATTTTCAATCATTAAGATGTGCATTAAACTGAGAACAATCCTGTACTTAATGTAAGAGCGTGCGCGAGCTAATTTGCATAACAATGCGGTAACAATCTGTGTTTTCGCGGGTGTTAGATTTTGACAATGGAGGGAAATATACAGTGTTTTCATGTAAACTTCTGACTCTGGGGAGAACTGCAGCAGAAGACGAGACAAGCTGCGCAGCAAACGGAGACGTGAAGTCTGACACTTTCTGCTTCCCGCAGTGACGCTCGCGCTGTGTTTGCATACTTTGTACTGTACATTGTATATTATTATTATAGCTTAATGTATATTGTTTAATGTATGTTTAGTGTACATTGTTTAAAGTATATGTATATTGTTTAAAGCTGTGAGAACTACACTCACATTGTGTAAATTATTATTGTTTATTGTAGAGTTTACTGTGCTGTGAGTAATTGTGTGCGCATCAGATGTGTAATCCGATTTTGCTTTAAATGTTGTACATGTCATGTCATGACTGCTATGTTGCTCGGAACTGCACCTAAGAATTTCACCTACTGTTGCACTTGTGTATATGGTTGAGTGACAATAAAGTGATTTGATTTGATTTTTGAGAGGTTTTCACAGAGGTTTCAGAGACATTATTGTCATGTAATACTTTATGTACTGCTTATACAGCGTGTGTTTGTACAAGGATAAATCAACATATAAGTCTACACTATCAATGAAGTGGGGTTTACGTTTTTAATCAGTTTTATTTTGATAAACATGACAACATCGCGACTACATGAAACGAGGTTTTACTGTTATAAAAAAACTGATTTGTGCGCATTAGTGGAGCTGAAGGTTTTGGAATAAACACGAAACACACGTGATCGCTGTCATGCGGAGAATCCAGCCAATCGAGGAACAGCTGTGTCGTCATCAGAGTCCGTGTAGCCTCTTGCAGCTGCTCTGGAGAAACTGCACCGGCTGTATCAGCCGACTGCTCTCGAATCGCTCTCGCGGCACTTTGTTGACATACGTCACTGTCACGTGGCGTCGGCGCTGCCTCAAGTCGGACAAAATTTCTAACCGGCATGCACTTCTTCAAGTCAGCTGCCAATCGGTCTGCGCATTGCTGGGTGAATTCGAACAAGCCTACTATTAACTGATTCACCGCAGCAGAAGCACCTGACCTGCGGTTCATACAATTTACATTGATTCGAGAGGGGTGGTGGGGCACTGCACAGCATGAAAATGACTTTTTTTAAACCAAACCAGTGCCTAACTACAAGTTTAGTTTTGCACAGGAACTTTTTTATTTGTACATAAATGCTATACAAATGTTAGTGCATGTATGTATAGAAAACTGACTTCTAAGGGCCCCCCCCTGCCTCGGGCCCTGGGTACTCGGTACCCTTTACCCCCCCAGTCCGACGCCCCTGCTCACCAACGTCTGATGATGAATATCTCTATTCTCTTGGGAATGTTTGTTTCGGTCTTCAGCACAGGCTGGTTTGGCTCTGCTTGTTCTCCCGCACATCCACATTTGAAATCTCCATATGAACGGTTTTCCTCAGGCAAATTTTCAGCATGAATATATTGTTTTTTGGACGTAGGACTTGTTCATCCAACATGTATTTTTCACTTCGACTTCATAGATTGACTGAGCACAATTAAATATGTTCGGTGAATATACATTTTTAATTTTGAGTGAAAGCTTGATTGGTAGCTATGATTGGTACAATGCATCTTTTTGCATGGGGATAATTACTTGGAAGTCATTTATTGGGCCAATATGTAATTATCAATTTCCAATTTTTTTCAAAATGTAATTTTTAACAGTTGGCCCACACATAATAGCTCTATTTATATCTGATTCTGTGAGACTGTGTATCTGTTTATTCTGGTAAACTATACATACAACTCATGGATAACTTGCATATTGCTGGCATTTGACAGTATGAGTATGAATTCATCTTTTCTTTTCCACTTTATTCTGCACTCAATCACCCCCCCCCCCCCCCCCCTCCCCCACACTAATCCCTCCGTCACGTCCTCCTCACTGCATTGGACTTTATCCAATAGCTGTTTAACGTTTAACTTAGGCCTGGCTCTATTTTAGGCTGTGAAACTCTACTGTGCTGACTTTGACAGTGGAAAATTAACTTTCTTTTTTGTCCTGTGGTATCTGTGGTGTCTTGTCTCTAGGGATTGCACACCATGCTAATGTTCTACACTGGGGAATCCAGCCTGTCCTTACAGGACAGAGTAGAACGCTTACTGGTCAATTGGAGTTAAGCTCTTAACTGACAGCAAGCTGAACAGACTACACAGAGAAGGAGGGTGAGAGAATGAGAGAGCGAGAGAGAGATGTTATTTTGGCAGCCTGGCTTGGACAAGAGCCACTTCAAATAGGTTAATAGCTTTAGGAGGGCAACTGGCCTTGGCGATATAGGATTTGACTTCAAGTGTATTGAGGAGTTAAATGTCCCTGTTTTCAAAGGACAAGAAATCACAGAGACTGCTACACAGGTCACTGCACAGGTTTACTTAGCCTACACATCAACCTCAGCACGACTTAAAAAAGACCTTGGGCTGTTTTACCTGAGCTAGTCAATTATTCTGTATAGCTATGAGGCATTAGGGGTTGAAAGACCTCAGATTTTTTGAAGTTGACAGATGTGATTAAATTTAAGTCAACGCTGACAAATTGCTGATGGCATCATTCATAAGAACAAGCGATGGGAATGCTTTGCGACATGCCTTAATTTGCGACCAGAGGAACAAACTTTGATGTTGGCTTGAGAAGCCTGAACCGTTGCCTACAAGGCTATTGTACGGTGTCCGCAAGAGCTTAACACACTGCGAGAAAGCTCAGTATGCTGCAACTGATAAAAACACCAGCAAATTAAGAAAACATCTTCATCAGTTTGACAACACAATTTACAACTTAAAAAAAAAAAGTGCTGCAAAGGACAGTGAGAAAAACTAATTATTTTTTTTTACATTTCTAACTAGTAGACCTACCAAGTCGTTTACGGATAAGTTCTTTGCTGTGAAAAACAAACAAACAAAAAAACTGATTTCGGACCGGATGCATCACCATGAAGAATATGCAATAATATTGCATGTCTATGATAACACACTGCGCATTTATAGTCAAAATAAATCTGAATATTAAACCGCAAACTATATTTACTGCGTTTGATCAGTCAACTTCAAGCTTAAAATGCCCTCTGAAGTGCCTTGAAACGTGCAGCATTATTCAATATGTTGACATAATTTCCCCTGAAATGGCTCCATTTGTTAGCAGCTCCTTCCCTTTTTTGAAACAGCCAATAGCACTTTGTTAATACCACAGTTTGACTAGAGCCTTTCTGTTTGGTAAAGCTAGAGTTTTCTACTAATCTCTAACCGTTTAATACCATACTCTCCTCCATATCGCTTTGAAATACAGCATTCTTTGCAGAATTTAAATTGTACGATATGTTGTGTTGTCTGCGGCGACTCACGCATATGATCCGCGCTGCGCTATCGTGTCTCTAGTCAACGGTTCTGGTCTAGACTATGTATGTGCGCTGTGGCGGTGTGCGTGAAACTAACGTAAAACCAGACTTCATTCGCCTACACTTAAAGCATATTTACACTGTCTGAATCGTTTCCTATCGCATGTATTGTGCGATATGTGCCATTCACCATGTAGGAAATAGTAAATGTGTGAACAGCTGACCGATTTCAGCCGCAGCTTCAGCTTCTATTTATAGTGAAGGGGTTTCTAGAGACCATTTGATTGGACAGAAGATGTGACGAGAAGATGAAATCTGCGATGATGTCATCAAAATCTGTGATTCGTTTTAACGGAAGTGAGAGACTGTAAGATTTGAATGCTTATATCTCCTAAATGCAAATTTTGTCATTGTTTTGGAAAACACCAGTTCCCTTTCAGTCGGTCACGTTCGACGTACGTCGGAACTGACCAACGAATTGGGATCTGTTCTCAGAGACCAATCTACTTCGAGTGTATTAGAAACGAGCCAATGAAAATTGGCATGAGGTTCACGCATTCCACGCACCGCGCATCTGGAAACTCCATGTCTGGTCCCTGGACGGGACACGGAGGCTCTTGGTGGCCTACCACAAGCGGTGGTAGACACCATCGCTTCAGCTAGAGCCCCCTCTACGAGGCGCCTCTATGCTCTGAAGTGGAACCTGTTCGTCGACTGGTGATCTTCCCGCCGGGAAGACCCTCGAAAGTGTTCGGTTAACGTCGTGCTCTCCTTCCTGCAGGATGGGTTGGAGCGAAGGCTGTCTCCCTCCACCCCCCAAGTGTACGTCGCAGCAATAGCGGCGTATCACGATGCAGTAGACGGTAAATCCTTAAGTAAGCACGACTTAAACGTCAGGTTCCTTAGAGGTGCGAGGAGACTGAATCCTCCTCGTTCTACCTTGATACCCTCTTGGGACTTAGCCCTGGTGCTTAGAGCACTCCAGGGTCCTCCATTTGAGCCTTTGCAGTCAGTTGAGCTAAAAATCCTGTCCATGAAGACAGTCCTCCTGACTGCATTGGCCTCAATCAAGAGGGTAGTGGACCTGCATGCACTTTCGGTCGACGAATCATGCCTAGAATTCGGCCGGCTAACTCTCACGTTGTCCTGAGACCCCGGCCTGGATAGGTGCCCAAGGTTCTTGTTTTCTGAAAAACTGTGCAGAGGGGCGGTAATATAAGACCCTCTTCCTAAGTGGCAAGAGAGGCAAATTTTTCACTGCATGTAGAGATTTACCAAAACAAAGTTACTGGCCTGAGTTGTCCTTTAAATTTTTTTGGGTTGGTAGATTCACCGGGGACCTGACTTAAACACGGAAAAAATAACCATGGTTTTATTATAGTAAAAGTGTAGTAACCATGGTTTTTGGGCTAATTGATTACCATTTATACAACCACAGTTTTACCACAAATTCGTAGTAAAGCCAAGGTTAATTTGTGGTTACCATGGTTTAACTATAATAACCATGTTTTTTTTTCTATTTGGTTCATTTTCGTAACGGTTGCCTTTGTTTTATGTTAAATATCTTTGGAATATCTGATAATATTGTATATACACAAAAATAGACTAAATCAGGACTTCTTATCGCAGCACTGTACACAAGCATTTATGTTCAATAGTTTGACATTAATGTGCAGAAAAGGATGTTTTACAGGAATACTACACTGCATGAAAAGTGAGATTTTCGACCCCGTAAACGCCTGTATACTCCCGGAAATCTCCCTAATTTTCGGCAGTTTTCGACAATTTACAGGCAGCGAACGTCGCGTTCGTCTGTGCCACAAATTGTCGTAAACGAACCATGACGTAGGTGGAGAGCCCCCCGCTGAGAGACCGCGCGGAGGTGCAACGCCTCTAATTTGCATATGAATAGCAGCGAAACCAGAGAGTCAACGGCCAGACTTGAATTTACTCACTCACTATTGGCTGAAGCCACTATATTTAAAAAAGAAAAATCCCTCGTGATTGGTTGGCAGATCACAGCAAACCAATCATTATTGGTCCCCATGGCTCATTATAAATGTAAACCCCAATAATATAAATAAATATATAATTTATGTTGTAATAATTTGTTTTATATTAATGTTATTGTGCTATGAAGTATTCATACCATCAAGGAATATATGGGAAAATTATACGGACCGTGCCGTTTATTCAAAGAAAGGGCATTTATAAGCATACAGCTGTTCATTCAAAGAAAGGGCTTCATTTATAAAACACAGCTGTTTATTCAAAGAAAGAGCTTTATTGTTAAACACACAACTATGTACAGTGCAGCAGTAATGTAATGTAATGTAAAGTTCAGCGTGCTCCAGGCTGCGAGAGCGGTGGCCGCACAATCCATCCAGGACCCCGTCAACAATGCGTCTTCCTCGTCAAACATGAGTTCAATGGTCGCGGACTTCCACACGTCCACCTCATCCAGCACACTCTCGCTTCCAGCAACTGTAATACAATCCATAAAGACAATAAGCAACCTGAAAAATACTCACATTGACAAAAAACGGATCTAATATAATAAATCTTACCCTTTTTCTTCTTGATCGACTCTAAACTTCGAGCTAAACTTCGCAGTTTCCGCCTGCTATGTAAAGTTCAGGTTGTTTGTATCTGAAGCTGCGGCGTGTCGATTCATAATACGTCTTACAGGCAGCTGGAAAACAATTACATGAGACTGGTATTAATAAAAACAGTCACGGTAAGATTAAACTAGGAATGAGAAACACATTAGAAGTTACTTACACACAATTTCGTCGTGATCAGCGGTTAAATCTGGACTCTTGGAAATCGTTCCAAGCAGATAAGAGCTCACGGCTTCGTTATGAGGCGAGGATAGTCTGTGTAAACAAAATGTGCAGTTTTAAGCTCGGATCTATTAACGCACCCATTTCCTTATACAGCTGAATAAAAGCATATTCTTTAAATCGTAACGTTACATTACCCATGCTCTGGTTCATAGCGCCTGCAGAGCTGTGAAGACGAAGACAGCCTCCTGAAAATGAGTCGAAAAAGTTGGTCGCGTCCAGGAGTTGAAGACGGCGTCCTGTCATTGTTGATCACGAAAAAGGAAAGCAGCAAAAAAAAAAAGGTCTTCTCGTCTTCTACGCGTCATGGCCATGACCTCGACCTCACATGTCATTGGACTAGGGCTCTACTATGGAACGCGCCCGGGGCCAAATCTCTTTATACGAAACGCGTGACTTATGACTGTTTCAACACGCACTGTTTGTCCGCGTCAACGCAGCAATTTTTTACGTGTTTCTTTTGTATGTGTAGACACGCACATTCTGGTCGTGTAACAGGCATACACACACAGTCGACGCACAGTTTTAACATGTTAAGAAGACACATTTGAACGTGTTTCTTAACGCGCACATTCTGTACATGTCGAAGTGTAATATATATATATTTTTTTTAAAGCAGACTTACCTTTAGATGTAGCCTAGGCTACATACATATTAATATAAGATATTAATTAATTGCTTAACTGACTACTGTGCTAGAGTAAAGTAGCCTGATGTTACAATGTATATTAAGTAAATGCTTAATATTATACAATTATTATAATTTAGCTATATATAATTTCTAAAAGTATATATAGGCTAATTTACACAGCACATATTTATAACTGAAAACACACACACACAACTTTATTCACTTTCACATAATAATGTTTTTGTAATTTGGTGTTTAGTTTGTTTATACTGTTCTGTCTCTGTTTTGTTTCCAGGAACATCTGATGAGTGCTATAATAAAATGACTTCATTATATTTAAAATATGTTTTGATATACATTTTATTTATATTATTAATATTTTATTTACCCATAACGTGTCTTTAGGAAGCCATAAGTTATAGAGACAAGAATAACTTTTGCCATTTAAATGCCACATTAATTTACTGAGGACCCATACAGCCAATGATCATGTGTGAAAACACTTATACATAAATTGATCACTTAGAAATCAAAACTAAGGTTTGAGAAAGAAAGAATATGCATACAACAAAATATATTGTTTCATAGCAGCTTCAGTATCAAGTTCAAAACAAATTCTGCTGTAAACCGGCTCTAACAAGCCAATATAGTGTCAATATTCAGCTCAAGTGACTTCAGTGTTGATTCAGTTCAGTTGATTTCAGTTCAACTGATTTCAGTTCAACTGTAAATTCCTCAGTTGTGCATATTTGTGTGTAGTTAGATATATGCAAAAACAACATTTTTGGAAGAGTTAAAATAGTTTTGCACAAAGTGCTTTTGCAAGCGATGTCTGATGTTTTGCATGTTGTGTGTTTTGTGTGTAGAGTTACAAGAAATGGAGCCATATTTTCAGAAATTGTGTGTAAGCAATTAGATAAAACTGTAAATGAATCCAGTTTATTTTAGTTCAGGACTCATAGTCCAGGTGTTAGTAATCTGTGCTTAATCTTTGTTCCAGGCAACAATTTTTTAACTCACGATTTACTAGATTAGGCCTACTCTTGGCATAATTTAAACCCTGTCCAGGAAACCACCTCTTGAAAATCTGCATTGATAATTCATAAAATGTGGTGTGAGCTCAATTTAAATGACAATTACAGAAAAACACAATCTGACTTAACTATAAACACACAAACTTGTACTTTTCACATTTATGATTAATAGCCATTTAAAAAATCATTCACAGTGCAGGGTGGAAAAATTAATTTTGGTTTGTAAACTGTATGCTTTACTTGATTTATTTGTGTGCTTTGGTTCATTGTCTTGTTGCATCACATAACCTCTCTAAAGGTTGAAGACATGAACTGCTGTCCTGTATATATATTTTTTTACATAACATTGGTCATTGCTAATGACATACAGAGTAATTAATCTACACTGTGAGCCCGGACAAGTTGAATCTACTTAAAAAATTGGAGCAAACTGGTTGCCCTAAAAATTTAGTAATGTGAACTAAAACGAGTACATTTAACTTAAATTTAAGTTAACATTTTAACTTAAACTTTAAACTTGTTTTAGTTAAAAAAATTCAGAACCTAGATAAAACTCCCCCTGCTGCTACTCTGATTTGCATTTGTGTAGCTCACAGCATGTTCATTTACATGATAAAGCCTCCCCTAGAATTAAGGGGGGGGGGGGGGGGGGTCATGGGGGGGACAACTGCCAAGCAAGGCCCACGTCAATTTCCGTCAATTTACGGCAGTTTTCGGAGTTGCCTGCAAATTGCCGTGCACAGTCGTAAACCTGAAGTTTCACGGCAATCTACAGTGCCACATACTGACGAAAATCCCACTTTTCATGCAGTGCTATTTATTGTGTGATTGCTATTTTCAGAAAAATGTACTGGTAACAACAACAACAAAAAGAAGACCAAATGTAGTTCAACAGAAGATCATGGCTGCAGTGAAACAAAGCTGCACTCAAATAATGGTGAGAGCTGTAGGCAACTTTATTTATTTTATCTTTTATAAACTATTATCTGTATAGTTTAGAATGCATAATAACTAATATTGTACTTCAGGAACCAAGACCTGTGGGAATGCTGGAGGAATCAAGTGTACAAAGTCTTCTGTCTCCTAAGCCATGTTAGAAGAAATCGAGGATTAAAAAAATTAAATCAAAGAGCTAAAAGAAGATTTACAATATGCTGCTGCTGGAAAGGTAATGACATCTAGTTATACCACAACAATTATTCTCAGTACTTGACATCAGTTCTCAACAGTTTGCTTGTGGACTCTCTTCTTCATGGGTATATTATACCATAGTCTGTTTGTATACTGGATTCTGATTGACTGAAAGGTGTGCATTAAAACAATGAATGCACAGATAGTTACAGTCAGTTTAATCTCCATTCTAAATCAATGTGCTGCCTTTCCTGTAAAACACACACACACACACACACACACACACACACACACACACACACACACACACACACACACACACACACACACACACACACACACACACACACACACACACACACACACACACACACACACACACACACACACACACACACACACACACACACACACACACACACACACACACACACACACACACACACACACACACACACACACACACACACAAACAGAAACATATTTCTAAGCAACAAAGTCTTAAAGGGTTAGTTTACCCAAAATTAAATTAGCCAATGATTTCCTTAGCTCATCCTAGGTGTGTATGACATTCTTCTTTCAGATGGATACAATCAGAGTTATATAAAAAAAAAGTCCTGGCTCTTCCAAGCTTTATAATGGCATTGGCATAAGTGCATATATCCATCATATAACTGCTCCACACGGCTCAGGGGGTTAATAAAGGCCCTCTGAAGAGAAGTGGTTTGTGTAAGAAAAATATCCATATTTAAAACTTTATAGACTAAAATAACTAGCTTCCGGCGGTCAGCGGTACGCAAGTCAACTTACAGCGAAAGAGTAATCCTTGACGCATGCGTCTTGACGAACACACACAAAGGATAGAGCAAAACAAAACACAGGTCATGAATTATGCTGCCTTCACGTGCTCTTGGAATTATCGTAAATAGGAGTTCCCTTTCAGTCGGTCACGTTCGACGTACGTTGGAACTGACCAACGAATTGGGATCTGATTTCAGAGACCAATCTACTTTGAGTGTTTCAAAACGAGCCAATGAAGATTGGCATGCGATTCACGCATTCCACGCACCGCCCCGCAGCGCGGGTATAAATAAGGAAGTGGAATGCCTGATCATTGCTTTCTACTTCGGAGCCGAACAGTGAATGTTTCCTGTTTCTACGAAGAGTGTAAACGAGTCTCGTGAGAGGAATGACTGCTGCCTCCAGTGCGGGTGTGACGGCGCGTTCAGCGAGTGGCTGCTTCAACGGACATCAAAGTGTTGGTTCGCTGGGCGTTTCCGTTTTGAGTGCACACACAGGCTTGCACTATTGTACTGTGTGGTGCCGCGGTCATCTCCCTGAGTGCTTCAGCACATAAAAAGAGCAGTTTCCTTTCTAAAATAGCAACACGGTTTGACCCTGCGTATTTTTCAAGATGTCATTCAAACCGTGTGTTTCTGGATGCGGTTGTTTCCTGTCCTCATTTGACGGCCACGATCTCTCTCACATGTAAACATGTGAGATTGCGTTCGTGGGTGATCCATGCTCTCTCAGGAGAGCATGGTCACGTCGACGCATTGTTCGTCTCAAGCCTTTCTCGTAAGGGCTTGAGTGTTCAGCGCGCCGTGTGCCGTCGGGCGCCGGCTGACAGCGGGGGTTGCCACGGCAACCCAGCGCGTCACTCGGCGCTAGAGATGCGCGGTTAAGACTATGATGCCTCAAACAGGGTTGAGTCCCTTTGCCTATTCTCCGATTTAGTTTCTTTTTTTTGCAAAGGCAGAAAAGAACTACTTTGGTTAATAAGCTTTGGTGACCTGAGGATTAAAGTGGTGCTTCCCCACCGGGTACGTCTCCGTGGGCCCCCACTCCTCGATCGCATCACAGCATGCTGAGACTGTGTTTGTGGGTGGTTCATGTTCTCTCATGAGAACATGACCACGTCGGTGCGGTGTTCGTCTTGCCTTTTCATAAGGCTTGAACGTTCAGCGCACCGTGTGCCGTCGAGTTTGACGGCCACATTCACTGTCTCACATGCCTGCTGGCAGCCTACAGATGGGATTGCTGGTCCTTTTAAAAAACAAGGGGACCTAGTGTTTCATTTGGGGCTCTGGCAGAGGACAGATGTCAATTGCAGCATCGGAGAGAGGGCTGTTATGCGCTGGAAATGATGATGCTGAGTTTCCACTATAATAGTGTGTGCTCTTGCTGAATCAGATTCAGAGTTGACAGCCATGCTTTCCCGGGTGGCTGAGGCGTAGAGCAACGCGTAAAATCGCCTTGCCTACCCCCGTGCCTTTTTCCCCGGATGGGCATTGGAAAAATTAGCAGTTGGAACTATTTGGTGTCAAAATATGGAACACCAAAAGGGCCAAAATCTGTATAAATTTTTCCCTCTCTCACTACCCTCTGTCCTGCATGCACGAGGGTAGTCCCGACCCAGGGGTTATGCAGGAACTGCGTGCGGCGGTGGACCTCGCCCTCCGGGCGACGGAAGTCACTGCACGCTCCCTGGGTCAGGCGATGTCCACACTAGTGGTCCAGGAACCTGGGGCTAAACCTGGCAGATATGCGTGAGTCCGACTAAGTTCGGTTCCTCATTGCCCCTGTCTGTCAGGCTGGCCCCCTCGGCGATGCCGTCGAGAACTCTGCCCAGCAGTTCTCGATGGCCCAGAAGCAGACAGAGGCGGTAAAAAAAAAAAAAAAAAAAAGCCATCCTAATTCGAAAGGGCGCCTCTACCTGCTTGTCGCCGAGGGCACCCCCCTGCGTCCACCTCCACCCCTGCGAAATCCAGGCGGCGGGGTGCCAGACGTAAGGGAGGCGCCCAACCCACTCAGGGCTTTGCTAGTCTACAAGCAAGCGTAAGGGCAAGCGGCCCTGAGACGGGCAGCGCAGGGAGAACAGGAGCTGCTCTGAGGGAGTGGGTGTCCGCACCCCTCCCCCACCCCCCCGGAGGAGGACCGGGGGGCCCCGACTGGTGTCTTCCTCTGCCGCTGGCTCTCCGGAGTCCAGCGGTACCCACATTCAGAGCAGTTTCCTCTCTCCCTGGGCCCCAAGAGGGCCAGGTTGGCAGTGTGCGACGCCTCCGGGCCTTCTCACTCCTTTCCTCCCCGCCACGGGGCAGCAGTGTGGGCACCGAGAATGCCCCCGGGCCTTCTCACCCACACTCTGTCCCACCCTGGAATTCTCAGACAACACTCCGGGCCGCCTCCGGGCCGCCTCCGGGCCTCCCGAGTCGGGTCTGTCTATTCCGCCTCGCTGCCCCACCCCGGGTACGTCTGAGGTGCTGTTGGTCGTGCTTGTGCGGTCTCTGGGGGCTTGGCTACAGCTCCCCAGGCCGTCTCGCTGGCTCATCCGTACCATCAGACTCGGCTACGCGATTCAGTTCGCTCACCGGCCTCCCAAGTACAAGGGCATCCTCTTCGCCTCCGTGCGACGCAGCGATGCTCAGGTCTTGCGGTCAGAGATCGATGTCCTACTGGCGAAGGGCGCGGTCGAGCCGGTTCCTCCAGCCGATATGAAGATGGGGCTCTACAGCCCCTACTTCATTGTACCCAAGAAAGGTGGTGGGTTACAGCCAATCTTGGACCTGCGTATCCTGAATCGGGCCTTGCACAAGCTCCCGTTCCGGACGCTAACGCAGAAACGCATTTTCAAATGCATCCGTCCCCAAGATTGGTTCGCAGCGATCGACCTGAAGGATGTGTACTTTCATGTATCTTCCTTCCTCGACACAGACCGTTCCTACGATTTGTGTTCGAGGGGAAGGCATATCGGTACAAGTCCTGCCCTTCAGGCTGTCCCTGTCGCCTCGCGTCTTCACGGAAGTCGCAGAGGCAGCCATTGTTCCGCTCAGAGAACGCGGCGTTCGCTTCCTCAACTATCTCGACGACTGACTCATCCTCGTCCAGTCTCGGGAGTTGTGTCTCAGTTGTGCGAAAACAGGGACATGGTGCTCAGTCACCTCAGCCTGTTGGGCCTTCGGGTCGACCGAGAGAAGAGCAAACTCTGTCCCACACAGAGGATCTCTTATCTCGGTATGGAGCTGGATTCGGTCAGCCAGACTGCGCGCCTTACGGAAGAGCGGGTCCAGTCGGTGTTGAACTGCTTGAATTTGTTCAAGAGCAGGACAGCGGTCCCACTGAAATCTTTTCAGAGGCTCCTGGGGCATATGGCATCTGCAGCCGCGGTAACGCCGCTCGGATTGCTTCATATGAGACCGCTTCAGCACTGGCTCCATGGCCGAGTCCCGAGGTGGGCGTGGCAGAGCGGCCAGTACCGGGTCCCAGTGACTCCTTACTGCCGCCGAACCTTCAGCCCGTGGACCGACGCTTCATTTCTCCGGGCCGGTGTGCCCTTAGAACAAGTGTCCAGGCATTCTGTGCTCTTTACGGATGCCTCCTCCACGGGCTGGGGGGCCACGTACAACGGGCATGCAGTTTCAGGTCTTTGGACGGGACCTCAATTGCATTGGCATATCAATTGCCTCGAGTTGTTAGCGGTACACTTGGCACTGCGCCGCCTCAAGGGGCCGCTACGTGGCAAGCATGTACTGGTCCGAACGGACAGCACTGCAGCCGTTGCGTACATCAACCGCCAGGGTGGTCTACGCTCCCGTTGCATGTTCCAACTCGCCCGCCACCTCCTCCTTTGGAGTCAGAAGCATCTGAGGTCGCTTCGGCCATTCATGTCCCAGGTGCGCTCAACCGGACAGCCGACGAGCTCTCACGGCAGCCTGCACCTCCGGGAGAGTGGCCCTGGCTTTGTTATGTCCCGTCTGCGCTCTTCGCACTTACGTTGACCGGACTCAAAGCTTTCGGACCTCAGAGCAACTCTTTGTCTGTTACGGAGGCCAGCAGAAGGGAAAGGCTGTCTCCAAGCAGAGGTTGGCCCACTGGATAGTGGATGCCATCGTCTTGGGTTACCAGTCCCAAGACGTACCTTGTCCGTTCGGGGTGCGAGCACACTCAACAAGGAGTGTTGCTTCATCCTGGGCGCTGGCTCAAGGTGCCTCGCTGACAGATATTTGTAGAGCTGCGGGCTGGGCGACACCTAACACGTTCGCTAGATTCTATAGCCTCCGTGTAGAGCCGGTATCTTCCCGCATCCTCGCCTCCAGGGGCCAGTAGCGCTAAGTACCCATTCTAAGTGTCGGCTTGCAACGCCACTCCCGCCCTCTGGGCCGGATACGTGCGTCCATTTTTCTCCAGTTGTGTTCCCCGGAAATGGCTAACCCTGTCAAGCTCCTCCGTCACCCCCTGCGGTGCCAGACGTTGCGGCCGTCTGACGCCAGGCCTGCACCCGTATGCTTGTGTAACGTGTGTGTAGGCTGGGTTCCATATGTAGCGGTCCCCAAACGGCTACCCCATATGTGTATTCTTCCACGGTACCTGCTACCCTACTTGGCTAGCCCCGTGTCTTTCCCTTGACAGAGCCCGCTCTGTCGTCTCTGGGCGTGTTCTTTCCCCCCTGGAATCAGGCTGGAACCACCCCTGAGACTGCCATATGTTGCACTACCCTGCCAGGTTAGTCCTTATGTGTATTCCGCCACCAAGCCTTCTACTGAAGGACGTGGCTCCGTAGCGTTCCGTCTCCGAGACGGGCACGCTTTCCCAGCGTTATCCAATAGTCACACTGGGTGGGTCTTGCAGAAACAGCAGTGACTGTCCTCCCTGCTTGGAGCCCTGACTTCCGTACCATCTAAGACGGTCCAGTGCGCTCAAGCAGGATGCTGGAAGGGCCAGCGCCCTGGCGTTTTGGTAGAGATCCCAATTCGTCGGTCAGTTCCGACGTACGTCGAACGTGACCGACTGAAAGGGAACGTCTCGGTTACGTATGTAACCCTCGTTCCCTGAAGGAGGGAACGGAGACGTACGTCCCGTCGCCAGGTGCTGTGCTTCCGCTGGGAGGCCGAGTCACGAGTTCGGCTCCTCAGCAGAAAAAGCAATGATCAGGCATTCCACTTCCTTATTTATACCCGCGCTGCGGGGCGGTGCATGGAATGCGTGAATCGCATGCCAATCTTCATTGGCTCATTTTAAAACACTCGAAGTAGATTGGTCTCTGAAATCAGATCCCAATTCGTCGGTCAGTTCCGACGTACGTCTCCGTTCCCTCCTTCAGGGAACGAGGGTTACATACGTAACCGAGACGTTTCCTATGTAAAAATTGCACATGAACACCCTCCCATTTCAAAATTTGAATGCGATGAGCTTGTAATCACGACTTCAGAAGTAACACTTGAATAACACTTGAATGCGGCATTAGTCTAAAACGAAAATATAAGAGAAGGGATTTGTGATTTTGGGATATAAGGGATTTGGATATAAGAGAAGAGGGATTTTAAGTTTGTTGCCCAGTACTATCCGTGAGAGGCGTAATGGCTTGTGATGCTCCTGTAAATTGCGCCTTTTAGTCTATAAAGTTTTAAATATGGAGATTTTTTTCTTACAAAAACACGCCATTTTGCTTCAAAAGGCCTTTATTAACCCCCTGAGCCATGTGGAGCAGTTTTATGATGGATAGATGCACTTTTATGATGAATAGATGCACTTTTATGGACTTGTAAAAAGTCTAAAAAGTCAATGCCATTATAAAGCTGGGAAGAGCCAGGACATTTTTTAATATAACTGATTATTCGTCTGAAAGAAGAATGTTATACACCTAGGATGAGTTGAGGAAGAGTAAATCATGGGGTAATTTTGATTTTTGGGTGAACTATTCCTTTTGTGCTGTATCTGAAGTGATTCAACTGTAAATTCAGCTTCACTAGAGTGCTGCTGCACAGATGCAGATAATTCACATATGCACTCTCTCTTTCTCCTTCGTTTATTCATTCAAATAAATGTAATCCAACCATGATGCTAATTTATCTCTGTGCCTGATTTAAAGTGTGCAGAATGCTAGATCTAATGGCCCAATAGCCAAAAAAAGAAAATTAACTGTTAGTTTTACCCTTCCAGTCAAATTGTGCTCCACAAACATTAAGGACAGCTTTAATTTAACTTTTTTACCTATCTTTAACAGCTGGGTGTCTATTGCACAGTTTTAGTGCACTTCACAGAGGCAGCCCGCTTCATGTCAGGTGGTTCTTTACCTCCATCTTGTTCAATAAATGTAATGCACACCTAGCCATGGATTTGCCCTTACTTATGTGAACGGTTATAAGTTACACAAAGTAATAAATGAAGGGGCACAATAACTGTGGAACATATTCCAATAATATTACATTTTTATTTAAGGTTAGATTTGTGAATTAAAAGTCTGAGAGGATAAAAACAGCCAATATTTGTGGAGGGCGCTGTACAGTATTTAAACATGATTGTGTCTCTCTGCCTTTTATTTTTCCAGAAATGCGTGTCATTGTGCAAATTACACAGACTGTCAGTGGAGTGACAGAAACTCTCAGATTTCATCAAATAGATCTTCATTTATGTTCCAAAGATGAACGAAAGTCTTACGGGTTTGGAACGACACAAGGGTGAGGAATTGATGACTGAATTCTATTTTTTGGCTGAACTAACCCTTTAACTTCTTTTTCCTGGAGTGTTCAAAGCATATTTGTGATTTGATAATGCTCACCAATATAGCGTTAGAAATTCATTGGAAATATTATGAATACTTTGCACAATTCAAGATTAATATTAAACACACTATATGCCTGTGGTGAAGTGTAACTGAAACTTGAGTTTATCTAATAAATTTGTTTCTTTGTTTTTCCAGACTACATCCTAAATAGTGTTTCCACATCTGAGATGCAGGCAGTTATAAGAACCATGTGGGATAATGATGAGGATAAGCTCTTAAAAAAGCACCCTCCATGAATAATATGACAAGATATATGCATGATCCTATGATTTGTAAATAAACACTTTAAATACAATGTCTAACTCTAAGTCTGTTATTTGAAGTTTAAAAACAAAAAAAGTAAAAATCACATTTATTTTTGCATTGCTGTTTGAGACATTCACTGTTGTTTTGTACCGTATTTTTTTTCTATTGCAGATGTGTGAAAATAAAACTTATTCTGGTTGTATTTTAATGGTAATGGTACAGCATTTTATTTGTATTGCACTTTGGTAGTATTGTAATTGTGCTTTAGTTGTGTTATGTATTGCAGTACTACCACAGTTATATTGCAGTATTATTGTAGTATTACTTCAGCAGTACTGCAGTTTTCTTGGTATGACTTAGCAAGTGGCTAAGTGTGCTGTTGTGATAAACTGTGTCTGAAGAGTGTAGTTCTTTGTGGATTTGTGGAAAAGCTAAAGAGGTTACCATTAACATATTTCTTCTCACTTTTGTTATAGGGAAGCGTAGGGAGAGAGTGCCTTTTTTCTTTGGACTACTATTTCATCCCTGTTTTTGATGCAGTCAAGGAGTTGAGGGAAGTTTTGTTGTTTATTTTCTCTTTTTCTTTTGAGTAATTGAGGTTAGTTAGCTACTTAAATTTAGTTAGTTAATCGTTTTGTTTGTTATTTTAGGCCTTGCTCTCCCCTGAGCCATTGCTTCCAAATTACCTTCTGTTAAACTTACTGTTCCCTATTGTAAATAAATCTTTACTTTTTCTTGCAATCAAGCAGACTTGTGTCAATTCCTTCACTCTGGGACTGAGGACTGAAGTGTTACCATTGGTTTTTTTTTATTTTTTATTTTTATATACTGTATATATATTTTTATTACAGATTTCCTTTGTTACTTCCCCTGACTAACCCCTACACAAACGGGGGTCGTAACACTATAACCTAGTCATACTAAAAGCTAAAAAAACTTCCATTTTTATTTCATTTTACTTTAAAGCGTCATGGCAGAGCATTAAAGTCAACAAGTTGACTAGTCTGTGAGTCCCTGAGTCAACCAAATGCACAAAATCATAGTACAGAAAAGCTGTTATTTATTTTTGTTGTTGTCATCGTAATTCAATTATGATGAATTATGTATTAGGCTGGCGTACTGGCTCTTGTGATACGGTTTGCTATATATATATATATATATATATATATATATATATATATATATATATATATATATATATATATATATATATATATATATATATATATATATATATATATATATATATACAGTACTGTGCAAAAGTCTTAGGCACGTTAGTATTTTCACCCCCAAAAATGGTTAAGCCAGTTATTTATACATTTTGTAATAGTGTGTCAGTAGGTAATATCAGTATACATTTTCAAACATTCATTTAGCCATTATTTGTAATAATCCATTCCAGTGAGATTTTTGTATGCAGAATGAGTCTGACAACAGAGCTATGATCAACACAGAGATCTGATCTCACCATCATCGAGTCCGTCTGGGATTACATGAAGAAACAGAAAAAACTGAGACTAAATCCAGGACTAAATCCAGAAGAACTGTGGCAGCGTCTCCAAGACGCTTGAAGAAACCTTCCTGCAAAGCTACAGTACTTAGACACTTGTGTAAAAATGCTGTAAAGTCAGGAAGTTTTCAAAAATAATAACATAAGTAGACTGTTAATTTTTTTGATCAATTAACTTCTATTAACTAAATCAAATCAGTGTTTGTGTGACCACCCTTTGCGTTGAAAACAGCTTTTGTTTTGGGACACTTGCTCATAGTTTTTTTAGGGAGCTTTGCAGGAAGGTTTCTTCAAGCGTCTTGGAGACGCTGCCACAGTTCTTCTGGATTTAGTCTCAGTTTTTTCTGTTTCTTCATGTAATCCCAGACGGACTCGATGATGGTGAGATCAGATCTCTGTGTGGATCATAGCTCTCTTGTCAGACTCCTTCTGCATACAAAAATCTCACTGGAATGGATTATTACAATTAATGGCAAAATTAATGTTTGAAAATGTAAACTGATATAACCTACAGACACACTATTACAAAAGTTATAAATAACTGGCTTAAAACCATTTTTGGGGGTGAAAATACTAACGTGCCTAAGACTTTTGCACTGTACTGTATATATACATATATCAATATATATATATATATATATATATATATATATAAATAAAGTATACAATTATCCTGCCTCATTGTTTGACATGCAGTATTTAGCTAATATCTCAGTCAACACATGAGATCATGCGATGATCACAGTGACATCACACCATTCTGTGTCAACAATATGAGAGTTTGTGAATTCAAAATGTTGAGCAGGTTGAGAGGAGGCAGTTCAAATGTGAGTCACCGGGGGACTTTATAGCTAGGGGAGAGCGGGGCACAACCTAACGCGGGGTTAGTTGTAACACATGGTTTAAAACTTTCCACACCTGCCATAATGACGAAATTGTTTGTATTTTCTAGTTGCCATATCAACATTATTTCGAGACATTTTTTTGGGAAGATATCTCTGAACATTTATTTTTTGCCATATCCAAAGAAAATGTCTTAGTTTATTTTTCATCTCTGTTTTTTGTGTTTATTTGAAATAAGACAAATCTGATATTATTTTATCTTATATCTGTTATCTTACAGTTGATATTTATTTAATGCTGATCTAACCAGCAGATGAGCCGGGGTTCAATCCCAGTTGCGCAGATGGGGTGCGTTGTAACACTGCGTTATATGTGCCCCTATTAGAACTGTGCTATTCTGTTCTATACTTTTATGAATTATTTAGAGAAACCATGAGAAAAAGGTGAATAATGACTGAGTCAATGTTCAGAAATTATTAATTATTATGTTTTTAACTATGCTGTATAGCTGTATTTAGCAATGTGTTTGTTGTCAAACTAATTTCTTTCTATTTTATTGATAAAATATTTGAGTTTGTCTTGGATATTTTTTTGATTATATCAGGTAACATTTAAGCTGTCATTTGGTCATGTTACAATGTGCCCCTCACATTACAATGCATCCCACCTATGGGGCATGTTGTCACATTTCACTTCCATTCTTTCGGGGTAAATCAAGAAAAAAGTATGCACTGTATTAATGAAACACAATCACATAATTGTACTAGATATGTGGGAAATTAATGTGGGAAAAATTAAATACTCTGAACCCCAAGTGGATTTACACAAACTGAGAAAGTCAAAAAGCATGCATTTGTTAACAAACCGTTTGTACTGTACAGTTGTATTTTGGACTCAAAATGGAATTGTTTAACTCATAATATCATATGATATTATAATGTCAATATGCACTGTGGCCTGGCCCTGTGTAAATAGAGTTCTGCCACAGTGCCAGGTACAGTTGAACCAACAATCTTGCCAGCTTCGATGTAGAATCACCTGGCTTCAGTAATCAAACTGATTGCATTGGCATGTTCTCTGTGTTTTTAAGGATGTGTCAAGTCTTTTCAACGGGGAAAAGAAATAGAGGTTAAGAAGTGAAAAGAATCTAAAAACACCCGTCAAATTTGTGTCAAATGCAAACACCAGGCTAAAAAGAATACAAAATAAACAAGGAATTTCTGAAATACTTTGTTGAGGGAAATAAAATATGAACTTCTACATGATGTTTGTGATAAGGCTGACAAATATAAGATACATTTTAGATCTCATTGAATTCACACTAAACTAACAGAATGAGAGTTTAACACAATGCTATAACAGTGAGTGTGCTTTGACCTCAAAAAATGACATTCTTCTTCTTTTAAATAATAATAATAACGACATTCTTCTTCTAAATAGCAATAAGCGTCATTGATAATAAAAATCATAATAATAATAAGAATATTACAAATTGTCATGCAATTATTAATGTGAATGAATGGTACTCCACACGTGCTGTAAAATAATGCCTTGTGATCAGTCTGACTCTGGCTCCTCTTCAGTCCCGAGACGCGCCTTTTTGTGGCGATCTTTATATCTGACCACTTTTTTTCACCTACAATAAACAAGAAAACTCATGCTTAACTTGATCACTATTGGTCTATATTAAGCAATAAAACATTCTTACCTCTGCTGGAGTGCGCTTCTCAACCCCCACACTATTAACAGAACTCGGGTCCATTTGGGTCCATATTTTGTTTTTGTGGGTGCCTTTAATCTCACTCTTTAAACTCCCAAATAAAACATTTTAGTATTTTTCCACTTCCCTGGTGATGGTCTTGATCTCCACGTCGGAGAAGTTTCGCTTCTTTGCCATCTTCCGTGTGTCCATGGCGTAAAATGAGGGCGTGGGAAGGCGGAGACTTGAATATACAGGGGCGTGTTATTCTAATAACGCTCGTTTTCAGCCGCGGCATTTATCAAGGGCAGCTATTGCGTACACCTGGATTTCAAAGGTACACACAGCTTCATAAATCAGGCGGTGAGAGGAGTGTACGCATAATCTTACGCCAACATATACGCCCGTTTCTATGCAAGATTGATAAATGAGGGCCATTGTGACCACATCATGAGTATCCTGCAAGCTCACAGTTTGAGCACACAGTGAGTGCGCTGTGAGCTCACATTGTGACCATAGTATGAGCATAGATGAGTGTGCTGTGAGGTTACACTTTTAACTTGCTTTGACCTCACATAGTGACCACATCATGAGTTTACTGGGAACTCATGGTGAGATCACAGTGAGATCACATTTTTGACAGGGATATTCTGTCGAAAGGCTTATTATTTTGTTTATTTCTTGGAAAATCCTTATATGGGCAATTATGCAACTGTTACATTGTATGTAACACTGTGGGTGGAAGTGCTCGGGGCTGCTGGCGCCTCTGCCCAAACCTGTAGCAAGTAACCTCGTTTTATTATGTTCAACACCCAATTGATATACTGGGAATGGCCTGCCAGGCCTGGGCCCGTGAAGCCAGGGGTTGAATTAGAATCGGGGATGGGCCGCTTAGTGATAGGGACCTGGTAACCCGGTTGTTTTGTGCTTGTAACACTGTGGGGATAGTGTTTATGCTTGGCGGCGTGCACTGTGTAGTGGGTGCGCGCATTACATTTGTGGCACAGGACAGCGCGTGAGCTGTGTGGGAGGTGTTTGAGTGTAGTGGTGCATACTGTAAAGTGGGCACATTGTCTACAGAGAAAAAGCTCAACAGCGTTTGTGTGCAGGCG
Organism: Romanogobio albipinnatus; assembly: GCA_023566225.1. Lineage (NCBI taxonomy): Eukaryota > Metazoa > Chordata > Actinopteri > Cypriniformes > Gobionidae > Romanogobio > Romanogobio albipinnatus. Next base: position 43,107,776 of record CM042241.1, on the reverse strand, counting down.
AGCGCTTTTGATAACGGGCTCGTTGACTGTAGAAACTGAGTCGCCAGTCACCTGTTTGTAGGGAACTGGGAGACCGAGAGTGTGTGGTGGGGGTCCGGCCGAGGCGGGACCTGGCCACCTTCTCTTCCCTCTTACAGCTAGGACGGCTTCGGTAGCTCAGGTCTCAACGCAGCTTTGGGGCTCGGGCTGCCTGCTGCGGCTTGCAGAGTGTGAGCGTTGCCGATTCCTGGATGTTGAGCGTGGTCGTGAGGTCGGTGGTGCCACCTTGGCGGGTTGAGGGGGCGGCGCTTTGTGATGGCCAGAGGAAGAGCTGGAGTGTTTAGGCAGAAAGTGTTTCATCGCTTGCGACGCCTCCGTAAAGCGTTCGGCGAAGCCAACAACCGTCGGATCGAACAAACCAGAGGAGGAAATGGGAGCATCCAGAAAGGAGGCTTTGTCGGTATCCTTCATCTTCACGAGGTTAAGCCATAAGGGGCGTTCCAGAACGGTCAGGTTGGCCATAGTCCTCTCCATAGCCTGTGTGTTGGATTTGGTAGCGCGTAGGGTAGATCAGTGGCGCTGCGCAGGTCCTTCAGAGTCTCAGAGTCAGGAACAGACTCGTCCAGAGAGTGGAGCAGTTTGGCCTGGTAAACATGAAGGACAGCCATGGTGTGGAGCTCCGAAGCAGCTTGGCCAGCGGAGGCATATGCTCGACTGGCGAAAGCTGAAGTGGTGCGGCATGGTTTCGAGGGGTGTTGAGCCCTGGCCTGCCATCCTCTGGAGAAGGGCGGGCAGAGATGTGCAGCGACAGCCTCTTCAAGGATAGGAAAACCTTCATATCCTTTATCGTTAGCGCCGTCGACAGAAGAGAGCGCTGGGGAAAACGAGGATTTTGCACGAGTTGAGTAAGGGGCTTTCCAAGCCTTCGTCAGCTCGTCATGTACCTCCGGGAAGAAGGGGGCGGGCTTTTGAGGGGAGGAAAGGTGACGGCTCTGCAGGAACCATTCGTCCAGCCTACTCCATGTTGTCTCCTGGGGGTGGGACCACTCGAGCCCGAGGTCTCCAACGGCCTTTGTGAGCACACAAACCAGCTCTGTATCAAAGCTGGCTTTAGAGCTCGTGGCGGTCTGCATCGAAGCGGAGGGCTCCGAGACAGAGTCTGACCACTCGCTGCCAGATGCAGCCATAGAAAGGCTGTCCTCCTCCTCCTCTTCCTCTTCCGCTGCTGGTCCACCGAAAGAGACAGAACATGCCGCTGCAAGGGAGGGAAGGGCGAGGCATTTGCAACAACGCATTTGCATTTGCAACAACGAGTGCTTTTCGACGCCGGGGCTTCAATTCCGAAGGTCAACAAAGGTATCGCTGAAGGAGATTAAATCTGAATTCCAATGACACGGTCTTTTATAGCCTCAAATATGCTAATTCTAATTCTCTAAAATAGTTTGGCTTTTGGATGCTGATGCACTGAGTTTATGAATTCCCTCTCTGACAGCATCCGCGGCATACAAACAGAACAGCTGATAGTTTAATTAATAATAATTAATATAGGCCTACTGTTTTTTTTTTGTAGGCTAAATAAAGAACGCGTATTATATATTAATAAAAAAAGTTGCGTTTGTCCTTCAGAAGCAAAGCACTTGTGTTTTGGTTTGTAGCCTATACAAATAGAACATGCATGAAGAACTGTCTGTACAAAGTTTGAGACTGACCTGTTAACTTGTTAGGGCATTAGCTATTCCTGGATTTACTCCAAATGTTACACAATAGCCCAGAAAGAGATTAATGAGATTTTCTATGGATGTTTTATATATTAATGGATTTATATCGGCCATTAATGACATTTTTCTACTGATATTTCATTTTACTAATAAAGTTATAGCCTACAAATCATTAGAGTGAAGTGACTTGGTAAATCAAGCTCTTGTGGTACCCCCATTCGTTTCAATGTTTCTCGCTTTTTGGACATGCATATCATAATAAATAGACTTGTTTTACAAAACTCTAAGAATTTTCCCATACATGTGTTCTATATCACTGAAAAGGGGGAGAATCTTAGCTTTAATGTGGTACATATGGCACATAGTCATAATAATGATGGTTAAAATGTTTTGCCGTTTTAAAAATAAGCTTGATTTTAAAATTGGAATTTCTCAAAAACATGATTTTCTGAGCCCGGAATTCAGCAAAATTTTGACATTGTCTTGCTCAATCAGTATTAAAGATATCAAGGTTATACTTTCACAGAATGTTCTTTACATTATGTAGGATGATTTTATGTATAAAACAGTCAATCACAAAAAAATCACTTTAGCTGGGTTTTCACAGGCGGGGTCACATATTATAGGTCTATTAATTTTTTTTTTATATCACATAGACAGCGCACAAAGAGTGCTTCCTTTATAATCACTAAAAGTTGATTACACAATGAATCTCTTATTTACATAATGTCTACACTTTGTTATAAAGGATTTGCCCATGTGCAGAATTCAGGCAAGGGGGAGGGGGCGAGGGCTGGGTTATGGTGGGGGGTTGTCTTTCAGGGGTTGGGCTTGGCCCCTTAGTTCCAGTGAAAAGAACTCTTAACCCTTTTAACCGTCACCGACACATCCAACCAAGCTGTATTCATGTTACCATAACTCTTCAACCATTTGGACAATCAAAATAATTCAAATAGCTCCTGACAGTAAACATAATGAGCTTTTCGCCCATATTTATGGCTTATTACGGTAATGTCCATCCATCAGCAAATCACAGCGACTTTCGGGGGGAGTGGGAAGGAGGGATTTAAACGTTTTTGAGAGTTAGCATTTTAGAGGATTTTTAGACTACAAAAAAAACATGGCGAAGACAGAGTTTACAAGAGAGGAGGCGATTGAGTTTATTTTTGACACTTGGAAAGAGTGTTACGACCCTGTCTTCTATTCTGTTCTGAGGGTGTGATTGGCTGCAGACAGTCATGCCTAATTGATTAATTTATGGGCGGAGAGTATAAAAGCTGTATTCACCTGCTCATCAGTACTTTCCCTGGGGGAACATCTCCAGAGAAGTCATTTTTGCTCCACTTTGTTGCTTTCTAGTTTATTTATCATTTATCAACATTCCTCACCAACTGGATTATTATTTTTCCCTTTATTTTTTAAATCCCGAGACTTTGTTATATTTCTGTAATGGATCACTATTTGTGTTTAATAAATAATCTTGCAAGTCAAACTATTCGTTTGCATGTGTGCTTTATGTGATGGTCGAGAACGAGCTGGCCGTGACAGGAGGCTGAGCGGGACTCCGTTGAGGAGGTTTAGATGTTGAGGAGACATTTGCTGCTGGCCTCGATCCAGACAAGGATTGGTAAGTGAAGCTTGTCTTTTTTCTGATTAAGCTGTGAGAAATGTCAGTAAAATAGGTATAGATTCAGTTAAAGTTAAAAATACCACTGTTTCATGCATCTTAGAATGTGTGTGGTATGTGCGTGTGAATATGTGTGTGTGTGTGTGTGTGTGTGTGTGCGTATGTATGAGTTGCATGTTTGTGCGTTCATGTGTTTGCATGCATGCGTGTGTGTGTGTGTGTGTGTGTGTGTGCGTTCATGTGTTTGCGTGTGTGTGCGTGTGTGTTCATGTGTTTGCATGCATGTATGAGTGTGCATGATTGTGCGTCCATGTGTTTGCATGTGTGTGTGTGTGTGTGTGTGTGTGTGTGTGTGTGTGTGTGTGTGTGTGTGTGTGCGCATATATGCATGCTTTGCATGTAGGGCTGCACGATTATGACACAAATCATAATTGTCGATTATTTCCTTGAAATTGTAATTGTGATAATTAAGTAAGGAATAATTGACGAATAATTGATTGACACCCGAGGTGGTTATGCAGTCACGACGCGAAGCGGAGCGTCAATTATTCCGCTTATACTACGGTTACCACACCTCAAGACATCGATCCGAAGATATATTTAAAGGGATTTGTCCGGTTTTTGTACTTAAATCGCTATTGTGAGTAGGACTATTTCTTCCACTTCCACTTCCACTAGTTGCTCCACTTAATGGGCTAACTGATCAAATCGTCAGGGCAACGCTGACACCTTTTTGTGCAAACTGTAGTGCGTGTGCGAGCATGTGTGATTTCAGTAATGAGACAGAAAAGCTTGCCGCTTCCGTCTGTTGGTTTTCATCTGGACTGTCTAATACTGCTGCCGCCCAGTTGTTGAACGTTTTATATTCACCGTAAATATTAAGATTTACTTTAGGAAAATCGTCTGTTATATTGTTGTTTTTTAGTCCTGTAATGTCCGTTATTACAGTTAACTATGCGAAGTGATATGGAACTGTAATGCGGTCAAGAGAGCTGCCTGGAACTACGTTCGCTGTGCATCTCCCAGAAAATAATTGCACACCTCAGAACGTTCATCAGCCAATCAGATTCAAGCATTCAACGGCCCCGTAGTACCTCCATCCATCAAAGCCTGATTCAGTCTAAGGTGTTGGATAATAGCCGCATGGTTAAGGTGAGGTGTGTGCACGGGGAAGTGGTGAACTATCCGTTGTTGCCCGTGGATATTCAATTTCGGGGACAAACGCATAGTGTTGAGGTTGCAGTTAACCCGCACCTCCGGCATTCGCTAATTTTGGGTAATAATTGGCCAGCGTTTAATAAATTATTGGGGCACTTGTGTGTGGATGCTTCTTGGGGTAAATGTGTAAAGAGGAAAGAGACGGTTGCTCATTTGGGAGAGGTGGATTCGGGACCTCTGGGAGCCGTTCCGGGGTAACAGAGCGGTCTGGAGATGTCCGTTCTCACAGACCGCGATGACTTTCCCCTGGAAAAACGCGTTTAGTCAGGTCCGTTCCATCGATGGCCACCTCCTCCGCCCTGACCAGCCGCTCTCTTTTCTGTTTTTTTTTTCGATTATAAAAGATAGGTTGTATCGGGTGACCCAAGACACCCAGACAAAACAAGATACAACCCATTCTAATCCTATGGCCGGGCACTTAGGACAAACGGCTACTCTTAACCGTCTAATGGCCCGGTTCTTCTGGCCGGGCATTCATGAGACTGTGCGCAGGTGGTGTGCGTCTTGTTGTGAATGTCAGTTGGTGAATCCACCGGCCACCCCAAAAGCACCGTTGTGCCCACTCCCTCTGATGCAGGTCCCCTTCGAGCGAATTGGTATGGACCTCATTGGGGCCATTAGAACGGTCAGCACGGGGGCATCGCTTTGCATTGGTGCTGATAGACTATGAAACGCGATACCCAGAAGCAATTCCGCTCCACACTATTTAGGCGAAAAGCATTGCGAGCGCACTGTTTTCTTTAATCTCCCGGGTGGGAATCCCGAAAGAGATTCTCACCGATCAGGGCATGGCGTTTATGTCACGGACGATCCGCGAACTTTACGAATTGTTGGGTGTTAAATCGATTCGCACCAGTGTCTATCACCCACAAACAGACGGGCTGGTGGAACGTTTTAATCGCACGTTGAAATCCATGATTCGTAAGTTCGTTCACGAGGACGCCAAAAATTGGGATAAATGGCTAGAGCCATCTGTTGTTCACTGTCCGCGAGGTCCCCTAAGCCTCCACGGGGTTTTCCCCCTTCGAGCTTCTCTATAGACTCCAACCTCGGGGGGTGTTGGATGTCATTAGAAAGGCTTGGGAAGATGGACCTTCCGTGAGTAAGAATGAAATTCAGTATGTTCTGGACCTGAAAACAAAACTCCACACTTTGGGGCGGCTGTCAATGGAGAATTTGTTACAGGCTCAGGACAAACAGAGACAGCTGTACAACAGAGGCACTAGGCTTCGGCAATTCACTCCGGGAGATAAGGTGCTTGTATTATTCCCTACGTCAAGCTCGAAATTACTCGCAAAGTGGCAAGGGCCCTTTGAGGTCACACAGCGAGTTAGCGATCTCAACTATGAGGTGGTTTGTTCAGACAGGGACGGGGCATGTCAAATTTACCACCTCAACCTACTAAAGAAGTGGTCTGAGGCGGAGTCAGTGATGCTCACGATGGTGGTAAGTGGAGAGGAGGATCTCGGGCCAGAGGCGGTTCAAAAGCCTCAATCTTTCGCTATGGCCCTGGGGGGAGACCACCTCTCGCCCTCACAGCTCACTGATGTAAAACGTTTACAAGCGGAGTTCGCTGACGTGTTCTCGCCCCTACCTGGTCGCACCGATCTCATCCAGCACCACGTTGAGACAGAGCCGGGAGTTGTAGTTTGCAGCCAGCCGTACCGCTTGCCTGGTTGAAGAAAAAAGGGGTTCAGGAGGAATTAGAGGCTATGCTTGACATGGGGGTGATAGAAGAGTCCAGCAGTGACTGGGAGTGCCTGATAGTTTTAGTGCCTAAACCTGACGGCTTGGTCCGGTTCTGTGTGGATTATCGTAAGGTGAACGCGGTGTCGAAATTTGATGCTTATCCAATGCCGAGGATTGACGAATTGCTTGATCGGCTAGGGACCACTCGTTTTTATTCGACACTGGACTTGACTAAGGGATATTGGCAGATCCCCTTGTCTCCAATGTCCAAAGAAAAAAAAAACGCTTTCACCACGCTGTTTGGATTACACCAATTTGTCACTCTTCCTTTCAGCTTGTTTGGGGCTCCTGCGACCGTCCAGTGTCTGACGGACAGAATTCTCCGGCCGCATTCTGCATATGCCGCTGCCTATCTGGATGATATCATCATCTACAGTGCAGACTGGCAGCGTCATATGCAGCACTTGCGAGCTGTCCTGAAGTCGTTGAGAAGGGCGGGGCTTACCGCCAACCTGAAGAAGTGTGCAGTTGGGCGGGTGGAAGTAAAGTATCTGGGCTTCCACTTGGGTCATGGTCAGGTGCGTCCCCAAATTGACAAGACCGCAGCTGTTGCAGCCTGTCCGAGACCCAAGACTAAAAAGGAGGTTGGACAGTTCCTGGGGCTAGCGGGATATTACAGGAGGTTTGTGCCTAACTATTCGGACCTTGCTAGCCCGTTGACTGATCTAACTAAAAAAGAGGTACCAGATACGGAGCAGTGCCAGCAGGCTTTTACTCAGATAAAGGCTGCTCTGTGTGGTAGACCGCTCTTGCAAGCTCCTAACTTTTCTCTCCCTTTTCTCCTACAGACTGACGCCTCGGACAGGGGGTTGGGCGCGGTCCTGTCCCAGGAGGTGGAGGGTGTGGAGCGGCCGGTGCTGTACATCAGTCGAAAGCTCTCGAAGAGAGAGACGATGTACAGCACCATTGAGAAGGAGTGTTTGGCCACCAGGTGGGCCGTTCTCACCCTTCGCTATTACCTCCTGGGGCGGGAGTTCACCCTCTGTTCGGACCACGCCCCCTTGCAGTTGCTCCACCGCATGAAGGATACCAACGCGCGGATCACCCGTTGGTATCTAGCTTTACAGCCTTTTAAATTCAAGGTGGTCCACAGGCCGGGTGCTCAGATGGCTGTGGCTGACTTCCTCTCCAGTAGGGGGGGAGGCTGCAGGCCAGATGGCTGCCAGGCCTGAGTCGGGCGGTGGGGGTATGAGGCGGAGGGGGCGTGGTTTTGCGAGGTCTGTAGCGGGAGAGAGAGAGCCGAGCGGTCGGTAAGTAGGTCAAGTGCAGATGAATAACACCTGTCTCTGATTGCAGTAATTGGCATGAAGAGACTGCATATAAACTGCAGCGGGGAGAGAGAGAGGAGAGAGAGTTTGGGACTGGGACATCGCACGTGCTGCAAGCCAGAGAGAGAAACAGAATGGAAAACTGAGTGATTAATCTACGAACGTTTGAATGAATTGAGTTTTGACGTGCTCTCGAGCGCTTGTTTTGTTGTTACTGAAAGTCTTGAGTATTAAAGCGATCAGTCCCAGTCAACACCGACCCCGTCTTCCTTCTCCAACCTCACACAAAATACACTGCCCGAACCGAACCACAATTACAAATTCGATTAATTGTGCAACCCTAGTTGCATGTGTGTGCGTTCATGTGTTCGCATGTATGCGTGTATGTGTGCATATGCGTGTGTGCGTGCATGCATGTGAGTGATATGTTTGTACATAAATGTGTTGGCATGTGTGAGTAACTGCAGGCTTTATTTTTATTATTATTCCATTGTTAATGTGTTGTTGTATTTATAACAATTTTTTTATTTTATTTATTTTTTTACAATTTAGCTTTCCCTTATTTTGTTTCGTAATGGAAAATACATTTACAGTGAGTTTGTAGCACAAGCTTGTATTTTTTTCTCAGTGTTGCTTCTTGGCCATCCACAACACCACCTCAGAGGGCTATGTGCACAGTCATAGCCAAACAAAATGCCGTGAAAAGAAGGTCACCAAGAGGCTACATTCGCTGGATCAGAGACAAGATCACTGGATCAGGATGGACACATGGGAAGTCTCCATGTGCACAACTATCCTCACAGTGTACAGAAGTGGCAGACAACAGAGGATGGGCAAAAACAGAGGGTCCCTGTTCCCAGGCCAACAGTAATTCAACAGTACAATAAGTACATGGGGGGAGTTGACACCTCTGACCAGATGCTGGGAACAAAGACTGCGAGCCAGGCCTTTTCGTCCAACATCAGTGCCTAACCTCACAAATGCGCATCTAGAAGAATGGTCAAAAATTCTCATAAACACACTCCTAAACCTTGTGGAAAGCTACAAAGGGTGGGCCAACTCCATATTAAACCCTATAGATTATAGCAAAGGCAGGTAAAGGCAGGCATCCCAACTTTTGGCAATATAGTGTGTGTATATATACAGTGAGGAAAATAAGTATTTGAACACCCTGCTATTTTGCAAGTTCTCCCACTTGGAAATCATGGAGGGGTCTGAAATTGTCATCGTAGGTGCATGTCCACTGTGAGAGACATAATCTAAAAAAAAAATCCAGAAATCACAATATATGATTTTTTAACTATTTATTTGTATAATACAGCTGCAAATAAGTATTTGAACACCTGTCTATCAGTTAGAATTCTGACCCTCAAAGACCTGTTAGTCTGCCTTTAAAATGTCCACCTCCACTCCATTTATTATCCTAAATTAGATGCACCTGTTTGAGATTGTTAGCTGCATAAAGACACCTGTCCACCCCATACAATCAGTAAGAATCCAACTACTAACATGGCCAAGACCAAAGAGCTGTCCAAAGACACTAGAGACAACATTGTACACCTCCACAAGGCTGGAAAGGGCTACGGGGAAATTGCCAAGCAGCTTGGTGAAAAAATATCCACTGTTGGAGCAATCATTAGAAAATGGAAGAAGCTAAACATGACTGTCAATCTCCCTCGGACTGGGCCTCCATGCAAGATCTCACCTCGTGAGGTCTCAATGATCCTAAGAAAGGTGAGAATTTTTGATTCTCTGATTCTTTGATTTTTTGGTGAGAAAAATGTTTTTCACTTCTAAGGCTATAAAAATGTTACTGAATGATCTATCAATGCATTTCCAGCAGATATTGAAATAATAAAGGGTCTCAATGAAATATGTGCAGTGTCGCATGTTTACTGTAAATTGTCACATGACCAGAGCTGTTTACTTCCTGTTTGCGCCGAGAGAGGAGGATGGTAGCAGGAAAGCTCCCAAAGAAAACGGTAGACCTATATTAAATCAATACAATGGTTGATACAACACAGTTTCCCACCGGTCACAATTGTGACCGATCATAAAACACACTTTTTCACACACTTTTCCATGAAAATTTCAAAAAATGATGATTGATTGTTTCAAAGGGATACTAATGACACATGATTTGGATATTTTTGTGTCTGGGAAAAATTTGGGATTAAATGGGTTAACATTGATTTTCTCAGGTGTTCAAATACTTATTTGCCGCTGTATCATACAAATAAATAGTTAAAAAATCATACATTGTGATTTCTGGATTTTTTTTTTTTTTAGATTATTTCTCTCACAGTGGACATGCACCGACGATTACAATTTCAGACCCCTCCATGATTTCTAAGTGGGAGAACTTGCAAAATAGCAGGGTGTTCAAATACTTATTTTCCTCACTGTATATATATATATATATATATATATATATATATATATATATATATATATATACTCACACACCTCGATCAGGCATAACATTATGAGGTGAAGTGAATAACACATGATTATCTCTTCATCGTGGCATGTTAGTGGGTCGGTCTGTATCTATCAAAAGTGGTCCAAGGAAGGAACAGTTGTGAACTGGCGACAGGATCATGGGTGGCCAAGGCTCATTGATGCCGTGTGGTCCGATCAAACAGACGAGCTACTGTAATGTTAATGCTGGTTCTGAGCGAAAGCTTTCAGAATACACAGTGCATTGCAGTTTATTGCATATGGGGCTCCATAGCCGCAGACCAGTCAGAGTACCCAGGCTTACCCCTGTCCACTGCTGAAAGCACCAACAGTGGGCACATGCACATCAGAACTGGACCACAGAGCAATGAAAAAAGGTGACCTGGTCTGATTAATAATTTTCTTTTACATCACGTGGATGGTCGGGTGCGTGCGCTTCGCTTACCTGAGGAACACATGGCACCAGGATGCACTATGGGAAGAAGGCAAGCCGGCGGAGGCAGTGTGATGCTTTGGGCAATGTTCTGCTGGGAAACCTTGGGTCCTGCCATCCATGTGGATGTTACTTTGACACGTACCACCTAACTAAGTATTGTTACAGACCATGTAGACCCTTTTATGGAAACGGTATTCCCTGGTGGCTGTGGCCTCTTTCAGCAGGATAATGTACCCTGCCACAGAGCAAAAATGCTTCAGGAAAGGTCTGAGGAGCATAATAACGAGTTTGAAGTGTTGACTTGGCCTCCAAATTTCCCAGATCTCAATCCAATCGAGCATCTGTGGGATGTGCTGAAAAAACAAGTTTGATCCATGGAGGCCCCACCTCGCAACTTGCAGGTCTGAAAAGATCTGTTGCTAACATTTTGGTGCCAGATACCACAGCACACCTTCAGGTGTCTGGTGGAGTCCATGCCTTGACGGGTCAGGGCTGATTTGGCAGCAAAAGGGGGACCAACACAATGGTCCCATGTTATGCCTGATCGGTGTATATGCACATAATCACACACACAAAACATATACTGAGACTGATCATCATGAGACATACAATTCTCAAACCTTTCCCTTTAAGAGAAAACAACAGTATTTCACAAGGAAGTGAAAGGAAATTGTTAATTTCAATATTTAATATTCTTGTGGAGAATGTTGGGTGCAGTTACATCCTATTAAAATGTAAACAAGCAGAGTATTTTGATCTTAATTATTCTTTGTTACTGCCAGCATTGTTTGCCATCAGTGTTAATCTGACTTTCAAACATATCCCAGAGATTCAATGAGGCATTGGAAATGCCCTTCAGAAAAAGAAAAACACATTCACTCACTTACACTCACACTCACTCACACACTCAATCACTCTTTATAAGAGCATTGAATTGTTGGGTCGTTTTTGAAGTCAATAAAAGTGCATCTATCCATTATATAACTGCTCCACACGCCTCCAGGGGTTAATAAAGGCCTTCTGAAGCAAAGTGGCGCATTTGTGTAAGAAAAATATCCATATTTAAGACTTTATAGACTAAAATAACTAACTTCCGGTGGTCAGCGGTACGCGAGTCGACCTATGCTAAAAGAGTAACCCCTGACGTGATGTACAGGAGCATCTCAAGCTTTGACGCCTCACGGATAGGGCTGGGCAACAAACTCAAGCCCCTCTTCTCATATAACAAAATCCTCCGCCATTTCTCTTTAAAAATTTGCGTTTTAGACTAATTCATGAACAGTGTTTTGTTTTGCTCTATCCTCTGAGCTTCTGCGTTCGTCAATACGCATGCGTCAAGTGTTCAAGGGTCAAGGGTTATTACTCTTTTGCCGTAGATCGATGCATACGGCAATCCGCCGGAAGCTAGTTATTTTAGTCTATAAAGTTTTAAATATGGGTATTACACAAACGCGCCACTTCACTTCAGAACGCCTTTATTAACCCCCAGAGCCGTGCGGAGCCATTTTATGATGGGTAGATGCACTTTTATGATGGATAGATGCACTTTTACGATGGAAAAAATTCACTGCCATTATAAAGCCTGGAAGAGCCAGGACATTTTTAATATAACTCCGATTTTATCCGTCTGAAAGAAGAATGTTCATATATATCTAGGATGACTTGAGGGTGAGTAAATCATGGGCTAATTTAAATTTTTGGGTGAACTAACCCTTAAAGTGAGACCATTTTGTACACTAAAATAATTGTGTTGTCTATTGCAATGGACATTTTGTGAAAATAAAACAAAGTGGTTCTGAAACAATCTACATTGTAAGATATTTTTTATGTAGAAAAATCTGTGCCTCTTCTCATTTGCACCTCAAGTCCCAAAGTATAAAACAGCTCTAGGTGTTCTTATCAGATATTTACTGTCAGATGTGTGTCTTCTATATGTACTGACTGCATGTGCCACATAGTTAGTTTCCTTTCGTTCAGTCACTACGACGTAACGTTAGTGACTAACGAATGGGGGTTTCGCTTAGAAGCCAATTACCTTCGAGTAATTTAACAGCGCCCAATGGCAGTGCCAATGCCATGGGCATGCGGAATTTGCATGCGTAACTCCGCCCCACATCGTGGGTATATAAGGAAGTGAGCTGGCAACATCGCATTATGTTTCTGCTTTGGAGCCAAGAGTATCTCTTCACTCCTACAAGCCTGAACTCTGAAGTCTTCTCTTCAGTCTTCGAGACGAGCGATTCTCCAGGGTGTTGGTGTGACGGCGCGGTCCAGCGATCACACATTGCCTGCCGGCCGATCTGTGCAGTGATCTGCAACAGCTGTGTGTGTTTTCCCTGGGCGCTTCGGCACTCTGCAGAGCTTTCCTCTCACAAAAAGAGCTTGCGCGTGGCACGTCTTTTTCAAGACGGTTCGCCCGTGCACTTCCGGGTGCGATCAATCTCCGTTGCTGTCTATGGGCACATTCACTGCTCGACGTGTTTGGGCTTCAGCACATTTGGGCAGTGTTTGTGGATGTGTCATGTTCCCACTGCGGGAACGTGACCATCGTGATGTTGCGGTCGAGACTCAGTGAACTCCTTGAGGAGAGAGAGTCCTCTCTGCCACACCCCAATCTACCGTCTCCGAGAGAGGTGGTACTTTGGCTGGTGGCCAGGGTGACCTAAGGGTGGTGCCGTGGTATTAAGAACCCCGACAATCATTCCTTGGGCCACGCCCCCCTCTCGTACATCGCTTCCCGCGAGTGCTGGACTGAAGCGGCGGGACCGTCTCTGATGCCCCGTTCGTTTTGTTCACACTCCAGATAGCAGCGAGATGTCGATCACCGCATCTCAAGGTCGGCTAGAGTCCTTTGGGGATGATGATTTGGCTGCGCTCCGCCTTCGGGTGTGTCAGCGCTGCCGGATCCGACCTAGAGTTGACAGCCATGTTATCTCGGGCAGCCGTGAGCCTCGGGCTGGTGTGGAACTCTGCCCTGTCATGATCACTCGTGGTTGCAAGATTAGTTTTGGGGGCGGCACCTGACAGCTGTTGGGCCCCGCCCCCAATGCCTTTCGCTCCCTAGATGCATGAGGAGATCACGCTGTCCTGGAAGTCCCCGTGCTTCCCGTGACCGTTCGGTAGCCTTCTCTGCCCTCGATGGGGCCGCGGCCGAGGGTACACTGGGGTCCCCCCACTGTTTAACACTCTGTTGCGCACTACAGTGTCCACGGAGGGCTTCGACGTCCTGGCTGGTACCCCAGAGTTTTTCCATATGCAGCCCTCAGCGGGTCATATGTGTACTCTCTAAGTCCTCCCTACGGGTAGGCATTTGGGCATATCTCCACTGGAATATGCTTCCCAGTGTACCTTGGTAATCCTGTGATAAGTGGGAGTCCTTCGTCCGTACTAGTCTTACGACAGGGCACTCACGCTTATGCAGGGCACTGGAAGACAGCCGAGTGGCGTCACTGTATTGGGACCCCCATTCTTTAGCCACTAACGTTGTAGTGACTGAACGAAAGGGAATGTCTTGGTTACGTATGTAACCCTCGTTCCCTGAGGAGGGAACGGAGACGTAACTTCCCTTTGCCACCTCCGCTGTGCTGCTGGAACGCGGAGTTCAGTCTTGGCTCCGCAGCAGTAACATAATGCGATGTTGCCAGCGTACTTCCTTATATACCCACGAGGTGGGACGGAGTTACGCATGCAAATTCCGCATGCCCATGGCATTGGCATTGGCATTGGGCGCTGTTAAATTCCTCTAAGGTAATTGGCTTCTAAGCGAAACCCCCATTCATTAGTCACTAACGTTACGTCTCCGAGGGCCACATACACAACCAAGACGTTATTTGTATTAACATACAATGTTAACAGCCTGTTATGCAGCTGGATCCTGGACTTCCTGTCAAACAGACGCCAGGTGGTCAGAATGGGCAGTAACATCTCCTCATCACTGACTCTCAACACTGGAGCCCCTCAGGGCTGCGTTCTCAGCCCACTCCTGTACTCTTTGTACACACATGACTGTGTGGCAACCCACAGCTCCAACACCATCATCAAGTTTGCTGACGATACGACGGTGGTAGGTCTTATCACCGACAATGATGAAACGGCCTACAGAGAGGAGGTGCACACTCTGACACGGTGGTGTCAGGAGCACAACCTCTCCCTCAACGTCAGCAAGACCAAGGAGCTGGTGGTCGACTTCAGGAGGAATGAGAGAGAACACCGTCCCATCACCATCAATGGAGCACCGGTGGAGAGAGTCAGCAGCTTCAAGTTCCTCGGTGTCCACATCACAGAGGAACTCTCATGGTCCGTCCACACCGAGGCTGTTGTGAAGAAGGCTCATCAGCGCCTTTTCTTCCTGCGACGGCTGAGGAGGTTTGGAATGAACCGCCACATCCTCACACGTTTCTACACCTGCACCATAGAGAGTCTGCTGACTGGCTGCATCACCACCTGGTACGGCAACAGTACCGCCCGCAGCCGCAAGGCCCTGCAAAGGGTAGTGCGCACGGCCAGCTGCATCATCGGAGGTGAGCTTCCCTCCCTCCAGGACATTTACGCCAGGCGGTGTGTGAAGAGAGCTCAGAGGATCATCAGAGACTCTAGCCACCCGAGCCATGGGCTGCTCTCACTGCTGCCATCAGGCAGACGGTACCGCAGCATCAGAACACGCACCAGCCGACTCCAGAACAGCTTCTTCCCACAAGCAATCAGACTACTTAACTCCTGATCCATCAGGATCATAACACACACTGGACAGAATATCACTCCGCACAACCCACTGTAGATACACACACATTATATACACATTTATTTATCATACAGCATCTATTGCACTTTGGATTTCAATTTTTCAATCTGTGAATAATATTTTATACTATACATTGTATATTATTATTATTACTATTATAGCGTAATGTATATTGTTTAGTGTATGTTTAGTGTATATTGTTTAAAGTTTATGTATATTGTAAGTATGTGTATATTGTTTAAAGCTGTGAGAACTAAACTCACATTGTGTAGATTATTTATTGTTTATTGTAGAGTTTACTGTGCTGTGAGTAATTGTGTGCGCATCAGATGTGTAATCTGATGCTGCTTTAAATGTTGTACATGTCATGTCATGACTACTATGTTGCTCGGAACTGCACCTAAGAATTTCACCTACTGTTGCACTTGTGCATATGTAGAGTGACAAATAAAGTGATTTGATTTGATTTGATTTTGATTTGACAGTCTGATCCAGCCATGGCAAACTAAGTATTGTGGTCACTACCGAAACATTACTGTCACTACCAAAAATGTGCAGTCACTACCGAAACATGGGATGTTTTGTCAAAAATAATTATTGAATTATCAACTAAGATGTTAAGCCTTGGCCATGTCTGTACCATGGCATCCAGCCCCTACAGAGCTGGGTGAGTGAGGAAGAACCAAAGTGGACAGTGTGTCGCATCCAGAGACGCAAACAAATCCACTTCCATTTGGCCATACACTCCCCATATGAACTCCACCACCTCAAGGTGAAGTCTCCAGTCCCCTGCCTTAACAGGATGTCCAAAAGTGAACCTCAGGAACTTCCTCTGCTGTGGAAGTATGCATCCTGAGATCTATCGTGACGAACCAGTCTTCTGAACTGATTTGAATCATGATCTGTTTCAAGGTCAACATTTTGACACCCAAATTAGATTTTGTAGCCTCTTTATACAGTCTGCAGTCCCAGTCATTGTGACACATTTGGCAGAAGTTACACGCTGTCAGATGGTCTACTAAGGGAACCAGCCTATCGAGACTGGCCTCTGAGTGTTCAGCTTGTTGCCCTGAAGCAAACTGGCAGGGAACAACCCATCTAACTTCTCTATTTCCCTCCTCAGAGGACGTGAGCGTCCCGACAACGCAATGTTGAGGGACTGACTCAGGTGTACTGATGCAATGTCTTGTGCCTGAGGCATGAGCTCGCTGGAAATATGTCATGTGATGTCACCCGCCCGTGACGTTCCATCTCGCCAGTGGACTGAGTTGACACATGTGCTTCAGACGCAATCACGCAGAGGCGTTCCCAAAGCTTCCTTGACACAGCACGAGTTCCTTCAAAGGGAAATAGTACTTATTCACATCAATATACATTATAATATGTACATTATACACATATAACCATGGTTCCCTGAGAGGGGAACGATATGCTGCATCCCAGCTGATGCTTTGGGGAATGCCTTCAGCGTGACTGCGTCGGAAGTATGTGTGCAACTAGTCCAGTCTTGATTGGTGCTGCGTCACCTCATGATGTGTGCTGGCGTAAGGCGGAAGCTATAAAGGGAAGCCAGCAAGCCGCTCCCAGGAAGTATAGCAAAGGGACGCAGTGTCTCATTCCCCTCTTAGGGAACCATGGTTACATGTGAAGACTAAAATTGTATTATTTAATATTATATTCAGTATTATTATTCTTTATTAGTATTCATAATCAGCTTTATTATCTTGTGAGTTAGACAGTAGATTGCATGAACGTGTGGGAGTCAGAGACATGGAATGTGTATGCTGGAAGAGTTATAAACATAAGAATCTGTGTGCAGTTTAAGTTTTCATACAGTGACTCCATTTGAAACAGAAACCATATGTTTCCTCTGGTAATGTAATTTTTTGGTCAGCAGCATATAGAACACAACCTTTTTTTCCAGAAGAACAGAGAAAGCTGGGTATGTGAACATATTTCTCTCCTGAAATGTTCTTTTTCCACAATCCACCTGCTAATTGTTTGTTTAGTGTCCGGGCAACCGCTCTTAGGGGACCAGAGCATACCAGCAGTTTTGTGACACCAGCCGCGTGTGTCACATGACAAGCATGATGTGTTGCCATGGAAATAATAAAGTGATACGTTCTAAATAACGGTCACCTTAAAAATCTCACGCTGGGGGCTCAGCTATAATATTTTAAACTTACGGGCGAAAGGGTTAACCAGTCATCTATGTAATTCGTTGTCTATGTAAGTACACGGATGCCCTGAAGTCTCAGTGCTGCACCCATACATTTTGTGAATGTGTGAGGGGATAATGCTAGGCTGATACCTTCCTGATAATGGTATGCTTCGCCCACGAAAGCAAACCTCAGGAACTTCCTGTGTTGTTGAAGGATAGAAATATGGAACTATGCGTCTTGTAGATAGGTTGTGACAATTCCAACCTGATCTCACAGAATTCCGTGAAATGAACACGGGACCCTTAACTCAAAATCCGTGGCAGTTTCACGGAATCGCCGAAAATTCCGTGATGGGTCCACGGAAGTGATTCCTATGTAAGTCAATGACAGTATACAGACGCGTTGGGCATTGTTTTCATCATGAAACTATGATTTTTGCCATTATGACATGGAGTGTGATTCTCGATTTAATCAGCCAGCATAATTTTATTTATAATTATTTTCATTTTTTATTTATTTACAGTATTTAGAAACGTTTTGAACACGTAACCCAATCCCTTCCCTAAACCTACCCATTTGTGTATTATAAAAAACAGGATATAACAGGCAGATACGACTGCAGGCACAATTTATTCAAAAAGTACAAATATTCCAAGTGTTCCGAGGCCAAACGATTGATTTGTGTGAAGAAAATCCCCAAAAGTGATCAGCAGCGTCGAGTCCATCCGCCAAAGATCAAAACACATTTCAAATTTTACCGCCGGAAGAAACTTTACGTCAGCTTTGACAGCATTGGCTGTCGTATGTCTCGTGACCAATTGCGGCATTACGTCGGCTTTGATTGTAAAATGCCATTGGCACTCGTGTGTCTCGTGACAGATTGCGTCACGCTAAAGAGTCATGTGTATTATTTGAATGGGATTTGAATGAGTGTGCTCACGGAGTGGCGGGATCATCATTTTAGCGATTAAAACATTAAGATCAACTTTGTTCTTTACATGAAGACATCGAGTGACTTCAGAAGACTTGGAATGCAACATGAGTTGATACTTTTATGCTGTTTTTGGTCAGTTTTTGCAATAAATACCTGTGACTGTACTTGTATTTGCCTGGTGTGTGTTTTATATTGTTGAGAGTGGGTAGGTTTAGGGTAGGAGTGGAGTTAGTTGCTCCAAAATATAAAAGTAGCCTATAAATATTCATAAAATCATGTCTGCTTTTTACTGTCATTGACTTGCATAGGAATCACTTCCGTGGACCCATCACGGAATTTTCGGCGATTCCGTGAAACTGCCACGGATTTTGTGCTAAGGGTCCCGTGTTCATTTCACGGAATTCTGTGAGACCAGGTTGGACAATTCAGTCCTCAAACCTGATTATAGCACCCCTTTGAACGTAGGTGGCTGAAGACTGAAATGTTATTGTTTAATGTTATTTTTATTTAGTATTATAATGTTTTATTATTTTTCATAATTATTTGTATAATGTACAATGTAAAGTCAGGCTGTTTCTGAACATGTGTCCCAAGGAGAGACATGGATGAGCTATATTTGTTACAGGAATGTGCATACTTATAGAACATGTTTCCACTGATGCATACAGTAGCATGCATCTTTTCCATGATGTATTGTCAACTGATTCTTTATAAGGAAAGTGGATTGTGCAACATATGTAAGCATGATGTATACGCTCTATTTTAAACATAGGACGCATGTTTCTCTTCCTTCTAAGGAAGTCTCTTCCTATTGAGATCCTCTGTTAATAGTATATAACATTCAAATTGAGTGTCCTGCCTCAGATGGAAGACAGGAGAGAGAGAGATGGGAGACGGGAGAGGGACAAGGGAGGATGGAGAAGGGAGAGGGAGAGAAATGGAGGAATGGAGAAACATACAGCTGGCATGAGACAATAACTTTTCAATGTCTCTACTATGTCTGACATATAAAAATAATAAATAAGAGATCTCTTGGCAAATTACTGGTATCCGGTCCTGTGATTCAATCATAACGGGGACAAAGCTGAATTTTCAGATCAACAGTGGCTGACGCCCAAAATGGATTCTGTATCCTTTCTGTACTGTGCTCAGGACCCACTGAGACACATTTGGTATTGCTTTCCATGCTACCAGAAAGTCTGCTAGTGGAACCAGCCTCATGAGACTGACCTAGGGTGTATTTAAATTAAAACTTTGGTCCCCTGAAACGAATGCACAGCAGGAAAAAACAGACTTTTATTTCTACAGGCCTAGAAGTGATGCTTCAATCCCCAGGCTCGTTAATAATTGCCTCAGTTCTCATTAACATTTTGAAAAGAGTGGCCATGATATTCTTTAAGTATTCACTTTTTGTGCTTCATGGAAGAAAGAAAGTCATACGGGTTTGAAACAATGTGAGGGTGAGTAAATAATTACAGTAACTGTGAGAGCTCCAAAAAACAATTACAATTGACCTGAGGCTCTAGTTAATTTACAGTAAAAAAAAATTCATGCTACTTAAAATACTCTTCTTTAAGGAAGCATACTGTAGAGATGACATGCTACTTATGACTAACACCGTGTCCAAACTACACGCACACGACACGCGATAAAAGGTATCTTTTTTGTCCTAACCAGCTGGAACAACAACACAAAACATGGCAATGATAATTGTCACAGGTCGGAGCGGACCGTGTGAGTCCCGCTCCTCCCTTATTTTTCACCTCGGGGAGGTTCCCAGTGATACCCCAGACGACCAGACACACGAGGACACTGGAGTAAAGTTTAAAATTACACTTCTTTATTAATTTACTTAAAATTTGTGGGGGGGGGGGGGGGGGGGGGGGAGTGAGGGGGCTAAAATCCAAAAGGACTGGAGAGTGAGGACGCCGCCTCAGAGCTCGCCGGCTCTTTCTGCAGGAGGACCTCAGATAAGTCGTTTCGTCCTGTTTCTCAATGTCTGGCTTCCATATCCTGCTACGTGCTCACTTGTCTCTGTCTTTCTGTTTCCCAGGGTGGACCTTTCGGGGGATTTACGCCACGGCTTGCTCCTTCTCAGACTCCGTAGACACGGTTCATCCGTTCTCTCTCCTTGTTCCAGGCTCTGTGATAGCGGTGGCTCAAAGGGCTTAACCGCGGCGATGGGGCTGGATCGGCCGCTTCTCTAGGTGGCTACACACAGGTAATGGCAGGTAAGTATGACTTTGCTCAATGGATATCACTCACAGACTCCGTAGACACGGTTCATCCGTTCTCTCTCCTTGTTCCAGGCTCTGTGATAGCGGTGGCTCAAAGGGCTTAACCACGGCGGTGGGGCTGGATCGGCCGCTTCTCTAGGTGGCTACACACAGGTAATGGCAGGTAAGTATGACTTTGCTCAATGGATATCACTCACAGACTCCGTAGACACGGTTCATCCGTTCTCTCTCCTTGTTCCAGGCTCTGTGATAGCGGTGGCTCAAAGGGCTTCACCACGGCGGTGGGGCTGGATCGGCCGCTTCTCTAGGGGGCTACACACAGGTAATGGCAGGTAAGTATGACTTTGCTCAATGGATATCACTCACAGACTCCGTAGACACGGTTCATCCGTTCTCTCTCCTTGTTCCAGGCTCTGTGATAGCGGTGGCTCAAAGGGCTTAACCACGGCGGTGGGGCTGGATCGGGCGCTTCTCTAGGTGACTACACACAGGTAAGGGCAGGTAAGTATAACTTTGTTCCGGGAGTATGTAGCGTTCTCCTCTCCTCAGGCCCTGCACACGCACACAGTTTCCTCCGACACAAGCACGTAACAATGGCTATTCAAGAGAGTGCTTACTTGGCTCCGGTCATGCTACCCCCGTAGAGACAGAGAATAGGGTGAGGTTCACAGCGTGAATGATTAGAGCTAGTTACTCCGCCAGCTTCGGGATCGTACCTCCCCAGAGATTGGGTCAGCCTGGATAATGGTCTCGGGGACGACACGCACACACACACAGCACAACACAGCAGATTCCAAGTGTACCCTCTCAAAGTCAAAATGCTGACTCACCCACGGCACTCTTCACACCAACCAGGTGTACTTAAGGTCCAGAGACCACTTTTCCCGCGTCGTTTATCTCAGGGGGAAGGGAAGATCGCTGAAGCGCTGGTATAGCGAAGAACCAACGAAAAGGACGTTGCTGCTACACCACCCCGGCGACTTTCACTGCCTGCCGGCTCTGGCTCTCCCACGCTCTCTCTCCGCGGTGGGGCCACTCGTTTTCCTAGTTTCAACGTCACAAGGCTCACAGATGATAAACCTCCGATGAAGTTGTTACTGTATACGTTTCTCAGGGTACTCACACCTTGTCAACCCGTGTGCTCGTCTTGTTCTCTCTTCCAGTGTCTGGCCCGTGTCCTGGCCGCTGTGCTCTCACTCCCGAAGGGATTGGCTCACCAGCACTTCCGGCACCTGTCCTGCAGGTAACTTCTCAGAATCGAACACACACAGCACTTGAATCACAATACAAACTCAGTCTGTATTATACTCAGCCTCGTCTCTTTTCTTCTCTTTATAGCTCTCCAGATCTTTGATCGCTCAGTCCACAATATCCACCTGATGTTATCCTTGGTTTGCCCAAATGCCCAGATCCTCTCGCCGCAACGGCTGGAAGCGGCTACCACCACGCTCAGCTTGAGCCCGACCCGGAACTAACAGCTGCGGCTGTGTGTGACCGCTGCAGTGACTGACACAGACTGACTTCTGGAGGCCCTCTTTATACTCCTCCTACCTCCCCTTCACCCAATCCAGAGATCGCGCCGTTTATTGGAGCACCTGTCGCCGATTTCCTATGATTTTGGCGCGGGGACGGGAACCCGGAAGTAGTGGTGTTTGATCCGGGCGGAACAAATCTCCGCCACTATGGTTCCGCCCCAGGAAAAGTCACACCGTGACATCCTCCCCCGCCAAACCGTTCTAGTCCCTAGAACGTCTTTCGGCTGCCCATTCTCCATAGCGTGCTGGAGGCCGGCCACGGTTCTCCCGCTGGGACCGTCGTGGTGGCGAAACAGGGTCGATGCCAGCAGGCATATCCACTGGGTCTCTGGGGGCCATTTCTGCGGGGGCATTTACCCGTTCTCCTGGGATCACGGCCCATCCCGCTATCCACGGGGCTACAGCTTCAGGCTCCGTTGGCACCTCCTCTACGGCGCTGGGATAGTTCGGACAGGGGCGGATCATGTTCCGATGGACCACTCTATCGGGCCCGGCTTTCCCTTCGGGCCGAATCGTATACACCGGCTGTCCAGGCCGCTGTTGGCCCTGGATCACATACGGAGTAGTCTCCCATCGGTCACTGAGCTTCCCCTTTCCCTGTCGCCAGTTGTCCCTTACCAGGACCCTTTCTCCTGGAAGAAGGGGGGCCTCTCGAGCCGTCCGATCGTATAGCCTCTTGTTTTTCTCCCCAGCCACTCGGATCCGTCTCGAGACTTGCTCGTACGCAAAGTGGAGGCGCTGGTGGTGGCGCCCTACCCACTCGGTTACGTTCCCCTCCTCCTCGGTCGTTGCCGTCCCCAGCATTAAGTCGGTGGGCATCCGCACGTGCCTGCCAAACATCAAATAAGTGGGGGCGTAGCCCGTGGTACTGTGCGTGCTGTTATTGTATGCCTGTATCAAATTTGGTAACGCACTCACCCAGTTGCTCTGGTGTTCCTGATCTAGCGTGCCTAGCAAGTTCAATAGGGTCTGGTTGAACCGCTCGCATCCGCCATTTCCCTGGGGGTGATAAGTGGTGGTATGAGTCTTGGTGCAGCCATACAATTGACACAGCTCTCTAATCACCCGAGACTCGAAGTTTGGCCCTTGGTCCGAGTGGAGAAACTCAGGGCAACCGAACGGCTGGAAGACAGCTCCCCACAGGGCAGTGGCAGTGGTGTTCGCCGTCTGGTCCTGGGTAGGAATGGCCCAGGCGTACTTGGTGAACAGGTCAGTGACTACAAGGATGTTCTGATAGCGGTCTACCGGCCGACCCAACGTCAAGAAGTCCATTGCGACTATGTGGAGAGGGGCCTTCGCCTGGATGGGGACCATCGGTGCTCGTGCTTCCTTCCTGGCTTTGAACAGGGTGCAACGGGGACAGGCCTGTACGAAAGTGCGTACCGTTGCTTCTAGCTTAGGCCAATAAAAGTGTCGCCTCAGGAGGGACACGGTCTTCTCATGTCCTTGGTGGCCCAGCTGGTCGTGATAGGCTGTCAAGAGCCCTTGTACCTGGCCTTCGGGGACAACGATCTGCTGGAGTTCCTCGTCCAGCCCTGGACCTCGGACAGACCTACATAGTACTCCCTCCTTTACCCGGAGTCTGGCCCATTGTCCCAGCAGCTTCCCTCCTGTTCCCCCTTGGGTCCGTCGTTCGGTCACTGTCGGTTTTCGCCCCCGTTCCAACCATCGTGTCAGGCTACTAATCTCCTCATCGGCCTGCTGTCGCTCTTTCCAGCGGTAGGGGTCCCATCCCCAGCTCGCAGGCATCGCCTCACATTGAGCCCCAGGCGCCTCCACAATGCCCACCATATACTCTTCCCCCTCGGGGTCCGACGTGGGTTCCGGTGGATCCCTCGGGCCTTGGGCTTCCGGGAGTCGGGACAGGGCATCAGCGTTGGTGTGTTCCCGTCCTGGCCGGTACTGGAGCTGATAGTTGTAATTGGCTAGCTGGGCCACCCAACGCTGCTCAACTGCCCCCAACTTTGCCGTCACCTGTGCACCCCACAGATAGTCTTTAAATTTCTCGCTGAGTGCCCATTTCAGCGCCAGCAGTTCCAACTTGAAGGAGCTGTAGTTGGCATCATTCCTCTCTGCTGGATGGAGGCTCCGGCTTGCGTAGGCTATTACCCTCTCCACGCCGTCCTGTTGCTGGGCCAACACGGCCCCTAAGCCCAGGTTGCTGGCGTCCGTGTACAGGACAAAGGGCTTGGAGAAGTCGGCATACGCCAGAATCGGCGCCTGCAGTAACTCCTGTTTCAGTCGCTGGAACGCAGCCTCACACTCAGGACTCCACAGGATAGCCGGGGATCCACGACCTCGGGGGCGTCCCGTCCCAGCCAGCAACTGATTCAGGGGCTTCGCGATCCTTGAGAAGTCCCTGATGAAGCGGCGGTAGTACCCTACGAAGCCCAAGAATGACCGGACTTGCCTCACGGTCTGCGGGGCAGCCCACTCCCGCACCACCGACACCTTCTCCGGGTCGACAGAAACTCCCGCCGCACCCACACGATGTCCCAAGAATTTGACTTCCCGCCGTAGCAGATGGCATTTGTCTGGTTGGAGCTTCAGCCCATACTTCTCCATGGCCCTGAAGACCTGCTCAAGGTGCTGCAAGTGGGAGTCGAAATCTGGGGAATAGACAATGACATCATCTAGGTATACCAGGGCGGACTCCATCAGCTGGCCTCCCAGGCACCGCTGCATCAGCCGCTGGAAGGTGGCAGGGGCGTTGCAGAGGCCGAAGGGCATCCGGTCCCATTCAAAGAGACCGAACGGGGTGGTAAAGGCGGTCTTCTCCTGATCGGCCTCGGCCACTTGTACCTGCCAGTAGCCACTTGCTAAGTCCAACGTGGAGTACCATGCCGAGCGTGTCAAGCCGGCCAGAGAGTCCTCGATCCGGGGTAGGGGGAACGCGTCTTTTTTAGTGACCAGGTTCAGCTTCCGGTAGTCAACACAGAACCTCCATGCGCCTGTCTTCTTTTGCACCAACACAATGGGAGCTGCCCACGGGCTGCTGCTCTCCCTGACAACCCCTCGGTCGAGCATACTCTGTAGAAGTGTGCGGACCTCTGTATACAGGGTAGGCGGAACGGGTCGATACCTTTCTCTGCTGGGCTCTGCCTCCCCCGTGGGGATCCGGTGCTGCACGACATTGGTGCAGCCGTAGTCCTCGTCGTGTGCCGAGAAGACATGTTGCCACTTGCCCAGCAGGTCTCGCAACTTCCTGGCCTGTGCTGGTCCCAACTCCTCCCCTTGCAGGGAATTTCCCCTCAGGTGGCCGGGCACTTCCTCCCCCAGACTCTGGGGCGACGAGCTCGCTTGGGTAAGGGCCACTTCCACCACAGCGGGGCGTACCTGGCGAAAGCTCACGTCCTTGTTCTCCCGCACCTGGTGGGGTTCTACCAGCGTCACCTTGACCAGCCGCTGGTGTTTGTGTAGGTGCACGACATGGGGCGTCCCGTTCCGAACTTTCACCGGGACCCGTCCTCTTCGTACTACGGCCAAGCCTCTGGCGACTTCTACCTGTTGGCTATCCCAATGGGGCTCCACCAGCACCCACTCTTCTGGTCCCACGTCCCGCTGGGGGACTCGTACCCATACTAGGGCCTCACTGTTCACTGGCACGGACAAGGCGTACCGGCATGCTACCCGACCAGCTCCTTCGCGGCCTTGCCGGGCCCGGGACATCCGAATTCGTCGACAGTCAGCCGCGACACGTTCCCATTCCTGTCGTTCAGCCGGTGGGATCCTTCGAGCGGGCCTTGCCCGAAACAGTTCTTCCCAACACGCTGATAATACGTTCATACCTAGTAGGGCCCGGTGACTCCCCAAGCAGTGGTCCTGTACGATGATCACTCCTTTCTGGGGCACGACAACTCCGTGGATCTCCAAGTCTGTCAGCCTGTAGCCAATGTAGGGGATGTCTAGACCGTTCGCTCCTTTCAGGGTGAGCCAGGGGGCCTCCGTCCCATGCATCCTCTGGTTTCCGAACAGCTCTTGCGACAGGCTTTCTGCAAACAAGGTCACCTGGGATCCAGTGTCGATGAGACAGGGCACCTTCACACCGCACACCTGGACCTCCACCACTGGGCTATGCCCAACCAGCCTGTCCTTGGAGCCTGCTCTAACGGGTGGGTCATCTAAGGGGGTCCCGACCACACGACCCACTGTGGCCGGTCGACCTAAAAACCCCCCTCCGAACCTCTTCGGGGGCCACACTGTCGGCTGTAGTGGCCTGGTTGGCCGCAGCGGTTGCATATAGGTCGCCCTTGCTCGTCCCATTCGAACTGGGGTCGGTTGGGTCGATTGGGTCGCCTCCCTGAATCCCTGTTCCCATCAGAGTATGCACGGTCCCGAGAGATGGGCCTCACCTCTTGCCTGGTAACCCCGAGGCGTAGCTCGTCCACTAGCGTCTTGGATAGCTCCGCCATCTGCTCCCGGACGTCCTTTAGGAGTTTGAGCTTCAGAGTCTGTTTCCAATCCGCCATGTCGTGGACAGCCACTGCGGAACTACTTACGGCCGCACACACAGGGGGCTCTTTCACCTCAGCCTGGTCGATCCCCAATGCCACCGCTTCTTTCTTTAAATCTTCAAAGGTAAGTTCTGGCTCCCTTCTGAATTGTACTCTGAGACCCTGGCGTACTGGGCCTTCCCTTAACCCCAGCAGGAATTGGTCCCTCAACAGGGTCTCGCTGTTGCCGAGACCATGGTCTGGGCGTCCCTGTAGCCTGGTAACCTGCTCTCGTAGTTGGAGGGCGAAATCTCTGACGGATTGGCGGGGGCCCTGCTTGCTACTGAAGAACTGGGCCCGGAGAACCGCAGTTGGGGTGGCATCACCATACCTTTCCGTCAGGAATCTGAACACGGACTGAGCGGTGGCTCGGACGGCTTCGGGGGCGGCTTGGACTTCCCGCCGTGCTTCTCCTTCAAGGGAATTAAGGGCAAACTGCAGCTGTTGGGTCGCGCTCAGTCCCTGTAGCCCGGCCAGATACTCGATCTGAGCCCGCCATTCGGAGAGGCGTATCTCTGACTCACTTCCTCCATATTTCTGGACCCAGGGGTTTCCCATGAATACTGGCATGACTCGGGGTGGGGCCTCCAGTGTCTCGTCGTCGGCCATCTGAGGATCCCTGGTCGCTCAACCCGAGGTGAAACCCTGCCGACTGCGCCAAATCTGTCACAGGTCGGAGCGGACCGTGTGAGTCCCACTCCTCCCTTATTTTTCACCTCGGGGAGGTTCCCAGTGATACCCCAGACGACCAGACACACGAGGACACTGGAGTAAAGTTTAAAATTACACTTCTTTATTAATTTACTTAAAATTTTGGGGGGGGGAGGGGAAGTGAGGGGGCTAAAATCCAAAAGGACTGGAGAGTGAGGACGCCGCCTCAGAGCTCGCCGGCTCTTTCTGCAGGAGGACCTCAGATAAGTCGTTTCGTCCTGTTTCTCAATGTCTGGCTTCCATATCCTGCTACGTGCTCACTTGTCTCTGTCTTTCTGTTTCCCAGGGTGGACCTTTCGGGGGATTTACGCCACGGCTTGCTCCTTCTCAGACTCCGTAGACACGGTTCATCCGTTCTCTCTCCTTGTTCCAGGCTCTGTGATAGCGGTGGCTCAAAGGGCTTAACCGCGGCGATGGGGCTGGATCGGCCGCTTCTCTAGGTGGCTACACACAGGTAATGGCAGGTAAGTATGACTTTGCTCAATGGATATCACTCACAGACTCCGTAGACACGGTTCATCCGTTCTCTCTCCTTGTTCCAGGCTCTGTGATAGCGGTGGCTCAAAGGGCTTAACCACGGCGGTGGGGCTGGATCGGCCGCTTCTCTAGGTGGCTACACACAGGTAATGGCAGGTAAGTATGACTTTGCTCAATGGATATCACTCACAGACTCCGTAGACACGGTTCATCCGTTCTCTCTCCTTGTTCCAGGCTCTGTGATAGCGGTGGCTCAAAGGGCTTAACCACGGCGGTGGGGCTGGATCGGGCGCTTCTCTAGGTGACTACACACAGGTAAGGGCAGGTAAGTATAACTTTGTTCCGGGAGTATGTAGCGTTCTCCTCTCCTCAGGCCCTGCACACGCACACAGTTTCCTCCGACACAAGCACGTAACAATGGCTATTCAAGAGAGTGCTTACTTGGCTCCGGTCATGCTACCCCCGTAGAGACAGAGAATAGGGTGAGGTTCACAGCGTGAATGATTAGAGCTAGTTACTCCGCCAGCTTCGGGATCGTACCTCCCCAGAGATTGGGTCAGCCTGGATAATGGTCTCAGGGACGACACGCACACACACACAGCACAACACAGCAGATTCCAAGTGTACCCTCTCAAAGTCAAAATGCTGACTCACCCACGGCACTCTTCACACCAACCAGGTGTACTTAAGGTCCAGAGACCACTTTTCCCGCGTCGTTTATCTCAGGGGGAAGGGAAGATCGCTGAAGCGCTGGTATAGCGAAGAACCAACGAAAAGGACGTTGCTGCTACACCACCCCGGCGACTTTCACTGCCTGCCGGCTCTGGCTCTCCCACGCTCTCTCTCCGCGGTGGGGCCACTCGTTTTCCTAGTTTCAACGTCACAAGGCTCACAGATGATAAACCTCCGATGAAGTTGTTACTGTATACGTTTCTCAGGGTACTCACACCTTGTCAACCCGTGTGCTCGTCTTGTTCTCTCTTCCAGTGTCTGGCCCGTGTCCTGGCCGCTGTGCTCTCACTCCCGAAGGGATTGGCTCACCAGCACTTCCGGCACCTGTCCTGCAGGTAACTTCTCAGAATCGAACACACACAGCACTTGAATCACAATACAAACTCAGTCTGTATTATACTCAGCCTCGTCTCTTTTCTTCTCTTTATAGCTCTCCAGATCTTTGATCGCTCAGTCCACAATATCCACCTGGTGTTATCCTTGGTTTGCCCAAATGCCCAGATCCTCTCGCCGCAACGGCTGGAAGCGGCTACCACCACGCTCAGCTTGAGCCCGACCCGGAACTAACAGCTGCGGCTGTGTGTGACCGCTGCAGTGACTGACACAGACTGACTTCTGGAGGCCCTCTTTATACTCCTCCTACCTCCCCTTCACCCAATCCAGAGATCGCGCCGTTTATTGGAGCACCTGTCGCCGATTTCCTATGATTTTGGCGCGGGGACGGGAACCCGGGAGTAGTGGTGTTTGATCCGGGCGGAACAAATCTCCGCCACTATGGTTCCGCCCCAGGAAAAGTCACACCGTGACATCCTCCCCCGCCAAACCGTTCTAGTCCCTAGAACGTCTTTCGGCTGCCCATTCTCCATAGCGTGCTGGAGGCCGGCCACGGTTCTCCCGCTGGGACCGTCGTGGTGGCGAAACAGGGTCGATGCCAGCAGGCATATCCACTGGGTCTCTGGGGGCCATTTCTGCGGGGGCATTTACCCGTTCTCCTGGGATCACGGCCCATCCCGCTATCCACGGGGCTACAGCTTCAGGCTCCGTTGGCACCTCCTCTACGGCGCTGGGATAGTTCGGACAGGGGCGGATCATGTTCCGATGGACCACTCTATCGGGCCCGGCTTTCCCTTCGGGCCGAATCGTATACACCGGCTGTCCAGGCCGCTGTTGGCCCTGGATCACATACGGAGTAGTCTCCCATCGGTCACTGAGCTTCCCCTTTCCCTGTCGCCAGTTGTCCCTTACCAGGACCCTTTCTCCTGGAAGAAGGGGGGCCTCTCGAGCCGTCCGATCGTATAGCCTCTTGTTTTTCTCCCCAGCCACTCGGATCCGTCTCGAGACTTGCTCGTACGCAAAGTGGAGGCGCTGGTGGTGGCGCCCTACCCACTCGGTTACGTTCCCCTCCTCCTCGGTCGTTGCCGTCCCCAGCATTAAGTCGGTGGGCATCCGCACGTGCCTGCCAAACATCAAATAAGTGGGGGCGTAGCCCGTGGTACTGTGCGTGCTGTTATTGTATGCCTGTATCAAATTTGGTAACGCACTCACCCAGTTGCTCTGGTGTTCCTGATCTAGCGTGCCTAGCAAGTTCAATAGGGTCTGGTTGAACCGCTCGCATCCGCCATTTCCCTGGGGGTGATAAGTGGTGGTATGAGTCTTGGTGCAGCCATACAATTGACACAGCTCTCTAATCACCCGAGACTCGAAGTTTGGCCCTTGGTCCGAGTGGAGAAACTCAGGGCAACCGAACGGCTGGAAGACAGCTCCCCACAGGGCAGTGGCAGTGGTGTTCGCCGTCTGGTCCTGGGTAGGAATGGCCCAGGCGTACTTGGTGAACAGGTCAGTGACTACAAGGATGTTCTGATAGCGGTCTACCGGCCGACCCAACGTCAAGAAGTCCATTGCGACTATGTGGAGAGGGGCCTTCGCCTGGATGGGGACCATCGGTGCTCGTGCTTCCTTCCTGGCTTTGAACAGGGTGCAACGGGGACAGGCCTGTACGAAAGTGCGTACCGTTGCTTCTAGCTTAGGCCAATAAAAGTGTCGCCTCAGGAGGGACACGGTCTTCTCATGTCCTTGGTGGCCCAGCTGGTCGTGATAGGCTGTCAAGAGCCCTTGTACCTGGCCTTCGGGGACAACGATCTGCTGGAGTTCCTCGTCCAGCCCTGGACCTCGGACAGACCTACATAGTACTCCCTCCTTTACCCGGAGTCTGGCCCATTGTCCCAGCAGCTTCCCTCCTGTTCCCCCTTGGGTCCGTCGTTCGGTCACTGTCGGTTTTCGCCCCCGTTCCAACCATCGTGTCAGGCTACTAATCTCCTCATCGGCCTGCTGTCGCTCTTTCCAGCGGTAGGGGTCCCATCCCCAGCTCGCAGGCATCGCCTCACATTGAGCCCCAGGCGCCTCCACAATGCCCACCATATACTCTTCCCCCTCGGGGTCCGACGTGGGTTCCGGTGGATCCCTCGGGCCTTGGGCTTCCGGGAGTCGGGACAGGGCATCAGCGTTGGTGTGTTCCCGTCCTGGCCGGTACTGGAGCTGATAGTTGTAATTGGCTAGCTGGGCCACCCAACGCTGCTCAACTGCCCCCAACTTTGCCGTCACCTGTGCACCCCACAGATAGTCTTTAAATTTCTCGCTGAGTGCCCATTTCAGCGCCAGCAGTTCCAACTTGAAGGAGCTGTAGTTGGCATCATTCCTCTCTGCTGGATGGAGGCTCCGGCTTGCGTAGGCTATTACCCTCTCCACGCCGTCCTGTTGCTGGGCCAACACGGCCCCTAAGCCCAGGTTGCTGGCGTCCGTGTACAGGACAAAGGGCTTGGAGAAGTCGGCATACGCCAGAATCGGCGCCTGCAGTAACTCCTGTTTCAGTCGCTGGAACGCAGCCTCACACTCAGGACTCCACAGGATAGCCGGGGATCCACGACCTCGGGGGCGTCCCGTCCCAGCCAGCAACTGATTCAGGGGCTTCGCGATCCTTGAGAAGTCCCTGATGAAGCGGCGGTAGTACCCTACGAAGCCCAAGAATGACCGGACTTGCCTCACGGTCTGCGGGGCAGCCCACTCCCGCACCACCGACACCTTCTCCGGGTCGACAGAAACTCCCGCCGCACCCACACGATGTCCCAAGAATTTGACTTCCCGCCGTAGCAGATGGCATTTGTCTGGTTGGAGCTTCAGCCCATACTTCTCCATGGCCCTGAAGACCTGCTCAAGGTGCTGCAAGTGGGAGTCGAAATCTGGGGAATAGACAATGACATCATCTAGGTATACCAGGGCGGACTCCATCAGCTGGCCTCCCAGGCACCGCTGCATCAGCCGCTGGAAGGTGGCAGGGGCGTTGCAGAGGCCGAAGGGCATCCGGTCCCATTCAAAGAGACCGAACGGGGTGGTAAAGGCGGTCTTCTCCTGATCGGCCTCGGCCACTTGTACCTGCCAGTAGCCACTTGCTAAGTCCAACGTGGAGTACCATGCCGAGCGTGTCAAGCCGGCCAGAGAGTCCTCGATCCGGGGTAGGGGGAACGCGTCTTTTTTAGTGACCAGGTTCAGCTTCCGGTAGTCAACACAGAACCTCCATGCGCCTGTCTTCTTTTGCACCAACACAATGGGAGCT
Organism: Romanogobio albipinnatus; assembly: GCA_023566225.1. NCBI lineage: Eukaryota > Metazoa > Chordata > Actinopteri > Cypriniformes > Gobionidae > Romanogobio > Romanogobio albipinnatus. The sequence continues at coordinate 43,075,689 of CM042241.1, read as the reverse complement.
GCCCACGGGCTGCTGCTCTCCCTGACAACCCCTCGGTCGAGCATACTCTGTAGAAGTGTGCGGACCTCTGTATACAGGGTAGGCGGAACGGGTCGATACCTTTCTCTGCTGGGCTCTGCCTCCCCCGTGGGGATCCGGTGCTGCACGACATTGGTGCAGCCGTAGTCCTCGTCGTGTGCCGAGAAGACATGTTGCCACTTGCCCAGCAGGTCTCGCAACTTCCTGGCCTGTGCTGGTCCCAACTCCTCCCCTTGCAGGGAATTTCCCCTCAGGTGGCCGGGCACTTCCTCCCCCAGACTCTGGGGCGACGAGCTCGCTTGGGTAAGGGCCACTTCCACCACAGCGGGGCGTACCTGGCGAAAGCTCACGTCCTTGTTCTCCCGCACCTGGTGGGGTTCTACCAGCGTCACCTTGACCAGCCGCTGGTGTTTGTGTAGGTGCACGACATGGGGCGTCCCGTTCCGAACTTTCACCGGGACCCGTCCTCTTCGTACTACGGCCAAGCCTCTGGCGACTTCTACCTGTTGGCTATCCCAATGGGGCTCCACCAGCACCCACTCTTCTGGTCCCACGTCCCGCTGGGGGACTCGTACCCATACTAGGGCCTCACTGTTCACTGGCACGGACAAGGCGTACCGGCATGCTACCCGACCAGCTCCTTCGCGGCCTTGCCGGGCCCGGGACATCCGAATTCGTCGACAGTCAGCCGCGACACGTTCCCATTCCTGTCGTTCAGCCGGTGGGATCCTTCGAGCGGGCCTTGCCCGAAACAGTTCTTCCCAACACGCTGATAATACGTTCATACCTAGTAGGGCCCGGTGACTCCCCAAGCAGTGGTCCTGTACGATGATCACTCCTTTCTGGGGCACGACAACTCCGTGGATCTCCAAGTCTGTCAGCCTGTAGCCAATGTAGGGGATGTCTAGACCGTTCGCTCCTTTCAGGGTGAGCCAGGGGGCCTCCGTCCCATGCATCCTCTGGTTTCCGAACAGCTCTTGCGACAGGCTTTCTGCAAACAAGGTCACCTGGGATCCAGTGTCGATGAGACAGGGCACCTTCACACCGCACACCTGGACCTCCACCACTGGGCTATGCCCAACCAGCCTGTCCTTGGAGCCTGCTCTAACGGGTGGGTCATCTAAGGGGGTCCCGACCACACGACCCACTGTGGCCGGTCGACCTAAAAACCCCCCTCCGAACCTCTTCGGGGGCCACACTGTCGGCTGTAGTGGCCTGGTTGGCCGCAGCGGTTGCATATAGGTCGCCCTTGCTCGTCCCATTCGAACTGGGGTCGGTTGGGTCGATTGGGTCGCCTCCCTGAATCCCTGTTCCCATCAGAGTATGCACGGTCCCGAGAGATGGGCCTCACCTCTTGCCTGGTAACCCCGAGGCGTAGCTCGTCCACTAGCGTCTTGGATAGCTCCGCCATCTGCTCCCGGACGTCCTTTAGGAGTTTGAGCTTCAGAGTCTGTTTCCAATCCGCCATGTCGTGGACAGCCACTGCGGAACTACTTACGGCCGCACACACAGGGGGCTCTTTCACCTCAGCCTGGTCGATCCCCAATGCCACCGCTTCTTTCTTTAAATCTTCAAAGGTAAGTTCTGGCTCCCTTCTGAATTGTACTCTGAGACCCTGGCGTACTGGGCCTTCCCTTAACCCCAGCAGGAATTGGTCCCTCAACAGGGTCTCGCTGTTGCCGAGACCATGGTCTGGGCGTCCCTGTAGCCTGGTAACCTGCTCTCGTAGTTGGAGGGCGAAATCTCTGACGGATTGGCGGGGGCCCTGCTTGCTACTGAAGAACTGGGCCCGGAGAACCGCAGTTGGGGTGGCATCACCATACCTTTCCGTCAGGAATCTGAACACGGACTGAGCGGTGGCTCGGACGGCTTCGGGGGCGGCTTGGACTTCCCGCCGTGCTTCTCCTTCAAGGGAATTAAGGGCAAACTGCAGCTGTTGGGTCGCGCTCAGTCCCTGTAGCCCGGCCAGATACTCGATCTGAGCCCGCCATTCGGAGAGGCGTATCTCTGACTCACTTCCTCCATATTTCTGGACCCAGGGGTTTCCCATGAATACTGGCATGACTCGGGGTGGGGCCTCCAGTGTCTCGTCGTCGGCCATCTGAGGATCCCTGGTCGCTCAACCCGAGGTGAAACCCTGCCGACTGCGCCAAATCTGTCACAGGTCGGAGCGGACCGTGTGAGTCCCACTCCTCCCTTATTTTTCACCTCGGGGAGGTTCCCAGTGATACCCCAGACGACCAGACACACGAGGACACTGGAGTAAAGTTTAAAATTACACTTCTTTATTAATTTACTTAAAATTTTGGGGGGGGGAGGGGAAGTGAGGGGGCTAAAATCCAAAAGGACTGGAGAGTGAGGACGCCGCCTCAGAGCTCGCCGGCTCTTTCTGCAGGAGGACCTCAGATAAGTCGTTTCGTCCTGTTTCTCAATGTCTGGCTTCCATATCCTGCTACGTGCTCACTTGTCTCTGTCTTTCTGTTTCCCAGGGTGGACCTTTCGGGGGATTTACGCCACGGCTTGCTCCTTCTCAGACTCCGTAGACACGGTTCATCCGTTCTCTCTCCTTGTTCCAGGCTCTGTGATAGCGGTGGCTCAAAGGGCTTAACCGCGGCGATGGGGCTGGATCGGCCGCTTCTCTAGGTGGCTACACACAGGTAATGGCAGGTAAGTATGACTTTGCTCAATGGATATCACTCACAGACTCCGTAGACACGGTTCATCCGTTCTCTCTCCTTGTTCCAGGCTCTGTGATAGCGGTGGCTCAAAGGGCTTAACCACGGCGGTGGGGCTGGATCGGCCGCTTCTCTAGGTGGCTACACACAGGTAATGGCAGGTAAGTATGACTTTGCTCAATGGATATCACTCACAGACTCCGTAGACACGGTTCATCCGTTCTCTCTCCTTGTTCCAGGCTCTGTGATAGCGGTGGCTCAAAGGGCTTAACCACGGCGGTGGGGCTGGATCGGGCGCTTCTCTAGGTGACTACACACAGGTAAGGGCAGGTAAGTATAACTTTGTTCCGGGAGTATGTAGCGTTCTCCTCTCCTCAGGCCCTGCACACGCACACAGTTTCCTCCGACACAAGCACGTAACAATGGCTATTCAAGAGAGTGCTTACTTGGCTCCGGTCATGCTACCCCCGTAGAGACAGAGAATAGGGTGAGGTTCACAGCGTGAATGATTAGAGCTAGTTACTCCGCCAGCTTCGGGATCGTACCTCCCCAGAGATTGGGTCAGCCTGGATAATGGTCTCAGGGACGACACGCACACACACACAGCACAACACAGCAGATTCCAAGTGTACCCTCTCAAAGTCAAAATGCTGACTCACCCACGGCACTCTTCACACCAACCAGGTGTACTTAAGGTCCAGAGACCACTTTTCCCGCGTCGTTTATCTCAGGGGGAAGGGAAGATCGCTGAAGCGCTGGTATAGCGAAGAACCAACGAAAAGGACGTTGCTGCTACACCACCCCGGCGACTTTCACTGCCTGCCGGCTCTGGCTCTCCCACGCTCTCTCTCCGCGGTGGGGCCACTCGTTTTCCTAGTTTCAACGTCACAAGGCTCACAGATGATAAACCTCCGATGAAGTTGTTACTGTATACGTTTCTCAGGGTACTCACACCTTGTCAACCCGTGTGCTCGTCTTGTTCTCTCTTCCAGTGTCTGGCCCGTGTCCTGGCCGCTGTGCTCTCACTCCCGAAGGGATTGGCTCACCAGCACTTCCGGCACCTGTCCTGCAGGTAACTTCTCAGAATCGAACACACACAGCACTTGAATCACAATACAAACTCAGTCTGTATTATACTCAGCCTCGTCTCTTTTCTTCTCTTTATAGCTCTCCAGATCTTTGATCGCTCAGTCCACAATATCCACCTGGTGTTATCCTTGGTTTGCCCAAATGCCCAGATCCTCTCGCCGCAACGGCTGGAAGCGGCTACCACCACGCTCAGCTTGAGCCCGACCCGGAACTAACAGCTGCGGCTGTGTGTGACCGCTGCAGTGACTGACACAGACTGACTTCTGGAGGCCCTCTTTATACTCCTCCTACCTCCCCTTCACCCAATCCAGAGATCGCGCCGTTTATTGGAGCACCTGTCGCCGATTTCCTATGATTTTGGCGCGGGGACGGGAACCCGGGAGTAGTGGTGTTTGATCCGGGCGGAACAAATCTCCGCCACTATGGTTCCGCCCCAGGAAAAGTCACACCGTGACATAATCTCAGGTAATGTTTATGTCATTTAATTAATGTTAAATGTGTGTAATGTGACTTTGAATATCATTTAGTGCTCCCAGCTTTGTTAGTCGTACTAAAAGCAGCAAAGGATAATTCACCTTGAAATTGAAATTAAACAAATTGAAACAAGAATGTTCAAACTGTGCAAAATGCAACAAACAAGTATATTCTATGACAAAGACTGTTTTAGCAACTCAGTATGTATTTTTAGTTATGTTTAAATGGTGTAATATTCGTGAACTTGATTGTGTATTTATCCATTTCCTTGCGAGTGCCATTAGGATTAATCTCTGGTGCCCTAAATTTGCCGCGAGAGCCAGCCCACACGTTGGTCTGATTGGCTGTGGTTTTTGATTGATTTGTTGCATCTCGCAGTCGCGTCACATCTGGTGTGGACAGACATGTTGCTTGTTTCTGGAATCTTATCGTGTTGCGTGTAGTCACGGTGAAATGTTCTACCTAGTGCTTTAGTACCCTAGCATTTGAATATTGCCTCTATGATCTGCATATAGAATATTCTTTCCTCAGGAAGCCAGAAGCTACACTTTTTCACACCAAAGGTGAAATTAGCACAGATATTCTGTCACAGCAGTGGTCCCACACCTTCATTTCTCTCTTATTTCCTCTCTCTAACACTATGATTCTCTCATAGCCTTTCTCTCTCTCTCTCTCTCTCTCTCTCTCTCTCTCTCTCTCTCTCTCTCTCTCTCTCTCTCTCTCTCTCTCTCTCTCTCTCAACACACAAACTCAGCATCAGAGCTGTCTTTCTCTCCATCCTATTGAAAAGAAGCCTGTAGTATTCCAATAAGAACACTGCAGAAAGGCCGGGAACATCCCAGAGAAGAAAAGGTCAAATCCTTGGAGTGTCTTTAGCACGGGGCATACCTGCTGCTCTCTTCATTTCTAAGTGATTGATAAGAGACATATCACAAAAAAAAGAGAAGGAAGTGATGTTACATATAAAAATAAAGGGTTCTGTTGTCTTACCCATCTGATGAATGGCGTATGTAAGATTTAACCACATTAGGCAATATTAAACACCTTACATCACGGCCGTAACAATGTCTTGCCATTAATCCTAATCCATTTAAATGATTTGTAAATAATATTATATTTAAAGGGGTGGTAAACCACGATTTCACTTTTCTAACTTTAGCTAGTGTATAATGTTGCTGTTTGAGCATAAACAACATGCAAAGTTACAACGTTCAAAGTTTAAAGCAAAGGGAGACATTTGCTTTTAAAGAAATCAATTTCTAAGGACTACAGCAAATGGCCGGTAGGGACTAGTAGACATTCCTCCAGGGTCTCTGACATCACCAGCCCCAATATTTACATAAACCCTCCTCCAAGAATATTAAATAAGGGGGGGCGAGGCCATTTTGTATCGCCGCAGGGAAGCGTTGTTGTGGTATAGTTAGTAGGCTGGAGTGTTGTTGCCGCAATGCAGACGAAAGGGATGGGGGTGCGACCAGGGGCGGAGCCAGACGATGTAAACATTCGGGGCTTAGCCCAAACCTAGGGGGGTCCGGGGGCATACTCCCACGGGGAGATTTTTTTCCCATTTACATCAGCTAAATGCACTATTTTTCAGGCTGTTTGAGATAATAGAATGCCTAAAAATCTATATACTATCTGGGAAAATGATAAGTTACTCAGTAAAAAAAAAAAATCACCCAGTAGAGCATAAACCTGTTTTGTATTTAACTGTTCTCCAGCTGTAGTGAATCCAAAACACCAAAAATGTTAAGGATGACTCATTTTCACCCCTGGCAAATAAAAAAAGGCAACCATTATCTGACTATTTTTAAGTTAGCCTGCATAGGTAAAATTGGAATTTGGTGTAAACATCATTACTAATCTTTAGAGTTCAGTTTGGTTTACTTTGTGCTTAGCTGACAAATTTGCTACATCAGAATCCATGCCATAATCATCTAGGCTGCTCTACTAGCAAATGCTGCAGTGCCAAGTAAATGTGCTCTTCAATACTCTGAATCGAATATCAGGCCAACAGAAGAACATTTACTAAAATTATTATATTTATTTGGGAAATAGCCCAGTATGAAAAACAACATAACCATATATTATTATGTTACAGTACTCAAGTGTTACAACAGCGGATTCACAAACCTGTAACACTTGTCCGCATTTGGTCTGACGCTGAATCTCTCTCTGGGCGGTGAGGTTTAGTGTTCCTTTTAAAAAATTTAGTTATGTCCATGTTAGCCGGACCGGTTAACAACGACGCCTTGGGACTTGTCCTCCGGAGGACACATCCTGTGAAGGATGTGGTATGCAGAGTGTCCTCAATCAGAATTAAATGAGACGTCCTCAGACACTCAGGCGAAAAGGAAACAGGAAGTATCACGTCGCTATGCCAACACGTTCACAGCGTCATTGCGCTCTCACACCAGTAAAATGAATGACAATTATTTATTTAATATTTATCAATTTCTACAGTTAACCAAAAATTAAATGTTTATTGCCTTGCCAGCAAAGTACTGTTCTAAACATTTAAAAATCACTAAACAATTGTAATCCTGTTTATCACAACTATCTATTGAGTTAATACAACTTAAAAAACAAAAACAAGCTTCAAACTACTTACATTTAAACACCACATCTTCACTTGCATGTATATCTGCCGGCGCCACCATTTTTCCAAATAATATAAAAAAAATAGGATGGTTGTTAACGGCGACGCAAAGAATTCCTGTGAAAGAAGTGCGCATTTGAAGTTTGCATTCGGAGTGTCCTACTTACTTCTGTGAAATGAGATAGCCTTGATGATGCATGTAGCCTTCGAATGCGACCTCTGGAGGATGCACCCTTCGGAATGAGACACAGCCATAGTGATTATTTCCTTTGCTTTCTCATAACTGTATTATTTGATGATGGAGGGAGATGGAACTTAATGACATTGGGAAGGAGGGAGAACATTTTTATTTGATGAAAACATTATTTTCAGAATTTTCTGCTTTGATCCATTTCAGAGACACCATGAACATATCATGAAGGGAACCTGAGAATAAGAGGATAACATTATTGTGGAGGGCTAAAAATTCCTCTGCCGGACAGACTACTTTCATAATTTGACCTGAACAATAATGCTGCAATACTGGTGTAACAGAACACTTATTGACAGATCACATTGATCAAATGCTACATTTGGAACAGGGTGAGGAATTTCGACAAACTGATATATTTCGGTACAGCTTTAGATGGAGTGACTCAAATACCTTTAAAATATCAGGGTCATGCATTTTGGTGACTGTGTTAACAAAGCAACATTAAATGGGTAATGCACTTTTACTGCCTAGCTACACTGAAAAAAGGGGTAGCACTTTATTTTACAGTCCTGTTCCTCATGTACATACTTATGTACTTATTACATTAATTACAATAACTGGGTAAAGGTACTAACCATGAACCTACATATATTACCCAGTATTTTCTTAAGTACACATACTGTAAAATAAAGTGTAACCAAGAAAGGTTACCTAAAAATGTGCTTTGTGTGGTAATCTAAATTAATGCATTTTACTCAAATAAAAATGTTATTTAACATTACGGAATCAATATATTAGGTTACATCAACAAAACAAAATTTAAGGGTAAGATCAAGTAGAAATAGCTCTTTAAGATAACAATGTAACATTATAAGTGGTGTCTGGCTGTTGTCCTAGCATCTTTATCTGAAGGCGTTAGACAGTTTGTTTGTATTAGTCCACCAAGATCCAATCAAAATGTACCAAACCATTGTCCACTATTACAGACCGAGAGGGAATGGAGGAGTGTTCCCTACATTTGTAAATTGTAAATGGTAGTGTATGTAAATATGCACCTACAAAACATTATTTATGTTATAAATTATGATTTGTTATGAATTCTTATGAGATGAGGCTGGATATGCTGATACAACGATGCTGCTATTCTGAAACAGTATTGCAAAAATTTAGTAGTCTAGAACATATTTCCAAACACAATTTAAAGCTATTCAAGGTAAAATGACTCTATGCCATACTATTCCCACTTGTTAATACAATACATATGATGCATTGTTAATGTTGCAGGATGGACCGTGCATATGAGTGTTGGTCTATTATTAACATCATGCCTCATCGACAAGGGCAATATTTCTGTAATTACAGTTGCGCAAATGTCTTGCTCAATGTGAGTGATTGTCCTAGATCATATTATTGTTCAGCGCTCAAGGTATCAGAGTTAATTTTTTTATTTTTTTTATCTGACCTTGGAATGGAACACAACCCCAAGAGACCTACATTTCCCCACATTTTGCACAGCTAATGCAACTAAATTAGCTCATCTCATAGCGAATTCATAAAAGGGGTGTTAATTACCTCTGACATTAGATTAGTTTGGAAGGGGGTAGGGGGTTGTGGTCTCTTATATGAAGTGAAGAATGTTGGGTATCCTTATTAGTGATCATGGTGGCAGTGGAAGCCATGCATTACCCTCTGAAGGATTTTAATTTTCACAATTATCCTGTCTAAATAAGTGACAGAGCTGTTATAAGTCTGTAGAATCTGGGTGTTGGCAGAGGATATGTGTGCTTTGTGCAGTGTGATATAAAAACATTTCATGCGGTATAAAAAAATCTCTTCATTATTCTGTTATTATCTCAGGCATGAAAATGTATGTGTGCATGTGTGAGTGAAGAGATACTATAATTGTGTCTGCTTCCAAAGCCTAGTCTGACATTTCGATATCCGAGGCAGAGAGGGAAGCTGATAACTAGGCATTATAATGCGTGTGTTAGGCTTGAGTTGAAATCCTCCTGTAACACCAATGTCTGAGAGACACAGGCTCTATGACAAGCTTGATAGAGCAGCCACTAAACCTTTTTGTCTTTTATGGTGAATTGTATTGCAATGAGTACAAATCACAGTGGCCCCAAAGTTCAGAAAAGAGAAGAATAAAAACAGAACATACAAAAAACGTACCTGTGCATCCTAAAGATTCCAATATTAACTTGCACTACTTTACTTTAATATGTGCTACATGTCACCTTTAGCTGCAACAAGAGTGTCTCTGAGCATACAGTAAAGATATAGCAATAACCTTCAAAATTTCTCTGACATGGGTGAAATATGATTTCTCTGAGCATGGGTTTAAAGAGTAGGGATTAAACACCCTGAATGACATTCACAAATCTGTAAATTAGCCTTTCCTGTTCTTTCCAGTTAAGGGTCCTGCACACTGTGCGATTTTTCTAAATCCTCTGCGAATGTTGCTTGTCAGACTGTACGAACATGATCAACGATGTAATACATGTCACACTGTAGGATCTCAGTTGTCATTATGTCAGACTGTACGACAGTCAGACGTGAAAAACGGACGCAAGCAAGAGACTTGTACGGACTGAGTTTTACGTCATCAATCCGTGACACGTTCGGTAACGGTGAGCCGCATTCACAGACACAACGGTAGCGTTCAGAAAACAACAAAAACAAGCGGTGGCATTTTTCATTCACCTGACTCTTTTCTACATGTTCCCTGTTGTGATTTGATGTTGTCGCACGAAATGCGTCATCAGGTTCTGTGCTCCTATTGGTTCTTGATTTGACGGTCGTCCTAGGAGAAGTCACACTGCAGGATTGCGCCTCAAATCTTCTGACACTGCCAGAATTTTGTCCGAGGTAAAATTTGATCGCAACGGTCATTAATCGGTTGTCGGTGCACATGTCAAACTAAGGATCAAAGACTTCAGATTTTAGCCTAGGATCAGAGAAATCTTTTAGGATTTAAAAAAACACAGTGTGCATCCGGCTTAAGAGCTTTTCTGTTGAGACTTTCTCAACAAAACGTCTCGGGTTATGACTATAATCCATGTTCCCAGAGAAGGGAAGGAGACACTGCGTCGTTGTGACGACACAAATGGGGAACGCCCCAGCGTAACGCGTCTGAAGAATGAATGAAATAAGTCCAATCCTGATTGATGTTGCGTCATGACGTAGTATGTGACGGCATACCCGGGGGATACAAAGGTACATCAGCACACAACACAGATAACGTTCTGTGATGAAGTGAGCGCTCTGCCTGATTGGTGTGGCCACGAGATGCAGTGTCATAACCCATGACATACCTCTTAGAGGGAATTCGCACTGCGTCATCGTGATGACACAAATGGGGAACGAGTAGCCACTATGCCACACCAATCACTCCCTACCTAGTGTGAAGCTGGAGCCCAGGCACACTTAGGAGGCGAGCACTCTGGTGCCAGGCGTCGCAGGGAGGTGCAGACTATAGTACCTTATGAAGGTGTGCGGAGTGGCCCACCCAGCCGCCTCGCAGATCTCTTGCATAGAGGCTCCAGAAAGGAGGGCCACCGAGGAGGCCATGCCCCTGGTGGAATGAGCCCTCACGGATATCGGTGAAGGCAAATTGCGCACCTGACAAGCCGTGGCTATAGCCTGGACAATCCAGTTACTGATTGTCTATTTTGAAGCAGGCAGCCCGTTCCTGCCAAAACACACCAACAACTGGTCTGTCTTCCTCCACTGCGCAGAGGAGGTGACGTCTGCTCTCTTCCGCCGTCACGTGAGGTGGAGGATGGAAGGCCTGAAGAACCACTGACCGTGCCACATTAGATGGCACTGTGGCGGAGGGGGCGTGGTTTTGCGAGGTCTGTAGCGGGAGAGAGAGAGCGGAGCCGAGCGGTGAGTAAGTAGGTCAAGTGCAGATCATGAACACCTGTGTCTGATTGCAGTAATTTGCGTGGAGAGACCGCATTTAAGTCGCTGCGGGGAGAGAGTCGGGAGAGAGAGACCTGGACTGGGACTGCCTGTTGCTGCCTGCTGGCCGTGAGAAACAAAGCTGAATCTGAGTGAAACTTTGAAGACAGTGTTTTGAGTAGTGAATGATCTGAACCCTCATGCGTGCTTTATGTTTGAACCCGTTCTGAGTAATAAAGAGTGTAGTCCCAGTCACGCCGACCCAGTCTTCTTCCTTCCTACCCACATTGACACGAACCGAATCACCTTGGTGCCGAAACCCGGGAAGGGAAAAGAGCGCCATCGCCATGGAGACCCCGCCAAGGACGCTGCTTGCGGACATCATACATTCGCTCACCGGTCTTCACCAAGAACACCATCAGGACCTGCTGGCCGTGAGAGAGAAGCAACAGAAAAGGTTCGAAGCCCTCCTCCGTGCCCAGCACGAAGACCGGGAGCTGTTCTGTAGCTGGATGGACTAGGAGATTCGGATGGTCCCCGCCCCCGTCACCGACACCGACCTGAAGACGATCCAGAGGCGTTCGTCTACCTATTTGAGAGGTCCGCTGAGTCCCGGAGATGGCCCAAGACGGACTGGCCAATGCGACTGCTGCTGTCCGGAGAGGCACAGGTAGCCGCCCACCAACTGCCAGTCCAGAATCTCCTGGTCTACGACGACCTGAAGCGTGCTATCCTCCAGCGGGTCGAGTCTTCGTCTTTGCGCACCAGCTCCGGGACTCGTGCCGCAAGTGGCTGATGGCCGACGGAAGCGGTGTCGAGGATATCATTGATCACGTGGTACTGGAGCAGTTCGTCGCGCGGCTTCCATGGAAAACTGCGCAGTGGGTCAAGTGCCACCGCCCGACGTCGCTGAACCAGGCCATCCAGTTGTCGGCGAGCCCCTCCCATCGGCTTCTCTATCTTTCTCTCTCCTCTCCTTCCCCCTCCCCCCTCTCTCCAAACTTGTTCCCCTTCCCAGGTCTCGTGGTGGGATGCTGCCCAGACCGGCCCCAAGATGGAGGGCGGGTGGCCCCGGCAGCTCCCAGACCGGCGCCTAGGGGAGGGGGAGTGACCGCTGACCCATACCCCTCCTCGTCCAGCCCTGTGCTCTCTTCACGCCAATTTGCAGACCTACTTCCGGCCACTAGGGCGGCGGTAAAGCCTGGGCCGGCTTGTTGGCGTTGCGGGGACCCGGGGCACTTCATTGATCGGTTATGGAAGTGGGGACGCTGATCCGGGTCCCCGACGCTCCACAAACCGCCCCCGATCAATTGGCCGGCGTTTAATAAATTATTGGGGCATTTGTCTCTTGGGGAAAACACTAAGAAAGGAAGGTGACGGTTGCTCATTTGGGGGAGGTGAATCCGGGACCTCTGGGTACTGGCTCAGGGGAAATGAGCGCGCTGGAGACGCCAGTTCTCACAGACCGCGATGACTTTCCCCTGGAACAGTCCCAGGATGAGACGCTTAAACATGCGTTTAATCAGGTCCGTTCCATCGACGGCCACCTCCTCCATCCTGATCAGCCGCTCTCCTATCCGTATTTTTCACTCATAAAAGATAGGTTAAATCGGGTGACCCAAGACGCCCAGTCATAGCAAGATACAACCCAGTTGTTGGTACCTCATTCTAATCCGATGACTAAACCGTCTCATGGCCCGGTTCTTCTGGCCGGGCATTCACGAGAATGTGCGCAAGTGGTGTGCGTCTTGTCGTGAATGTCAGTTGGTGAATCCACCGGCCACCCCAAAAGCACCATTGTGTCCCCTTAGAACGAATTGGTATGGACCTCATCGGGCCATTAGAACAGTCAACACGAGGGCATCGTTTTGCATTAATCCTGGTGGACTATGCAACGAGATACCCGGAAGCAGCTCCACTCCGCACTATCTCTGCGAAAAGTGTCGCGAGTGCACTGTTTTCATTAATCTCCCGGGTGGGAATCCCGAAAGAGATTCTCACTGATCAAGGCACGGCGTTCATGTCACGGACGATCCGTGAACTTTATGAATTATTGGGCATTAAATCCGTTTGCACCAGCATCTATCACCCACAAACAGATGGTCTGGTGGAACCTTTTAATCACACGTTGAAAACCATGATTCGTAAGTTCGTTCACGAGGACGCCAAAAATTGGGATAAGTGGCTAGAACCACTGTTGTTCGCTGTCTGCGAGGTCCCTCAGAGCTTCTCTATGGACGCCAGCCTCGGGGGGTGCTGGATGTCCTAAGAGAGGTTTGGGAGGACGGACCTTCCGCGAGCAAAAACTAAATTCAGTATGTCCTGGACCTGAGAACAAAACTCCACACTTTGGGACGGCTATCGATGGAGAATTTGTTACAGGCTCAGTATAAACAGAAACAGTTGTACAACAGAGGGGCTAGGCTTTGTCAATTTGCACCGGGAGATAAAGTCCTTGTATTACTCCCTACTTCTAGCTCTAAACTGCTTGCAAAGTGGCAAGGGCCCTTTGAGGTCACACAGCGAATTGGGGAGCTCAACTATGAAGTGATACGGTCAGATAAGGATGGGGCACGTCAAATTTACCACCTCAACCTGTTAAAAAAATGGTCGGAGGCTGAGGCAGTGATGCTGGTGACGGTAGTAAGTGGTGAGGAGGATCTCAGGCCAGAGGAGGTCCAAAAAGCCCAATCTCTCACTCTGGTCCCGGACGGGGATCACTTCTCGCCCTCACAGCTCACTGATGTGAAATTCTTACAAGCAGAGGCCTTACCGTTTACCTGAACACAAGAAAAAGTAGTTCAGACCGAATTAGAGGCTACGCTTGATATGGGGGTAATAGAAGAGTCCAGCAGCGACTAGGCGAGCCCGATAGTTTTGGTGCCAAAATCTGACGGCTCGGTCTGGTACTGTGTGGACAACCGTAAAATAAACGCGGTGTCGAAATTTGATGCGTATCCAATGCCGAGGGTTGACGAATTGCTTGATCGGCTAGGGACCGCTCGTTTTTACTCGAGACTAGACTTACCAAAGGGATACTGCAGGTCCCCTTGTCTCCTATGTCCAAAGGAAAAAACGCTTTCACCACACCATTTGGATTACACCAATTTGTCAGCCTTCCTTTCGGCTTGTTCGGGGCTCCCGCAACCTTCCAGCATCTGATGGACGCCTGTTGCTGCCTGCTGGCCGTGAGAAACGAAGCTGAATCCGAGTGAAACTTTGAAGACAGTGTTTTGAGTAGTGAATGATCTGAATGCCCTCATGCATGCTTTATGTTTGAACCCGTTCTGAGTAATAAAGAGTGCAGTCCCAGTCACGCCGACCCCGTCTTCTTCCTTGCTACCCACACTGACACGAACCGAATCACAGGCACCTTGGGCACATAGCCCGAGCTAGGATGCAAGATGGCCTTAATTCCGCCCGGGGCAAACTCCAAGCAGGTTGGCGTAATCACCAAGGCCTGGAGGTCCCCCACTCTCCTCAGAGAAGTGATGGCAAGGAGAAAGGCCATTTTCAGCGGCTCAAGCCAAGCCTCAGCCAACCCTTCGAGCACCACTGCCAGGTCCCAGGTTGGGACTCTGGAATGAGCCACAGGCCTCATCCTCTGAGCCCCACGGAGGGACTGTACAACCAGATGGTGCTTCTCCATCACCTACAGGTGAGTGGAAAGACCCAATGGCAGCCACGTACACCTTAACCCTTTAGGCGCCAGAGGTTTTTTCCTAAAATGTTCAATTTTGACATCTTAATTCTAAAAGGCTATATCTTAAAAGTGATAAAAGATAGAGACTTTCTGTAAATTAGAGAAATATTAAGGATGACCCAAAGTTTATGTAGGGATTACATTTTTGCATATTATGACGTCATATGGTGTTGGTTACCTTGGATTATAAAATTTTCATGAAAAGTCACATGTTTAAATGATAAATGCAGCACTTCTTTCCCCCAAAAATGTTCCTCACCTTCTGTATGCTATATTGCACAATACTGAATGCTCAGGTAAATAGTAAATAGTAAACAAACTGTAAATCGTTACAAAAAAATGGTAGAAACAAACCGAATGCATGTAACGGTTGGCCTTTTGTTGTAGAGACTTTCCATTTACTACATACAGTAGGCACTCTGATTCCATGTATGGGGCACATATATATTATTCATATGACACACAAACACAAATAGACAAGACCTGTTTAGTTCAAAAGATCACTCGCCACGGTAAGGCAGAGATCATGAGTGAGATGACGAGACAAGATGAGAGACAGACGCGGGCGCGGTGTGCACAGTTCGGACTACTGTCATTGTCATTGTGACTCCACACCCTGCCTCCACATTGCCCACTAACTGTATTTGCAATACACGAGCCGTGGTTCAGCTGCGTGAGACAAACGCTGCCAGTGTGAATGCAAAATGGGCGCGCGCGGCTCCCGCTCTCCATACGCACCACTCCTGCCCTGCCAACGCACTGCTTGCACGTGCGGTGTGAAGCCGGCGTAACACGCCTGCTAACTTCGCAATGAACACTCCGACCCCGCCAAACACCACTGTCTTCCCACCAATGACATTGGGCAAAGGATTCACAGTTTGTGCTTGGTGTAGGGCTATTCTTTCACTTTCAGAATCACGGCAGATTTCTCCTTCAAAATCAGGGTCCATGAATAGAAGACCCAACACTTCATTGCGGGTAAGCTTTATTGATGCCATTATAAAATAATAATCTAATGCTAAATGCAAATACTCGCTGACATTGACAATGTTGCTCTGATAAAATGGTTCACTCGCACACTAGCTTCGCGTTTGTTCGCACTGATTCAATGCGCTCTTGCTCGAAGATTTTGTATAGAAGCATGACGTTTTTTTGAGTCGGGATGAAGTATGACATGTCTGACATCTAGTGGAGGGGAGGTCAAACGAAATTTGACACCCTATTTGACAAAATCGGCCGTTTTATTCAGTGCCTCATCTTGTCAAGTAAACTCGACCTTGGCGCCTAGAGGATTAAGTGTGGACGGGGTAAGACCAGCGGAGAAACGATCTTGGAAGAACTCCAGCACTGAAGCCACTGGGCTGTTAACTGGGTCCACCTCACGCTCTCTACACCAAGTGGAAAACACATTCCACTTCAGGCTGTACAGTCTCCTGGTGGAAGGAGCCCTGGAGCTGAGTAAGGTCTCCACGACACCTGCTAACAGGCCCTCTCCTAGGAACTGGGCCCCTTCAGGGGCCAGACCCAGAGGTTTCACAGCTCTGGGTGGGGGTAAAATATTGTGCCCCCCACCTGAGACACCCTAGCGGGGCCGGATGGCTGAGGGAGAACCACAGTGTGCAGTGGGCAATCTCTTCAAATCAAATCAAATCAAATCAAATCACTTTATTTGTCACACAGCCATATACACAAGTGCAACAGCAGGTGAAATTCGCACTTGAGATGCGAAGAGATGAACCTCCACCAGGCCAAACCTCTGGGTGGAGTCGCCACTCCCTGGGCCTCAGCCCCTGCCTCGACAGGATGTCTGCTCCCTGGTTTTGGTCCCCGGGGATGTACATCGCCCTGAGGGATGACAGTTTCCGCTGGGACCACAGGAGGACCTGGTGTACCATTCTGCATAGAGGGCGCGACTTCAAACCCACCTGATGATTCAGATACGATACTATGGCCATATTGTCGGATCGTATCAGGACATGGTGGCCGCGGAGGTCCAGGAAAAAGCTCCTCAGAGCTTTGTAGACCGCCAGCATCTCTAGGCAGTTGATGTGCCAGGAGGAATGCCGGGTCTTCCACAGACCTCTGGCAAAGCGGCCATCCATGACTGCGCCCCAGCCAGAGAGGGAGGCCTCTGTTGAAACGGTTTTCCAGCAAAAGGATGCTCCCAACACTGGCCCCTGGGACAGGAACCAAGGTTTCTTCCACATGACGAGGGAACAAAGGCATCTGTGCGTTACCCTGATCATACGGAATGGATTTCCCCCGGGGGAAAACCCCTTGGTCCTCAGCCACCACTGGAGGGATCTCATGTGGAGCAGGCTGAATGGTATCACGTTGGACGCTGCTACCCAGCAGTCTCTGGAACTGCTTCACAGTGAGGCTGCGACCTAGCTTCACTCTGGAGACCATCGCCAGTATGGACTCGACAAGCATGGGGGACAACTGTGCCCGCATCGACGTCGAGTCCCATACGACTCCCAGGAACGTAGTCCGCTGGGAGGGTGTCAACACGCTCTTTTTTGTGTTGAGTCTCAGCCCCATGCACCTTATGTGGGCTAGAACGACATCTCAACGTCGAACAGCCATATCGCGCAACTGGGCCAGAATGAGCCAGTCGTCTATATAATTGAGTATGCGGATGCCCTGGAGTCTCAATGGAGCCAGCACTGCATCCATGCACTTTGTAAAGGTGAAGGGGGAAAGAGCTAGGCCGAAGGGAAGAACCCGATATTGGTACGCTTCGCCCCCAAAAGCGAACCTCAGGAACTTCCTGTGAGATGGAAGATGGAGATATGGAAGTATGCGTCCTTTAGATCTATCGTGACGAACCAGTCCTCGAACTGAATCTGACTCACTATGACAATACGTTCAATACGTTCCTTGACCAACAGAGAGCGTACTTCCTGTTCCATAACCCGCACCTGCTCCGGGGCCGACTACAGTCCAGACCACCCCATAGCCAACTGCAGCCTGTAGCCCCATTCTACAGTACACAGGGCCCACGCAGATATATTTGGAAGGCATGACCATGCACCGAGATAATCTGCTAAGGGAACCAGCCTCTCGAGGCCAGCCTCGGGTGTCAACCGAGCCTTCCTCCCCGACCCCCTGAAGAGGCTGACCGGCAGGGTGGAATCGGGGAATATTTTCGGTGTGTGTATGCGTTTGCTGGACCGCTGCAGGACTTACTAGTGGCGGCTGGATCAGCGTGCGTGCGTAGGGAATCGATGCGGCCCAAAGCATACTGGACGGCGGCATCGATTCCCCGAGAGCTCCGGGGAGAAAACGACCTCAGTCGCTCTACCCGGTGGGGGACAGCTCTCAGTGGCCCTGCCACAGCTAGTATCGCTTGGAAGCCTTCTTGGCCTGAATGACGTCCCTCAGGTCGCCCTTCGGCTGAGAACGCTTCATGCGAGAGTGCCGTCTCCTTTGCCAAGCTCACTCGGGAGGGGCATGGGAGGTGACGCTCTGCTTTTGCACCTCACGGTGCGAGAAGCTGGATGACGGTCCACTTGAGGCAGCGTTCGCCGAGGAGCCAGAGAGGCAAGGGATGAACCGCTGGAAGGCAGCCGACTGCTTTTTCACCTTTTTTCGGAATCAAGGAGAAAGTGTTTCTCCCTCTCCCTGATCTCCGACAGATTGAGCCAGAGATGTCTCTCAATGCACACAAAACCAGCCATGGAGCGGCCGATGGCTGGATTGATGGTCAGATCCATAGCTTCTGACTCCTCAGAGTCAGATAGCCTGAGCATCGGATCCTCCGCCTTGCGGGAAGAAGTCGCTTCACAGGCTTTGTACGAGGCGGGAGGATATCTGAATCGTCAGACGAGGATGAGGAAGATGCCTCAGCAGTCCCCAATCCCGCTGACAGATCCATCTGCGAACCCCATGATCTACGGTGCCGCGATACCTTGTGAGCGGCCTGGGCATGCTGAATGCCGAGGCATTGCACACAAAGGCGATGTTTGTCCGTGCCCGAAATAAAGAGCGGACATGGAGGTACACATCTCCTAAACTGCTCGCTCACCATAATATGCTTGTGAAACAATCGTTGGTAGACAGACAACACCAAATAAGACTCACAAAACACAGAGAGCTATCTGTGTTGTGTGCTGACGTCCCTTTGTATCATCTGGGTATGCCGTCACATACTATGTCATGACGCAACACCAATCAGGATAGGACTTATTTCATTCATTCTTCAGATGCGTTATGCTGGGGACGTTACCCATTTGTTTCATCACAACGACGCAGTGAGAGTTCCCTTGAAGGGGAACACCATTATATGGCTCACAATTAGCAATAGCATTATGTCATAAAAAAATTTAAAAATAAGGTAACGTTTTAGATTACAGTCTGGGAAAGTACTGCAAATAAAATGAATAAAAACGAATTTACAAAGTAACGTTTGGTAATTATAGTGTAACTATATATAAAGTACGTACATGAAGGTATAAGGAAACAATATGTAATATTTTGGGAATAAAGAGGGAATTACCGGGGAAATTTACAAATTGTTTATAGTGTAAGTAGTTTTTAATTAAGGGGTAGTTATCTGTGTAGTTACAGGGTAAGTATGAATCTGCGGGCTGTAAATTAAAGTGGTGTTTGTTCCCCTCTTGTTTCGTGTAGTTACAGGGTAAGTACAATAAAAAACATGTACACAATCTGATATCACTCGGAAAACCTTTATTTGAAAAACAAATTTCAAAACAGATTTACAACATTTCTTATTCGTTTCGATTGCTTGACTTCATCCTTCTCTTGTTCTCTTCTTTTTCGTTCTTGCCACAGATGAATCTTAAGAAGGAATCCTATGTCTCTAACTATTCTGTTTTATGTATTAAAGGTCCCATGACCTCATGGTCCCAAAACCTCATAAAATGTAACTATATGTTTTTTTTTTTTTTTTTACATTAATATGAGTTCCCCTTGCTTATATGGTCCCCAAGTGGCTAGGTGTGAACCAAGCCCTGTGTATCCTGCTCTGCCTTTGAGAAAATTGTTTCTCTTAGTAGCAGGAAACAACTCTGCCATTTAAATTGTGATTAAAATACAGAGACCGATCAAAGAACACTCTCTTTATCACACATCGCAAGTGTATCTGCACACTTGCCCAAACTGCCGTTATAATGAATAAGGCCGTTATGCTGCACAACGAAGCTCTTACTGTATTCATGTCGATTTTGTGTTTACAGTTAGTTGTGGTGAAAGCATTTTGTGAGAGAAAACTCGTTGCAACGACAAGATCACTGCATTCACAGACTGTCTGTCTACTCAATGCTCTTCACTGCAGCCTTTCATGTGATGGGAAAAGATTAAAAAATAATGCTATAATCAACACTTTCATGATTCGTTAATCTCTACAGCTGTAATGGTAAAAAAAAACGTTTCACATGGTTCAAAGTTTGTAGAATAAGGAGGAAGAAGACAGGGTCGGCGTGACTGTGACTCGTGTTTATTCAGAACTCTCAGATACAAACAAAATAAGCTTGCGCTCTCAACAACACAGTAATATAACTTTCTCAGCAATCTTTCTCCAGCTCTCCATCTCTTTGGTCCACGAGTGCCCAGTCCGTCTCTCTCTGGCAGTGCTTGCTTTCCTCTGGCTTATATACCATCTCTCCACGCTAATCACTGCAATCAGACACAAGTGCACACCGCCACTCTCCAAACTCTCTCTCTTTGTGCAGACCTTGTTAAACCACTCCCACTCCGGCACAAAATGTAATAATCATTTCAAATGCAAAGATGTCAGCCAATCACAACAGTGGGCATATTCACTTAAGTCTCACAGCAGACACACCCCTTCAGACAGAGTATTCTAAATTATGACATTTTATGATGTAAAAATCATACTAACAATATAAGTAATATAAGTACACATCAGGAAACGTCTCCGTTACGTATGTAACGGAACGGAGACGTACGTTAGTGACTAACGAATGGGGGTTTCGCTTAGAAGCCAATTACCTTCGAGAATTCAACAGCGCCCAATGGCAGTGCCAATGCCATGGGCATGCGGAATTTGCATGCATAACTCCGCCCCACCTCGTGGGTATATAAGGAAGTACGCTGGCAACATCGCATTATGTTACTGCTGCAGGAGCCAAGACTGAACTCCACATTCCAGCAGCACAGCTGACGTGGCAAAGGAAATGTACGTCTCCATTCCCTCCTCAGGGAACGAGGGTTACATACGTAACCGAGACGTTCCCTTTCGTTCAGTCACTATGACGTACGTTAGTGACTAACGAATGGGGGTTCCAATATAACAACACCACTCAACTGTCTTCCAGTGCCCTGCGTAAGTGTAATCACAGAAATACCAAGGTACACTGGGAAGCATATTCCAGTGTGGATATGCCAAAATGCCTACCCGTAGGGAGGACTTAGAGAATACACATATGACCTGCTAAGGGCTGCATATGGAAGAACTCTAGGGTACCAGCCAGAGGGTGGATTTTTAACCCTAGGGGTGGCAGGGACTTGCCAAGGGAAAGACACCTGATCACTGAGGAGGCTTACGTGGAAATACTCATGTGGGGGTCACCGGAGGGGAACCATGCACACGGGGCACCTGGCCAGACATGAGGGTCTGGGCTCGAAAGGGCAGACTGAACTGATGTCGGCGTCGACAGTGCTGGATGAACTCAGGGCTCTCAGGGAGCTCACCTGAGGAGAATAATCGCACGTATCCAGTCCGTGGAGTGGAATGGCGAGCAAGCGAAGACACCTGAGCCTGGTCCATTACCGGCCACCCGTAGGGGCGAGTACATAGCTGGCTACACTGGCTCCACTCGGAGATTGTAGAATCTGGTGAATGTGTTAGGTGTCGCCCAGTCTGCAGCTCTGCAGATGTCTGTTAGCGAGGCGCCATGCACTAGAGCCCAAGAGGAGGCCACACTCCGTGTAAAAAAGTACATTTTTTTTTTTGTTCTGTTTATAGTTTTTGTGTTTTTTGTCTTGGATGTTGTCTGCCTTACTGCGTACGACAGACAGACACTTTTGGACATTGGTTCGGCAATCGCATACCGAAAACCGGACTTTAAATTCTTCAGTGACGACCCGCTGTTTACAAACACGGCAGCGGAGCCCTTTGTCTGGACAGTCCGACCGCGGAAACGCAGCCGAAGAAGCGGAAGCAGAGCGTGAGGCGTGCTCATCAGAGTAAGACGCCGCGCAAACCGACCCCCGCTTCCCAGTATTTTACTGGCTAATGTTCAGTCTCTGGACAACAAACTCTGCGAGACTACTAGAAGGCTCACTGGGGGAAACGCATACTTGCGTAGCCCTGCGGCCAGCTGTGCATCCGTGCCGAGTGTGCCTCGGTCAGGGAATAATACAGGGAGCAATGGGAAGAGTCCTGGGAGGCAATCAGGTCTACCTGTGCGTCGCCGAACCGTTCCCATATCAGCTGGACCGTCTGGGGATGGAGTCTCCATTCTCCAGGAAGTGGCTGAAGCCGTGAGCTCGTCGGCTGCATGGTTCAGTTCTCCCGGGATGTGGACAGCACGAAGGGACCTCAGGTGCTTTTGACTCCATAAGACGAGATGGCGGGCGAGTTGAGACATACGGCGGGAGCGTAGACCGCCCTGGTGGTTGATGTACGCTACAACGGCCATGTTGTCTGTCCGGACTAGTACATATTGACCCATCAGCAACGCTCGGAAGCGGTGCAGGGCGAACCGTACTGCCAGCAACTCGAGGCAATTGACATGCAGAAGGCACTGGGGTCTTGTCCAGGAGCCCGCGGCTGCTTGTCCATTGCACATGGCACCCCAGCCCGTGGCGGAGGCACCTGTTGATACAACAACATGCCTGGAAACTCGTTCTAAGGACACTCTGGTCCGTAGAAAACTGAGGTTCGACCACGGGGTGAGAGTCTGTAAGCAGTACCCGGAGCGTGCCAGACCGCCATGCCCATCTCGGGACTCGATCGCGTAGCCAGTGCTGAAGCGGTCTAATATGTAGAAATTCAGTGGGACCACACTCTCGCCCTCGATTTGACGCCCTGGACAGAGGCGACTGAGCCGGCGGCTGGTGCAGCAGCTGGCCGCCAGGGCAGTATGTTACAGCCTCAGTCTGCTTTCGCGCAGTTCACAGCCGCGCCGCCGAAGAGGCCAGCCTGGGATATGGGCGTTTTGAGGAGGCGGGCCCGCTCAACGTCCTCCACATCACCAGATAAGGCCAGGTGTCTCTTCCGGACCACAGCAGTGGACATCGCCTGACCCAGGGAGCGTGTGGCCACCTTCACCGCCCGGGGGGTGGGACCAGTGGTGGCACGCAACTCATTGAAGAGCCCTTGGTCGGCTCCACCCTCGTGCATGTGCAAAGGGGCGGCGGCCTGCCCCAAAGCTCTGCAGGACCATGCCACCAAAGTAGACGAGCCCACAAGCCTGGGGGGTGCTTAGGATAGCCACACCACGTCAAACCCTCTGTGGACACCGTAGTGCGCAACAGAGTGTTCAACAGTGGGGGATCCCAGTGTACCGTCGGCCGCGGCCCCATCGAGGGCAGAGAAGGCGGAGGAGGCCACCAAACGGTCACGGTAAGCACGGGGACTTCCAGGTCCGCGTGATCTCCTCATGCATCTCGGGAGCGAAAGGCATTGGGGGCGGGGCCCAACAGCTGTCAGGTGCCGCCCCCAAAACCAATCGCGCAACCACGAGCGCTCTTGACAGGGCGGAGTTCCACACCAGCCCGAGGCTCGCGGCTGCCCGAGATAACATGGCTGTCAACTCTAGGTCAGATCAGGCAGCGCTGACACACCCGAAGGCGGAGCACAACCTAATCGTCATCCCCAAAGGACTCTAGCCCACCTTGGGATGCGGCGATCGACATCTCACTGCTATCTGGAGTGTGAACGAAACGAACTAGGCGTCAGAGACGGGCTGCTGTTTCATTCCAGCACTTGCGGGAAGCGATGTGCGAGAGGGGGGCGTGGCCCGAGGAATGATCGTCGGGGTTATTAATACCACGACACCGCCCTCAGGTCACCCTGGCCACCAGCCAAAGTACCACCTCTCTCGGAGACGGTAGATTGGGGTGTGGCAGAGGGGACTCTCTCTCCTCACGGAGATCACCGAGTCTCGACCGCGACATCGTGATGGTCACGTTCCCGCAGTGGGAACATGACACATCCACAATCACTGCCCGAACGTGCTGAAGCCCAAACACGTCGAGCAGTGAATGTGCCCATAGACAGCAACGGAGATCGATCGCACCCGGAAGTGCACGGGCGAACCGTCTTGAAAAAGACGTGCCACGCGCAAGACTCAGTTATCAGGCTTGAAGGAGTGAAGAGATCCTCTTGGCTCCAAAGCAGAAACATAATGCGATGTTGCCAGCGTACTTCCTTATATACCCACAAGGTGGGGCGGAGTTACGCATGCAAATTCCGCATGCCCATGGCATTGGCACTGCCATTGGGCGCTGTTGAATTCTCGAAGGTAATTGGCTTCTAAGCGAAACCCCCATCCGTTAGTCTCTAACGTACGTCGTAGTGACTGAACGAAAGGGAACATAAAATAATAAAACGTCATGCATGGGACCTTTAAATGAAAATTCAGTACACCCAGAAATGTCCTCACAATTTACTCGTCTTTTACCCTCACGCCATCCGAGATGTATATGACTTTCTTTCTTCAGATGAACACAGAAAAATAAATAATCTCTGCTAATGAAAACTCATTTGGGTTCCTAAAAGTTGAAGCATCAAACAGCACAGACAGCAGTAACTACAGTAATCCACATGATCTCAATGGATGAATAAATGTCTTCTGAAGTTAAGTGTTTGTAAAAAAATACCAATATTTTACTTTTTTAAAACTGTAGACTATCGCTTCTGACCAACAGTAATCTGTGCATGCATGAGAGGGTTAATTTCACGCTTGACGTAATTTGAAGCGTGACGTGAGCGCGCCAAGAAACTCTGGTCACCCGGCTGTCAAATGCCATCAGTTTTTATTATATATATATATATATATATATATATATTTTTTTTTTTTTAATTAATGCTCACAACAATATACAAACAATAACATAATATATGATAATAGCAATGAGAAACAAACAAGACCGGACAGAGACACCAATTGAAACTTGCGCAAACTTGACACTTCATGTTGCTCTTTACTCATATTGCACATGTTGGTAACAGCTGGTAATTAGTCAATTATGAGAGCATTTCTGGGTGTTTTTTTTTTAAACACAGAATAGCAAAAGACATGGGATTCCTTCAGTGGAAATAATGCAAAAGAAGAAGAGGAACAAAAGAGGAGAAGCCAAGCATGAGGAAAAAAGGACAAAACTTGCTTCTTTCTGTCAGGACATTAGTATTTGAAATGAAAAGTTTCTTTTAATGAATAAAGAGATGGTGGTCCAGTGGGTTAAACCATGGAACTGATACGCAGATGGTTGCTGGCTCAAGGACACCACAAAGTGTGTCCTTGAGCAAGGCACTTTACTCCATGTTGCTCCAGGGGGATTGTCCCTGTAATAAGGGCACTGTAAGTCACTTTGGATAAAAGCGTCTGCCAAATGCATAAATGTACATGTAAATTAATAAGAAGTGTTGTAGATCTTTTTTGAGGTCTCTGAGTGATATCAGATTGTGTATGTGTTTTTATTGTATTTACCCTATAACTACATGAAATGAGAGGGTAACAAACACCACTTTAATTTACAGCCCGCAGATTCATACTTACCATGTAACTACATGAAACAAGAGGGGAACAAACTGCACTTTAATTTACAGCCCACAGAATCATACTTGCCCTTTAACTGGACCGTACCTTTACTGTGGCAGCTCCTAAACTGTGGAATGATCTGCCTCTGCCCATTAGACAGGCCTCTTCGCTGTCTATTTTTAAATCACGTCTTAAAACCCACCTTTTCTCCTTGGCCTTAGACACCTGATGTTGACATTTTGTTTTATTTTATTGTTTCTATGGTATTACGGTTTGTCTCAAAACTGTTTTATTTGTATTTTATGTTATGTTATGGATTTTTTTCCTGTACAGCACTTTGGTCCACTTCGGTTGTTTTAAAGGGCTTCATAAATAAAGTTTGATTGATTGATTTTGAATGTATTTTTAGACAAATGTATTGTTTCTGAATGAAGACATGAATTAGGGAGATGGTATTTGTGGTTTGTGTTGAGGTTTATCTTCTGCTTAACTTCTGCTTGGAGAGAGGGAGAGTATGACGTGTAGGGGGATGAAATATTTTATTTACAGTACTATATTCAGTGATTTGTGATCTTGTGACAATCTTTGAATTTTACACGTGGCATTTTCCAAAATCGGTTTTGAAAGGCAGGAGCATCTTGTGAGCAACTCTATGGATATATTCACATAGTCAGCCAGTAGTTGAATAAAAACTGTGGATCATTTTCTATTACTTTTGCATAAATGCATTCAATGACTACTTCTTTCTTACATTATATTAATTATTTCCACACTCATAACCACAGCCAAAACTATATGTAGGCTACCCACAGACCAATAGCTGACATACTTTTTTTTTTTTTCAAAACTTAAGTTCAAAACACAATACAAAGCTTAATACAAAACTCAATAAGACAGCAATTTGCTACATTTCTACAGTATTACAATATTGAAATGTATTACTGTACAACAAAACAATTAGAAAACCTACAGTACAGTCAAGATCCCAACTTGTGTTCCCCTGGTCTTTGTGGACTTTTATGTTATTCCCTGTTCTGTACCATGTTTTGTAGTCTTTTGTAGTTTTTCTTGTTGATTAATTCTATGATTATTCCCAGGTCTTGTTTGCCTATTTTGTATTTAAACCCCAATCTTTCTTGTGTTCCTTGTCATGTCTTGTCCTTTTTGGAAGTAATGTTTGGGCAGCTCATTCTGATCCTGGATCTCTGTTCTCAATGTTTGATTGGTTTATTCTGTTATAATTATAAAATACACTTTCTAAATCAGCTTTCGGTTTCCTTCGTTTTTGAGTTCCCCCTACATTACAAATACACAGGTGTTACTCTTTCTATTTCATTAATATACAAAAGGGAACAATGAAGGCTGATCATTTTAAGCATGATTTGCAACCACCAAGCGATCTGGAGCGTGTGGCCCGATTCAAGGCTTGTCGCAAATGATTTTTGTCCAATAAGTCCTCAATTGTGTGTTATTATGATTATTTTTCTGCTCCCAATCATGTTGGAGCCTGCACAATCTCAAATTGGGCAACCTCTGATGTGATACCAGCGATAGCCAAAGAGAGCAAGCAAGCTTTACCAAGCGGATGTTGCCTTCTTCTATAGCTGAAACTTGGCAGCCACAAACATGCCATGAAAGTGGAGTATTGAGAAAAAAAAATTACCCATATTATTTTTTTCTCCTTTTTTTTAATAAAACTCGTGCCAAGAGAACCAGCTAATGACATCAGTCCTCCTTGATTAGTTTTTCTTCTCAAGTCATTAATCTTGTGAGTCTCTGTGAAATATCTCACTGTAGAAAGTCTCACTGTGGAAATTTTACTATAATCATCAGGTGTGTGGTCTCGCGGTGACGAGATGAATGTTTTACTGTGTGCATTCGAAGGATTATAATAATTTTGTACTGAAATATTAGTTCATATACAATCAATTATATTGGGTCTATCTGCCTCTTGCTCTATTGGTCAATTTTGCATGTGTGTTTGAGCCCCTAATCCAACCCCTACCCTAAACTTAACCCATATCTCAAAGATACATGTAACTGGCAGATAAATGTAAAGGGACAATATTTTTTGTAAAAATATAGTGGTAACACTTTACAATAAGGTTCATTAGTTAACATTTATTAACTACATTAGTTAACATGAACTAATAATGAACTGCACTTAAAAAGCATTTATTTATCTTTGCTAATGTTAATTTCGACATTTACTAATACATTATTAAAACCTTGTTAACATTAGTTAATGCACTGTGAACTAACATGAACAAACCATGAATAGCTGTATTTTTATTAACTAATGTTAACAAAGATTAACTAAAGATGAACAGAGGTATTGTTCATGGTTAGTTCATGTTAACTAATGCATTAACTAATGTTAACTAATACAACCTTATTGTAAAGTGTTACCCTTATGATTACATACTTATTTCATATACACAACCCAAAGTTTTAATGAATGCAGCATTTGAATGTGGCAATGGATGGTGATTATTATTTTTATGCATAACAAATTACATTATGACCTGGTTTCACAGACAGCACTTAGATTAAGATAGGAGTAGACCTTAGTTCAACTAGGACATTTAAGGCGCTTTTATAAATATGCCTTAGAAGAAGAAAAACAGATAAAGTTTTGCTGGAATGTAAGGCCATGGAGATATATATATATATATATAAGCTGCATAAAGACATCTGTCCACCCCATACAATCAGTAAGAATCCAACTTCTAACATGGCCAAGACCAAAAAGCTGTCCAAAGACACTAGAGACAAAATTGTACACCTCCACAAGGCTGGAAAGGGCTACGGGGAAATTGCCAAGCAGCTTGGTGAAAAAAGGTCCACTGTTGGAGCAATCACTAGAAAATGGAAGAAGCTAAACATGACTGTCAATCTCCCTCGGACTGGGGCTCCATGCAAGATCTCACCTTGTGGGGTCTCAATGATCCTGAAAAGTGAGAAATCAGCCCAAAACTACACGGGAGGATCTGGTCAATGACCTGAAAATAGCTGAGACCACCGTTTCCAAGGTTACTGTTGGTAATACAATAAGACGTCATGGTTTGAAATCATGCATGGCACAGAAGGTTACCCTGCTTAAACCAGCACATGTCAAGGCCCATCTTAAGTTTGCCAATGACCATTTGGATGATCCAGAGGAGTCATGGGAGAAAGTCATGTGGTCAGATGAGACCAAAATATAACTTTTTGGTCATAATTCCACTAAACGTGTTTGGAGGAAGAAGAATGATGAGTACCATAGATAGATAAAGTTTTGCTGGAATGTAAGGCCATGGAGATATATATATATATTTTTTTTTTTTGGGGGCTCAGACAGGATGGTAATCTTTAGCTATGTGACAATCACAGTGGCGCGTCTGATTCCTGCATCTGTGCTATTCATCTCGCTGAGGCCCCATTTGCATAGAAACTACTTTCTGACACAATGTACTCTTTTAAAATGTCTCCAGAGAGAGATATGAATGGCGTGCTATCATTACACTCACAGCTGCATTTACCTCGACTGTCCCTCTAAAAATTTAAAGCGTGATGTTAGTGACATTGCAGTTGTAAAACCAGATGGTTCCAATAGTCTGATGTGAGTAAAACATTAAATCTAATGTGTGTATAAAAAGACTATTTGAAAAAGAATTTAAATCTTGCTTTACCATTAAGTAGATTTTGTAGAGTAGATTTGTTTACCTGTGTATTCAAACAACTCATAGCCTGACTGTTTTGTTTGCTTACTTGTACTGGATCTGAGAATATTATATTTTTGAAGAAATTCTACATATGTATACAGGTGCCCATTTTCATTGAATAACTGTTTAACAAATATGATGCCATTATCAACCCATTTTTGAAAAAACAAAGTTTTATGCTTAAACGTTATATACCGGTTATTCCAAATTATACATTTGTTTGGAGAAAAATTATGTTTGTAAATAAGCATCCATGAGAGTAGCACCTGCCTGTGAAAATTACTTAGTCTAATGGGAATCTTACATATTTCAAAATTGCACTGCAACAGAAAGGCAACCCCACCCATCTTTTCAAAAAATTAGATTAGGAATTAAATACCACATTTTATTTTGTATTGATAGTAATGCTTGAGCCATCTATTTTAAAAATTGTATTTGAAGTGCTGAAGTCCCCAAGTCAAGCACATTTAAACCTCCATTACCAACCGAATTAGTTAATGTACCTTTTTTAATGTAATGAGATCTATTTCTCCAAATGAAATAAAAAAGATTCTTATCGACTTCTTTAATGATGTTATTAGGGACTTCTAGAGAAATAGCAGGATAGAGCAGACGAGATAAACATTCAGTTTTTAATAAAATAATTCTCCCATTAATTAAGTCTCGCATTAACCATACATTCAATCTATTTTTTACTTTTTGAACTACAGATTGAAAATTAAGCTGACCCCTTTCCTTTTCTTCTTTACATATTTTGATTCCTAAATAAGTAATAAAATTTTTTACAGGAATGTCATTAATATCAAGAAGATCACATTTTTTCAGAGGGAACAACTCACATTTGTTTAAATTTAATTTTAACCTGAGACTACTGATAAATTATTCAAACAATCAATCACATTTTTAATTTCTAATGAATCTCGAACAAATAGTGTTGTATCATCTGCTAATTGAAAGCATTTTATTTCTCTATCTAAAATCTTAATGCCGTAAAAGTAATTTTTTTTTTATATAAAGAGTCATTGTCTGAGTTACAAGTAAAAACAAAAAGGTGTTATTGGGCATCCTCGCCTTATGCCTCTTTCTAAAAAAAATCTGTGGGTAGTGCCATTTGTAAGTTTTACTGAGCTATTACACCCATTATATAACGTACAAATGGCCCTTTTAAAGAAATTACCAAAGCCAAAAAAATCTAAAGTCTCACACATAAAATTGTGGTTAACAGTGTCAAACGCTTTATACAAATCTACAAAAAAATATAAAACTTTCACTATCAATATACTCATTATAGTCAATTAAATCTAGGACCAAAACTTATATGCCTGCCCTTGATGAATCCTGATTGGCAATTATAATTTGTTCTAAGCATTTTTTTTAATCTTTCTGCAAAAATAATTGCAAATACCTTAATATCGTTATTAAGTAATGTAATCTGTCTCCAATTTTCGATAAGGGTAGTATCTTTATTAGCTTTTGGAATCAAACTAATCAATCCCTGACGTAATGATGGAGGTAACTCACCATGTTCTATAGCTTCATTAAACACACATAATAAAAATTTAGATAATTGTTCTTGATATTCCACGTAAAATTCGCTAATCAGACCGTCGTTACCCGGAGATTTATTATCTTTCTATTTACTGAACCCAAATCTAACTTAATCTAAAGAAATATCTTTGGTCGCACAACATCATACAATCCTGATCTATACATTTGGCATTTGCATTAATGCTATCTAGAAATTGCTATCAAGTCATCTTCCAATATTGCCTTATTTAATTTCCAGTGTGCTCGTGTTCTTACACCATTATCAGTATTTCCAGATAAGTCAATAACTAGATAGATGACTTTATGGTCAGTAAGGACAGAAGTTTCTACAGTAACATGACTGACTTGATTTTCTAGTACACTAGATATGAGCCAAAAGTCTATCCTAGATTGTTTACTCCTGTCACCAGAACACCAGGTAAATTCTTATTTAGTAGGGTTTTGAGTCCTCCAAATATCAATTAAATCTAATCCCATACACAAATTATGTAATTCACTGAAGTTATTTAAACTATTTCCACGAGGAGGAAAACAGTCCAGGTTATTATCCCAGATAGAATTACAATCCCCTCCAAGAATTAGTTTAGCATCCGGAAAAGTATCCAAAATATTTCAGA
This sequence comes from Romanogobio albipinnatus, assembly GCA_023566225.1. NCBI lineage: Eukaryota > Metazoa > Chordata > Actinopteri > Cypriniformes > Gobionidae > Romanogobio > Romanogobio albipinnatus. The sequence goes on along the minus strand of CM042241.1, from coordinate 43,044,472 downwards.
TTTTTTTCTTCAAAGTCTAGTAGTACACTTTTATTCTTTACAACACTGTTTGTTGCATATATATTCCCTAACACAAAATATTGCTGATTGAATTCGACAATCAAAATAACCCATATTCCCAAAGAATGTGAAAAACTAAACAATTTTTCCTCTAAATTTACCTGTCAAAATTGCAACACCTGCAGAATGCTTGTGTAACCGGTGTTAGGGCCGAGGGACGATTACCACACTCCGGAGGAGCAGACACCTGAGGATACCAAGAGGCGGACAACAGAATGACTTTCAAAAGGTACGTTTTTTTTATTAATTTAAAACAATAAAAACAGTGCTGAGAATGTTCGTGGCTGGAACCCGATTTGGGAAGAGGAACTGGGGGGGGGGGGTATTCCTCTTCTCTACTGACTCGTGGGTGGGACAGTAATTTCTTCGACTCGTCAGAAGGTGCTTGTAGGACGGACAGAGGCTTCCTCTCGCCTTCAACTTTCCCCACGGACAGAGCAGGTAAGTATTTGGCACGTGAAGGTGTTCTTAGGACAGCCGATCGAATGAACAGTAGCTTCCTCACCTCTTCTGAGGGACAGACAGTGACGGTGCTCAGACTCGGCTTGTGGACGTGTTCATAGAACAGCCGATCGAATGACAGCAGCTTCCGCACCTCTTCTGAGGGACAGACAGTGACGGTGCTCAGACTCGGCTTGTGGACGTGTTCATAGAACAGCCGATCGAATGACAGCAGCTTCCTCGCCTCTTCTGAGGGACAGACAATGACGGTGGATCAGGCAATAACAAGTGAGACAGGACCGTGGTAATTTACCCGCCTTTACTCTTGTTCCGTGCGTAACAGAGCGGCGTCGTTGGGAGAGTTCGTGAGACTGGACTTTCGTGGGCGTGAGAGACAGTGCTCGTGGAGTGTGGTACTCAGGGTGCGTTGAGCTCTTACCCTCCACACCGTACACTCAAGTGGGAACCTGGACACAGCTTTAGACAGATCAATTTGAAGGGATCTTCACAGTCATAAGTCAATATTCATCCATCAAAGTTTCAGAGGGAAACGCAGTCGTTTGATCTCACCACACTTGTGCATAAATCACTCTTATAAATCTTCACACGTGTGCACTTCACTCTTTCAGACACTGCAAACTCACTTCATCTCCACAGTGATTAATCGACTCGTTTCTCTTCTCTCTGTAGGGTGGATGACTCGAGGAATAACATTTTCAGAAGATCAGCATGAACACAGCAACGATCCTCCCAGCTGTTCCAGTTACTACGCTTCGTTCTGTCAACAAGATCACACACACTACCCACAAACAAGGGTTAGTTGCACTCAGGTGATGGTCACTCTTCAACTGTGGTTCTCAACGGGTAATCAAATGAAGGGTGCACTTAACTTTTCCTCGGTGAGTCACTCAATATCCTGCAGTGGTTTCCGCTCTCACTTACTTCATTACGTTGCTGTTCGTGGTTTCTTCAGAAAACTCACTAAATGAGCATGCCTCGGGGAATCTCACAGTAGAACTCCGATCCGGCATTAAACCTTCAGCCTTCCTCTTTCACCGCCGCTGTCAGAACACACACTGCTGCCTACCCGTCCTCCCACACTGCGCAAACACTGCCTTTTTATGCTCCTTTTCCTGAGCACATGCTTCAATGAAGCACAGCTGATTTGCTTCAGCTGGCGCTCGTTATGGCCAACACTCAACAGAGCCAGATTTAGAACCAATGAGGAATCTTTTTGGATTTACCAGGTTTTCACCCGGTGACACTTGCTTCCATATGACATCCACATATCGTTTCCCCACTGGCTTTTCCAAAACAGAAAGTCTGATTCAGATCCATGTGTCTCTTGGATGAAATAAAAATCACAAAAATATTTTCTACAAAACAAAAAGATTGCTTTTCTTTTAACTAAGTTTCTCATACCTCTTACATTAAGAGAAAAAAAAAAGCGAGTGAACCCATACTCACAGAACTTCAGAACAAAAGTTTACATCTCCAAACCCCCCTGCATAGCATTAATGTTTATCTGGTAGCATACTGTAGGCTTATTAAACACAAGTCAGACAAAAAGTTATCGCCTACTTCACAAATACCTCCTTCCCGTCCACAAACGCCCTGATCCCAACAAAATAACCTTGCTTTCTTTTCGTGCAGCTTCAACACTCGGCCACAGCTGACTCATGATTTCTTTATCAACTGCTGTTAGATCTTCAGCAAACCTCAACTTCTTTTCCTTCAAAAAACTGCTTGTCTTTGCACTTTTCCACAGTAAGTCTCTGATATGCCTGGATCTGAACATAAGAATCACAGCTTTTGGTTTCTGGATCACATCAAGCCTCCTTCCCACGCGATGAACCACGTCAATCTCAGTAACAAACGTTCCCTTTTCATCTGGAAGCACTGCAGCGCAAATGTCCACGACCTTCTGTTAAATATCTTCTCCTACACGTTCGTCAAGACCATAAAGCCTCAGGTTCCAGCGCCTTCTATATCTTTCCATTTCGTTCACTTTAGCTTCCAGATCCAGTATTTTCTTGTCGTGGGTACTACTGTTTTCAGACCAATCAGTTCTGCTTTAATGTTGTTAATCTCACAAGACAAGAATTTGGTGGATTTCTGAAGAGCCTCGATCACGTCAGAATTCTTTTAAATAATTTTCTCCAGACTGTCAGCTCTATCATTGATTTTTTCTGTCAGCAATCTTACGACATTGTTTTGCAGGTCAAGAAGAGATGGCTCATTCTTTGATTTCAGCATCCGTCCACACCTCTTAAGAGTCTTTCTTGGAACTTGGTCTTTCTTTGCGTTTTCCGGCCATAATTTGCAGCAACGTCAATCAACTTGCACGTTAACAGCGGTTTAAACTTATTAGTGAGATATATTTAGCACCAAATACAGTTCAAATGTGGAGTAAACAAGTTAGCTGAATTGCTATGCGATCAAATTAAACTAGTTACCACAAAAGCATGGAATTTGGAGACGAAACCTTCCCACCTCACGGATTTACAACCTCCACGGTCGCCATTTTGCGCGCCCCCCAATTTACTGTGTCATATAATGAACACAGACACTCAATGACGTGACGTGTTCACGGCAACCCGTCAAAATAAAAGTTTGGTTTAACGTGAAGAAATGTCCAGAATATATTAGGCTACTGTTGTAGCCTACAGTAGATTTAGCTACGTCTCTATGTAATAATAATACATCTCTACAAATAATAATAATAATAATTTTGCCTAGACGGTTGTAAAGAGATTATTTTCTGATTAATATATATATTTTTATGTTCCTACATTTATTTGTTGCACTGTTTTTTATACATTTATATTGTAAAACTAAAATGCCTTTTTCAGTTTACTTTGTTATATTTGTGGCTGCATTTGAAGTTCTTTTTCATTTAAGAAAAATAAATAATATTACTGTCAAATGCATGTCAGATAATAAAAATACTGTAATAAATAGGCTTCAGTAGTTCACCATGTATTTGTTCATGTTTTATTAAGGGATAAGTCTGAAGCACACCATAAAATTATTCTAGCAATTCATACAGGGCTAGTAGTATATACAGCTGTTTATACAGATACACTCCCAGGTATCGGATCAGCAGAGGTGGGTAATAACGAATTATATTTACTTTGTTACATTTACTTGAGTAAATTTTTTGGGTGACTTGAACTTTTAGAGTATATTTAAAGATGGGTACTTTTACTCTTACTCAAGTACATTTCTTGTAAAAAAACTTTTCGGTTACGAATGTAACCCTCGTTCCCTGAGGAGGGAACGGAGACGTAACGTTAGTGACTAACGAATGGGGGTTTCGCTTAGAAGCCTATCATCTTCGAGTACTTAGAAAACGCCCAATGGCGTGCCAATGCCATGGGCATGAGGAATTTGCATACGTAACTCAGCCTCACCGCGTGAGTATAAAAGGAAATACGTGGCAATATCGCATTACGTTATCTGTTTAACGTACATAGTGGGACACTGGCTCCACTCGGAGATTATAGAATCTGGCGAATGTGTTCGGTGTCGCCCAACCTGCAGCTCTGCAGATGTCTGTTAACGAGGCTCCATGCGCTAAAGCCCAAGAGGAGGCCACACTCCGAGTGGAGTGGGCCCGAACCCCAAGGGGACATGGTCGACCTTGCTGCTGGTAAGCCAAAACAATGGTGTCCACTATCCAGTGAGACAGCCTTTGCTTTGAAAGAGCTCTTCCCTTCCGCTCTCCACCAAAACAGACAAAGAGCTGGTCCGAGGTCCTGAAACATTGCGTCCTGTCTACGTAAGCACGGAGAGCGCGTACTGGACAGAGCAATGCCAAGGCTGGGTCTGCTCCCTCCATGGGCAGCGCTTGCAGGTTCACCACCTAGTCTTTGAACGGAGTGGTGGGAACCTTGGGCACATATCCAGGCCGGGGTCTCAGGATCACGTGAGAGTTAGCCGGCCCGAACTCCAGGCACGCTTCGTCAAAAATGCCTGCAGGTCCCCGACCCTCTTGATGGAGGCCAATGCAGTCAGGATCGCTGTCTTCATTGACAAATATTTAAGATCAACTGACTGCAAAGGCTCAAAGGGAGGCCTCTGCAGAGCATCTAAAACTACTGAGAGGTCCCAAGAGGGTACGAGAGGAGAGCGAGGAGGATTCAGTCTCCTCGCTCCCCTCAGGAACCTGATGATCAGGTCGTGCTGACTTACCTTTTGTTCTCCAAGAGATCGTGGTGGGCAGATATTGCGGCCACATAAACTTTAAAGGTGGAGGGAGATAGCCTTCGTTCCAACCCTTCTTGGAGAAACGAGAGCACAGACCCAATCGGGCATTTCCATGGGTCTTCTTGGCGGGAAGAACACCAGGTGACGAAGAGGTTCCACTTCAACGCATAGGCATGCTGAGTGGACTCTGCCCTAGCGGAAGTGATGGTAGCCACCACCGTAGGTGGTAAGGTACTCAAACCTGCCACGTCCCATCCAGGAGCCACACGTGGAGGTTCCAAAGATCGGGACGTGGGTGCCATAGGGTGCCCCGTCTCTGAGTAAGGAGGTCCGGTCTCAGAGGAATAGGCCAGGGAGGGGCTGTCGCAAGGAGTACGAGTTCGGGGAACCAGGTCCGGCCGTGCCAATACGGGGCGACCAGAAGGACCTGCTCCTTGTCAAGAGCTGTGCGAGAAGGCTCACTGGGGGGAACGCATATTTGCGTAGGCCCCGCGGCCAGCTGTGCGCCAGTGCATCCATGCCGAGCGTGCCCTCGGTCAGGGAATAAAACAGGCTGCAGTGGGAGTCGCGGGAGGCAAACAGATCTATCTGTGCGTCGCCAAACTGTTCCCAAATCAGCTGGACCGTCTGGGGATGGAGTCTCCATTCTCCCGGAAGTGGCTGAGACCGTGAGAGCTCGTCGGCTGCACGGTTCAGGACTCCCGGAATATGGACAGCACGAAGGGACCTCAGGCGATTCTGACTCCATAGTTCGAGATGGCGGGCGAGTTGAGACATACGGCGGGAGTGTAGACCGCCCTGGTGGTTGATGTATGCTACAATGGCTGTGTTGTCTGTCCTGACTAGTACATGTTGACCCTTCAGCAACGCCCGGAAGCGGTGCAGGGCGACCTGTACTGCCAGCAACTCGAGGCAATTGACATGCAGAAGGTGCTGGGGTCCTGTCCAGGAGTCCATTGCACATGGCACCCTAGCCCGTGGCAGAGGCATCCGTCGATACGACAACATGCCTGGAAACTCGTTCTAAGGGCACACCAACCTGTAGAAAACAGAGGTTCGACCATGGGGTGAGAGTCTGTCGGCAGGCCCGAGTCACTTGTACCCGGATCGTGCCAGACCGCCATGCCCATCTCGGGACTCGGTCGCGAAGCCAATGCTGAAGCGATCTCATATGAAGCAATCTGAGCAGCGTCACCGCGGCTGCAGATGCCATATGTCCCAGGAGCCTCTGAAATAGTTTCAGTGGAACCGCATTCTTGCTCTCGATTTGACGGAGACAAGTCAGCAGAGACTGCGCGCGCTCGTAAGCTGCACGCACATGGCAACCGAGTCGATATCCATACCTAGAAAAAAGATCCTCTGCGCGAGGCAAAGTTTGCTCTTCTCCCAGTTGACCCAAAGGCCCAGACGGGCTAGGTGTTGGAGCACCGTATCTCTGTGTCCGCAAACCTGCGCTCGAGAGTGGCCCAGTATGAGCCAGTCGTCGAGGTAGTTCAGGATGCAAACCCCCTGCTGCCGGAGGGGCACAAGGGCTGCCTCAACAATCTTCGTAAAGACGCGAAGAGACAGAGATAGCCCGAATGGGAGGACCGCGTACTGATATGCCTGCCCCTCGAAAGCAAACCGTAGGAACGGTCTGTGTCGAGGAAGGATGGACACATGGAAGTAGGCGTCCTTCAGGTCGATCGCTGCAAACCAATCGTCCGGACGAATGCATTCGAAAAGTCGTTTCGGAGTCAACATCTTGAACGGAAGCCGCGAAGTCCAGGATTGGTCGTAACCCACCGGTTTTCTTGGGTACAATGAAGTATGGGCTGTAGAACCCCGACTTCATTTCGGCTAGAGGGACAGGCTCGATCGCACCCTTCGCCAGCAGGGTGGCAACCTCCACACGCATGACGGGGGCGTTGGCCCCGACCATGGTATAGCGGACTCCCCTGTAGCAGGGAGGACCCTGCGCAAACTGAATCGTGTAGCCAAGCCTGATGGTCCGCGCGACCCAGCGGAACAGTCCCGGAAGCTGAAGCCAGGCTCCCAGGAACTGCACCAGCGGGGTCATTCGGAGCACAGACGTACCCAGGGTGGGGCAGCGAGGCAGCGTTACCGGCCCGGACATGGGAGGCGTTTGGGCGTCCCGGTGTGGGGGCACGGTTAAACGGCTGCGTCTTGACAGAGGAGACCAGGGAAGGACGTGCGTTCCACTGGGGTCTGCTCTTAGAGGAGGCTGGCGACAGAGAGGGATGCGAGTGGCGGGACCCGGGGGTGGCGCGCACCGTCATCACCGATCTCTGGGTGCTCAGGGATGGGATTATAAATTCTTTCTTTAACCACATTAGGGTGCTGCTGACCCGGGGGCCAGCAGCTGAACAAAAGATTCTCCCCCGGCCTTCCACCGGGGGAAGGAGCGGCCCTGCTGCCGTCTCCTGGAAAGAACTGCCCATCCCTGAGCTGTCCGCGTCAGGAGCGCCGCTTGGCCTGGCATTTTTTTGCGGGCTGCGGGGCTGGAGTGGACTGGGGCGCCTTCCTGCGGTTACCTCTGCGCAGCCCGGGAGGAGGCTGCTGCTTGGGTGGCGCAGTGGTTGAGGGAAACGCAGGAGGGCGCCCTCTGCGGCGAGCAGGCTGAGGCAACTGCGCGGGCGGCTGGGTGGAGGGGGCAGTATATGTTTTATGGCCTCAGTCTGCTTCTGGGCGGCCGATAACTGTTCTGGGATAGCTGAACTGTTCTAGCTCATCCTGGGATATGGGGGCGTCGAGGAAACGTGTTCGCTCGCCGTCCCGCATATCAGCCAGGGTAAGCCATAGGTGTCTCTCCTGGACCACATTTGTGGACATCACCTGACCCAGGGAGCGTACGGTCACCTTCGTCGCCCGGAGAGCGAGGTCGGTGGCAGCACGCAACTCATCTCTGAGTACCAGATCAGCTCCGCCCTCGTGCAGGTCACATAGCAACTTGGCCTGGTAGGCCTGAAGAGTTGCCATGGCGTGTAGAGAAGCGGCAGCCTTCCCCGCAGCTCTATAGATCTTTGCCACCAGGGATGACGAAAACCTACAGGCCTTGGAGGGGTGCTTAGGATCGCCGCGCCAGGTCGAAGCACTCTGCGGACACAGTTGCATCGCAACAGAGCGTTCGACCGGGGGGACCCTAGTGTACCCTTTAGCCGCGGCTCCATCAAGGGCGGAGAAGGTGGAGGAGTTCGCCGAACGGTCGCGGGAAGACAACGGGTTCTTCCAGGACAGCGCGATCTCCTCATGCATCCCGGGGAAGAAAGGAATTGGAAGGGTGGCCGGACGGGTGTCCGGGCGCGCCGCCCCCAAAAACCAATCATCCAACCGCGAACGCTCAGGTTGGGGCGGAGGGTTCCACTTCATCCCAATCGCTGCGGTGGCCCGAGAGAGCATGGCTGTCAACTCTGGGTCCGACTCGGGCAATGCTGGCACACCCGAAGGCAGCAGCATAGCCGAATCATCATTCTCAGACGACTCCAGCCCACCTCTTGTGATGCGGCGATAGACATTTCTTCGTCCTCTGCCGCGCCAAACGCTACAACGCCGATGTAGACGCCTGAACACAGACCTGGTTCGTTGCATGAGAGGGGGGTGTGGGCCGAGGCATGAGCGTTGGAGCTTTATTCCACACCGTCACCCTCAGGTCACCCTGGCCAAAGTGCCGCCTCTCGTGGAGACCGCAGATTGGTGTGTGGCAGAGGGGACTCTCTCTCCAGCATCAGCACGGAGCTCACGGAGTCTCGACCGTGACACCGAGATGATCATGTTCCAGCAGTGGGAACATGAATCATCCACGAGCGCTGCCTGAGCATGCTGAAAGCCCAAACACGTCACACAGTGCTCGTGCCCGTCAGAGGGCGAGAGAAATCTACTGCACCCAGAAGTGCACGGGTGAGACATCCTGAAAAAGACGTGCCACGCGCAAGCTCTTTTTGTGATAGGAAGCCTCGCAGTCGATTCCGAAGCGCCTAGGAAAACACACACCAGCTGGATGCAGACCACTGCACAGATCAGCAGGCAGGAAGTATGCGATCACTGGAACACGCCATCACACCATCACCGACTGGAAAGCTGCTCGTCTCGAAGAAGCTGACAGAGTCTCAGAAGGCTTGTGAGGAGTGAAGAGGTAGGTACTCTTGGCTCTGAAAGCAGAAACGTAATGCGATATTGCCATGTACTTCCTTTTATACTCACGTGGTGAGGCGGAGTTACGTATGCAAATTCCGCATGCCCATGGCATTGGCACGCCATTGGGCGTTTTCTAAGTACTTGAAGACGATAGGCTTCTAAGCGAAACCCCCATTCGTTAGTCACTAATGTTACATCGTAGTGACTGAACGAAAGGGAACTGTACTTTTACTTTTACTGTCCAATGGTAATAATTATATTATATATTTTTTTAAATAAGTTAATATGCCCCTCCATGAACTGCCACCTTAACGTGGTGGAGGGGTTTGAGTACCCGAATGACCCTAGGAGCTATGTTGTCCGGGGCTATATGCCCCTGGTAGGGTCTCCCAAGGCAAACAGGTCCTAGGTGACGGGTCAGACTAAGAGCAGTTCAAAACCCCTTATGATGCCAAAAAAAAGGAGGACCGTGACGTCGCCCGGTATGGCGCAGCCGGGGCCCCACCCTGGAGCCAGGCCTGGGGTTGGGGCTCATATGCGAGCGCCTGGTGGCCGGGCCTTCCCCCACGGGGTCCGGCCGGGCTCAGCCCAAAGGAGCGACGTGGGGACACCTTCCCGTGGGCCCACCACTCACGGGAGGGACCGTAAGGGGCCGGTGCAAAGCGAATCGGGCAGCAGTCGAAGGCGGGGGCCTAGACAACCCGATCCCTGGACACGGAAACTAGCTCTTGGGACATGGAATGTCACCTCGCTGGCGGGGAAAGAGCCTGAGATTGTGCGTGAGGTTGAGAGGTTCCGACTAGAGATAGTCGGAATCACCTCCACGCACGGCTTGGGCTCTGGAACCACACTTCTCGAGAGGGCATGGACTCTTCACCACTCTGGAGTTGCCCATGGTGAGAGGCGGCGGGCTGGTGTGGGTTTGCTTATAGCCCCCCAGCTCTGCCGCCATGTGTTGGAGTTTACCCCGGTGAACGAGAGGGTCATTTCCCTGCGGCTTCGGCTCGGGGATAGGTCTCTCACTGTTGTGTGTGCCTACGGGCCAAACAGCAGTGCAGAGTACCCGACCTTCTTGGTGTCCCTGGGAGGGGTGCTGGAGAGTGCTCCGACTGGGGACTCCGTCGTTCTACTGGGGGACTTCAACGCCCACGTGGGCAATGACAGTGAAACCTGGAGGGGCGTGATTGGGAGGAACGGCCACCCTGATCTGAACCCGAGTGGTGTTCAGTTATTGGACTTCTGTGCTAGTTACAGTTTGTCCATAACGAACACCATGTTCAAGCATAAGGGTGTCCATCAGTGCACATGGCACCAGGACACCCTAGGTCGTAGGTCAATGATCGACTTCGTGGTCGTTTCATCTGACCTGCGGCCGTATGTCTTGGACACTCGGGTGAAGAGAGGGGCGGAGCTGTCAACTGATCACCACCTGGTGGTGAGTTGGATCCGATGGCGGGGGAGGAAGCTGGATAGACTCGGTAGACCCAAACGTACTGTGAGGGTCTGCTGGGAACGTTTGGCCGAGTCTCCTGTCAGAGAGATCTTCAACTCCTGCCTCCGGCAGAGCTTCGACCGGATCCCGAGGGAGGCTGGAGATATTGAGTCCGAGTGGACCATGTTCTCCACCTCCATTGTCAAAGCGGCTGCTCGGAGCTGTGGATCGCAAGGTCTCCGGTGCCTGTCGAGGCGGCAATCCCCGAACCCGGTGGTGGACACCGGAAGTAAGGGATGCCGTCAAGCTGAAGAAGGAGTCCTATCAGGCCTGGCTGGCTTGTGGGACTCCTGAGGCAGCTGACAGGTACCGGCAGGCTAAACGGACTGCAGCCCGGGTGGTTGTGGAGGCAAAAACTCGGGCCTGGGAGGAGTTCGGTGAGGCCATGGAAAAGGACTATCGGCTGGCCTCGAAGAGATTCTGGCAAACCGTCCGGCGCCTCAGGAGGGGGAAGCAGTGCCCTACCAACGCTGTTTACAGTGGCGATGGGCGGCTGTTGACCTCGACTGGGGATGTTGTCGGACGGTGGAAGGAATACTTCGAGGATCTCCTCAATCCCGCCGTCACGTCTTCCATTGAGGAAGCAGAGGCTGGGGGCTCAGAGGAGGACTCGTCCATCACCCAAGCTGAAGTCACCGAGGTGGTCAAGAAACTCCTCGGTGGCAAGGCACCGGGGGTGGATGAGATCCGCCCTGAGTACCTCAAGTCTCTGGATGTTGTGGGGCTGTCTTGGCTGACACGCCTCTGCAGCATCGCGTGGCGGTCGGGGACAGTGCCTCTGGGATGGCAGACCAGGGTGGTGGTCCCTCTTTTTAAAAAGGGGGACCGGAGGGTGTGCTCCAACTATAGGGGGATCACACTTCTCAGCCTCCCCGGGAAAGTCTATGCCAGGGTACTGGAGAGGAGAATTCGGCCGATAGTGGAACCTCGGATTCAGGAGGAACAGTGTGGTTTTCGTCCTGGTCGTGGAACACTGGACCAGCTCTATACCCTCTACAGGGTGCTGGAGGGTTCATGGGAGTTTGCCCAACCAGTCCACATTTGTTTTGTGGATTTGGAGAAGGCATTCGACTGTGTCCCTCGCGGCGTCCTGTGGAGGGTGCTGGGGGAATATGGGGTCCGGGGTCCTTTGTTGAGGGCTGTCCGGTCCCTGTATGACCGAAGCAGGAGTTTGGTCCGCATTGCCGGCAGTAAGTCAGACTTGTTCCCGGTGCATGTTGGACTCCGGCAGGGCTGCCCTTTGTCGCCGGTTCTGTTCATAATTTTTATGGACAGAATTTCTAGGCGTAGCCAAGGGCCGGAGGGTGTCAGGTTTGGGGACCACACGGTTTCGTCTCTGCTCTTTGCGGATGACGTTGTCGTGTTGGCCCCTTCTAACCAGGACCTTCAGCATGCACTGGGACGGTTTGCAGCCGAGTGTGAAGCGGCTGGGATGGGGATCAGCACCTCCAAATCCGAGGCCATGGTCCTCAGTCGGAAAAGGGTGGCTTGCCCACTTCAGGTTGGTGGAGATTTCCTGCCCCAAGTGGAGGAGTTCAAGTATCTAGGGGTCTTGTTCACGAGTGAGGGGAGGATGGAACGGGAGATTGACAGACGGATCGGTGCAGCTTCTGCAGTAATGCGGTCGATGTACCGGTCTGTCGTGGTGAAGAAAGAGCTAAGCCATAAGGCGAAGCTCTCGATTTACCGGTCAATCTACGTTCCTACTCTCACCTATGGTCATGAGCTTTGGGTCATGACCGAAAGGACAAGATCCCGGATACAGGTGGCCGAAATGAGCTTTCTCCGCAGGGTGGCTGGGTGCTCCCTTAGAGATAGGGTGAGAAGCTCAGTCACTCGGGAGGAACTCGGAGTAGAGCCGCTGCTCCTCCACATCGAGAGGGGACAGCTGAGGTGGCTCGGGCATCTGTTCCAAGACCAAGGACACGCTGGAGGGACTATGTCTCCCGGCTGGCCTTGGAACGCCTCGGTGTCCCCCCGGAAGAGCTAGAGGAAGTGTCTAGGGAGAGGGAAGTCTGGGCATCTCTGCTTAGACTGCTGCCCCCGCGACCCGGCCCCGGATAAGCGGAAGAAGATGGATGGATGGATGGAAGTTAATATGACTTTCGCAAGTCTTGCGAAACGTTGGAGAGGCTGCTTCGCGAGAGGTGCGTAGCGCATCACCCGCTTATAATTAGCACGCATTTAGTCGGAAGATGATGGCCGAAGCAGAGGAATATGTGTGTGAGCTACGGGAGGCAGATCACTCGTTGAATCAAGTTCAGTCTATGTTTTCACTCCAAGATGTCAAAAATAATAGTTTCATAACGTGTGTGCTGTGCACCAAAACGAACTGACATCTCAGCATACAAGAATTCCACCCTGAAAAAACATGTAGCGGAAAGTGTCACAATGATGCCTATATTTGAACACTATTAATGGCAATTTGGTAACTATGGGAAATTTTCCCTTATTGTAATACTATTTCACACTCTGTCCTAGTGTTTTCCTCATATGCGCTCTTGTGCAAGCATAATCGTTTGAATCCTCCAAACAACACACGTCCACAAACAAACGTTCACATCTGTACATTTACATACTGTATCCTTTTTTTCCACAAAACGAAACAAATTGAATAGCCTAATGTGACATCATGCATTTATACTCAAATATACTAAAAAGTGTAGAAAATACATACAAATAAAAACGGGATTGTATTTTATTCCTACCTAAAGAATATATATATATATATATATATATATATATATATATATATATATATATATATATATATATATATATATATATATATACATGACTAAACCATGAACAGCTTGATTTTTATTAACTAATGTTAACAAAGATTAACTAATGCTAATGTTCATGGTTAGTTTCATCTAATAATTTTTTCCTCTTTGTAGCGCGTGGCTCGGGTTCTAGATTTCACCACTTCAGACTATGGACCAGACTCAGAAGATTTTCGGATCGACTCGCTGAAGCAAAACTAGCAAAATCTACAGTAATAATAATTTCAAATGAATAAATCACTCAGACTACTGGACTGCAATTAATTAAATAAAAGGTAAGTATATTTTCTCTCTTTGTTGGTTGTTAGAAGAATTATAGAAATTAAATAAAACAATTAAATGACAGAAATATGCAGTATTTCAATTAAATGACATATACCAGAAAAAAACACAATCAAAATTTCCCAATGTCACTTTTCTAAATCTCAACCTCCATATTTCAATTTCAGATTAAACAATAGTCTCAATTGCAAAAATAAGAAATAAGAATGTTCATCAAAATGAAAACAGTTCAGTCCATGAAGAAGAAAAAAAACTTGAATTCTTGTCTTCAGGAAATCCAGGTGAATTGGAAAATATGCAATGTGTGTAGTTCTGTCCTACCCACTCAGAAACTTTGTTTCTCACAACACTTTTTACAGGTTTCCAGGGACGAAGTGATGGGATGGCTCGCCAGTCCAACCAGGGATGGGGAATCCACAGCAGGACAGAAAAATTCCGGAACGGAACGGAATCTCAGCAGCAATTCAGGAACTCTCAACAGAGAATTTAGATCAAAGGGGGAAAAATACACCAAAACAAAAAAAACCCGGCCAAGGAGAAATATAAATCAAGAAGCAAAAGAAAAGCAATTCTCCACAGGAAAGATTAGAAATTCTCCTATTGCTTCAGTATGGGTTTTGCACGGTGCGTTCAGTTTTCACAAAGCACTTCTCACACGTGAGCTAATAACTCAAATCTACTGTGCTTATTAATAATTTATTGCTAAATTATCACTGTTTATTATTTCTTAACTCACTCAATTGATTTAATATCACTCGTGTCATTCACAATCTCTCTGATCTCCGGTCTCGTCTCTTGATACCGATCTTTTTCTGGAAACTTTTCTCAACCGAGGGCGGAGCTAACCTTTCACCCCACCAATCAGAAATTCATTCCGAAACTTTTTCTATTCTTTGAATTATTTATAATAAAATACAATTTATTTCTTATTCTTCAATTACTATTTGTTTCATAGCGATATGAATAAACCAATACTAATTATAAATACTAGTGACCCAAATAGTGCACTGGGTTACATCTTACTCAAGTAAATATTACGATTGTTACTTTTACTTTTACTTGAGTAAATATTTTCGTAAGTACTTGTACTTTTACTTGAGTACAGATTTTGGCTACTCTACCCACCTCTGCGGATCAGTACTCGGTATCGGCCGATACCCTGAGCCCAGGTATTGGAATCGGTATCGGGAAGGGAAAAAGAGTATCGGAACATCTCTAATAATGTTATGAGATTAATTATTTAAATATAATATTTTTAATATAGGAAAAAATTAGATCAGGAAGGGGGGTTAAATAAATTATACTTTTAATTATGAAATTAAAACCGCTAGTAGGTGGCGGCAAATTACTGTCTTAATGAATGAGTCATAGGCCCCATTTACACTGCATGGTTCAAGTGACCCAATTCCGATTTTTTCCTCTCATGTGGCACAGATCGGATATGACATGTGAACGTGTAAGCAGGAAAAAAACGCATGAATTCAGGGGGACATTAACGTTACAGGTAAGGATAAACTTACGTTTTTTTTTCTTTGCATATATTAGCAAGCATATTAAGTTGTTACACCAATTGCCAGATTAGAAAAGTGTATATATTGTTTTATCATACAGCATTCAATACAACGCGTAATGTTGTGACCAGCCAGCTATAATCACTACAAAGTATGATAGCTAACATGACTTTCTAATCTGATGAATGCTACAATAGTATAGATAATATGCAATAGGCTAGTACTTCAGTTGTCTATTAAATTACATTATTTGTCATCATACATTGACTTAACTGTTAGTAATACTACTTTAGAGTAATTTCTAATATATTTAGTTCATATTAGCCACTATTTTTATTACAAGTAAACATTTGTCCTGAAACAGATGATCCCCCTGACACACCACAGACCGCCTCGAATGAGAGCAGTGGTTCATCCAACACTTCCTTCAGTGAGACAGCCTCATCCAGTGTGAGCACCACAGAAGTCTCTACAAGGGCCTTAAAACCAACACCTAGTTCAAACCAACAGGAGCGTAATTTAACTGGTAGGTTTAATAGTCATTTGTATTAACTTAATTATTATTATTTTTTTTGTGTGTGTAAATGACATCCTTTATATTGGTAAATCATATAGTACTCAATAAACACATAACTCACTAAGTAAAAACTTTTAACAGGTGCACCTACCACACCCGAGGAAGCGAAAAAATAATATTGAATCCACAATGGATATTTTTGCAAAGACATTCAAAGAAGCCCTCAGCCAGGCAGACGATACTGAGCTACAGCTGAAACTTCAGGCAGCCCAGCACGCCCATTAATTAAAAATGATGACAATGTTTACACATTTTCTTGCAGGAAGACAACCAAACCAGCTACACCCTCACCCAGGCCATGCCACTGGGTCAAGCTATTACCCAGATCAGGTTAACCCACCTAGGTTTGGCCAAGATTATTCCTACTCTGGTCCCTTTACCCAGGATCACACACGCCCACACTTCTCTCAAAATGATGGCCACCCCTGTCCCCCTTTTTACCAGGATTATGTCTCTGCTGGTCCCTTTCACTATTCATACCCTCCATTCTTTTCAACCGACCGTACACCCCTCCTTCCTCCTGATACCCCACCTCCAAAAACCTTCACTAGCCTTCAACCTCCACCCTCTCAACAGGGCCGCATTGTCTCTAAGCCAGTCAGTTCCCCCCCAGCCAAATCCAAACATCCCAGAGTTCCAATTTTCATCACCCCCGCCATTAGAGGATGACTAGTCATTATCTCACGTTTTTCTAGTGTTTTCAGGGTTACTACAATGTCAAGTTCAGACTAACCTTTAGTTCATTTAAATTTCAGGAGAACATTTTCTTATTGTAATGTTTATTACATTGTTGTGATGTTCAGTCACATTTAAATTCAGTGTATCCTTAAAAGACTTTTTGAAAGGCTGGGTTGGATATTTATGTTCAGAATATATGTCTATGTATATTTCATATCATATATATATATATATATAATGTGACGAGCGTCCTCAGAGGAGTCAGCGTCGCCCTGGCAACAGACACAAAACACCTGCACGTCCTTACCGCGGGCTGATCGGTCACAGCTGCACCTCATCAGAGCACAGCCACAAAAGCAGCACACGCTGAGCAGACAGACAGACTCTGGTCTCGAGCTGAATGAATCGCTGGTATAACCTTTCTCTCTGTTCTCCCCAGAAAGCAGCGAGTGACCGACAGCCCACCACTTTGGAGCACGTTTGGACACCCACTTTCGTTTGGATTGAACACTGTAGAGCACTTGGAGCACCAGCCATCACACACAGGCTCACCGACTTCCAGCACCGTTTTGTTTATCACTGTAAATAAAATCCACTCTCCGGGGCCTTTTCACTAAGCCTGCCTTGTCGAGTGATTCTTCACCCCGTGACAATATATACACACTGGGAAATGTTACATGTTTGAATACTGCTAAAATACAGTTAAAATAAATACAAGTTCAGCATGAGAAATTGTCTTATCTTTTATTACATTGTTTATACTGTAATTACCATTCAGCAAAGTATTGGGTCAGTGCCTCCCTGATTTGTAGTGGCTGGGTGTCTGCACTGCAAACTGGGTCAACAGCCTCTTCTGGTACGTCAGGAGGTCCAGCTGCACTAGAATCTTCACTGTAGGCCTCATTGTGTTTTTCACAGATGTTATGCAGTGTGCAGCATGTGGAGATAATTGTGGGGAACAGTGATATTGTAACGAAAGTCCACTGAAGGCAAGTTGTAGTAGTGAACCCAAATGCAGCCTTTATTATAACCAAAGTGTGAGCAGGAACACAATAGACTTCAACTTGATATGACCAAGAACTCACCCACAGCAGTGTTACACTTACAATACTCGACCAGGACACATGGCAAACACAAGGGCTAAATACACAAATACTAATGACAAGACAAGGGACACCTGTGAGCAATGATGAGACAATTAGCCAATGACATGACAACACATGAGGGCATGGGAATCACATGACAAAAACCAGGAAGTGCATGACAAGACAAAACATGACTGTGAACATCACAAACTGAAAACATGAAACATGAACATGAACCGTCACCAAAACACCCTGTGAGAGATATGTCCACATCTAGACGTTTTGCAAGACACCTCCACCGACCTTTTAATCTCCCGAAAGCACACTCTACCGTTATTCTAGCCCTGCTTAGTCTTTTGTTAAAATGACGCTGGTATTCTTGTCAGATTCCCAGTCTCCGGGTACCCCTTCATTAGCCAGGACCGAAGTGGGTAAGCTGGGTCCCCCAACAGCATGATTGGCACTTGTGTGCCCTGGATCTCCTCAGTGGTCTTTGGTCAAGAAAATATATTAAAAAGATACACATATATATAAATAGATATAAACAGATATGACTGCTCTTACTGAAGATAAATACTTTGATAATGACATTACTATGTAAATCAAAGTATAGGTTTTCAGTTAAATAATAAGCCTACACGTCAGCATCATTTATAAGTATCGTTTATGTACACACCTACATATACTATAAATATTATAACTAACACCTTGAAGGCTGAATTTCAATTTACATGAAAACATAACTAACTTTTGGAAATAGGACTTCACTTTCTGCCTTCTCGTAGATTACAGAATTCCGAAGAACCCTGGAGTCATGGACACTTCCTGGTCATCCTATGTTGATGTTTGTGAAACTGTTGTGGTGGAGGTATTGCTCATTATTACAGAGAAAAACACGACACATGAGTAAAGACAGTAAAAAAGCAAGAGACACGTCCTTACCAGTATTTGTGGTCCACGACTGCTCGTAAAATTACTGAATGCCACCCCTTGCGATTAAAATAATAATAATGAGTGGTTCTCAGGTGGAGCGATGATCGGGATATGACTCCCGTCAATAGCTCCAGCACACTGATGGAAACCCCAGCGATTCTTGAATCCAAGAAGGATGGTTTGGAGCTCCTCACCTTCCGGCAGCTTGATGTACTCGCGCATCATCTCATCTCGTATGGCATGGGAAAACTCACAGACTATTAGGCATACTGATGCATCACTTATGCCAAACAGATGTGCCAGTGTTCGATAACCAGCACCTGTTACAAGCCACCACAATCCAACGCCAATGCGCTTCTGCACCGAGATTGCCTGGCGAAATGCTGTGTCCTCGTAAAAACAGCGACAACCGCTCACATGACATATCAAACGTTTCTCGTTTCATACGGAAGTTGCTGACCCACTCTTCCTGACCCCAGGTTCCAACAACTCATTCCCACCAGTCTTGAGATCTTTGCCGCACCCACACATTCCTCTGAAACGTTGTTGCTGTGATAATCACTAAATTTGCCCAGGGTGTAACAAGGGTTCTCCTCTTTTTTCTCCGCCTTACGAGTGCACTGTTTTGCTGACCTTTAAATATAGTGTGGAAAGCAAAACACATAATCAATTCTTCTGCATCCATTGCGTCCATTGCATATTGCGATATATTTAGGCTACTTCCTGTTCCGGGTCAGAACGTCTTGGGCTGTTTCGCCAGTGTATAGTGTAAATGCAAATATTGGATACGGGTCGCTTTTAAAAGATGATGTAAGCGGGTCGTCAAAAAAATCGGATGTAGTCACCAAATCGGAATTATGCATCAAGATCTGCAGTGTAAATGCGGCCTTAGAAGCATTCATTCAAATGATTTGTTCAAAATGGCTGATTCATTCTGAGATGCGTAACTCTTTTCCTGTGGCTTGTTTGGAACTATTGTTGGAGAAATAAAATCAATATCCAAGCTAATATTCTGGAAATACATACATTATAATTATAAAATTAACTCAGTAGAATGCAGGTGCTGACACTGTGGTAGATCTGTAAGCAAGCATCAATGCCTTGAACTTGATGCGAGCAGTGAGTGTTAGCCAGTGCAGACAGATGAAGAGAGGTGTGAAGTAGGCCCTTTTGGGCTCATTGAAGACAAGACTTGCAGCAGCATTCTGAATCATTTGTAGAGGTTTGATTGCGCATGATGGAAGTCCAGCCAGAAGAGCATTCTGTTGTCAAGCCTAGAAATGACCAGTGACTGACAGTAATACAGTCTCGGTTGAGTGGTCATTCTTGAAACCAGATTGGTTGACATCCAGCTGGTTATTCTTTAAGAGGAAAGATGGAAAATGAAGCTTATGCGCAAGTTCTGGCAGGAAGATTCAATGTTACGTCACTTATGACATTCAGACCTATCCAATCAAGTCATAATTCTCAGAGTATAAAAGATCGGTAATTAACACATGTCTGAGTTCACAGATGCTGACGCCAGCATTACAGTTGACGAACCGGACGTTCCGTAGCGGTCGATCGCTGGTCCTATTATAGAATTAATAATGTGCAATACAGTGGCGTTCAAAGTCCATGTCAGGCTATCATTCCGTTCATTGGGCTGTCGCAGCAACAGTCACGCGTTTAGATCCGAAACAATCACTTTCAATGGAGGACTATCTGGGCATGTTATCAAAGACACGGCTGTGATCTTCATCATCATTCTGGCGTCATCACTTAATCAGCATTCATCACAGTGATATGTATATGATTATGCATTTCCGATATCGATCGGGTGTAGTATTTTACTCTCTCAAATTGTCGCAAGCATGCATGCACAAGACGCACACCTGCTTGTGCAACGTTGCTCGTTATCGCTTGCTCGTGTTGTAAACTATCCACAGTGCCTCGTAAATGATTCGCATGACACCGGTTACCGTTAATGATTGTATTTTGTTTAGAAAAGCTGAAACAGAACAGCTGGCACAACCTCTCAGGAGCACAACCTCTCCCTCAACGTCAGCAAGACCAAGGAGCTGGTGGTCGACTTCAGGAGGAATGAGAGAGAACACCGCCCCATCACCATCAATGGAGCACCGGTGGAGAGAGTCAGCAGCTTCAAGTTCCTCGGTGTCCACATCACAGAGGAACTCTCATGGTCCGTCCACACCGAGGCCGTTGTGAAGAAGGCTCATCAGCGCCTTTTCTTCCTGCGACGACTGAGGAGGTTTGGAATGAACCGCCACATCCTCACACGCTTCTACAGCAGCACCATCGAGAGCCTGCTGACTGGCTGCATCACCACCTGGTACGGCAACAGTACCGCCCGCAACCGCAAAGCCCTGCAAAGGGTAGTGCGCACGGCCAGCTGCATCATCGGAGGTGAGCTTCCCTCCCTCCAGGACATTTATGCCAGGCGGTGTGTGAAGAGAGCTCAGAGGATCATCAGAGACTCTAGCCACCCGAACCATGGGCTGCTCTCACTGCTGCCATCAGGCAGGCGGTACCGCAGCATCAGAACACGCACCAGCCGACTCCAGAACAGCTTCTTCCCACAAGTAATTCGACTCCTTAACTCTTGATCCATCAGGATCATAACACACACTGACAGAATATCACTCAGCACAACCCACTGTAGATACACACACATTATATACACATTTATTTATCATATAGCAGCTATTGTACATTGGATCTCTACTGTGAATAATATTGTATACTGTACATTGTATATTATTATTATTATAGCTTAATGTATACTGTTTAATGTATGTTTAATGTATATTGTGTAAGTATATGTATATCAAATCAAATCAAATCACTTTATTTGTCACACAACCATATACACAAGTGCAACAGCAGGTGAAATTCTTAGGTGCAGTTCCGAGCAACATGGTAGTCACGACATGACATGTACAACATTTAAAGCAGCATCAGATTACACATCTGATGCGCCCACAATTACTCACAGCACGGTAAAACTCTACAATAAACAATAAATAATTTACACAATGTGAGTGTAGTTCTCACAGCTTTAAACAATATACACATACTTACAATATACTGTCACGGGGCGAGGAATCACACGACAAGGCAGCTTGAGTGAAAAGGCCCCGGAGGGTGGATTTTAATGACAGTGCTCGTGATAACGGTGAAAACAGTTAGTGAGCCGGTGTGTGATGGCTGGTGAATCCTCGTCCCGTGTGGTGCTCGATCCTGGTGAAAGTGGGTGTCCCAAACGTGCTCCAGTGAAGTGGGCTGTCGGTCACTCGCTGCTTTCTAGGAGAACAAAGAGAGAGGTTAGTCCAGCAGTACATTCAGCTCGAGACCAGAGTCTGTCTGACTGCTCATCCGTAGCCGCTTATATGTCTCTGAGCTGATGGGGTGCAGCTGTGACCGATCAGCCCATGGTGATGATGTGCAGGTGTGTTGTTGCCAGGGCGACGCTGATTCCTCTGGGTGGACTCGTCACATTCCCCCCCCCTAAGCGTTGTTCTGGTCCTGCGAACATATGGAGACAGTAGGGGTGAAACAAAGGGAGGGTGGGGAATGACCCCTGACAGACCTGCATAAGCTGTCCATATCCTTGAGAGGCCGTCGGCGTTCGCGTTGGCGGCCCCGGCCCGATGACGTACCTCAAAGTGGAAGTCCTGGAGCGCTAGGAACCAGCGAGTCACCCTGGCGTTGGTGTCCTTGGCGCGGGCCATCCATTGAAGGGGCGCATGGTCGGTGACCAGGGTGAACTTGCGGCCTAACAGATAGTACCTTAGCTCCAGGACTGCCCACTTGATGGCCAGGGCCTCCCTCTCGACGGCGGCGTACCTCGTCTCAGCCGGGGACAGCTTCCTGCTGATGTAGATGACCGGATGCTCCTCGCCTTCCTGGATTTGCGACAGGACGGCTCCCAGTCCTGTGTCGGAAGCATCCGTCTGCAGCAGGAAGGGGCAACCGAAGTCTGGAGCGCGGAGTACCGGCGACGACGTCAGGGCTGTCTTGACCCGGGCGAAAGCCTCCTCGAGGGCTGGGGTCCAACAGACTTTCTCCGGCTGCCCCTTCCTGGTCAGGTCTGTCAGGGTGGCGGCTATAGAGGAGAAGTTGGGGATAAAACATCGGTAATACCCTGCCAACCCCAAAAAGGCCCGTACCTGGGTCTTCGTCTGCGGTCTTGGGGCGGAGTTGATGGCCTCGACTTTCTTTTCCTGGGGCTGGATGAGGCCCCTTCCGACTCGGAAACCCAGGTACTTGGCCTCGGAGAGGGCGAGGTGACACTTGCGGGGGTTGGCAGTGAGTCCAGCCCGCCGGAGCTCCGAAAGCACCCTCCGCAGACGTTCCAGGTGGTCTCCCCATGCCTCGGAATGGATGACGACATCATCAATGTAGGCCGCCGCGTAGGCCTGGTGGGGCCTTAGGATGATGTCCATCATCCGCTGGAAGGTCGCTGGGGCCCCGTGGAGGCCGAAGGGAAGGGTCCGGTACTGCCAGTGGCCACTGGGGGTCGAGAAAGCAGTCTTGGGTTTAGCGGATTCAGAGAGTGGTACCTGCCAATAGCCTTTGGTGAGGTCCAAGGTGCTGATGTACCGGGCCCTTCACAGTCGATCCAGCAGCTCGTCGACCCGAGGCATGGGGTACCCGTCGAATTCGGAGACTTCGTTCAGGCGTCGGAAGTCGTTGCAAAAGCGGAGGGTGCCATCCGGCTTTGGGACCATCACGATGGGGCTGGACCACGGGCTCCGGGATGGTTCGATTACCCCCAACTTCAGCATTTGTTGAATCTCTTCCTCAATAGCCTGCCGACGAGCCTCCGGGACACGGTAGGGCCGTTGCCTGACGATGACTCCTGGCGGTGTTCTGACGTCATGTTGGACCACGTTGGTCTGCCCGGGCTGGGTCGAGAACACATCCTGGAACTGACTGACCAGGTGCTGCAGTTCTGCCTTCTGGGCAGCCGAAAGATGGGGGTTGACGTCTACAACCACGGGATCGGTGATGCTTAGGGCCGCCACCTGGTCCCGGGTCCCCACCCACTTCTTCAGGAGGTTGATGTGATAGAGTTGCTCTGTCTGGCGTCGTCCCGGCTGTCTCAGGCGGTACGTGACTGACCCAATCTTCTCAATCACGGTATACGGACCCTTCCAGGTGGCCAGGAACTTGCAGGCAGAGCTGGGGACCAGGACCATGACGCGGTCTCCCGGCTGGAACTCCCGTGGTTGGGCTGCCCGGTCATAACGGCGTTGTTGCGCTTGTTGAGCCTTGCTGAGGTGTTCCCGGACTAATGGCATCACCCGGTCGATCCGTTCCCTCATCTGGCGGACGTGCTTGATGAGGGTGCGATGAGGGGCAGGCTGCTGCTCCCAAGCTTCTCGGGCGATGTCCAGGAGCCCTCGTGGTTGGCGGCCGAAGAGAAGCTCGAAGGGGGTGCAGCCAGTTGAGGCCTGGGGTACTTCGCGGATCCCGAAGAGCACATAAGGAATCATGAGGTCCCAATCCCGCTTATCCTCCGCCGCCACACGTCTCAGCATCTGCTTGAGGGTCTGGTTGAACCCTTCTACAAGCCCGTCCGTTTGTGGGTGGTAGACTGTGGTCCTCAACTGCTTCACCCGCAGCAGCCTGCAGAGATCTGCCATTAGCCGGGACATGAACGGAGTACCCTGGTCAGTCAGTATCTCCGTTGGTATGCCCACCCGGCTGGCCAGCAGGAACAGCTCCTGGGCGATGTTCTTCGTGGTGGCCTTGCGGAGGGGAATCGCTTCGGGGTACCGGGTGGCATAATCGACGATGACCAGGATGTGCTCGTGGCCACGGGCAGACTTTGGCAACGGCCCCACTATGTCCATCCCAATCCGCTCGAAGGGCACCTCGATGATGGGCAGCGGAATGAGTGGGCTGGGGGGAGGAGTCCTGGGCGACGTGACTTGGCAGGTCGGGCAGGCCTGGCAGAACCTCTTCACCTCGGCCTCCAGCCCAGGCCAGTGGAACCGGTCGCGGATGCGTTGGGTGGTGTTAGCTGCCCCGAGGTGACCTGCCATAGGATGGGAATGGGCCAGCTCCAGGATGGTTTCGGTCTTGGTCCGAGGAACAACTAACAATTTTTTCTCCTCCCCCCTCCGCTGTGCGACACAGTATAGCAGGCCATTCTCAACGACAAAATGCGGGAGAGGATGGGGCCGTGGGAGGACGTCTTTCCCGTCGATGATCCGCACTTGGGACCAGCAGTGCTTCAGGCGATCGTCCTCCCGTTGTTCCTTGGCGAACGAGCCCCCTCCGGCAGCCTGCTGATACACATCAAGAAATGGATTAGTGGATTGGGAGGGGGACTCACCATCTCTCCCGCTGTCGGATGTTAGAAGGGCTGGTCGGCGGCGGGGTCCACGCGGCCGTCTCCGTCTTCGACGGTTCCCCTCCCGGCTGGCAGGCTGAGTGGCGGCTGTGAGCAGGGCGTTGAAGCCCGGCCAGTCTCTACCCAGCAGTACGGCCACCGGAAGGTCCTCGACCACGCCAACTTCCACCGGCCAGGTGCCTTTGGGCGATGAGATGGTGACTCGACGGGTCGGCACTTGGCGAGTGTCTCCGTGCACACAGGTGATGGGGAGGAAGCTCTTCTCGCCTCCTCGGGGCCCACACAACCCTGGCTGGATGAGGGTGACCGTACTGCCGGAGTCCAGCAGGGCTCTGAAGTGTCTCCCGTCGATCACCACGTCTGCTTCCGGGGCTCCCGATGGCATCCGCTGGTGGACGATGCAGCCTGCCAGCCACGCACGCGGAGGCGGCATGGATTCGGCGCTGGGCATGGGCTCGTCTCGCGGCGGGGGAACCGTTGGCCTGCCTACTGGTCGCGGGCGCCTTCAAGCGGCCGTCGCTCCTGGACCACCCTCCGGGGGAACGGCAACACTCGCTCCCCTGCCTCACGGTGGTGGAT
Source organism: Romanogobio albipinnatus (assembly GCA_023566225.1). Lineage (NCBI taxonomy): Eukaryota > Metazoa > Chordata > Actinopteri > Cypriniformes > Gobionidae > Romanogobio > Romanogobio albipinnatus. Next base: position 43,019,344 of record CM042241.1, on the reverse strand, counting down.
GGCATCCGCCAGCTCGATCGCCTCCACGAGTTCCGCGGTGTTGGATGGGTTTCTCATACCGACCGCCTGCCGGATGGAACGGGGAAGAGCACGGAGGAGGCGATCGACCACCACCCGTTCCGCTACCTGAGCCGCCGTGGGACTTCCTTCCATCAGCCAATGGTGAGCGATGCGTTTGAGTTCGGCGGCTTGGGCACGGGCTGGCACCCGGGGCTTGAATTCCCATTCATGAAACTGCTGGGCGGCACAGATGGATGAGAGTCCCAACCTCGCTAGGATTTCACGCTTGACTTCGCCATAATCCTCAGCGATCGCACGGGGAAGTGAAAAATAAGCCCGCTGGGCTTCTCCAGTGAGTAGTGGTGCCAGCGCGCGTGCCCAATCGCCCTCTGGCCACTCCTCACTTTGCGCAGTCGTTTCAAAGACCTGCAGGAAAGCCTCCACGTCATCATCCGCCGTCATCTTCGGCAGCAGGCGGGTGGCTTGGGCACGCGGATCAGGTAGCGGAATGCGCTGGGCGGCGGCAAGACGGATGGCGGTAAGTTCATCTTCCGTCCTGCCCTGGCGGGTGGCGAGATGTTCCGCGATTTGTTGCTGGCGGATGCTCACCTCCGTGAGGCGCTGCAACACTTCCTCCATCTTCGGGGAGCGAGCGCGCTACTTCCGGGTCCTGGCGTGCAGAAACAAAACAAACAGAGAAGATTAGGATTTGGGTGCGGTGAACTTGTCGGTGATTCCTCACGCTTCTGCCCGCATTCTCCACCAATGTCACGGGGCGAGGAATCACACGACAAGGCAGCTTGAGTGAAAAGGCCCCAGAGGGTGGATTTTAATGACAGTGCTCGTGATAACGGTGAAAACAGTTAGTGAGCCGGTGTGTGATGGCTGGTGAATCCTCGTCCCGTGTGGTGCTCGATCCTGGTGAAAGTGGGTGTCCCAAACGTGCTCCAGTGAAGTGGGCTGTCGGTCACTCGCTGCTTTCTAGGAGAACAAAGAGAGAGGTTAGTCCAGCAGTACATTCAGCTCGAGACCAGAGTCTGTCTGACTGCTCATCCGTAGCCGCTTATATGTCTCTGAGCTGATGGGGTGCAGCTGTGACCGATCAGCCCATGGTGATGATGTGCAGGTGTGTTGTTGCCAGGGCGACGCTGATTCCTCTGGGTGGACTCGTCACAATACATATACTTTAAACAATATACACTAAACATACATTAAACAGTATACATTAAGCTATAATAATAATAATAATAATATACAATGTACAGTATACATTATTATTCACAGTAGAGATCCAATGTACAATAGGTGCTATATGATAAATGATAAATAATAAATTATAAATAAATGTGTATATAGTGTGTGTGTATTAGAGCTGCAACTAACGATTATTTTTTCTGTCGACTAATCTAACGATTATTTTTTTCGATTAGTCGACTAATCTAACGATTATTTTTCCAGATTAATCTTATTATTCTTTTTTACTGATTATTGTATTTCAAAGAGGGTAGTGAATTTGTATATTATTTTAACATGAAATCAATGAATGATGACAATATTAATTGTATTTCAGGAAGGGTAGTGTACATAGTATGCCATTTTATAATGAAATATATGAACACAAGAAGCTTTTTAAACATAATATATAATGATACTATTCATCATAAAATGTATACAGAGTAGGCCTAATTAGGAAAAGTTGTTTACTATAGTAGTTGAGTATGATTTACTTATTGATTTGTGTCAGTAGTAAACGAAAATGCACTTGTATTTATCTGCAAAAGGTTCACATACAGGAGCTTTCAGCATAGTGTTAATGTATAACTAGTCGTCTATTTTGAAGATACATGTGCATAAACAACGACTAAAGCTGCCAGAAGTTTTTGCCCAAACTTCAAAGACACATTTAAATGATTAAAGCTAGAGGCATATCTTAACTGTAATGTTACTTTAATCATGTAAACTACCTATATACAGCAAGTTATTATGCATATGTGTTTGGGACAGAGCGGAACCAGGTCGCATTAACAGGAGATATATGCAGCCCATAATAAATAAAAGCACGAGACGTACTGGGGTCGGAGAAGAACCCAGGAAAATGTGACCGTCTGTTGCAATACACGCGTGGCGCGTTCAGCTGCGCGAGAGAACACTGGCAGCAGGGTTGCCAGGTTTACACAACAAAACCCACCCATTCGTTACTCAAAACTAGCCCAAAACAAGCCCAATCGCGTTTCGGGGAGGTTATCTGGTAAACATCGCGTTCGGGGGGTTAAATATGTGTGTTTTTTTGCTTCAACCCGCGGACATGAGACACAGCCCGCGGCAACAGTGTAGAAGTAGCCCAATTCCGCGGAAAAAAGCGGACTTGGCAACACTGACTGCAGTGTGAAAGCTCCCGCTCTCCACGCGCACAGCTCCTGCTCTGCCACCGCGTGCAGTGTGAAACCGGCGTTACAGAGCGAACAAAGCACAGTTTTATTCGGCTTCTGTTTAAAGTACTCCCACACTTTTGAATGTCGCGGTCTGGCTTTATATGATAAATGATCATTTTCACTATGCCCGGGAGCAGAAGCTGCCATTATTCTAGATCTTCTGTTCCATTCTAGAACGTAAATAATGTGCCGCCGACGCGTCGACGCATTTCACGCACGTCGACGTATTTTCGTAGTCGACGTCATCGACGACGTTGACGCGTCGTTGCAGCCCTAGTGTGTATCTACAGTGGGTTGTGCTGAGTGATATTCTGTCAGTGTGTGTTATGATCCTGATGGATCAAGAGTTGAGGAGTCTAATTGCTTGTGGGAAGAAGCTGTTCTGGAGTCGGCTGGTGCGTGTTCTGATGCTGCGGTACCGCCTGCCTGATGGCAGCAGTGAGAGCAGCCCATAGCTCGGGTGGCTAGAGTCTCTGATGATCCTCTGAGCTCTCTTCACACACCGCCTGGCGTAAATGTCCTGGAGGGAGGGTAGCTCACCTCCGATGATGCAGCTGGCCGTGCGCACTACCCTTTGCAGGGCTTTGCGGCTGCGGGCGTTACTGTTGCCGTACCAGGTGGTGATGCAGCCAGTCAGCAGGCTCTCTATGGTGCTGCTGTAGAAGCGTGTGAGGATGTGGCGGTTCATTCCAAACCTCCTCAGCCGTCGCAGGAAGAAAAGGCGCTGATGAGCCTTCTTCACAACGGCCTCGGTGTGGACGGACCATGAAAGTTCCTCTGTGATGTGGACACCGAGGAACTTGAAGCTGCTGACTCTCTCCACCGGTGCTCCATCGATGGTGATGGGGTGGTGTTCTCTCTTATTCCTCCTGAAGTCGACCACCAGCTCCTTGGTCTTGCTGACGTTGAGGGAGAGGTTGTGCTCCTGACACCATCGTGTCAGAGTGTGCACCTCCTCTCTGTAGGCCGTTTCATCATTGTCAGTGATGAGACCTACCACCGTCGTATCGTCAGCAAACTTGATGATGGTATTGGAGCTGTGGATTGCCACACAGTCATGTGTGTACAAGGAGTACAGGAGTGGGCTGAGAACACAGCCCTGAGGGGCTCCAGTGTTGAGAGTCAGTGATGAGGAGATGTTACTGCCCATTCTGACCACCTGGCGTCTGTTTGACAGGAAGTCCAGGATCCAGCTGCATAGCAAGCTGTTTAAGCCTAGAGCCCGGAGTTTCACGTCAAGTATGGAGGGCACAATGGTGTTGAATGCTGAGCTGTAGTCTACAAACAGCATTCTCGTGAAGTTTTAGTAACTAATTTCGGGAGGAGCACGTCCAGATAATTAAACCTTCTAAATAATGGAGCACGCCAGATAATGTAATCTAATCAAACCAAAGTGGAGCACGCCCAGATAATTAAAACCTAATTAAACACGAGTGGAGCATACTGAACTAATCAATTCAATCAACAACAGGAGGAGTGTTTATATACAGCCGACTCACCTTCCTTTCGTTGACAGTTTCTTAGCATTGTTGGTCTGACCGTCTGCTACTATGTCACAAATCCAATCATCCTCCTCTGACCAGGAAACCAGCTCTCCTCGGGACCCTCCGCCACAATCTGCCGTCCTAGGCCCACTCCTCCGCCGCCGGATGCCGCACCCGAGCACCAGGCTTCTCAGCGCGGCCGCCTGCCTGCTCGATCGGCCTCACGCTCACCAAGACGCCGAGGCCAACCCTCGCCTCCACCGGCGAGACAGCCAACTTCCTCTCCGGCCTCCTCTTACATCTCGGCCGTCCCGACGATCCCAGCTATCGGGAAGTGGACGGTAGCAGGTCTGAGGCAAGCGCTGGAAAACTCCGACGCGCAGTTCTCGCGGAAATTGAACAAAGCAGAACTGTACAGCCTTTACGTCAGCTTGCAGCCAGCCTACCGCTCTCCTAAGCCCACTTCAGCCTACAGCAGGCAGAATAGAGCTTGCAGGGCTCAGGATTCACCCCGTTCGACACCTTCTCCTCTCCGTACAAGATCTGGCGCGATTCGAGTGAGGAGCCGCAGCAACAGGCCTTCAGCGAGCCTGGGACGCGCTCCAGACTCTACCGCGTCAAGGCCTCATCGGCTTGCACCCGAGGACCAACCTCGCACCGTGGCTTCTCCCGCTGTAGCGACGCTTGTGGCTGGGCCTGCCGGCCTGCCTCCAGCCTCTTAGCTCGCTCCTCCAACAGTTATTAACCCTTTTCATTTTCAGTGGCCTCCAGCTCCCACTGCAGATGCTAGCGCGAGCTTGCTAGCAGTCCAAGCTCAAAATCAACAACAGTCCTTTCCAACACTCGCTAACACTTCTTCTTTTCAGTGGCCTGCAGCTCCCACCGCAGTTGCTAGCGTGAGCTTGCTAGCAGTCCAAGCTCAAAATCAACAACAGTCCTTTCCAACACTCGCTAACACTTCTTCTTTTCAGTGGCCTGCAGCTCCAGTAAACGCAACACCGGCCCTACCCGCAGCACAAGCTTCTATGTCTCACATGTATCCTCCTTTTTCTCATGCTCCCAACAACTTTTTCCTCCAAGCTCCAGAAGCAGCCCAGGCTCCTCTCTCTTCCAACCCCCTTCTGCAAACTAAATCTTCGTTTTCCCTCCTCACAGCAACACCGATGCCCGTCCCTTCTAACGCCGTTTCCTCTGAGCCGCCTCCAGTGGCGCAAAACATCCGGGCACAGATCCTGGCAGGTGTGGACATTGATTTGTCATATCTCCTCTCCATGTTCCCCGTGTCAGACACAAACCGCCAGATAGACTGCGGGGATATTTCAGTCACTTTACAAAACCCCAACCCACAATCATCCCGCTTACTTTCTTTTCCCGAATTTTCGATTGCTTTTTCCCGTTTCACAGATATAATTTGTTCAGTTTTTCCCCACAGGCGCCGCGAGCTAAATGATTATCTAGCCATCATAGCCGAGCTCGCGCTGTCCTATGGGGGAGGACATTTTTACACCTACCACAAACTCTTCGCTGCAAAATGTGCCGTGCGGCTTGCCCAGTGGAATCAGTGCGCTTACTGGGGCGCTCTCGTCACGGATCTCCATAGCAGAGTGTTCCTAGGCTGCAGGAACATTTCGTGCGCTGTTTGCAGGTCAGTGGCACATTCTACTACATCGTGTCCTCAGATTAACCCCCACCCCCCCCGCCCGGAGACAACCCAGGTTAGATCTACCAGTTATGTGCCACGACCTGCAACCTACTCAACAAACAACGATTTTAGAAGGGATCCCCCCCCGCTTCGAGGACAGGCAGTCCTGCAACAAATTTAATACAGGGAACTGCAGCAGACAGTGCTGTAAATTTTTGCATATCTGCAGTTTCTGTGGTGGTGCTCACGCACGATATGTATGCCCCGTGTTCAAATCACTGAATAAAAAACCAAATAACTACTTATCGACTCCTGTAAATATTTCTCGTCTGTCCATCGAATTGGCTCACCACCCGGACGTTGAATTTACGGATTATTTGCTGTCCGGCCTTGAACACGGCTTCATACCCGGCGTCGAATGCCCGCTTTCCCAGAATACCATCTGCAATAATCTCCAATCTGCTCTTGCTGAACCCGAAGTCGTAGACAACCTGATTAAAAAAGAAGTCGAGTCAGGTTTTATGATAGGCCCTTTTGACGATTCTCCCTTCAAAACTTTTCGCATTAGCCCCATCGGAGTGGCTACAAGAAAATTCTCGGGTAAAAAACGTCTTATAATCGATCTCTCAGCTCCGCACAATTCCCAGTTTCCGAGTATAAACAGCTTGATCCCTCTCGACGAATTCTCTCTCAAATACCATGACATAGATCAGGCAATCGATATGATTAAAATCGCAGGTCGAGGCGCTTGGCTTGCAAAACTCGACATCACTTCTGCTTTCAAAGTGATGCCCATTCATCCAGATTCATGGCACCTATTTGGGGTTCACTGGCACGAGAAGTTCTATTTTGCTGTACGCCTAACGTTCGGATGTAAAAGCAGCCCCAAGATTTTCGACATGCTTTCAGAAGCGGTTTGTTGGATTTTGTTGAACAATTATGCCATTCCTCACCTCATTCATCTGCTAGATGATTTTCTAATTATCTCGCCTCCCGACGCCATCCCGGCAGCACATATCCTTACCGTTTCAAACGTTTTTTCCGAACTCGGAATCCCCATTGCCCAGGAAAAAACCATGGGTCCTGCCACATCCATTGAGTTTCTCGGCATTAAATTGGATTCAAAAAACTTCCAAGCTTCATTACCAAAAGAAAAAAAAAATGAATAGGATAAACCAGTGGAATGGCCTGTCTTTCTTCTACAAAAATCTTGTTTCTTCCCCCGTTGACATCCAACTTTTTACAGATGCGGCTCCTTCAGTTGGCTTCGGGGTTTTTTTCCAGGGTCGCTGGTTCGCATCTCCTTGGCCACCATAGCTTCAGGACATGTCACAGTCCTCAGCGCTATTTGAGCTTTACCCTCTTGTTGTAGCGGCTTTTCTGTGGGGGAAAGAATGGACGGCTAGCAGCATATTAGTGCATTGCGACAACGAAGCGACAGTCCAGTGCATTAATAAAGGCCACTCTCATTCATTAGCCTTGATGCCCCTTCTAAGACGTCTCATCTGGATCTCAGCCTGTGATCAATTTATTATTCTTGCAAAACATGTCCCAGGGTCCGAAAATCTAATTGCTGACTCTCTGTCTCGTTTTCTGTTTCAGAAATTCAGGACATTGGCTCCAGAGGCGGATCAGTTCCCAACTCCAGTACCTCATTATTCAGAACTGATATTCCCTTAAACCACCCGCTAAAACCCCTCCTTGACGCATCGCTCAACAGCATCCTCCAAGCTGTTTCACCCAGGACTATACAATCCTATGTGACAGCGTGGAGATGTTTCAAATCTTTCCACCTTTCATATAGATTACAGTTTCCTGATTTCTCTCTCCTTGCAATCACCTCTTTCATCTCAACAATATTAAGGGCCTCCAAGTCGGGTCCATCAAAGGCTACCTGAGCGGCATCCAATTTTTCCATAAATTGATTTACGGCGCTCCCTCCCAAGAGATAAATAATTCTCAAACCTCCCTCCTGATCAAAGGGATTCAGCGATCACAGCCCACCCGCCCTGACAGCAGACAACCCATAACACTAGACATTCTCACAAAATGCATCCATACACTTCGTACAAATTACCAGCCCCTCGACACAGCCCGCACACTCGACACCATGTTTATTTTAGCTTTTTTCGGTTTTCTCAGATGCTCCGAAATCGCGATCACTTCCAAATTCGACCCAAAAATACACCCCACCATTTCGGACTTATCAGTACTCGATGGCGAAACCATATCATACTTAATCAAACGAAGCAAGACAGACCAAGCTAAAAAAGGTAATTCGATCTACATTTTCAACATCCCGTCTCCAATTCAACCATACCAAACCGTTCTTGCGTACCTCCAAATTAGGAAATTTCAGGCTAAATCTCCTTCTGAACCCCTTTTTTATAGACGCTTCCAACAAACCCATTACACGCTTCTGGTTCCAAAAACATCTCAAAACTGTTCTCCAGCAATCAGGTACCCCAGCGGAAAATTTTTCAAGTCATTCCTTTCGCATAGGGGCAGCAACAACAGCAGCGAAAAAAGGCCTCTCACAGCAGCAAATCCAAGCTCTTGGAAGATGGTCGTCAGATGCTTTCCAAAGCTACATCAGGACCGACCGGTTCCACATCAGGAAAGCTCATCAAACCCTTATTTTATAACCCTAGACTTACATATATTTTAACCCTTTCTTCCATCTGGCAAGGCTCAACCATCCACTATCCATATTTTCTTTCTCTGTCCAGCGAGGGCCCTCCTGGACATACCTCTATGCTTTACCTTCCACCCGTCTGCCAGCGAGGCTACCCATCCGATCGCCGTGAGTCTCGATCTCCCGTCGGATGCCGTGAGAGCTCTCCTGCCGGGCCGGGTGTTTCACATCTCTTTCACCGTACCGTTGACCGATTTTGTTGCTCCCTCTTTTCCGGCCGGTAGGGTTCTTTCTCGTCTGTTGCAGTGAGCCGGGCCCCCCTCAGACGCCGCAAGAGCTTTCCCAATCGGTAATTTGAGGATGCTCCTCATTTATCAGCCGGTAGGATTGTTTCTCATCTGTTGCAGTGAGCCTGGCCCCCCTCAGACGTTGCAAGGACCTTCCCGATCGGTCATTCTAATTCAAGGCTGCTCCTCATTCATCGGCCGGTAGGGCTCGTTTCTCGTCTGTTGCAGTGAGCCTGACCCCCCTCAGACACCGCAAGAGCTTTCCCAAATCGGTAATTTGAGGATGCTCCTCATTTATAAGCCGGTAGGATTGTTTCTCGTCTGTTGCAGTGAGCCAGGCCCCCCTCAGATGTTGCAAGGGCCTTCCCGATCGGTAATTTTAATTTAAGGCTGCTCCTCGTTTATCGGCCGGTAGGGTTGTTTCTCGTCTGTTGCAGTGAGCCTGACCCCCCTCAGACGTCGCAAGAACCTTCCCAATCGGTAATTTTTGAGGATGCTCCTCATTTATAAGCCGGTAGGATGGTTTCTCGTCTGTTGCAGTGAGCCGGGCCCCCCTCAGATGTTGCAAGAGCCTTCCCGATCGGTAATTTTTAATTTAAGACTGCTCCTCGTTTATCGGCCGGTAGGGTTGTTTCTCGTCTGTTGCAGTGAGCCTGACCCCCCTCAGACGTTGCACAAGCTTTCCCAAATCGGTAATTTGTGAGGATGCTCCTCATTTATCAGCCGGTGGGATTGTTTCTCGTCTGTTGCAGTGAGCCGGGCCCCCCTCAGATGTTGCAAGAGCCTTCCCGATCGGTAATTTTAATTTAAGACAGCTCCTCGTTTATCGGCCGGTAGGGTTGTTTCTCGTCTGTTGCAGTGAGCCTGACCCCCCTCAGACGTCGCACAAGCTTTCCCAATCGGTAATTTGTGAGGATGCTCCTTATTTATCAGCCGGTGGGATTGTTTCTCGTCTGTTGCAGTGAGCCGGGCCCCCCTCAGATGTTGTAAGAGCCTTCCCGATCGATCGTTCCAAATCAAGGTTGCTCCCAGCACATCGGCCAGTAGGACCCGTTCCGCCCGACGCTGTGAGTTGCTCCCACCAGAGGCAACACGGGCCCTCCTGGTCTAGCAACCAGGCCTATCAAAACGCCAGGCCACCAATTATCTGCGTATTTGGGGGGGGGGGGGGGGGGGGGGTTTCGTGGTGGCTGTCCGGTTATTTGCATTTTGGGGGATACTCTGGGTTCGGGCCAAAATTCCGAGCCCGGAGCCCTCCCCCGGACAGCACGCCAAATACGCATAATCTTTTACTCCATTTAATTTGATGTAAGTGTGAACTCGTGAAGTGAAGTTTTAGTAACTAATTTCGGGAGGAGCACGTCCAGATAATTAAACCTTCTAAATAATGGAGCACGCCAGATAATGTAATCTAATCAAACCAAAGTGGAGCACGCCCAGATAATTAAAACCTAATTAAACACGAGTGGAGCATACTGAACTAATCAATTCAATCAACAACAGGAGGAATGTTTATATACAGCCGACTCACCTTCCTTTCGTTGACAGTTTCTTAGCATCCCTCCACCACCCCATCTCCTCACTTGATTGAATAAAAACCTATTAGACGTCAACTCAATCCATAACGCAATACAGTCTAGTTCTAGACCAATCCTATCACGGGGGGGGATACTCTGGGTTCGGGCCAAAATTCCTCCCCCGGAGCCCTCCCCCGGACAGCACGCCAAATACGCATAATCTTTTACTCCATTTAATTTGATGTAAGTGTGAACTCGTGAAACATATGTGTTCCTCTTTTCCAGGTGGGAGAGAGCAGTGTGAATTGTAGATGAAATGGCATCATCAGTGGAGCGGTTTGTGCGGTATACAAACTGCAGTGGGTCCAGTGAGGGGGGGAGAACAGAGCAGATGTGGTTTCTGATTATTCTCTCAAAGCATTTGCTGATGATGGGGGTTACGTATATTGTAAGTATGTGTATATTGTTTAAGCTGTGAGAACTACACTCACATTGTGTAAATTATTTATTGTTTATTGTAGAGTTTACCGTGCTGTGAGTAATTGTGGGCGCATCAGATGTGTAATCTGATGTTGCTTTAAATGTTGTACATGTCATGTCATGACTGCTATGTTGCTCGGAACTGCACCTAAGAATTTCACCAACTGTTGCACTTGATTTGATTTGGCACAGCATATTAGCCTCTATCATTTTCCCCACGAATGCAAGGAAACCAACACGGGTTTTTAAAGCGACATGCACCCAGTTAATCGGGGCTTCATGATTAACAGAAGTTAAGCTGAAATCGCGAATGGGTTCAGTTTTATCAGATCGCTAAAGTTGAATTAACTATGCTAATTTGCTCAGTATATATTTTAAAGTACAGCACTGACATTAGTGCTTGATCCATTCTCATTGATTCGTGCTATTCATCTTGCAAGCGCTGTGAGTACGTCACATACAAAATGCAATTGAAACTGACACAATAGTTTCAAGTTTAGAAGTGTTTTGGGCCTGTCATCCAGCAGAGTACATATTTTGCTCAAACATACGGGGCACCCAGTGTTGAAATGGCTTCCTTGTGTGATTCGACATGGCTTCCTTTACTATGAGGAAGAACCGCGTTCTGTGCTCATATAAAGGTGCCGTTGCTTATTACTTTATAAATGCGCTACATATTAATAAATTAGTTAAACATGTATAGTAATTGTGCTTTTGTCTTTGCGTTAGTCCAGTTAATTTGACTCTATTCGTGTTTTATTCCGCTACTGATATCTGCATGCCTCTGTCTATTTTTACGAACTTTAGAATTTAGTGTTACGTCTCATTTGGTCCTTCTGTACTACGACGCCATGGCTACAATTATGAATTAAACAAAGTGTATCTCGCTAGTACTCAAAAGCACCATATGTCAAGTAAGGTTTGCATAAAAAACTACGTTTAACTGGATATTCGATAGCAGCAATAATTTAATTCCGTACTCAATCCGACCCATTTTACATAAATATTGCATTCTGTACAGCAACTAAATCGCAGCACGGGAATACAATTATTCAAATTTTTTATGAATATAGTAAGTGAGCAGAGTGCGTTCCCTTTATAAACACATGAAACCGTCAAATGCTTCCGTTCAACTAAACTCAGACACTAGTGGAAACCGTTTCGGTCAATCTGACTACACCAAATCATGAATCTATAGCATGTTCTACTCTTCGTTGGTCAAACGTATGCACTAGAAGGCAGAATTGGTCAGTGAACAAGCGCTGAGCCATTCAATCCTGATTGTGTATGTTCCGTGTTGTGTTGGCTCCTCCAATTGGCCATTGCATTCAAGCGCTCCACAGACATTTACATTTATGCATTTGGCAGACGCTTTTGTTCAGGGTGACTTGCATCGTATTCAAGGTGCACATTTGGTATTTTGTCGGATCTTGCTTTCCCTGGGAATCGAGCCCATGGCTTGGCGTTGCTAGCGCTATGCTCTACTGTTTGAGCTTCAGGAAAGATGTGTCTGTGATTGGCTACGCTCGCATTGTAAACACCAACATTCGTCAGTCTATCGAGACTAACACAATATACAGGGGAGTAAATATAGTGTGACTGTTTGACAAAGTCTGGACATGCGTACTGATTCCTGCAAATTACGAGCTCTCTCGCAGTGAGCTTTTGTTTTTCTCGTCACCAAAGATGGCACACACGGTGCGGCTTATAATCATTGTGATTCGTTGCTTTTCAGACTGTGATCCTGATGTCACACTGTGGGAACTCCGCTGCATTAATGTCAGACTGCATGATAATCAAACGCACAAGAATTTGTCTGGAGGTTACATCAACCCACTCACATTTGTGTTGGTGAGTATGTCAAACATGCTATCAAAGACAAAAGATTTTAACCTATGTTCAAAAGAATTTAGGATTACGATATTTGTCTCAGACTGCCAAACGTGGACGAAAAAAAAACAAACAAAAAAATCTTCATACAGTATGAACTTGGCTCAGGTTATCAAACGATGACTCTCACATTGATTATTGTTTTTCATTGGTTCGGTTGCTTTGCAGGGTTCTATAGCCAGCTATGGTTTATTAGCTAGTAAAGCGTCTTCTAAAACATTCTTATCCTTCGGCAAGGGCATTGTTTGGTTTTCAATTGTCGGTTATGTATTTGTCCTGCTGTTCTGGTTTATTTTCTTATGGGGGTTCTCTCAACAGGTTCTGATGGTTAGATGGTGTTCTATCTAGCTGTGAGCTGTAGTCACGCCCAATGGTTTCGAATCCTCCAACTGCAGATGCTAAGAACTGCAGTTCCCCAACTCCTCTATGCCTAGGTCATTCCTCGGATTGGGGCTGCTACGAACGCAGCTCAATGCGTGGAGTCCGCATACTCTATCAAGGTGCTGTGTACATGGTCATCCTCAGCATTATAGTACAAGCAAGATCTGACTCAAACACTCAGCAACTTCAAGTAGTAATTTTCATGCAAATACTGGTGGTGGCATGTTTTCTCCTTTATTACTACTCATCAATCCTGTTTTCGTCAGTCTCTATAAGCCTTTCATGAATTTCTCTGTGACCTAACGTGGTCTCTGTCCAGGTGGCCTATTGTAGCCTTCATCTCTGTGGCCTACTGCGGCTTCATCAGCGTGGCATTCGTCTCTGTAAAAGAGGATATCTCTAAGCACATCCCTGCACCCCTAATCATTCTGCAATTTCTATATTCCCCAACAGGTCTCCCATATCAAGGTGGTTAACTCACCTAGAGACAGACCTACAGAACTGCAGACCATCTCATCAGTATACCGGACATTCATTCAGGGTTATGTGCTGCTACAACAGCAACTGTATGCAGGATTGTTTGGTGGTCAAGATGGTCGTCAGCATTCTAATATTATAGAATGCCCAAACCTTCAGGTAATCTAAGATTACCTATGTGTCTTAACAAGCATCAGGTAAGTTACAGTTTATCATTTAACTCCTAATACTTTTTCATGGGGTCTATCGAGACCAACTCCTGCACACACGCTGTCTTCTCCTCACTATGGGCTATCGCAGCCTTCTCTGCACACCGGCTTATCATTCTCAGTCGCCGCGTCTTTCTTGTACCCTCATACAGCCTACGCGGCTTTTCGTACCCCGGCCTATTGAGGCAGTATACACGGCTAACGTGGCAGAACATACAGCCTACGCAGCTTTTCGTACCCTGGCCTATTGAGGCAGTATACACGGCTAACGTGGCAGTCATACAGCCTACGCAGCTCTCTGCACCATGGCCTATTGAGGCAGCGAATATATGGCCAACGCGGCAGAACATACAGCCTATGCGGCTTTTCGTACCCCGGCCTATTGAGGCAGTGAATATATGGCCAACGTGGCAGAACATACAGCCTATGCAGCTTTTCGTACCCCGGCCTCTTGTGGCAGTATATACGACCTAATGTGGCAGTTCATACAGCCTACGCAGCTCTCCGTACCATGGCCTATTGAGGCATTGAATATATGGCCAATGTGGCAGTCCATACAGCCTACACGGCTTTTGCAGTAGCATAACAATTCCCTCTGTTTATTGGTTAACACCTATGTCAATATCCATATCTATTGCATGTTCAATGTCCATATTCTAAGTAATTCTTATGCAAATACTGGTGGTGGTGTCACAGCGTCACATTCTCAGATTATTACTCATCCCGTTCGTCAGTCTCTATAGCTCTTATTCTTCGTCAATTGCCTAACGCGGCCTTTGTCTCCAGGTGGCCTTTGTCTCCAGGTGGCCTAATGTGGCCTTTGTCTCCAGGTGGCTTTCGTCTACATGCGGCCTAACGTGGCCTTCGTCTCCAGGTGGCCTTTGTCTCCAGGTGGCCTAATGTGGCCTTTGTCTCCAGGTGGCCTAACGTGGCCTCCGTCTCTAGGTGGCCTTCATCTCCAGGTGGCCTAACGTGGCCTTCGTCTACATGCGGCCTAACGTAGCCTTCGTCTCCAGGTGGCCTAACGTGGCCTTCGTCTCCAGGTGGCCTAACGTGGCCTTTGTCTCCAGGTGGTCTAACGTGGCCTTCATCTCCAGGTGGCCTAATGTGGCCTTTGTCTCCAGGTGGCCTTCGTCTCCAGGTGGCCTAACGTGGCCTTCATTTCCATGCGGCTGATCAAGGCTCTGTCTCGTGGCCGTTCAAGGCTTTCGTCTCTACCTGGCTGATCAAGGCCCGTCTGCGGCAGTTCAAGGCTTTTGTCTCTACCTGGCTGATCAAGGCCCATCTGCGGCCGTTCAAGGCTTTTGTCTCTACCTGGCTCATCAAGACCCGTCTGCGGCCGTTCAAGGCTTTCGTCTCCACCTGGCTGATCAAGGCCCGTCTACGGCCGTTCAAGGCTTTTGTCTCTACCTGGCTGATCAAGGCCAGTCTGCGGCCGTCCAAGGCTTTTGTCTCTACCTGGCTGATCAAGACCCGTCTGGGGCCGTTCAAGGCTTTCGTCTCTACCTGGCTGATCAAGGCCCATCTGCGGCCGTTCAAGGAATCGCAGCATTTACGACGGGCAAGTATACAATTCATTCACATTTTTTGGGGTGAGTAGGTCCCGTCCTGGAGGAACTAATTTCCTCTACCAATTCTTGGGGGGCGGCTGCGCCCCCGCCTTCATCTTCAGGCAGGAAATGCAGAGTCCGTTACCCTCGCGACGAGCGCTACGGACGGGGCCTACGCCAAAGAACCTCTAATTTAATACTTGCTGGTCTGCTAATAAACTTGTGGTGTTATCATACTTTATCTGGTCTCCCGAGTCTTCCTGTTAGAAATGAAGCTTATGCGCAAGTTCTGGCAGGAAGATTCAATGTTACGTCACTTATCACATTCAGACCTATCCAATCAAGTCATAATTCTCAGAGTATAAAAGATCGGTAATTAACACATGTCTGAGTTCACAGATGCTGACGCCAGCATTACCTCCATCCTCCCCACCACCACCAGGTCGGTCCCTGTCTATACCTCCCGGGGGGTGGCTGCGCCCCTGCCTTCATCTTCAGGCAGGAAATGCAGAGTCCGTTACCCTCGCGACGAGCGCTACGGACGGGGCCTACGCCAAAGAACCTCTAATTTAATACTTGCTGGTCTGCTAATAAACTTGTGGTGTTATCATACTTTATCTGGTCTCCCGAGTCTTCCTGGTAGAACTGTGTAGGAATTTTGGGCACAGACACAAATTAATCTTCCAGATGATTTGTTCAAACATAATTCCACACAAAACCCAACTCAACACTCCAGACCCCAAAATCTTCCATCCATCACCAAAAAGACGTAGGCTCCATTTTGTCTGGAGGAGACACCAGCTTAAGTACTTTATTGCCTACGAACTTGACCAAAAACTAAGATAAAGATCAGAGTTGTTCAATCACAAGACAAAGAAACAAACCAGAGCTTCATTTCTCAATGACTTTTAAATTAACTCTGAGGGACACAGTTACAATCCACAGGAAAAAACAACAGAAATCCATGTTTGTCACACATAAACTGCAGCAGATCATTCAAAAGATGATTGTCGCACTTGCATTCAAACAGCCCTCTACTGCATGTCTATAACCAATACACGTGACCAATATATATATATATATATATATATATATATATATATATATATATATATATATATATATATATATATATATATATATATCTCACAATAACGAAGTTCAAATACTTTGTTACCTTACTTAAGTAGAAATTTTGGGTATCTATACTTTACTGGAGTAATTGTTTTTCAGCCTACTTTTTTCCTTTTACTCCTTACATTTTAAGCAATTATCTGTACGTTCTACTCCTTACATTTTAATAATAGCCACGTTACTCCTATTCCATTTCTTCATGTTTTCATTCCGGCTTGTCATCAAAAAAAAAAAAAACCTATCCAGATAAATCGCGCCATCCAAGGGGTATTGCACAAAAGTAGAATTAAGAAAGCCAGGATAACAGAACAGTCGCGGCTTGACCTAGTTTAATCAGTGCATCCTGGCTTAATCCGTTGCACGTTTGCTGAGCCAGGATGAGAACGCGCGGATATGTCAAGCCAGGTGTATATAGTTTGGATAAATGCGCGTTCACGGCATTCTTAAAAAGATCACGAAATCGATCACAGAATCACCGATGCAAAAATGGACAAAACCCATGCAGCATACTTTTCGCCTAATGAGCAACAGCTTCTTATGGAAACGTATGAAGAAGTGAAACATATAATTTGTAAAAAAGGCAATACAGCTGCTGTAATAAAGCAAAGAGAGAATGCTTGGCAAACAATAGTGGACCGATTGAAATCGTAAGTAGTCCAAATAACCAGTGCTCCACTGAAACCCTCATAATTACAATTAATTTTACTTGTATTTACAATTAATTTGCAGTTACTTGTCATTTTCAATAATAATTGTATACTTTGCCTTAAATGTGTCCAGTGGACATGCATTTAACATGAAGAATAATTGCAAACACTTACCCACTATGTGCATCTTTTTGATATATTTAGTTTCTTTTATGTCTCTAATCTGTTTAATCTTTTTACTATTTACTATCTATTTGTATGTAGGTTTTGTTTCTAATTGATTTGGTGTAATCTATAATCAGATAATTTGCTCTATTTTTATTCATTTTATCTTCATTTGTATCTATCTATTCCTCTTAAAGAACAAACATGTCTGGCCAAAAAAGGACTTGGCAGCCAGTCAAGATTAAATACAAGAATATTTTGCAGGCTGGTAAGTGACTTGTTTGCTGAGAACATAGGTGACATGTTTGCTGACATTTTATTATCTGTGCTGATTTTAGCAATAAAAAAAAAAGTCATATTACTGGTACGGGGGGTGGCCCTCCAACCCAAGACTTCACCCCAGCAGAGTAGCTGGCCCTGGACTTAAATAAAGGGAAGCCAGTGATTGAAGGGATCCAGGGAGGGACAGCCACTGACTCTGGCCCAGCAAGGGATACTGGCCTCTTCATACAATGTACATTATTGCCATACTACTGCACATGGAAAATATTGAAATCCATTTATATTTTGTTATGTGGACTGTGTGACTTTGCCTTACCTTGCAGTGGCTGGTAACACCCTTACACTTTTGGAGCCACCAGACTATGATTCACCGGTGAGTATTCTTTATTAAATCATAGGCTTTGCATGTTCTGTCAAAAATATCAATACCAGTAATGAATATGGCAGAGGGAAGCCACATCTACCACAGTGGAGTGCACTTTTTGTGGAAATAGACACATTTTTAAAGTTTATAATAGATAAGAAGTCAGGGAAGTGGTACTAATAGAAAATATCATTTGTTAAAGCATCCTGACATTGGGCAGCCTGATAAGCAGCCTGGTAACATAGTGAGTATTGCCTAAAGTAAATTTACATTATGCAAAAATTCTGCTATGCTAACTAAAAGGTGTTCACAGAATTCACAAACTGTCAGATATCTCTACACAACACATCTTAAGAGACAGATCGAGCTGACAGAAGTCAAGATTGATGTGAATAAAAGAAAGCTGCAGGACATGGACCTTGAGATGCAAATTAAACGCAAGACACTGAGGAAACTAGAACTGGAAATCCAGAAACTAGAAAGAGAAGTAAGTGACTTCAGTTCATACTGTAACCATGACTGTAACACAATGTATTAATCATCATAATTTCTTCTCTCCAAAAAAGCTCCAAGCTGACAAGTGATAACAGCAAAATAATAAAAGAAAAATATTCCAAAACCATTGTGGTCTTGTAAATTTTTTTATGAATGTCAAGTACACTTTATAGTTATTGATCCAGTGATGTGGAACTAGAATTTGGGAAGATAACCACAGTGTGTGCTACTGATGCCAAATAAAATGCATGTACACATGAAAAAGTTATATAGCCTACATTATCCTTTATTAAGGGATGGGCTAAATCAAAACTAAATTAACTGAAATAATTTGCAATGTATTGTTCTCTAACAAGTCTACCATTTCTGTTATCTGGGAATATGGCAGCATTGTCCCAATCAACATCCAAAGCAACTCTGGGAGCCCTTTTTTTTCTTAGGCTGGCAATATTGTGCAGCACTGTGCAGGCAACAGTCACGTCGCATGCTCTGTCTGGGGAGACCCTCAGGTGGTGCAGGCACTGAAATCATGATTTCAGGAGGCCAAAGGTCATTTCAATTCGAGCCCTGGTTTTGGCATTGGGTATGGTTGTAAGCTTGCTGTGCTGGGGTTTGGGGGTCTTTAAGGGGAGTCATCAGAAATGTCTCACAGGCATAACCTTTGTCCCCCAGCAGCACACCAGAGAACTCACCTGTGAATACAAAACATAATTCTTACAAGTACTGTACTCTTGATGTTCAAGGTGCTTAAAAAAATGGGGTGGCTTACCTAGAGAGAGTCTCTGGTAAATTCTACTGGCCCGAAAGATTCTGGAGTCATGGACTGAGCCAGGCCACTTTGCCTCTAAATTTGTGATAAGGCAGTCAGCATCACAGATCATCTGTAAAAATATGTAGCCTATTAAGGTAATTTAATGCACAGAATAATTATGTAGCTGACAGTAACCATAACTCATTCTTACCTGAATATTGACACTATGGAAGGATTTCCTGTTCACATAATCTCCCACGTGCCCCTGAGGGGCGTTGGATACGAATATGGGTGCAATCCACTGTACCAATTACATTAGGAAAAGCTGTAACACAAAATAATGAGTGTCATACTGTGACTGTGCTAATGTAACATTTTGTAGTAATCTGTTATTATTCGTGTTACCTGCAATCTTGTAGAACTCCTCCTTGATGTGGATGAATCTTCTGTGGCCAGGGAAGGTGACAAATATGTGCACAAGAGATTTCAATGCCAGACTTACATTTCTTATTGTGTGGCAAATAGTGGCTTTATTGAGGTTTTCTGCATCACCGACAGAATACAGAAACATGCCACTTGCAAAGAATCGCAGTGCTACGCAGACCATCTGTGGGACAGTGAGAGCATGGCTCCGTGCTGTCTTGTGCTGTATGTTTGGACCCAGCAGCCTACACAAATATCTGATGCCATCACTTGAGAATCTGTACCTCTCAGTCAGATATTCGTCTGAAAAGGCCAATGGGTCTGCCCTATCTCGGAAGACTCTTTCATGCCTGAATACTCGTCTGAGTATTAAAACTTCCTCATCAACTACATCATTCAACAAAGGGCAAGCCATTGTGAATAGTAAACACACAAATCTTTAGTCTATATATACTACATATTGACCTCGTTACGGACTTAATTGAAACCACATTTGCAACTTCATGAGCCATTTCTTATCTCATCAACTGCAATAAAATATAATATATTGATATTTTTTATCATTCAACAGTACATTTCTACTCTATACTTGCATATATAGATATACATAGTCTATATTCTAGTTCTCATATTGTATAGTATAGTTCTTTTGCACTGTGTTGGCATTCATTGTGGACAGCAAAGTAATAATTGCTCAGGAAAATCTGCTTTCCTCACTGTGTGTATGACAATAAACGCTTTAAATCTCGAATAATATATATACAGGTCCTTCTCAAAATATTTGCATATTGTGATAAAGTTCATTATTTTCCATAATGTAATGATAAAAATTTAACTTTCATATATTCTAGATTCATTGCACACCAACTGAAATATTTCAGGTCTTTCATTGTTTTAATACTGATGATTTTGGCATACAGCTCATGAAAACCCAAAATTCCTATCTCAAAAAATTTGCATATTTCATCCGACCAATAAAAGAAAAGTGTTTTTAATACAAAAAAAAAGTCAACCTTCAAATAATTAAAAACGGGCATGGTTCAGGGGCTCATTAGCACCATCTTTTGACAAAAGTGGGGGGGTTAGTTTTATCTACAGTCACCAAACTCTGTATATATATTGTTCTCTTTGAGCTGGACAACTTTCTAATTTACAGTCATTAGCTCCGAACAACAGGAAATCAGATATTTAGGGCCTGAGGTGTGAGGACCGTATTGTAATTGCTCAGCCCATCATTCTTCTTATCCCAAGTGAATTGCCTTTTTGAGGGCCTAAAAATCCTCGAAAACTTATGAAACTTTGCACACACATCAGAAGTGGTGAAAAATTTACGTCTGATATGGGTTTCAGAATTAGGCATGGCAAAATGGCTAGATAGCGCCACCTACAAAATTTCAACTAAGCGCCATTCATGCTACGGTTCATATATTAATATGAAAATTCGATATACGCATTCAACAGCCCAAAACCTACAAAAAAGTCCCCGGGAGTCAAATCTGAAAAACCAACAGGAAGTGAGATATTTTTAATTTTCTTTCCTAAATTGGTGCAGTTTTTGTCATTGCCAGACGTTGTACTTTAACAAATTCCTGCTAGAGATTTAATCAGATCAACATCACATTTGCACAGTCTAATCTAAAGGCCTTTGCGAAGTTAAATTGCGAAGGTTTTTGCTGAGGCGGCCTCACAAATTTTGATGTTTCGCCATGTCACAGGAAGTTGTTGTAACTCGGGCATACAATGTCTGATCTGCCCCAAACTTCATGTTTGATAAGAGTCCTGGCTTGAAGACATCTACATGCCAATATTCAAAGTTATAGTGCCACCAACTGACAGCAGGAAGTGTGTCACTTTCAAAAATGCTTTAAATCATCACAGTCTTATTTTCACCCGATTTATTTCAAACTGCATCAGTATAATGTCAAAACATGGCAGATATAGACATATGAATGGATTCCAGATATTTTAAATACTGTTGCCATGGCAACATGTCAAAGTTTAATAATCATTTTGGGTGTTTTTGATACTGTTTTGACAAAAATGTTAACGCAAAAGATAACTTTGCACATATTTGAAAGTGACCTATTAGATCCCATGACATTAAAATTCATCTATATTTAAATTAAATCATGGGTGTGGCTTATGGTCATAATGGCACCAGCTGCTGTGGTAAATAAGGCATATTCGAGTGATTTTAAAATACTCTCCTTTTTAAATGCCTATTGCGTGCCGTGCACAGTTGAGCTGATGCCACCGGCATGGCGGTGCCACCGGCTTGGGCCCATCATCGCTGCTCACAGCTTTAATTTGTTTTGTCTTTATTTTGTGGTGCCCTTATTTGTGCTCCTTTCTTTCTTTCTTTCTTTCTTTCTTTCTTTCTTTCTTTCTTTCTTTCTTTCTTTTGTCTTTAACATTTGCTTTGCATTTGTTAAATGCATGTTTTGCATCCGTTAAGTTTGCGTTGCATTTGGTAACGCTTGTTTTTGCCTTTTATTTTGTTGTTTTACATTAATTTGTTTTGCATTTATTGTGTTTTCTTTTTTTCTTTCTGTTGCTCTATATTTGGTAACGTTGGCTATGCATTTATTAATTTGCTTTGAATGTATTACTTTGCTCTGCATTTATTAACTTGTCCTGTTATTGTTTTGTTAATACATTTATTATAATCAGTAATATTGGTTTAGTTCTGTCTTCCTTAATTTGTTGCAAACAGTGGAGCTTGTTTGCAATTGTTCAGTGTTGCTTTCACTGATCTGGTTTCGCTTTATTCCTGTTTGTTTTGCTGCAATTTATTATTTGTGGAAATTGTAACCAGTTTACTTTTTTTTTTTTTTTTTATTCAACTGTTTGTTGATTGGTTGCTGTTCTTTTTGTTTTCAATTTCTCTTTTTCCGTACTGGAGCTGGGGCCTGTAGAGGGCAGACTGACCATTCCCGTGTGGTTATCTCACTGTTCACCAGAGTGTCGTGGAGTTGCTGTGAATCCTTTGGAGTGTGTGAGTGTGGTTTGTGGCACGTGTGGTTATTATTATTATTATTATTATTATTATTATTATTATTATTATTACTGCGGGCATTCTTGAAGTCCAGTGTCAAGCTTGCTGCCCTAGTGGTAAGCCCCAGCTCTTTTGTTGTGGTGTCTTTTCTTGTTTCTTTCTTTTTGTTTGATAGTTGTTTTACAGCAGATGGTGTTACTTGCTGCGTGGAATGTCCCTGTTATGTGTGATTAATTGAATGAGACAAATTTTTATTAATTATTGTTTAATAAAGATGTACAAGTTTTATACAAGGTACGCATGCCTCCTGGTCATTTACTGATAAATCGGACCTGTGCCCCTTTGGGCTTTTCCCAGAGTATAGTTCTGAGTGGCGTAGTCGTTATCTTTTGGAACTAGTAATATAATTTAGAAATTCGAGTGCCTATTGCTGCTGTTCGCTCTTGTAATACCTCTGATTGCCACACATGACTAAAATGTCCAAGTGGAAATTGTCAAATCACAAAATTAACCGATGACTTTAACCCATGGGAAAACACATGCCATCCATCCATCCATCTTCTTCCGCTTTATCCAGGGCCGGGTCGCGGGGGCAGCAGTCTAAGCAGAGATGCCCAGACTTCCCTCTCCCTAGACACTTCCTCTAGCTCTTCCGGGGGGACATCGAGGCGTTCCCAGGCCAGCCGGGAGACATAGTCCCTCCAGCGTGTCCTTGGTCTTCCCCGGGGCCTCCTCCTGGTTGGACATGCCCGAAACACCTTCCCGGGAAGGCGTTCAGGAGGCATCCGGAACAGATGCACGAGCCACCTCAGCTGACCCCTCTCGATGTGGAGGAGCAGCGGTTCTACTCCGAGTTCCTCCCGAGTGACTGAGCTTCTCACCCTATCTCTAAGGGAGCGCCCAGCCACCCTGCGGAGAAAGCTAATTTCGGCTGCCTGTAACCGGGATCTTGTCCTTTCAGTCATGACCCAAAGCTCATGACCATAGGTGAGGGTAGGAACATAGATTGACCGGTAAATCGAGAGCTTCGCCTTACGGCTTAGCTCTTTCTTCACCACGACAGACTGGTACATTGATCCCAATACTGCAGAAGCTGCACCGATCCATATGTCAATCTCCCGTTCCATCCTCCCCTCACTCGTGAACAAGACCCCAAGATACTTGAACTCCTCCACTTGAGGCAGGAACTCTCCACCAACCTGAAGTGGGCAAACCACCCTTTTCCGACTAAGGACCATGGCCTCGGATTTGGAGGTGCTGATCCTCATCCCAGCTGCTTCACACTCGGCTGCAAACCGTCCCAGTGCATGCTGAAGGTCCTTGTTAGAAGGGGCCAACACGACAACGTCATCCGCAAAGAGCAGAGATGAAACCGTGTGGTCCCCAAACCTGACACCCTCCGGCCCCTGGCTGCGCCTAGAAATTCTGTCCATAAAAATCATGAACAGAACCAGCGACAAAGGGCAGCCCTGCCGGAGTCCAACATTCACCGGGAACAAGTCTGACTTACTGCCGGCAATGCGGACCAAACTCCTGCTTCGGTCATACAGGGACCGGACAGCCCTTAGCAAAGGACCCCGGACCCCATCCTCCCCGAGCACCCTCCACAGAACGCCGTGAGGGACGCAGTCGAATGCCTTCTCCAAATCCACAAAACACATGTGGACTGGTTGGGCAAACTCCGATGAACCCTCCAGCACCCTGTAGAGGGTATAGAGCTGGTCCAGTGTACCACGGCCCGGACAATAACCAGACTGTTCCTCCTGATTCCGAGGTTCTACTATCGGCCGCATTCTCCTCTCCAGTACCCTGGCATATACTTTCCCGGGGAGGCTGAGAAGTGTGATCCCCCTGTAGTTGGAACACACCCTCCGGTCCCCCTTCTTAAAAAGAGAGACCACCACCCCGGTCTGCCATCCAAGAGGCCCTGTCCCTGACCGCCACGCAATGCTGCAGAGGCGTGTCAGCCAAGACAGCCCCACAACATCCAGAAACTTGAGGTACTCAGGGCGGATCTCATCCACCCCCGGTGTCTTGACCACCTCGGTGACTTCAGCTTGGGTGATGGACGAGTCCTCCTCTGAGCCCCCAGCCTCTGCTTCCTCAATGGAAGACGTGATGGCGGGATTGAGGAGATCCTCAAAGTATTCCTTCCACCGTCCGACGACATCCCCAGTTGAGGTCATCAGCTGCCCATCGCCACTGTAAACAGCGTTGGTAGGGCACTGCTTCCCCCTCCTGAGGTGCCGGACGGTTTGCCAGAATCTCTTCGAGGCCAACCGATAGTCCTTTTCCATGGCCTCACCGAACTCCTCCCAGGCCCGAGTTTTTGCCTCCACAACCACCCGGGCTGCAGTCCGCTTAGCTTGCCGGTACCTGTCAGCTGCCTCAGCAGTCCCACAAGCCAACCAGGCCCGATAGGACTGCTTCTTCAGCTTGACGGCATCCCTTACTTCCGGTGTCCACCACTGGGTTCGTGGATTGCCGCCTCGACATGCACCGGAGACCTTGCGTCCACAGCTCCTAGCGGCCGCTTTGACAATGGAGGTGGAGAACATGGTCCATTCGGACTCAATATCTTCAGCCTCCCTCGGGATCCAGTCGAAGTTCTGCCGGAGGTAGGAGTTGAAGATCTCTCTGACAGGAGACTCGGCCAAACGTTCCCAGCAGACCCTTACAGTATGCTTGAGTCTACCGAGTCTATCCAGCTTCCTCCCCCGCCATCGGATCCAACTCACCACCAGGTGGTGATCAGTTGACAGCTCCGCCCCTCTCTTCACCCAAGTGTCCAAGAAGTACGGCCGCAGGTCAGATGAAATGATCACGAAGTCGATCATTGACCTACGACCTAGGGTGTCCTGGTGCCATGTGCACTGATGGACACTCTTATGCCTGAACATGGTGTTCGTTATGAACAAACCGTAACTAGCACAGAAGTCCAATAACTGAACACCACTCGGGTTCAGATCAGGGGCCGTTCCTCCCAATCACGCCCCTCCAGGTGTCACTGACCCACGTGGGCGTTGAAGTCCCCCAGTAGAACGACGGAGTCCCCAGTTGGAGCACTTTCCAGCACCCCTCCCAGGGACACCAAGAATCTCAGAATCTCAGAATCTCAGACACCAAGAATCCGTGAGAGCACGGATCTCTTTCCAACGAGAGACGATGGACTGCTGCATTATCTGCCTTACAGAAACTTGGATGTCTGCTGAGATTCCAGATTCGGCCATCGAAACCACGGGGTTCTCCGTGCATCGAATGGACAGAGAAAAAGATCTCTCAGGAAAAAGCAAAGGCGGGGGTGTATGTTTTATGATCAACAGATCCTGGTGTGATCAGAGGAACGTACATTCTATCAAGTCTTTCTGTTCTCCTGATCTGGAACTTCTCATGGTTCTGTGTCGATCATTCTGGCTACCGAGGGAATTCACAGTGGTCATCATCACAGCTGTGTATATTCCCCCACAAGCCGACACAGACCGGGCACTAAAGGAACTGTATAGGACAGTGAGTGAGCAGGAAACTGCGCATCCTGAGGCTGCGTTTATTGTGACCGGGGACTTTAACAAAGCCAACTTCAAACGCATTGCACCTAAATACCACCAACATGTTAGCTTCAACACGAGAGCGAACCGTGTTTTGGATCACTGTTACTCTCCCTTCCGGGATGGCTACAAATCCCTCCCGCGCCCACCATTTAGCAAATCGGACCACTCTTCCGTTCTCCTTCTGCCCGCTTACAGGCAGAGACTGAAACAGGAAGCACCCGCCCTCAGAACCATTCAGTGCTGGTCGGACCAATCGGACTCTATGCTACAGGACTGTTTTGATCACGCGGACTGGGAGATGTTCCGGTCGGCCTCTGATGACGACATCGAGGTCTACGCTGATAGCGTAACGTGTTTCATCAGGAAGTGCGTAGAAGACGTTGTTCCGACCAAAACAATTCGGCTGTACCCAAACCAGAAGCCGTGGCTAAATGGGGATGTTCGCGCGGCACTCAATGCGCGGACCTTCACTTTTAACTCCAGTAATGCGGAGGAGCATAAACAAGCAAGTTATGACCTCCGGAAAACCATCAGAGCAGCAAAACGGCAGTACAGGGACAAGATTGAAGGACAGTTCAACACCACCGACTCCAGAAGC
This sequence comes from Romanogobio albipinnatus, assembly GCA_023566225.1. NCBI lineage: Eukaryota > Metazoa > Chordata > Actinopteri > Cypriniformes > Gobionidae > Romanogobio > Romanogobio albipinnatus. Next base: position 42,992,958 of record CM042241.1, on the reverse strand, counting down.
ATGTGGCGGGGAATTAACACCATCACGGACTATAAAGGGAACACAAACTCCACCGTGAATACCGCTGCCTCTCTCCCGGACGAGCTAAACACCTTCTATGCTCGCTTTGAGGGAACTAACACCGCCCTCGCGGAGAGAGAGCTCGTGGCTGAAGATGCAGAGGTTAGTTCACTCTCCGTATCTGTAGCGGATGTAACCCGATCCTTCCGGCGGGTGAACGTCCGTAAAGCCGCGGGTCCAGACGGCATTCCGGGCCGCGTCATCAGAGCGTGCACGCACCAACTGGCTGGAGTTTTCACGGACATTTTTAACCTGTCCCTCTCCCTGTCTGTGGTCCCACATGCTTCAAAACGGCCAGCATTGTTCCTGTACCTAAGCAGTCAAAAACCACCTGCTTAAACGACTGGCGTCCTGTTGCTCTGACCCCCATCATCAGCAAATGCTTTGAGAGAATAGTCAGAAACCACATCTGCTCTGTTCTCCCCCCCTCACTGGACCCACTGCAGTTTGCATACCGCACAAACCGCTCCACTGATGATGCCATTTCATCAACAATACACACTGCTCTCTCCCACCTGGAAAAGAGGAACACATATGTGAGAATGCTGTTTGTAGACTACAGCTCAGCATTCAACACCATTGTGCCCTCCATACTTGACGGGAAACTCCGGGCTCTAGGCTTAAACAGCTTGTTATGCAGCTGGATCCTGGACTTCCTGTCAAACAGACGCCAGGTGGTCAGAATGGGCAGTAACATCTCCTCATCACTGACGCTCAACACTGGAGCCCCTCAGGGCTGTGTTCTCAGCCCACTCCTGTACTCCTTGTACACACATGACTGTGTGGCAACCCACAGCTCCAACACCATCATTAAGTTTGCTGACGATACGACGGTGGTAGGTCTCATCACTGACAATGATGAAACGGCCTACAGAGAGGAGGTGCACACTCTGACACGATGGTGTCAGGAGCACAACCTCTCCCTCAACGTCAGCAAGACCAAGGAGCTGGTGGTCGACTTCAGGAGGAATGAGAGAGAACACCGCCCCATCACCATCAATGGAGCACCGGTGGAGAGAGTCAGCAGCTTCAAGTTCCTCGGTGTCCACATCACAGAGGAACTCTCATGGTCCGTCCACACCGAGGCCGTTGTGAAGAAGGCTCATCAGCGCCTTTTCTTCCTGCGACGGCTGATGAGGTTTGGAATGAACCGCCACATCCTCACATGCTTCTACAGCAGCACCATCGAGAGCCTGCTGACTGGCTGCATCACCACCTGGTACGGCAACAGTACCGCCCGCAGCCGCAAAGCCCTGCAAAGGGTAGTGCGCACGGCCAGCTGCATCATCGGAGGTGAGCTTCCCTCCCTCCAGGACATTTATGCCAGGCGGTGTGTGAAAAGAGCTCAGAGGATCATCAGAGACTCTAGCCACCCGAACCATGGGCTGCTCTCACTGCTGCCATCAGGCAGACGGTACCGCAGCATCAGAACACGCACCAGCCGACTCCAGAACAGCTTCTTCCCACAAGCAATTAGACTACTTAACTCTTGATCCATCAGGATCATAACACACACTGGACAGAATATCACTCAGCACAAACCACTGGAGATACACACACATTATATACACATTTATTTATCATATAGCATCTATTGTACATCGGATTTCTATTTGTGAACATATTGTATACTGTACATTGTATATTGTTACTATAGCTTAATATATACTGTTATTGTTTAATGTATGTTTAGTGTATATTGTTTAAAGTATATGTATATTGTAAGTATGTGTATATTGTTTAAAGCTGTGAGAACTACACTCACATTGTGTAAATTGTTTATTGTTTATTGTAGTGTATACTGTGCTGTGAGTAATTGTGTGCGCATCAGATGTGTAATCTGTTGTTGCTTAAATGTTGTACATGTCATGACTACTGTTTGCTCGGACTGCACCTAAGAATTTCACCTACTGTTGCACTTGTGCATATGGTAGAGTGACAATAAAGTGATTTGATTTGATTGATTTGAAGAAGGCCGGGTACTCTGCACTGCTGTTCAGCCCGTAGGCACACACAACAGTGAGAGACCTATCCCCGAGCCGAAGGCGCAGGGAAACGACCATTTCGTTCACCGGGGTAAACTCCAACACATGGCGGCAGAGCTGGGGGGCTATAAGCAAACCCACACCAGCCCGCCGCCTCTCACCATGGGCAACTCCAGAGTGGTGAAGAGTCCATCCTCTCTCGAGGAGTGTGGTTCCAGAGCCCAAGCCGTGCGTAGATGTGATTCCGACTATCTCTAGTCGGAACCTCTCAACCTCACGCACAATCTCAGGCTCCTTCCCCGACAGTGAGGTGACATTCCATGTCCCAAGAGCCAGTTTCCGTGTCCAGGTATCGGGTTGTCTAGGCCCCCACCTTCGACTGCTGCCTGATTTTCTTTTCACCGGCCCCTTACGGTCCCTCCTGCGAGTGGGGCCCACAGGAAGGTGTCCCCACGTGCTCCTTTGGGCTGAGCCCGACCGGACCCCGTGGGGGAAGGCCCGGCCACCAGGCGCTTGCATACGAGCCCCAACCCCAGGCCTGGCTCCAGGGTGGGGCACCGGCTGCGCCGTACCGGGCGACGTCATGGTCCTCGTTTTTCTTGCCGTCATAAGTGGTTTTTGAACTGCTCTTAGTCTGACCCATCACCTAGGACCTGTTTGCCTTGGGAGACCCTACCAGGGGCATATAGTCCCAGACAACGTAGCTCCTAGGGTCATTCGGGTACTCAAACCCCTCCACCACATTAAGGTGGCAGTTCATGCATGCATGAAAACATGCATGCAAAACACATAAATCACTTTCAAATGTCAACAGTAAGAATAAACTAATATAAGTGCAAAAAGTGCCCAATATACGTGATCGCAATAAACAACGTAATTAGCAGGCATTACACGTATACATTACTGCACACACCACAGCCAAAATGTGTTATTGACTGAAACATACTGTACAATAACAAAAAATTAACAGCAAGAATGAGTTTCTCTTTGTGTTGTGCTTTAACTTCAGACAGAACTACAGTAATTTTATGTCTTTCGTGAAGTACATGTTTATAGAACAAAACACAGAACTTAACACAGTCAAAATGGATTAATTGTTGATTCATACCTCTTTCAGCAGATGTCGGGGCGAGTAGAGTGCAGTCTAGATGGGTTAAAAGGTGCAGATGTCCTGATCAGGCCAGTGTGCTCACAATGATGGACAAGAGTCATATATTTGATTTCAATTCAAGTCATTCAACTTTGCTCTTAGAGTTAGTTATATTTTTAAAGAGATGAGTCACAGGTGTAATCCACGTTTTGAGAGTTGGTTCACTCCCTGATTCATTACTGTATATTTATGCAACTTTGGCATAGTGATCATTTGATATCCAGCTTCAATTTCGCGCTGAAAACCTGTCATGAATGAGCACGTCTCCCCGCTGAAAGTGGCTCTATGGTGGGGAACCCGCCCAATCTGGCAACACTGACGAAGAGGCATCTCTGGCTGACATCGGGAAGAAAGAGAAAAACGTTCTCATCGATGTGCCAGTTTCACCTTTGAGGTGGTGGTCGGGAAGGTCATGGATGTGAAGGCATGGTATGCAGCCTTTTAAGGCCTACATACCACGCCGGTCCGGGTCCACGCCCCAAATCTGTAAGGGGCCTGGCCCATGTCTGTCTGGGGAACGTAGACTGGGCCAGAGGGTGAGCGGTGCCTCTCACACTCCTCCTCATAGTAGAGAAGGCTAAAATGATTTGAGCGATTCATGTATTATTGTCATGTACAGTATGAATTATTTTTTTTTCAACAAAAAAAAATATTTTGTGTCTCATTTGATTTGGTGGACCAGCCATCAGTCTTGTGTAGTCTCACCACTGGTTTACGATTGGTTGACCATGATGATCTAACGACCAGGGGTGGAAAGAGTACTTAAAACTATACTTAAGTAAAAGTACCATTACTTTCAAAAAACAGTTTGTGTGAGTAAAGTAAAAAGTACTTGTCCAAAAAACTACTTGAGTACAAGTTAAAGAGTAGCTTATTTAAAAGTAGCCTACTCGTGTAGTGTGTTGTTGTTGTCTGATTATAACTGCTGAAATAATAGCCTTTGTGCTGGATATGTACTAGAGGAAGATAATTGGATAAACATGGCTTTGACAACATAAAATATATAAAACACTAAAAATAATACAAATAATAAGGCACTCATGCAAAACTAGCTAACTATTGTGATGAGGAAATCATACTTTCAGACGGCAGACGGGAACTTTCGTTTTATCTTCTTTCAAAACGGCATACTTGATCGATACATCTCTTTGTCGTCTCTTCTCTTCAGCCTCCACTTGATGTCTCCTCCGTTTACATGGCATAGCATCCAAATGAGACAGAAGAATGCCGTCTTGTTTGACTTTGTCGTTGGTGAAATATGAAATAGAGCTGTTGTTTAATGTATAATAAATCGGATTCCTTCAACATAACAGCACTGCACGAATAACTGGTATGTGTACATGCTACACTTGCGACCAAGCCATTTCCACTGTATCTATTTTCCCTTGTCTTTGTAATGGGCAGAGTTTTGTGGTAAACAACCTTTTCTTCTGCCATTTAATGTTAGTGGGACAGGCTCATCCATTTCATCGTACTTCATATAAAAACGTTTAAAAATCTGAATGAATCTAAAACAATCTCCACAAAAAAGCCAGCTCCTCAGCGCGCCGCTATATTGAAACCGCTCGATTCGATTCGCGCCTTCTGATTTGTTCTCAGAACATAAAGGCTTTTGCTGCCAAAGCAAAGTGGCGTCTAGAGGCCTTTGCCAACGAACTGATATTTTTGAATGGGCTAAGGGTGGGATTTAGAGGATTTGAAACAAACAGATTTGCTGAACGTGTACTATGTGCAAAAAGATTCCGCTTAATGTCATTATCTAATTTTTGACAGAGGTGGCGTTTAGCGGCTTTTGCATATGAACTCTTCATATGTTTTATGAATCATTTATGTAGACATGTTAATTTACTGAAGGCTAATAGAAAAGCTAGGTAACTAAATTAATTAAATTAATTCACAATATGCACACATTCATTATGAATATTATGCCCAAAATCAGGCTTAAAAAAGTTTAGCTTTTTTATTTACTGAGAGCTACACATTTACAATATGCACACATTTATTACTAATATTACTTTGTTAATATTTCTTGTTTGTTAATTAATTATAAATGCCATTACATAGGCCTACTTCAAATCAAAATGGTGAAAATAGACAAAAGTTTATTAATTTGCCTAAATATTTTTGTCATTTGTTTAAAGGGTAACTTCAGTGATTTAGCATTAAGCTTTGTATTTAAACCGGGTCATTTATGCAGTTGAAATGTGAATCTGCGAGCTGTAAATTAAAGTGGTGTTTGTTCCCTTCTTGTTTCGTGTAGTTACAGGGTAAGTATGAATCTGCGGGCTGTAAATTAAAGTGGTGTTTGTTCCCATCTTGTTTTGTGTAGTTACAGGGTAAGTATGAATCTATGTGCTGTAAATTAAAGTGGTGTTTGTTTCCATCTTGTTTCGTGTAGTTACAGGGTAAGTATGAATCTATGTGCTGTAAATTAAAGTGGTGTTTGTTTCCATCTTGTTTCGTGTAGTTACAGGGTAAGTATGAATCTGCGGGCTGTAAATTAAAGTGGTGTTTGTTCCCTTCTTGTTTTGTGTAGTTACAGGGTAAGTACAATATAAACACGTACACAATCTAATAACACTCAGAAACTTTTATTTAAAAAAAAAGTTTTTTAAAACAGATTTACAACACTTATTCGTTTCTCTTGCTTGGCTTTATCCTCGTCTTGTTCCTCTACTTTTTCGTCCTTGACACAGATGAAACTTAAGAAGGAATCCCATGTCTCTAGCTATCCTATTTTGTAACTACACTGAAAATACAGTGCATGCTGAAATGTCCTCACCGTTTACTCGTCTTTCACCCTCATGCCATCCAAGATGTACATACGAATTTATTTCTTCATATGAACACAGAAAAATAAATAATCTCTGCTAATGAAAACTCATTTGGGTTCCTAAAATTTCAAGCATCAAACAGCTGTCACAATGACGAACTCTGTGACTCCCTCCTCTGGCCACCAGAGGGAGCCATCACCAGAGTACTAACACACCATTGCACTACATTTCCCAATAGCCCGTACCTTGGACTGATTTCTCGCCAGCTGTTACCCATCACCGGGACTATAAAGGACTGCCATTCACTCCAGTGCACCGCGAAGTCTTGTTTTGCCTAGGTGGACATTTCTGAGCATTTATATATCCTGTTTGACTGCCTGTTGCCGACCACTGTTGTTACCTGTCTATCTCTGCCTGCTGCCTGCCTTTTGATCCTTGCCTGGTTATTCTTCTGTGAATGTTATCTGCCTGCCCTGACCTATTGCCTGTTATCTGACTACGTTTTCTGCCTGCTCCTATCATTTCCAGTTTATCCCTGTCTGACCCTGCCTGTACGACCACGCTATTTTCATTAAAGCACGCAAATGGATCCCAGTCTAAGTGATGATTCATTACAGAAGACTTCGCCACCCCCGGATCCAGCTGCTTTCTCTCACCTGTATGCCACCATGTCTGCTCAGACCAGCCAGCTTGCTGCACATCAGCACCAGCTCAATCGTCTCACAGGTCTCACAGAAGAGCTGGTGAATGCACTCCAAGGCTTGCATATCCACACTCCCGCGGATCCTTCACTGCCCGCCACGGCCGCCATTGCACACGTGGTGCAGACGCCACCAACAACCAACCCCCGCCTCTCTTTACCTGAGAAATTCGACGGCGACCCTGCAAGGTGCAAAGGATTCATTCTCCAGTGTTCACTCTTCCTCAAACAACAGCCTGCCATGTTCAGTACTGATGCCAGTAAGATTGCTTTGATTTGTTCATTGTTTACAGGGAGAGCGCTAGACTGGATTACAGCGATGTGGGGTGACGACGGGTCTGCTTTTCCGTCGTATGAATACTTTCTACAAAGATTCAGGGAGGTATTCGATCATCCCAGTGATGGCAAAGGGGCCGGCGACCGCCTGTTGGAACTCACTCAGGGAAGGGGCACGGCGGCTGAGTATGCTTTGGCTTTCCGTACACTTGCAGCACAGACAACCTGGGTGAGTGATACACTCAAAGTTTGTTTCAGAAGAGGTCTGTCACGGGAGTTACAAACTGAACTCGCCTGCCGAGATGAAGGGAAAAGTCTGGATCAGTTTATTGAACTCACCATTCATATCGATAACCTCATTCGTGCTCGTAAAGCAGGTTCCAGAGGTAACACTCGTGTTCCTTCTTCGACTGACCCTGAGTTTAATGAACCGATGCAAATCAACGCGTATCGTCTGTCTGAGGAGGAGAGAGGACGCCGTATTGCTCATCGACTGTGTCTGTACTGTGGGGGTTCGGGTCATATGAGAAACAACTGCCCGGTGCGCTCTCGCTCTGAGACTCCACGTTCGGTGAGTGACTCCAAACCTCATTACTCCTCAGCTATGTGTGTGTCTGTGCCCATCAAATTGTTATTTACTGACGTTCCTCTGGAGACCCTTGCATTACTGGATTCTGGGGCTGCGGGAAACTTCATATCCCAAAGCTATGTTGATTAGCAAAAAATCCCAGTAATTGAATGTCTCTCTTCCCTCACAGTGGAGGCCATAGATGGACGCCCTCTGGGTTCAGGAAGCATTAACACCATTACACAACCACTAACCATGCAGATTGGTATCTTCCACACAGAACGTATTCAATTTCATGTTCTACCCACGTCCACCTCTTCCATCATTCTGGGGTTACCATGGCTCCGCACACACAACCCACACATCTGCTGGAGAGAGGGTCAAATCTTGCAATGGAACAAGTACTTCCTAACTAAATGTCTGCCTCAGTCACCCTCTTTATGTGTCAGGACCATCCAGGCCACCGAATCCACCGTGGTCACCACAGAACCTACTACAGAAGCTCCGGCAGGCTTGACACTCCCCCACGAATATCAAGACCTGGCTGTGGCCTTCAACAAGGTACGAGCATCTCAATTACCACCTCACCGCATTCATGACTGTGCCATAGATCTTATTCCAGGAGCAACTCTGCCCAAGGGTCGTATCTTCCCGTTATCCCAACCTGAGTCTGAATCTATGAAGAAGAACATCGAGGAGGAACTAGCCAAAGGCTTTATCCAACCGTCTACTTCACCTGCATCTGCTGGGTTCTTCTTCGTGGGGAAGAAGGACGGGGGTCTCCGCCCTTGCATCGACTACCGGGGTCTAAATGAGATCACAGTTAAGTTTCGCTACCCTCTGCCGTTGGTTCCCGCCGCCCTGGAACAACTTCGCACAGCCAGGTACTTTACCAAGCTTGACCTTCGTAGTGCCTATAACCTAATCCGCATAAGGAGAGGTGACGAATGGAAAACTGCTTTCTCAACGACTACTGGGCACTATGAATATCTCGTGATGCCCTTCGGGCTGGCTAATAGTCCTTCGGTATTTCAAGCCTTTATCAATGATGTATTCAGAGACATGTTACACAGATTTGTGATCGTTTACATTGATGACATTTTGATTTATTCAGACACCATGGAGGAGCATATCACCCAGGTCAGACAGGTTCTGCAGAGGCTAATCCAGTTTCAATTATACGCCAAGGCAGAGAAGTGTGAGTTCCATAAGACATCCACGTCCTTCCTCGGCTACATCATCAGTCCGGAGGGCGTCGCAATGGATGAGAAGAAGGTAACCGCCATCATGAATTGGCCACTTCCCAATACACTCAAGGAATTACAGCGTTTCCTGGGGTTCGCCAACTTCTACCGCAGATTCATCCGAAATTTCAGTACCATAGCCTGTCCGCTTACCAGCATGGTGAAGAAGGGGCAACATCGACTTAAGTGGGCTCCACCTGCCATTCAAGCCTTCCAGGACCTTAAGGAACGCTTCGCTTCCGCTCCTATTCTCCACCATCCTGACCCTTCTCTCCCATTCGTTGTCGAGGTGGATGCCTCCAGCACTGGTCTCGGGGCCATACTTTCTCAGAGGCAAGGTGATCCTTCTAAACTCTATCCATGTGCTTTTCATTCCAGGAAACTAACTCCGGCAGAACGTAACTATGATGTGGGGGATCGAGAACTACTGGCTATGAAGACTGCCTTCGAGGAGTGGCGTCACTGGCTGGAGGGGGCTACACATCCCTTCGTGGTCCTAACAGACCACAAAAACTTAGAGTACCTCCGAACGGCCAAACGACTCAACCCACGTCAAGCCCGCTGGTCCCTGTTATTTTCCCGTTTCCACTTCACTGTCACCTACCGTCCTGGATCCAAGAACCTCAAAGCCGATGCCCTGTCGCGACAGTTCGAAGGTGAGAACCAAGCTCAAGACCATGAGACTGTATTACCTACTTCTCTTGTTGTTGCACCTATACAGTGGGATATTATGACGGAGCTGGAACAGGCCAATGCTGAGAGCGAAATCCCTGCTGACTGTCCCCTGGAGAAAACCTTTGTTCCCCTGGGCTATCGCAATCGTGTCATGGAGATGGTTCACAATTCTCCCTCTTCCGGTCATCCTGGTATCACTGCAACCACTCAACTGCTTCAGAACCGGTTCTGGTGGTCATCTCTGCCCAAAGACACAAGTCACTTCGTCAATGCATGCCAAGTCTGCCAAAGAAATAAATCCTCTCACCAACTCCCCGCTGGCTTGCTGCAACCTCTGCCACTCCCGCAACGCCCCTGGTCCCACATCGCCGTGGACTTCATCACGGATCTACCCGTCTCGAATGGATACACCACCATACTCACGGTGGTAGACCGATTCTCCAAGGCATGCCGCCTCATTCCCCTCGCCAAGCTGCCCACGGCCATGCAAACCGCTGAACATTTATGCAACTGGGTCTTTCGTATATATGGCCTACCAGAGGACATTGTGTCTGACCGGGGTCCCCAGTTTACCTCTCGCCTCTGGTCTGCATTCTGTCAAGCACTCAACATCAATGTCAGCCTCACCTCAGGCTATCACCCACAATCCAATGGCCAAACAGAACGTTTAAACCAAGAACTCACCCGCTTTCTCCGTTCATACTGCACTCGAAACCAAAGCGACTGGTCCCGATACTTGCTGTGGGCTGAATACGCCCAGAATTCCCTGCACAAACCGGCCACCGGAGTAACACCATTCCAGTGCATCCTTGGATTCCAACCGCCATTATTCCCATGGTCAGGAGAGCCCACTAACGTTCCCGCAGTCAACGACTGGATGGCACGTAGCGAGGCAACGTGGGATAGAGCACACACCCACCTGCGACAGGCGGTCCGCCGACAGAAGGACCAAGCTGACCGGCACCGCCGTCCGGCCCCTCTGTACCAGCCGGGTCAATGGGTCTGGCTTTCCACACGGGACCTCCGGTTGAAGCTCCCCTGCCGCAAACTAAGCCCAAGGTACGTTGGCCCATATCAAATCACACACCAAATAACACCTGTTTCATTTCGTCTGGCCCTGCCTGACCATTTTCGCATTTCCCCCACGTTCCATGTTTCACTGCTCAAGCCTGCCGATGGTCCCAGCGAGGAGAGGTAAGGTGATCAGGGTCCCCCTCCCATCCTAGTGGAGGGCGAGGAGGCTTACCAAGTCCGTGAGTTGCTGGACTCCAGGCGCCGAGGACGCCTACTTCAATATCTGGTGGACTGGGAGGGGTATGGCCCGGAGGAACAAACCTGGGTCAACTCGGATGATATCCTGGACCCCAACCTATTGGAAGAATTCCACACCAATCATCCGGACAAGCCTGCTCCTCGTCCTCGTGGAAGACCTCGGCGCCGCTTGCCTCCTCACGCCAGGAGGCGTTCGCGCGGGGGGGGGCTCTGCCACAATGACGAACTCTGTGACTCCCTCCTCTGGCCACCAGAGGGAGCCATCACCAGAGTACTAACACACCATTGCACTACATTTCCCAATAGCCCGTACCTTGGACTGATTTCTCGCCAGCTGTTACCCATCACCGGGACTATAAAGGACTGCCATTCACTCCAGTGCACCGCAAAGTCTTGTTTTGCCTAGGTGGACATTTCTGAGCGTTTATATATCCTGTTTGACTGCCTGTTGCCGACCACTGTTGTTACCTGTCTATCTCTGCCTGCTGCCTGCCTTTTGATCCTTGCCTGGTTATTCTTCTGTGAATGTTATCTGCCTGCCCTGACCTATTGCCTGTTATCTGACTACGTTTTCTGCCTGCTCCTATCATTTCCAGTTTATCCCTGTCTGACCCTGCCTGTACGACCACGCTATTTTCATTAAAGCACGCAAATGGATCCCAGTCTAAGTGATGATTCATTACAACAGCACATACAGCAATAACTACAGTAATCCATACGATCCCAATGGATGAATAAATGTCTTCTGAAGTGAAACGATAAGTGTTTGTAAGAAAAATAACAATATTTTAAATTTTTTAAACGGTAGACTATCGCTTCTGATCAGCAGTCATCTGCCTGAATGAGAGGGTTGAGTTCACGCTTGACGTAACTTGAAGCGTGATGTGAGCGCGCCGAGAAACTCTGGTCATGCGGATGTTGGATGCTGTCGTTTTTTTTTTTTTTTATGCTCACAACAGTATACAAACAGTAACATAATATATGTTAATAGCAATGAGAAACAAACAAGACTAGAAGACAGAGACACCAGTTCTTGTGTGTGTTTCAGATGAAACTTGCGTGAGAACGCCATGAAAGCTTGAAGCTTCTTTACTCATGCACGCGCTGGTAACAGCTGATCGGATGCGAAAAGATTAGTAAATTATGAGAGCATTTCTTGGTGTACTTTTTATTTTAATAAATAATAATACAAAATATTAAAAGACCTGGGATTCCTCTTAAGATCCATCAATGGAAATAACGATAAAGAAGAAGAGGAACATGAAGAGGAAGACAAGCAAGAGAAGCAAAAAAGGGACAAAACTTGCCTCTTTCTGTCCAGATGTTATTATTTGAAATGAAAAATGTATTTAAAAAAATGAATAAGTGTCAAATCTGTTTTGGATTTAGTTGTTTGTCAAATAAATATTTCTGAGTGATATCAGATTTTGTATGTGTTGTTTATTGTACTTACCCTGTAACTACACGAAACAAGAAGGGAACAAACAGCACTTTAATTTACAGCCCGCAGATTCATACTTACCCTGTAACTACACAAAACAAGAGGGGAACAAGAACCACTTTAATTTACAGCCCGCAGATTCATACTTACCCTGTAACTACACAAAACAAGAGGGGAACAAACACCACTTTAATTTACAGCCCGCAGATTCATACTTACCCTGTAACTACACAAAACAAGAGGGGAACAAGAACCACTTTAATTTACAGCCCGCAGATTCATACTTACCCTGTAACTACACAAAACAAGAGGGGAACAAGAACCACTTTAATTTGCAGCCCGCAGATTCATACTTACCCTCTAACTACACAGATAATTACCCATTAATTAAAAAATACTTACAGTAAAAATAATGTGTTAATTTTCCTGATAGTTACCCCTTTATTCCCCCAGTATTACATATTGTTCCCTTATACCTACACGTACTTACTTTATAGTTACACTATAATTACCGAAAGTTATGTTGTAAATTCTCTTTACTTACGCAGTACTATCCGGGCCGTAATCTAAAGCGTTAGAATTTGGTGAATTTGGTGCCTTCTAGACTGAGAAAAGACAGAAAATGTATTTTTGTCTCATGCGGATGAAAGACAACAACTCCCAGAATGCACTTGCTTCAATGCCCTATGAGGCCACTTCGTACACCATCGTTTTGATCTTCATAGTAATACAATCACTTCGTTCAGTTAGAGAATAAACACTACAATTAAAAACTGAACGTGTCTTTTCACTAAAGTGTGAGTGAGCCGAACGAAAGTCACGGCACAGACAGCATTGTCAGATTTCACTCCTCACGAAGAGCTGAGCAGAACTGAGGTAACGTTAAGTGCCAGTCTGGCACGTTTTCAGATTGCATATGGAAGCTAAACTATCACAGGAATTCACTGAAAAGTTGAAACACTCACTTTACTCTGCACCGCGCTCCGTTATTATTATTGTCCGTGCAGCCGCCCGTGTCTTATATTCTGTGTGTGAGATCTCTCCCCTATGGGCGGGTTAATAACATGCGTAACAGCTCCATCTAGTGGCTGTAGTCTTTAGCCTCTGGTCAAAAAATCCTTCGATGACGCAAAATGACGATATTTGCGTCATCGGAGGAATTTTTCCAGAAATAAAATGCATAATTCTCTCGTCTCAGGGGGATATGAGGGGGGAAGTACCATAATTTGAATATATTACCGGGTTTCTACTGATACAAAGCCTAATGCTAAATCACTGAAGTTACCCTTTAACATTTCGGACTTAAAGAAGCTGCTGTCAAATATGAAATGTTTAGTTTAGCTACTTACATATCTTGCACTTGACGTCGAGTCGCGCTGCTAAAATTTGCGCTCAGCCTCAGCAGCTTCTGCGTGAGCATAAAACCCGCCTACTCTGATTTGATTGGTTTTCTCAAATATTTTGACATTGACGAGCGGTGACAGACCAATGAGGCTCAGATCAACGCACACACCTCTGCTTCTGACGTGCGCTCTGTTCAACGCCGCTGCCAATTGAAGAACACGCTGATTAATGCAGATTAAAAGACGGGACGAAGCCGAAGCCTCCCGCCAGTTTCATATGTTTGAAAGGTTAATCACAATTTTTTTTAGGGGGGCTGGATAGAAGTTTAAGCCCCCCTAAAAAGGGCCTAGTGATGCCATTGTATTTCGTCAACGTTTTTTTCATCCAAACTTGTTTTTATCTAGTTGTTGTCTTGTTTTCGTCAGTGAAGAAAGGTTGTTGATGAAATTATGACAAATTATGACGAAAATTATTCGTCAACGAAATTAACACTGGCTCAGTCATGAGGACATGGAGGAAAGCTTTGCCTACACTCCTGCATTTGTGAGTGAGTGCAATTATTTTTGAGGAAATGGAAGAGGATTTTTCCCCCCATTCTCCCATCCATGCTGGTCCTGCAAAGCTCTATGGGTGCTTTCACATCTGTAGTTCAGTTCTATCAGAAAGACTCGGGAGGCCAGATGAAGTACAATACAGTAGCAAGTTTATTAACGGACCAGCAAGTATTATAATTAGAGATTCTTTGGCGTAGGCCTCGTCCATACCTCTCGTCTTGAGGGTAACAGACTCTGCATTTCCTGCCTGAAGATGAAGGCAGGGGCGCAGCCGACCGCCTGGGAGGTAAAGATGGGGACCATCCTGGTGGTGGTGGGGAGGATGGAGGTAAATGTTGGCGTCAGCATCTGTGAACTCAGACATGTGTAAGTGACTATCTTTTATACTCTGAGAATTAGGACATGATTGGTTAGGTCTGAATGTGATAAGTGACATAACATTGAATCTTCCTGGCAGAACTTTACGCTAGAGCTTCCATTTCTACCGGAAAGACTCGGGAGGCCAGATGAAGTACAATAAAGTAGCAAGTTTATTAACAGACCAGCAAGTATTATAATTAGAGGTTATTTGACTAGGCCACACCCGTAGCTCTCGTCTCAAGGGTGAAGCAATTGTGTAGTCTCCAAGCTTTCCAACGATGTGTAACACATGGAAATCTGATAATATTTGGAGAAGTTGTGGCCATTTGAAAGTAGGCACACAAAAAAAATAGGGAGAAAATGACCTCTAAACATTTTGCAGTTCTCACCTATTCTCACCTGCTGGGAGTGACAATAGGGCTCATTTACATCTGATTTAGATAAGCCATACCCCCTGTAAAGCTCCCCCTGTAAAGCTGCATGGTTGCATAGCAACGACAGACCCAACGGGATGCATTGTGTAGCATTAGGACTTTTTGAACAGGATTCTGTGATAACCGTGATCATTTTGGTCACTATAATCATGAAATTAAATTTTCATGCCATTTCATCTCTAGTCAACTATGATAAACTAAAATCAACTATAATTATGTATGTTTATAGTATAATATGCAAAGTACAATTTTCTATAAGAAAAAAAAAAACTCTGATTCTGTTCTTTTCTCTGACATTTAAGGGTAACATGGGCCTACAAAGACTCTTTTAGGTCTAAAACAGTTTGGATAGTTGTTAATACAGCATTCACCCAGCTTGGTTAACTTCAAATTCAAGAACCTTTCAAGGACTTTCCAGGTCCAGCTTCTTTTTTTTTTTTTTTGCATTTATTTTTGGACATATGACAGAGGTCTGATATTCTATTTGTCATATTTCTGTGTTGCATAAAACTGAAGAATATTCGGTACATCCTATACTGTATTCTAAAATGAACTGATATTAACTTTTACATGGATTTTATTGAAAGAGCTTAGGCTCATGTAACCAGTCTATTTTTGCACTATTTCACGGTGTGTCTGTGAAACGTTGAGGTACCGTATAGTTTTGTGCGCACGTGAACATCATGGCAACATACAACACAAAGTACCTCACGCGGGAAACACTTAACGTAACGCGTAAATGCAAGTAACAAACATAAATCAAGCATAGTCCACGAAGTGTTGGCGAAATAACACATTATCGGACCAGAGAGAATAATATGGAATTTCCTCCAGAAAACTTCCTGCACAAAATAAATTCAAGCACTTTCAACGACCTGTATGTATGTTTATTTTCAGTCATGTCGTCGTACACAGCCCTCTTTCTGCACAAGGGAAAGATGATCTTTTTGCGTCTTTACTGCTTCAGATTTTCTATCATCTGGGAGGTTTGCACTTCGTATCAGCTGCTCGTTATTGCTTTAGCACTGCCAGCAGAGATCTGTGCACGGCCAACCACCAGGGTTGCCAGGTTTTCACAACATAACCCACACAATTCCTATTCAAAATTTGGGCATCGCATTTGGGGGGTAAAATATGTGTTTTTTTGCCATGGTTGCCTACTAAAATTCGCATTCCCGGGACTAAATATCACATAATTGGGGTCGCTTCAACCCGCGGACATGAAAAACAGCCCGCGGCAACAGTG
The DNA here is from genome assembly GCA_023566225.1 of Romanogobio albipinnatus. Lineage (NCBI taxonomy): Eukaryota > Metazoa > Chordata > Actinopteri > Cypriniformes > Gobionidae > Romanogobio > Romanogobio albipinnatus. Next base: position 42,976,875 of record CM042241.1, on the reverse strand, counting down.
TTGAAGTAGCCCAACCGCGGACTTGGCAACACTGAGCCACGCTTTCCTTGGAGGGCGGGGGCAATAACAAAGGAAACACGCCTCTACTGCATGCTAGAATCTCCAAAAAACAAGCCGATTTCAACCTCAAAGTGTATGCTTTTAAATATACCAATACTGCTATCTCAAACACGGAGAGGCTTCTTCGTGATCTCAACTAACAGATTCTGCAAAAAAGCGAAAATTACCAATTTTGAAAAAAAAAAACCCTGCTTCTTTATCATTTTGCTCGAAAGTTGTGCTGCCGACTTGTGTCACTGGTCTCTGTGACGGGTCACATTTGTTAAATGTAACCGGCGATTATGTGTCTGATTTGCCTCAGTCGCTCCAGCAGTTGGGTCTGTTCGAGGTTGGATCACATTCTCACCACAAATTATCACTCCAGTGTTTGTTTGAACGCATACCGAGATTGCTTCATTCACACCTACCCAAACAAACTGCACAGATGGGGACAATGAAGTCTCCCATGTCTCTGCAGGTCCCACCCAGCTCTAAGTCTTCTCTTCTAACACCACTCTGTTTTGTTGATCTGCCACTCTGCTCTGCCTTGGCTCCTCCCTCCCTCGGCTTCACCAGAGACCATCGTCCTTATGGCTCCACCAGGCTCCCTCATTCTTCCGGCTTAGCCTTGGCCAGACTGATTTGCCTCAGTCGCTCCAGCAGTTGGGTCTGTTCGAGGTTGGATCACATTCTCACCACAAATTATCACTCCAGTGTTTGTTTGAACGCATACCGAGATTGCTTCATTCACACCTACCCAAACAAACTGCACAGATGGGGACAATGAAGTCTCCCATGTCTCTGCAGGTCCCGCCCAGCTCTAAGTCTTCTCTTCTAACACCACTCTGTTTTGTTGATCTGCCACTCTGCTCTGCCTTGGCTCCTCCCTCCCTCGGCTTCACCAGAGACCATCGTCCTTATGGCTCCACCAGGCTCCCTCATTCTTCCGGCTTAGCCTTGGCCAGACGTCCCTCTGCCTGCGCCAAGCCATCTGCTGTGCTTCGTTTCCCCACACCACCCCACCCCACCCACTCCATCGGGCAATGAAGATGGAATCCTCTGTTTTTGAGCCAGAACTGGAACGGTCTCATGTGCAGAAACCTAGTGGAATAATGTTGGCCATCAGTTTCTAATTCTGTAATCAAGTTGTGGCAGAATCCCAATGTGAAAGTAGGCATCCTTTAGATCTATCGTCACCAACCAGTCCTCAAACTGGATTAGCGACAATTAACTTGAGGGTCAGCATCTTGAACCTGTATGTCTGAAGAGTACGGTTCAGGCCCCTCAAATATAAAATTGGATGCAACTGCCTGTCTAAACCTAAATTGTTTCAAACTTTTTACCAGTAGTGTAAATGCATATTTCTTTCACAATAATTACATGAGCCTGCAATAGATAGCTCTATATTGAAACTAAAATGACAAACAAAACCAATCATGCTAAAATTTTTGTTGTTTTGATTTTAAAATTCTCATATTATATTGATAGCGACACTTTTTTAAATTATGAATGCATATTCTGACCACAAAAAAAGCAACATTATCTGCAAGTTTGTACAGTTTTTTAATCAAAAGAACTTTTGTGTTTCAAGCAATGCACCAAGAATGAAGGTATTATTGATAGTAATCAAACGTCTGCATAGCTTATAATAAACATTTTAACACTGCAATTTCGTCAAAAGTCAAAGCCCATTGGGAGCACAATGAGAATATACATTTTATTCTTTATCAACTTAAACATAAGTTTGCAACATAAACTTGCCTATCAAGAGCAATGATTTCCAATACATTTCAGTTTAAACTGAATAAAAAATCTAAATGCAAACACCTGAACACAGTCAACACTACAAACAAATAATGACAAACAACTAGCCTTGCATAATAAAACCATTCTTACCCGCAATATGACTCTAGACCACTTACCAATCTCACCTGCTTTTTATGTCACAAGCAGGAATAATCAGTACAAGATAAAGCAGTAGTAATCTATCATCAGACTCTGGGGCTCTTGGAAGTTTGGTAAGAAGGATGTAGGCTCGGTTAGTGCGATGCCATCCATCATCGCAAATGCTAAATAGGCAAGGGATTTTAACAGAGATAATGCAGCCAGCAAATGAGACCTCAGTGTTGCACAAGGGGGCCCTCTTACATTTTCAGCAACCAGGGCTGGACTGACCTTGTGCCAGGCTACAACATAAGCTTTGTTCCCTGATTGTGGAGTTAGTTCAGGCTCAAGGGAAATGGTGAATGTTAATCAACAGATCATGATATTATGCAAAGGTGAATTAGAGCAAATCCATAACTCTACTCGGAAACAAACTCCAGGATGAATATATTACATTTCCCTCAAATATGTTTGGATTTTGGAGGTTTCCAGTTAACCATTTCTATTGTTTACACTTAGTTATCACTTGGGAAATGGTGGGAAATGGCTAAAAGGCTACAATCAAAAGTCTTTATTAAAAGATGTATTCTTTATTCCATCAGTTAATAAAGAATTCACATTGCAATTATTCTAGAAATTGTGATTATTTATTTATGTCTTTGCTCTTTGCTGTGGAGCTACACTTCAGTAGTAAACATGCAAAAGTGAACAATAGATCTTACATATTTTCTATTGGCTATGCATTTCTAAGAGTGTTGGTAAGGATATCTCTGTAACAGCCTCTCAAGGACAGAAGGCCACAGTGAACACTTCACTGCAACCTGATCTATATTCTCAGTGAGGCTGATACTATATAAAGAGAGCTAAGCGACAGGACAATGTAAGTTTACCTGTCCCAGTTTCTGTAATAAAAATCCCCGAAACTTTGGCTCAGATAAGATGAGCGGAAGGGAACAAATTCTACTTGGGAATAAAGAACGTGTGAGCAAAGTACAAAGACTTCTTGAACATTTCAAGAAGCTGGACAGGCCTTCTTTCATAAATTATAATTTTCTTCTTATCAAGGATTTGTAAATGTCCTTGTATTACAGCTATGTAATACAACATAACTGTATAAACCCCAACATAACCCCTGGATTCAACCAGCAGTTATTCAAGTAAACAAACATGATGCATGGCTCTAATTATCTGCTTTCTGTTTAGCTGTGCATCTTATGTGTATTCACTGTAGTAGATGGAAAGACAATGCAAAGAAGCCACATTTTTGCTCATCTCAACATCTCCAGGTGCTCATGATCAGCAGCTTCTTGGCTACATCTTAAAATCACACAAATGCATTAAGACAAAAGTTGCTCTGCAACAAACCTCTCATTACACAATGTGTAATGGAGTGAGAGTCCATCACCCACATTTAAAGGTTAATTTCCTGAAGAGTGTCTTGGAATGAAATGGTCTACCTGGGAATAGCATCGAGGAGATCTGTAGGCAATAAACCCTTTAGTAAAGACTGCAGAGCAAGCAGTTTTAGCTTACAGTATTTAATTATTTTAATAAATCAAACTAAGAGAGCAGCTTGATGTATCATTGAAAGCTTAAAAAATATCAAAACTGCTTTATAGTCTAATGACAACCTAAATGTGTGTACACAGCAAAAACAAGGGTCTCTCTGGTCTGTCAGTGCCTCCTTCTCTCACAGAGCCTGTTGCTAAACAGAATTCTATTGCCTGTCACAGGTGAAGCAAAAGGCTATTGCTCCTTAATAAAGGATAGTCAGGAGGCAATCAAGGCTTAAAGTCTGGAGCATTGTCTTCAAGCTAATTATAATTTGTTCATGCTGTCTTAATGCAGCATTCTGTCTTGTCCAAATTAGAAATAAACTGCTTCACCTATGGGCTACCAAAACATGGTGGAGAAGCAGATTGATTGACCACAACGAACAGTGAGGCTAGGTAAAGGTCTGTTTAAGTGACTATTGAACTCATCTTACAGTGCTTGGCATTTCCAACTAGCAACTGAAAGTTCAGCAAACTTTGCTGCAGTACATTTCTCTAAACATTCTCTCTGTTACCACTTCCTAAAAGTCATTTATCTGCTATTGTGGTACACATGTGCAAAAGTGCAAAGTCTCAGTCATGACAATTCTTTATGGTGGCCGTAGGTCTATGACTAAATGACTGTGCAGACCCTCTCTGATGAGGTCACTAAAGGTGTGTCATAGCATTGTGGGGTTGGGGCACAGATTAAGTTCTGCTTCACTCCTCATACACTTCGTGATAAAGGTTTTGGCACTGCTGACATGCACCAATAACTGCCTTGGAAATAGAGGGTGCTAAAGGGTAAAGCTTACATTTTCTCATAAAGTGATTTATTGATATTTACTTGATATTTTGAGTCATTGTGTGTGTACAGTGACAACATTCACTTTAAAGATGAAAGTACAATAGGCAAATATTGAAGAGTTGGAATTAAATAAGTGTAATCACAAGACTTCTGCTTTTAGGCCTAGAATTAAAGGTCCCTCTCATTTTCGTTTTGTTCACATATAAACATTGATTAACACACATACATAGAGAACATCAAATATGGCAATTGGAAGCTCAAACCACTTGCTTGATGTGCGATAATCAATAATGGTTCTCGCGCGTCAAGCGAGTATGGTAGAGCTGCTGCTGACCATATTTGACGTGCTTTATGTGTGTTTGTTGATCAATGTTTAAATGTGAATAAAAGCCTAAATAATATCTGATCATCATATAAAGTGGTTGTGTCTCTAACTTGGATTACATTTATGGATAATTGGATATTTTGAAGAGTCAACTTTTTAGTGGAATGAACTTTCAATGGAGGGACAGATCTCTGTCGAGTTTCATTAAAAAAATATATTAAGTTGTGTTTTAAAGATGAATGAATGTCTTATGGGTTTGGAATGACATAAGGGTGAGTAAGTGATGGTGGAATTTCTATTTTTGTTCAACTATCCCTTTAAAATAATACAGGGACTTTTATTTTAAATATGTATGTAGCAGAGATGGGGACTCGAGTTTGAGACTCGGACTCGAGTGCGACTTAAGTCGCACACACAGTGACTTCAGACTCGACTTCAGACTCGTCCTCAAAAGACTTCAGACTCGACTCGGACTCGAGCTGCGGGACTCGTGAACAATGTTTATTTTTAGGAAACGTCTGATGAGCTCGATGTTATTCCCCTCCCTCCGGTACCTATAACCTGCCTACGTACTACGTATCTGCTGCTCGCGGCCACACATGAGAGGACAACGAGCAATCATGTATAGGCGCGTCAATTCAAGCGGCCGCGGCGCGCGCGCGCGAGTGAACGCGATCATCTCTTCCAGAAGAATAAACATAAATTAATATCTTAAGGTATGTTGAGAATAACACTTACTGAAACGTATTATATGTCGTGTAATCGCTCAATCAGTGTTTCAATCGCGCAAAGATGTCAAACAGCTTGAGAAACATATGTCACGCCGCATCATTTACCTCAGAGTCAGAAGTCATTCAGTCCACAGCTGTTAATTCACTAGAGAAATCAACTCTTTCACTATCTCTATATATATATATATATATATATATATATATATATATATATATATATATATATATATATATATATATATATATATATAAATTCTACTTAACCTGTTAGTGATGTCTTGATTATTTAATGCTATGATAAATTTAATGTTTTGATAAATCTGTCATGAAAAGGACAGTCACTAAGATTATATTTCAACATGGGTATTCAAATAAAACCTAATCATGGTTGATAATCCAAACTGCTTAAAAAAACATACTAAATGGTGCTTTTTTTAAATTCAAAAAAGGCCAAAAGTTTTCTGTGATTGGTAGGTTTAGGGGTAGGGTTAGTGTAGGTGGATAGATTATACCATTTGTACATTAGTAAAACCATTACACCTATGGAGAGTCCCCGTAAACCACGTGTGGGTAGTGTGTGTGCACTTGAGTGCGTGTGTGACTGTGAGAGAGTGTTTCTGTGTGTTTGCTTGAGTGTGTGCTCTCTTTAAGTGGAAAAAAGTGTGTTATTGCTTATACATTTTGCAATGTTTTTGTGATACCCTGAGTACCAGAACTTTGTGGTTTCAGATGTGCTGTGTTGCACATAAAATTGTTAGCTATTAGATAAGCATCTTACTTGTTGTCTTTTCATATTCACTTGTTGTCTTTTCATATTCATTGATCGACAACTGCAGGTTTAATGAGCTGATATGGTATGTTAATAGAGAAAGGTGTCAAAATAACTTATTACATGCTTTGAATTCCTTATATTTAGCTTTGCAGTGTTCTACACAGCCTGGATGGGTCACCGTATGTGATGCAACACTTATTATAACCAGAGACTTATTATAATAAAGAGACTTGAGACTTGACTTGGACTCTAGCTCAGAGACTTGAGACTTGACTTGGACTCGAGCCCAGAGACTTGAGACTTGACTTGGACTCTAGCTCAGAGACTTGTGAGCATCTCTGGTATGTAGCTGGATTTGGGTGGTTCGTGAATAAGATGCAGGAGAAATACCACAATACTACACTACACACATTGCTCCGCCCCCAAAATGCATGATTCCGCAATGCAAAAATAGATGTCTCTTATTATAGTGGAAGCAATGAAAAATAATGCTTCATGGAAAATAAGCAAAGATGACGAACAAATGACAAGGAGAAAATGAACATACAGTACACAAGAGTAAATACAAGCAAGAAGTGAAGTTATTAAACGTAATTTCAGGAGGAGTACGCCCATCTAATCTTCCAATTAATTAGGGCTGTAATCTCCCAGTCGATTAGTCGATTATTAGTCGATACGTTCTGGCTTGACCAAAATTTTGATTGGTCGATTCTTTGCCGCATTCATTTTGTTAGTTTTGCCGCGTTCATTTCATCAGTTTTGCCGCGCCGCGTTCATTTCATCAGGTGGAGAGCACTAATTGCTAATGGGGGTGTTTTTAGAGCACCCCTGTTTCACAGGTAACAGTCTGTCTTCAGAACATCCCTCTTGTTTTCACTTCTTTTGGATTAGCCCAACCCACTGGTGAAGAGAAGTATCTCGCTGGTCCTTTGTTTTTCATTCCCCGTTGGCTCAAACGCACGTCCATAGCGGTAAACTTGAGGAACGCCTATCAACATACACATGAGGGGAAGCGCCACAACGCTTCACAGGTAACAGTCTGTCTTCAGAACACCCCCTTGTTTCCATTTCTTTTGGATAACCCACTGGAGAAGAGAGACAGATTGAAGAAGGCTAGTTTGCTGTATATTATTTATTTAATTGTGAGAGCGTTTTTTTCTGCTCTTGATCTGGCTTGTTTAATAATAGCAGCTGAAACGATAGTGTCTGTCAGTTAGTATAATACATATGACAAAAACAATTGTCTAAATTATGTTGCATATTCCTCAAAAGTTATTGTGATGATATCACTAGTTAACAACATAGTACTATATTTTTGGAAATCATAGGCTATGATGGTGCACGTGATGCAGCGCTGTCAGAGCCGACAGACTCGTGTGACTCATTTCAGTGCAAAATAATCAGGTTAAAAACGATTTAATATACTGCAAATAACCTACTAGTTTTTTATGTTTATTTATAATTCATTTAGGCAGACAACAAGGCTACCAAGTACTGCACACAGTGTGCAGCTAATTAATTTAAAGTTTTTTTTTCTAACGTCATTTTTTGTTGATTTTTAGTAGAACATTTCAGGACTTCAGTCGACCAAGATTTTCTTTGGTTGATTACAGCCCTACAATTAATACCAATGTATAAAACCAGAAGCTTACCTCTTCGCGTTGTTAGTTCTTGCAGCATCTCTCCTCCTCCCCCCCTGCTCCTCCTTTTTTGTACAATTTTGTTATAGGGGGCAAACAGAGATCGGGTATAATATCCTCTCTGATTCCCTCTATAGCAGACAGCAAGCCAAAGCTGTTTACCACTTTCACTAAGATTATATGGGCACACAAACTCGTGAATTAACCCTTTAGGCGCCAGAGGATTTTTAAAAAAACATTCGATTTTGACATATTAATTTCAAAAGGCTATATCTTAAATTAGAGAAATATTAAGGATGACCCAAAGTTTATGTAGGTATTACATTTTCCCATCTAATTTGCATATTATGATGTCATATGGTGGTGGCCATCGTGGATTATAGAATTTTCATGAAAAGTCACATGTTTAAATGATAAAATGCAGCACTTCTTTGCTCCCAAAATGTCCCTCACCTTCTGTATGCTATATTGCACAATACTGAATGCTCAGGTAAATAGTAAATAGTAAACAAACCGTGTAAATCATTACTAATAAATGGTAGAAACAAACCGAATGCATGCAGCGGTTGGCCTTTTGCTGTAGAGATTTTCCATTTACTACATACAGTAGGCACTCTGATTCTATGTATGGGGCACATGTATATTATTCATATGACACACAAACACAAGTAAACAAGACCTGTTTAGTTCAAAAGCTCACTCGCCACGGCAAGGCAGAGATCATGAGTGAGATGACAAGACAAGACGAGAGACAGACGCGCGCACATGCCCACCGAGTGTGCACAGTTTGGACTACTGTCATTGTCATTGCGACTCCCCACCCTGCCTCTACGTTGTCCCCTAACTGTCCTATGAATACTTCGACCTCGTCTAACATACCCAGTGGCATTAGACAAAGTCTCCACCACAATACTGTTGCCGCGATTGCGGAGAGGCACACGGTCAGAAGACAAAGCTTCATGCCTAGCGTGGTAAAAATCTCCCGTCTCATTCCCCACAACACTAACACACCTGCTAACTTCGCGATGAACACTCCGACCCCGGGAAACATTGTTCCCTTTCGTTCAGTCACTACGACGTAACGTTAGTGACTAACGAATGGGGGTTTCGCTTAGAAGCCAGTTACCTTCGAGGAATTTAACAGTGCCCAATGGCAGTGCCAATGCCATGGGCATGTGGAATTTGCATGCGTAACTCCACCCCACATCGTGGGTATATAAGGAAGTACGCTGATAACATCGCATTATGTTTCTGCTTTGGAACCAAGAGTATCTCTTCCTGCTAACTGAGTCTTTGTCAGCCTTTGAGACGAGCAGCTTTCCAGAGGCGTTGGTGTCAATGGCGTGTTCCAGCGATCGCATACTTCCTGCCTGCTGATCTGTGCAGTGGTCTGCTAGACAGCTGGTGTGTGTTCCCTGTGCACTTCAGCGTCTCTGCGAAGCTTCCTCTCACAAAAGAGCTTGCACGTGGCACGTCCTTTCAGGATGTCTCGCCCGTGTACTTCTGGGTGTGGCCGGTTGCTTTCATCTTCTGATGGGCACAATCACTGCCTGGTATGCTTGGGCGTTCAGCATGCTCAGGCAACGTTTGTGGATGCGTCATGTTCCCACTGCGGGAACATGACCATTGTGGTGCTGCAATCGAGACTCGATGATCTTCGTAAAGAAGTGAGATTCCCCTCTGCCACACCCCAATCTACCGTCTCCGCGAGAGGCGGTACTTTGGCTGGTGGCCACGGTGACCTGAGGGTGACGGTGTGGTGAACAAAGCCCCGACGCTCATGCCTCGGGCCACACCCCCCTCTAGCGCTCCACAACCCGTGAGTGTTCAGGCGGAGATCGCGGGCCCGGTTCTAGGCCCCCCCGCGCATCTCGTTTGGCGCTCCGGAGGATGATGCGATGTCGGTTGCCGCATCACAAGGTGGGCTCGAGTCCTCAGAGGATGATGACTCGGCTGTGCTGCCACCTTCGGGCGCACCAGCATTGCCCGAGTCGGACCCGGAGCTGATGCTGTCTCGGGCAGCCACGAGTCTTGGGATAGAGTGGAACCCTCCGCCCTGTCCCAAGTGCTTGCGGCTCGATGATTGGTTTTTGGGGGCGCTGCGCGCTGACACCCCGCCCCCAATACCTTTCTTTCCCGAGCTGTATGAGGAGGTCACGCGGTCCTGGTCCTTGTCTTCCCGCAACCGTTCGGCGGCCTCTTCTGCCTTCTCCACTCTCGATGGGGCCGCGGCCAACGGGTACACTGGGGTCACCCCAGTCGAACGTTCTGTTGCGATGCAACTGTGTCCTCAGAGCGCTTCGACCTGGCGTGGTGATCCTAAGCACCCCTCCAAAGCCTGTCAATTCACATCAACCTTGGTGTCGAAATCGTACAGAGCTGTGGGGCAGGCTGCCGCCTCTTTGCATGCCATGGCAATCCTTCAGGTCTACCAGGCCAGGTTGCTCAGGTTGCTGCCTCCACCCAGCCGCCGGCACAGTCGCCTCAGCCTGCTCGCCGCCGAGGGTGCCCTCCTAAGGCTCCCGTCCCTCCCCCCCACGGCCCCAAGCAGCAGCCTTCACCCGGGCCGGGTCATGGAGGACGCCATGGGAAGGCACCCCAGTCCGCTCAGCCCCCCCGTGCCCCGCTAAACGCCAGGCCAAGCGGCGCTCCTGAGACAGACGGCTCAGGGATGGGAAATTCTTTCCAGGAGATGGCAGCAGGGCCACTCCTTCCCCTGGTGGAGGGCCGGGGGAGAATCTTTTGTTCATTGCACCCTAATGTGGTTAAAGAAAGAATTTACATTCCCATCCCTGAGCCCCCAGAGACTGGTGACGGCAGTGTGCGCCGCTCCCGGGCCACGCCGCTCTCGTCCCTCTCTGTCGCCAGCCTCCTTTCAGAGCAGACCCCAGTGGAACACGCATCCTTCCTGGTCTCCTCTGTGAGGATGCAGCCGTTAACCGTGGCCCCACACCGGGATGCTCAAACGCCTCCCATGTCTGGGCCGGTAATGCTGCCTCGCTGCCCGACCATGGGTACGTCTGTGGTCCGAATGACCCCGCTGGTGCAGTTCCTGGGAGCCTGGCTTCAGCTTCCGGGACTGTCCGCTGGGTCGCGAAGACCATCAGGCGCGGCTACGCGATTCAGTTCGTGCAGGCTCCTCCCTGCTTCCGGGGAGTCCGCTGCACTATGGTCGGGGCCAATGCCCCTGTCATGCATGCGGAGATTGCCACCCTACTGGCGAAGGCTGCGATCGAGCCTGTCCCTCCAGCCGAGATGAAGTCCGGGTTCTACAGCCCTTACTTCATTGTACCCAAGAAAACCGGTGGGGTACGACCAATCCTGGATCTGCGCATCTTGAACCGATACTTCACAGGCTTCCATTCAAGATCTTGACAGCGAAACGCCTTTTCGAATGCGTTCGTCCGGATGATTGGTTTGCAGCGATCGACCTGAAGGACGCCTATTTCCATGTCTCCATCCTACCTCAACACAGACCGTTCCTACGGTTTGCTTTCGAGGGGCGGGCATATCAGTACGAGTCTTTACGAAGATTGTCGAGGCAGCCCTTGCGCCTCTCCGGAAGATTTTTGGTTGACGAAGCGTGCCTGGAGTTCGGGCCGCCCGATTCTCACGTGATCCTGAGACCCCGGCCCGGATATGTGCCCAAGTAGGACTCCGTTCAGAGACCAGGTGGTGAACCTGCAAGCGCTGCCTTTGGAGGGGGCAGACCCAGCCTTGGCATTGCTCTGTCCAGTACGTGCTCTCCACGCTTACGTAGACAGGACGTAGTGTTTCAGGACCTCAGACCAGCTCTTTTTCTGTTATGGTGGAGAGCGGAAGGGAAGAGCTCTCTCAAAGCAGAGGTTGTCTCACTGGATAGTGGACACCATTGTTTTGGCTTACCAGCAGCAAGGTGGACCATGTTCCCTGGGTTAGGGCCTACTCCACCCGGAGTGTGGCCTCCTCTTGGGCTCTACCGCATGGCGCCTCGCTAACAGACATCTGCAGAGCTGCAGGCTGGGCGACACCTAACACATTCGCTAGATTCTACAATCTCCGAGTGGAGCCAGTGTCCGACTATGTACTCGCCTCTACTAGTGGCCAATAATGGACCAGGCTCAGGTGTCTTCGCTTGCTCGCGATTCCACTCCACGGACTGGATACGTGTAATATTCTCCTCAGGTGAGCTTCCCGGAAGCCCTGAGTTCCTCCAGCACTGTCGACGCCGACATCAGTAAGTCTGCCCTTTTAAGCCCAGACCCTCATGTCCGGCCAGGTGCCCCGTGTGCATGGTTCCCCTCCCGCGACCCCCACATGTGTATTTCCACCGTAAGCCTCCTCAGTGAGCAGGTGTCTTTCCCTTGGCAAGTCCCTGCCACCCCTGGGGTTAAAAATCCACCTTTGGCTGGTACCCCAGAGTTCCCCATATGCAGCCCGTAGCGGGTCATATGTTCAATTCAATTCAATTCAAATTTATTTGTATAGCGCTTTTCACAATACACATTGTTTCAAAGCAGCTTTACAGAAAGTACATTTCATAGATGAACAGTAAAAATGTTAGAAAGACAATGTTAAAGAATAATTATCCAAAAAGTGAATAAATCGTGTATTAATTTAGGCCATAACAACGCTGGCGTTGAGTCGTCTCTTCACAGGCGTGGAGTCGTCTCATCACAGGTTTTGGGGCATCCGAAGTCTTCATGAGAGGCTGGATACAAACTGGAGCTGATGAACTATTTACCTCGGGACTAGTGTCCCGAGATAACAACAGAAAAGCAGATGGGAAATAATTAGCGTAGCTGCTGTTCAGAATATTATATTAATGCTTTTGTTCCGATTTAACTGTAGTATAAAAGGTAATTATAATGTGAATGCTTGGCTGAAGAGATGCGTCTTTAATCTGGTTTTAAACTGGGACAGCGAGTCTGATCCTCGAACAATATCAGGAAGACTATTCCAGAGTTTAGGAGCTAAATGTGAAAAAGCCCTCCCTCTTTTAGTGGACTTAGATATCCTAGGAATGACCAGAAGCCTAGAGTTTAGTGACCTTAAAGAGCGCGATGGATTGTAGGGCGATAGAAGATCCGTTAGATACACTGGAGCTAAACCATTTAGGGCTTTATAGGTCAGTAGCAGTACTTTGTAATTGATACAGAACTTAATAGGTAACCAGTGTAGAGATGATAAAATTGGTGTTATATGATCATATTTTCTTGACCTAGTAAGAACTCTAGCAGCTGCGTTTTGGACTAACTGTAGTTTGTTTATTGAGGATGCAGGACAACCAGCTAATAAAGCATTACAGTAATCTAATCTCGATGTCATGAATGCATGAACTAACTTTTCTGCATCAGGAATAGATAGCATGTTACGTAGCTTAGCAATGTTTCTAAGGTGGAAAAATGCCGTTCTTGTAACATATGAAATATGATTTTCGAATGTCAGGTTGCGGTCTAATATAACACCCAGGTCTTTTACTGTAGTGGATAAAGTGACAGGACATCCTTCCAAGGTAAAATTGTATTGTGAGAGGTTTTGTGGGCAGTTTTTTGGACCAATAAGTAATACCTCCGTTTTATCTGAATTTAATAGCAGAAAATTACACGTCATCCAGTATTTAATATCTTCAACACACGCTGTCAGTTTAGATAATTTAGCGTTTTCATCCGGTCGTGATGAAATATATAATTGAGTGTCATTAGCATAACAGTGGAAATTAATTCCATGTTTTCTTATAATATTACCAAGTGGCAGCATATATATTGAGAATAGCAGAGGGCCTAACACGGATCCTTGCGGCACCCCATAGCCTACTGACATCGTCTTGGATTTTTCCCCATTTAGACAGACAAAATGGTAGCGGTCTGATAAGTACGATCTAAACCAGTTTAATGCCTGTCCCTGAACACCAGTATAATTTTGAAGTCGATCTAAGAGTATTTTATGATCAATAGTATCGAACGCAGCACTAAGATCGAGTAGAACTAGTATTGAGATACAGCCTTGGTCAGAAGCTAGAAGTAAATCATTTGTGGATTTTAACAAGTGCAGTTTCTGTGCTATGATGCGGCCTGAATCCTGATTGAAATTTTTCATAGATATCATTTTCTTGCAAGAAAGAGCACAATTGAGCGGACACAACTTTTTCTAGTATTTTAGACATAAATGGCAGATTTGAAATTGGTCTGTAATTTGCTAGGTTATTATGATCTAATTGTGGCTTCTTAATGAGCGGTTTTATGACTGCCAACTTGAATATTCTTGGAACATGACCTAAAGATAAAGACGAGTTAATAATATTGAGAAGAGGCTCTTCCACTACAGGTAACAACTCTTTCAGTAGTTTAGTGGGTATTGGATCTAATAAACATGTTGTTGGTTTAGATGCAATGATAAGTTTATTTAGCTCTTCCTGTCCTATAGTTGTAAAGCGGTGTAGTAGTTCTTGAGAGGCGGTAGTTGTTGTTGAATCATAAGACATCATTAAAGATTGTACATTTACAATTTTGTTTCTGATGCTTTCTATTTTCTCAGTGAAGAAATGCATAAAATCATTACTACTAAACTGTAACGGAATATTTTGCTCAGGCGATGCTTGTTTATTTGTTAGTCTAGCCACGGTGTTAAATAAAAACCTTGGGTTATTTTGATTATTTTCTATTAGTTTGCGGAGATGCTCAGCCCTGGCTGCTTTTAGGGCCTTTTTATAACGTGACATACTATCTCTCCACGCGATTCTAAAGACCTCTAAATTAGTTTGTTTCCATTTACGCTCTAAGTTACGAGTTTCTCTCTTGATAACATGTGTAGCACTGTTGTACCATGGTGCTTTAGTTTTCTCTCTAACCTTTTTTATCTAATTGGTGCAACAATTTCTAATGTGCTAGATAAAATGTTGCTCATACTGCTAGTCATTTCCTCTAGTTCATCTGTTTGTTTGGGTTCACTGAGCAGCTGAGACAGGTCAGGTAAGCTATTTGAGAATCTATCTTTAGTGGTTGGAATGATTGTTCTGCCTGGTCGATAACGTGGCGCAACATGACAGATTTCAGCAGTACGCAGTATGCAAGTTACCATGTAATGGTCAGTGACATCATCACTTAGCGGTATAATATCTATATCGGTTGGGTTGGTTCCATGTGATATAATTAAATCTAGTGTGTGATTAAGACGATGAGTGGGACCAGTGACGTTTTGCTTGATCCCAAAGGAGTTTAATAGATCTGTAAACGCAGCCCCTAATGCATCATTTGTGTTATCTACGTGTATGTTAAAATCTCCAACAATTAATGCTTTATCGACGCTGACCAATAGATCTGAGAGAAAGTCTGCAAACTCTTTTAAGAAATCAGCATAGGGCCCTGGAGGTCTATACACAGTAGCCAAGGCTAGAGATAATACGGATTTCTTTCTTACATCTAAGAGCATAACATTTAGCACTAGTACTTCAAACGAATTAAACCTGTGACCTGTTTTCTGAGTAACATTAAGAATATCTCTATAGATTGTTGCAACACCGCCGCCACGACCAATCAGACGGGGCTCATGCTTATAACAGTATCCTGGCGGAGTAGACTCATTTAGACCGAAATAATCATTTGGCTAGTTTTAGAGATTGTTTTTGTTCACTAATATTGAGATTTTCTGGTTTAATCACAATTAGATTTTTCCTAGATCCTACAGTAGATTTAATGTTTGACCTCACTAAACGAGGAATAGACACAGTTTCTATATAATGTTCTACATTGGTACTTATGTCAATTAAGTTAGGACAGAATTGTTTTTGTTCACTAATATTGAGATTTTCTGGTTTAATCACAATTAGATTTTTCCTAGATCCTACAGTCGATTTAATGTTTGATCTCACTAAACGAGGAATAGACACAGTTTCTATATAATGTTCTACATTGGTACTCATGTCAATTAAGTTAGAACAGGGAAGACTGTGATCTGGACTTTGACTTACTAGTCATATGGTGGTGTGTAACGCCCTGGAGATGTTGTCCGACAGAAGAGCCGCTCCGATTCTGCTGGGGTGAAGGCCATCAGGACGGAAGAGCCTAGGTCGCTCCCAGAAAAGATTCCAATTATTTACAAAGAGCAGCTTCTGTTCATTACACCATGACATTAACCATTCATTTAGAGCAAATAATCTACTGAATTTTTCATGTCCTAGTCGGTATGTGGGAAGGGGTCCAGACACGATGATCATTGCTTCAGGCGATGTTCTGCGCACCGTCTCTAGCAGACTCTTGTAGTCCTTCTTGAGAACCTCCGTCTGCCGCAGCCTGGTGTCGTTCGTTCACGCGTGCAACATGTGTCTCAATATATGTACTCTCTAAGTCCTCCCTATGGGTAGGCATTCTGGCATATCTCCACTGGAATATGCTTCCCAGTGTACCTTGGTAATCCTGTGATAAGTGGGAGTCCTTCGTCCGTACTAGTCTTACGACAGGGTTCTCACACTTATGCAGGGCACTGGAAGACAGCCGAGTGGCATCACTGTATTGGGACCCCCATTCGTTAGTCACTAACGTTACGTCGTAGTGACTGAACGAAAGGGAACGTCTCGGTTACGTATGTAACCCTCGTTCCCTGAGGAGGGAACGGAGACGTAACATCCCTTTGCCACCTCTGCTGTGCTGCTGGAACACGGAGTTCAGTCTTGGCTCCGCAGCTGTAACATAATGCGATGTTGCCAGCGTACTTCCTTATATACCCACGATGTGGGGCGGAGTTACGCATGCAAATTCTGCATGCCCATGGCATTGGCACTGCCACTGGGCGCTGTTAAATTCCTCGAAGGTAAGTGGCTTCTAAGCGAAACCCACATTCGTTAGTAACTAACGTTACGTCTCCGTTCCCTCCTCAGGGAACAAGGATTACATACGTAACCGAGATGTTTCCACCACTGACATTGGGCAAAGGACCATCTACATTGGGCAAAGGATTCACTGTTTTTGTGCTTGGTGGAGTGCTATACTTTCACTTTCAGAATCATCGTCATATTCTGAAGGCAGATATTCCCCTTCAGAATCAGAATGTGGGTAAGCTTTATTGATGCCATTAGAAAATAATAATAATCTAATGCAAATATTCGCTGATGTTGACAATATTGCTCTGATAAAATGGCTCACTTGCACACTAGCTCCGCATTTGTTCGCACTGATTCAATGCGCTCTTGCTCGAAGATTTTGCATAGAAGCATGACGTTTTTTTGAGTCAGGGATGAAGTATGACATGTCTGCCATCTAGTGGAGGGGAGTTCGAACAAAATTTGACACCCTATTTTACAAAATCGGCCGTTTTATTCAGTGCCTCATCTTGTTGAGTAAACTTGACTGTGGTGCCTAGAGGGTTAAAGGGATAGTTCACCCAAAAATGAAAATTCTGTCATTATTTACTCACCCTCAAGTTGTTCCAAACCTGTATGAGTCTAAAGAAATGCTGAAATTTCAGGTTTTAAACACTGTAAACCAAATCAAAAACAAATATTCTGTGTTTATGTAATCTGTTTGAAAGCAGAGAGATGTTAGTTGTTCCTGAGCGGCTCATTATACACTAATGCGACCACGCCCACGGAGCACGGGTTCTATTGAGATTCAAATACTGAGGCTCCAGAGTCGACGCCCACACATCACACATCAACTCAAACAAACACATCAAGTACTGCTATCCTACTTCAACTACATCATTTTGAGACGCGTTTAATAATCCTCCATGAAAAGCTGTTCATTTCAGAAAGCAACGATCCCCCGCTGTGTGTAAGTAGGCTAAGTTTACTCTGTAAGCATCTGTGAATATTAAACACTAAAACCTCCGCGAGGACGCACTGAAGCGTTCTTTGTTTAAATTAGCTCAAAATTACTGTCAGATGTAAGTAATTACCTTGACAAATTATACATAATTTAAAAGATCTAAGACTCAAGCTTCCATTTTTTACCTCTGTTTTATTCTCAAAGTCATAGTGACCATAATTTGTTAATATGTGTCAGGAGTTATGAATATGAAAACCACGTTGGTACCTTAGATTGTAATATGAGCATCAGCTGCTCTCATTCATAAAAAAAACTCCTCTATCCACGTCACGAAGACTCGCAACAAAACGACATCCCTCAGGGCTTTTATTTCAAAAGTGTGCAGATGAGGAGAAATATTGATAGATTCTCATATGTCTGTGTCAAATTTCTATACAGAGGAGTGTTATTTATTCAATCGCAGATGGATACTCTGATGTGCACATGTAGTCCATATATAGTAGGGCTGGGTATTGACACCAATTTCACAATTCAATTCGATTTCGATTCACAAGCTTTCGATTCGATTCGATTTTTGATTCTTTTTTATTCAATTCAATATCGATTATTTTGGATATGTATCAGGTATAATACATGGAACATTTTCTCATTTTCTCTAATTTCTGAACTAATGTTGTAAACTATGGGAGCCAGTTGATACTACATTAGCCTACTAATATTGAAGGTAAAAATTAACTGATTTGTATACAAACACTTAAATGACACTAAATTATATTTTTTATATATATAATAATAAAGTTATAATAACTTTACGATTACATAATCATAATTCTATTCCAATTAGATTTTTGAAATATAAGCATTTAAGTGGTGGCTGCATAAAAACTTGCCAGATTTATTCATACATACATACATGCATTAAATATTGAAGAACATTGACAATGAATAGCCTATGTAATGTGGTGCATATAATTAGCAAAATGCTCCTCTCTAGAGTTTTTTTTTCTAGCTGACTAACGAGTTTATGGATGCTGGATATGGTTTTTCTGAGGAAAATGTGACGTTACATGACATTTACAAGCCGTTTTACTTACATCTTTCTGCGGTTGAAACACTGATTGAGATATTCATGTGACATGATACGGATTTCGGTAAGTTGTCCTGTATCTTTTAACACACTTTCAGAAGCTCCTTCATGTTTATTTACATGTGTATGATCTCCTATCATGTTACTGGTATAAGGCGGAAGAGAAGATCCGTTCATGTTTGCTCCGCACTGCCGGTTCTCTTGAGCTGAGCTGCGGCAGTGCGATCTCGCACCACAGCACCAAAACGGTATATGTTTTTGAATTTCGTAAAAAAATAGAAGTCATTTGAAATCTGAGACTTTGTTTCATATCAATAGTAATAAAGCACAAAGATTATTGCGATTGATTGAATGGGAGGTGTGCTACAATGTTTATTTTATTCATTAACTGAAAACAGGATGACTAATCGATTCTTGGGATTTAAGATTGTTTCGTAAAAGTGAGAATCGATTAAAATCGAGAAATCAATATTTTTTACCCAGTCCTAATCTATAGCATAGACAGACAAAGAAGATACCATGTGACATTGACATGAACAGCTTCCAGAAATCGCTATAACATGCAGATAGACACGTTTGAAGATAATAAACACACAATTGCGACAATATATGGGTTATCTGTGTTATTTATACCATGTTGGGTGTTTTCATAATATATTATATTTATAATGCAATGCTATTCGAGCTTTTATAATTATGCAGAATATTGTAAAATTATATATATTTTCTATCTGAGTTTTTGATCCAAATCCAAATGAGATCACATAAGGTTATTTAAAACATTTGACTTGTGATATAAAGTAAGTTTGGAGTAAAAACATGGTTTTAATCTCATTAACTGTTGTGTTTTAATAAATTGGTGTAGTAAATCATAAATTATGGTTTATTAAATTATAAATTGTTGTGGCAGATAATATAGATTGTTTTAAGCAAAAACTCACTTCATTTAGATTTTCCCCCCAGAAATGTTTACTTATCTAGTAAATTAATCTTGATTTAAGAATTTTAAATATTTGGACTGGAAACAAGAAAAAATACCAAATAAGAAGAGCATTTTTTGCAGAGTAGTCAAATCTTTTGATCATTTAAAATATAATAGGGCTTTGTTGACTACATTCCAAATAAAATACACTACAAAAATATATATATATCTGTTGCTCTCTGTCACATAGGCCTACCTGAAGCTCATTCATTATGCAGCTCATTTTGCAGCTCATTATGTGGTCTATTATGTTCTTTTGTCTTCTCAGGTGATCTCCAGCATTATTCATTAGCTATCACACCTCCTTGCATATTAGCTTTGTGAAGAGAAACTGTCTTACAAATTGTAAATTAATATATTGTTTTATGTGAATGAGTAGGCTCAAGGATTCTCACATCAGTTTAAATAAAAAAAATCTATGCAAATACACACAGGAATCAAAAGTCTTGTGAACACATATATATTGTGTGTTTTGAGGCCTTAATTTAAAATCTAATTTAATTTAATTTAAAATTAAAATTTTCTCTTAAAAATACAAGCATGTGCATACATGTTGCTCACATATTATGGTAGCCCAGTTTGTGCTGAATACAGTGTAATTACACTTTTGTCATTAATGTGTTTACAAATGTCAGCGCATGTCAAAACTTCTAAAGGGCCCAAAAAAAGCTCAGACTCCAGAGGGTTAATCCAGCTTGATAGGTTTTTTTTTTTTTTTTTTTTTTTTTTGATACCTCCAGGAGGATTATTTTTAAAGAGAGATGAATAATATCAGCAGTCTCACAGTTTAAAATATTTTAAAATTTAAAATTAAAATTTAGTCCACAAAACAGGTCTAAATGATACATTCCCACATATCTTCCTTAAAGGGAAGGAGGCGGAGCTTAACAGTTGATGTACCTTCAAGGTACTAATATGCTATCTGAGAGTTTATCCTTTACAGGGTCACATCTCATAGTTTTTTTTTTTTTTACAAAACTAAAAGAAGCACCAAGTAAAAATTAAGTGAAAGTGCATGAGTTATTAAAGTCAAGTCATAAACAAGAATTAAAGCTCAGAGATCTGTTGATTTTAATTGATTTTTTCTCTTCCTAAGCTTCAAACGAGCGATTATTGAGACTTTGATCTATTTCTCTGTATTATCTGAGTTAAAGGTCCCATGGCATGGCATTTTTCTATTATTTTATAATGTTTCCTGAGGTGTACTTATATTGTTAGTATGACTTTTACATCATAAAATGTCATAATTTAGAAAAAAAAAGGCATTTTTTCAATACTGCTGTTTGCCCTGTGGCTGAATGCCCTGCTTCAAGAGGCGTGTCTGCTGTGAGACTTCAGTAAAAACGCCCACTGTTGTGATTGGCTGACATCTTTGTATTTTAAATGAGCGGAGGGGGCGTGGTTTAACTTGGTCTACGAGAGAGACGGATGGACCTGAGTTCACTTCACATCAGTTCTCAGCATGTCTGAACTGTTGTAGTTACAGCATATACTTCAGGTTATTAGTCTATTTCTAGTCGGAGGGACTGTCACTCATGTCAGAAAGTTAGTAACTTTAGTAAATTATGGATCAGCGCTGACTGGAGACACGAACCGTTTAGAACGATTCAGTCCGATTTGGTGAACTGATTCGGTTCACTAAAAAGAACCGGTTCAAAAGAAAGATTGTTCGCGAACCGGACATCACTAACGTACCAGAGACGGAGCTCAGCGATCGCTAACAAAGTTATTTATAGTACCTACTGAGTTATGAGAGCGCTGTCAGTCAG
The DNA here is from genome assembly GCA_023566225.1 of Romanogobio albipinnatus. NCBI lineage: Eukaryota > Metazoa > Chordata > Actinopteri > Cypriniformes > Gobionidae > Romanogobio > Romanogobio albipinnatus. The sequence continues at coordinate 42,955,566 of CM042241.1, read as the reverse complement.
CGCGAGTTTATTGTGTTTGTATCTGTGAGTTCTGAATAAACACGAGTCCCAGTCACACCGAGTCCATCTTCATCATTATTACCAACTGTGTAACACATGCAAAGTACCATTACAGCTGTCGAGATGAACGAGTTAAAAGTAAGTGTTGATAATAGCATTATTTTTAAAATAAAATAAAAGCGTCAGTGACGCGCGTTGAGTACACAGCGCAAACAAAGACACAACAGCAGTTATCGAATGTAATCCAGTTTATTGTGGGGCTAGGCTGGCTAGCCCGGATACGCTCATGCTTACCCCCCGTCTGCTTAATCTCACGCCGCGTTTGGTGCCTCCGCTGTGGGCCAGATGCAGTACTGGGGGTCGGGGATGTTGAAGGCCAACGGCCAGTGCAGCCCGAGCTTCGGCGTGTGTGAGGCCGATGTTGAGCAGAAACTCATGACTGTATGCACATTTTAGAACAGATAGACGCGACGAGGACGTACAAAAACACTGACTCACAAGATAGAAAACACGAAAACACCGTTCTGTCTGGAGAGAGAGAAGCCGCATTGTGTGCACGAATAATAAATAATTAGCTACACATCAGAAATTACTGATCAAAGATCAGAAGGAACTGAAAAAAGACTTCTGTTTTCATTTGTACATCCAAACACTGAGAAACTGCCTGCATTCACTCGTTCACAAGGAATGATCTCTCGAGAGTTTGCATGGGCGTGCCAGATTCTCTGGGCGGAGGAAAGGGAGGTAACCGTTCCTGCTTGGTCGTCAAAACAGGAGACTTCAGGATTGGCTCGTCTGGCCTGTCATTTTCTCAAAGGCAGAGAGAGACAGCCAGAACTCGGGTTTACACCGATCAACATTTCTATCCACTTGGGGACAATATTCAGGCTAGGGGAACTCATATTAATGTTGAAAAACCTCATAAAATGAAAATTTCATGCCATGGGACCTTTAATGTCAGTTCATGACATGTCAAGTACAGAGGTCGAAGCGGACACTAAATTTGATGCAATGAGAAAGGCAAATCCTTTCTCATTGGTTTTGTGTGAAAGTGAAAAAAAAACTGTGCAGCACTTAAGAATCAACAAGCCCTTATAACTTCAGAATATGACCTTGCTGTTATAAGTTGTGATAAAAGGGTTATGATCTGCTTTGTAGGGAATATTAAATCCTGCTCTAACTACACATCACTTCTTGGCAAAATATATTTTGAGGCCTATGTGCATGCAGAGGAGGATAACGTGTGTTGAATGAGAATCAAAGAGGGTTTATGTTATTGTTGATGTTTATTACACACAATTTCTTTCTTCTGTGATTCACTTTGATTTTCCAGAGAGACCTGAATAGAATGAACGAACAAACAAACAATCAAACAAACAAATAAATAATGCAACTATTTATAAAACATTTATGCTGATCTCTCATATGAAGGTCCACTGCTGACAGACACCACTGAAAAGTAAATACACTTTTAAACTGAAAGCAAAATGGTAAGATATTACATTTTATTATTAATTCATTTTCATTTTTGAGTTATTATTAAGCTTTATTTAGTAATTATCAGATAGGTAGTACAGGTATGTATAAATATGGACTTAAAATTAAAAATTAAATTGTATGGTAATTCTAACTATTTCAATGCAATTAACTTGATATTCAGCTCTGGAAAAAATTTGATTTCTCAATGTTAAGTGGTCTCTTAATTTTTTCAAGAGCTGTATGATATATTATGTAAATTCATGTTTGTTAAAGAATTGTATCTCTAGATATATTATATCTCTAGACTGATTAACAAACAAAAAACTAACTAGAAAATCAGGCAAACAGATAAAGTTTAAACAGAGTGAAAATGGAACTGTAACAGGACATAACAGAACATAACCTTTACAGCTAGTGTCACCAAAATTAATTGAAATAATAATGACAGCAGGTCATTCTCCTCCCAACACTCCTCCCATCAATCAGTTAAACAGAGTGTCCTGTACAAAACTCACACTATCGGTTGAGCCATTGTTGCTATGTCGAACTGTTAAGGATGCTTAAACACAGAAGAGTGTTTTTGGCAGTGCCTAAGTGGTTACATGTTTAGGGTAAATCAATGTCTCTCTGAACATTAGGCCAAGATAGGACAAAGTATTTTATGTATCTGAAAAAGCACTTCATCTTTAAATTAGATGCAGAATAGAGGAAGTATTCTGTCTTGATATGTGTCAAATTTTCAAGGCGTACCAAAAAGCATGGTGATTAAAGCAAAAATAAAACATGATGGTCTTTTAAAAGTGAGCCACTTTAATGAACCAAAAGACTAATTAATTGCCATCTTGTCTTAGAGGACATGAAGCACCCACACTGTGAATTATAGATGAGGCTGCAAAAGCCATAGACCTGAAGAGTAATGGGAGACCTAATCAGTGAGGACAAATAAAAGAGAGGAGATAACCCTAATCACTAAAGGGACTGACACATGTCCAGCATTACGTCCAGTTAATTTTGTCCTAAATTTGATCTCTACTAATAATGCTGATTGTAACCTAGCTACTTGGCTGCTTCTGTTGTCTGGACATGCCAATGTTGTAGGCATGCTGCCATGAGACAGAGAACATAGTCTAGCTTGACAACTAGTGTTCCAACACCTCCTGGAGTGCCCATCGCTATGCTGTGTGTACTAAATAGGCTCACACAGAATCAGCGTCCACAGAATCTCCAAATTTTCATTAAATTACACTTTTCTTGTTTTAATTTGAAATGTTCTTAAATATTTTGCAAATTGTTATCTTTCAGGTACCATAATGCAGTTAGCTTGAACACACTCCCATCTATAGTATATTCATTCAGCTGAATTCCACAGATTTGTCCCTAAAATACTGTAAGTGCTAGAAAAGGGGGGTGACAGCAACATTTCTAAAAAAAAAGTGTGCTTTATCGTATTTATTTTTTCTTTCAAGACATGAATGTAGTTATTTTCGTGTTGTACACTTTTTTTTTTTCATCTATAAACAAATGTAGACATGGAGTTCAAGGTGTTTGCTGAGGACATCTGATTCACAGGACTTCCACGTTTGGTGGTTTTATGCATCAATGTTTTTCACTTGATAAGCAGCTGTTTATGCACAGCATGGTGTCTACTCTGTTCCTTACTGAATGCCAGAATTGTGTAAAAAGGGAAAACAACCTTAAAGAAAGAAAATATACAATAGAAAATTATTCAGGCGAGAACATTTTAAAACATTTTTTGTACAGGTTAATTTACTACTAATGTATGTTACTATATATTATATAACTATTGCTGTTATATTTTTGCAGTCACAAACATTCTATGTTATATATATATCTATATACTGTATATATAGTATATATACTATATATATAGTATATATATATATATATATATATATATATATATATATATATATATATATATATATATATATATATATATATATATATATATATATATATATATATACAGGGAGTGCAGAATTATTAGGCAAGTTGTATTTTTGAGGATTAATTTTACAACATTAATAATTAAACAACAACCATTCAATTCAAATTTATTTGTATAGTGCTTTTCACAATACACATTGTTTCAAAGCAGCTTTACAGAAAGTGCATTTCATAGATGAACAGTATAAAAAATGTTAGAAAGACAATGTTAAAGAATAATGTTCGAAAAAGTTAATCAGTCGTGTATTAATTTAGGCCATAACAACGCTGGCGTTGAGTCGTCTCTTCACAGGCGTGGAGTCGTCTCATCACAGGTTTTGGGGCATCCGAAGTCTTCATGAGAGGCTGGATACAAACTGGAGCTGACAAACTATTTACCTCGGGACTAGTGTCCCGAGATAACAACAGAAAAGCAGATGAGAAATAATTAGCGTAGCTGCTGTTCAGAATATTATATTAATGCTGTTGTTCCCATTTAACTGTAGTATAAAAGGTAATTATAATGTGAATGCTTGGCTAAAGAGATGTGTCTTTAATCTAGTTTTAAACTGGGACAGCGAGTCTGAAACTCGGACAATATCAGGAAGACTATTCCAGAGTTTAGGAGCCAAATGTGAAAAAGCCCTCCCTCTTTTAGTGGACTTAGATATCCTAGGAATGACCAGAAGCCTAGAGTTTAGTGACCTTAAAGAGCGCGATGGATTGTAGGGCGATAGAAGATCCGTTAGATACACTGGAGCTAAACCATTTAGGGCTTTATAGGTCAGTAGCAATACTTTGTAATTGATACGGAACTTAATAGGTAACCAGTGTAGAGATGATAAAATTGGTGTTATATGATCATATTTTCTTGACCTAGTAAGAACTCTAGCAGCTGCGTTTTGGACTAACTGTAGTTTGTTTATTGAGGATGCAGGACAACCAGCTAATAAAGCATTACAGTAATCTAATCTCGATGTCATGAATGCATGAACTAACTTTTCTGCATCAGGAATAGACAGCATGTTACGTAGCTTAGCAATGTTTCTAAGGTGGAAAAATGCCGTTCTTGTAACATATGAAATATGATTTTCGAATGTCAGGTTGCGGTCTAGTATAACACCCAGGTCTTTTACTGTAGTGGATAAAGTGACAGGACATCCTTCCAAGGTAAAGTTGTATTGTGCGAGGTTTTGTGGGCAGTTTTTTGGACCAATAAGTAATACCTCCGTTTTATCTGAATTTAATAGCAGAAAATTACACGTCATCCAGTATTTAATATCTTCAACACACGCTGTCAGTTTAGATAATTTAGCGTTTTCATCCAGTCGTGATGAAATATATAATTGAGTGTCATCAGCATAACAGTGGAAATTAATTCCATGTTTTCTTATAATATTACCAAGCGGTAGCATATATATTGAGAATAGCAGAGGGCCTAATACGGATCCTTGCGGCACCCCATAGTCTACTGACATCATCCTGGATTTTCCCCCATTTAGACAGACAAAATGGTAGCGGTCTGATAAGTACGATCTAAACCAGTTTAATGCCTGTCCCTGAACACCAGTATAATTTTGAAGTCGATCTATGAGTATTTTATGATCTATAGTATCGAACGCAGCACTAAGATCGAGTAGAACTAGTATTGAGATACAGCCTTGGTCAGAAGCTAGAAGTAAATCATTTGTGATTTTAACGAGCGCAGTTTCTGTGCTATGATGCGGCCTGAATCCTGATTGAAATTTTTCATAGATATCATTTTCTTGCAAGAAAGAGCACAATTGAGTGGACACAACTTTTTCTAGTATTTTAGACATAAATGGAAGATTTGAAATTGGTCTGTAATTTGCTAGGTTATTATGATCTAATTGTGGCTTCTTAATGAGAGGTTTTATGACTGCCAGCTTGAATATTCTTGGAACATGACCTAAAGATAAAGACGAGTTAATAATATTGAGAAGAGGCTCTTCCACTACAGGTAACAACTCTTTCAGTAGTTTAGTGGGTATTGGATCTAATAAACATGTTGTTGGTTTAGATGCAATGATAAGTTTCATCAAAGCCAGGAATGCAAGAAGTGCTGCACAGGGTGTAAAGTCTCGGTGCTCTTTGGTTGTATGGGATAATTAAGTTTCAGAAACAAAGGTAGTCCAAGGCACTCGATGGGTGTGTTGAAAAAGTTAAAAAGCCTTTATTTTCATGGCTTAAACATTTAAAATTGGTGACAGGTACACCTACGCGTTGCGGCTTTACATGCCTTCGTCAGGGTGTGTATAACAAACAACATCTCAAGCTCATTTTTAACCAGCCATTAATTGATCAAATTACAGACACCTGGTCACTCTGTGTAAGGAGAGAGAGAGAGAGAGAGAGAGAGAGAGAGAGAGAGAGAGAGAGAGAGAGAGAGACAGCGAGACAGAGAGAGAGAGAGAGAGAGAAAGACAGAGAGTGAGAGACAGAGAGTGAGAAAAAAAAATATATATATATATATATAAAAGAAAAACAATTTTAAAGAAAAATAATGATAAAAAAAAAAAAAAAAAAAAACACTAATAATATATAAAAGAAAAACAATTTTAAATAAATAAAAAAATAAATAAAAAAATAAAAAAATAAAAAAATAAAAATAAAAAATAAAAAAATGATTGTTTACTCTATATATATATATATATATATATATATATATATATATATATATATATATATATATATACAGAATAAACAATCATAAATATCAAAGATGTATACAAGTCAAAAATGCACGAATCAATATTGTATATAGTAAACAATGAACAATGAAATTAAGTTAGACATAGAAATACATAAATCAAATAATTCATAATGTAACATATTACTAGAAAGAACTAAATTATATTACAAAAATGGTACAAAATCGAACTCTCCGTTTAAGCCTGGAAAAGTAGTTGCTTTCAGTGTATAGATCCAGAAAGACTCTCTTTTTAATAGCCTATTAACCCTATCTCCTCCTCTTATTGATTTAGGGATATGCTCAATGCCGATTATTTTCAGTGTACTTGGGCTACCATGATTTGTATCTCTATAATGTATAGCCATAGGGTATAGGGGGTTACAGACTCGAATAGCATTTTTATGTTCTGATAATCTTGTCTTTAATTTTCTTGTAGTCATCCCTATGTAAAAGCAGCCACATGGACACTCCAACCTATACACCACGAATGAAGTATTGCAATTAATAAATGATCTAATTTTAAATTCTAAGTCTGAGGTCACATCTCTAAATATATTGGTCTTAAGGCGAGACACGGCAGGTGAAAACATCGTTTTTTCATGCAGTGGTCAATTTTGAGATTTTGGGCCATTTTGCTCCCTTAACATGTAAGCTTTCATGTCAAAATAAAAAAAATGTCAACATTATACATTAAGGTGGTTATTTCATTATATTTTGTCACCGTGCGCCTTTAGATTTCTACCCGAAATCATCAAAAGTTATTCTAGCGCGATCTCTCGTGCCGTCTCCATTCACAGAAACGTGTCATGCTTGGTATCATTGTAAAGCTCTCAGTCTCACACACAGCTCTGGCTCATCCAAATATGGACATTTCCTTTGTAGAACTAACCAACCGCGAAAGTTTGCAGCCGAAAACCACATCTGATTGGTCGATGTGTATTTCTCACGCGCTGCCGCTTGCTTGTGTATTCTCCACCTGAGAGAAAGTGCAGACAACGCTGAAATCGGCTCATAAACGCTCACAGAAAAGACCAAGTAGCTAGAGCTAGTAAAAAGAAAGTAAACAACAACAGATTAGACTACGAAACCCCGTCAGAATTAGATTAAATAGTTATAGATGGACCAATACAACAAACAGGGACAGTTCATCTGCAGTTTTTGTGACTGGTTTGTTAAGGTAGTTCTCTTAAGGTAGTTTTCTAATAGCTATTGCAATTAATAATTTATTCATTTATCAATTTCCACGTGTTTTAAATATTATACACTACTGATATTAATTAACTGAATATATATTTTGTTTGTAGGTTGGGGGTTTTATAGAAATGTATGCAGTTATACAGTATAAAACTTTAAAGGCCGTTTTCTCAAAATGAGTTTTTCCTCACACTCAGAGTCAGATATATCCACTTCAGTAGTATCTTCAAGCACCAACTTTTGCAGTCTTATACTGAACTATATTCTGAAGGCTTTTACAGAGGGATTTGTTGATATATCATTCCTATCCTGAGTTATAGGTACTTTAACTCCAAAAAACATGGCGAAAATTGATTTTTTAAGGCTATTGTCAGTATTCTCTAATTTACTAAAGCACAAAATAAGATATCCAGAATCCCCTCTGTAAAAGCCCTCTCATCTAACATGTCAACAAATAGAACCAAGAATTTTAAACATGGTCCTTTCCAATTTCCAGATTTTGTTTTTGGAAAAGTATGCAAATAACCGTATATTTAAGTATATAAGGCCTCATTTGCATATTAAAACATTAATTTACACAAAACTTGTAATACATTTTTTTCTTATGTTTATGCCAGTAATAAACTGGAGAAGTTTTACAGTGATATCTTGTAATTTAAAAAAATTCCCTATTCACCTGTAGTGTCTCGCCTTAATCATATTATCGCAGTGATTACAGTTGCCACACCTGTAATTTCCTGTACTCAAACTTAGCCAGGTGTTTGATTTCTTACAGGGAAGATGGCTTCTTACTATTTTATCTTTAATCGTGGGTGCTTTCCGGAATGCAACAGAAGGAGATTCAGGCATGACTTCTCTTAGATAAGGATCACTCATAACTATTTCCCAATTACTTTTTATAATTTTCTTAATTCTGTTAGCCTCTGTGCTATACTGTGTCACGAAATAAACCGAATTATCAGAATCTTGTGATTCACGTTTTTGTTGTAATAGCTCATCTCTACTAATGTTTCTCACTTTATTGTATGCTCTGTTAATCAAACTATTTTTATACCCTCGTTCCTTAAATCTTTGAGTCATATCTTGTGCCTTGATGTTAAAATCTTCTTCCTTATCACATATTCTTTTCAACCTCTGGAACTGGCCAAAAGGAATATTCTCAGTCATCCATAAAGGGTGAAAACTGTCTGCTCTTAATATGGTATTTCTGTCAGTTTCTTTCCTAAAAATAGTGGTATGCAACACTCCATTACTTTCTTTAACAATTTTTATGTCCAAAAAATGAATCTGAGTGTGTGAAAAATCTAGACTCAACTTCAAGTTTACATTGGTATTGTTTAAATATGTATGAAAAGCTTGCAGATCTACCTCAGACCCTGTCCATATCAATATAATGTCATCTATATATCTACCCCACCATTTCACATACTTTAAGTATGGATTTAAGTCAGAAAATACAAATTTCTTTTCCCAAAAATCCCAAAAATAAATTTGCATAATTTGGGGCAAAACAGGCACCCATAGCCGTACCTTTAATTTGTTTATAGAATTCATCTTGAAACAAGAAAATGTTGTTATTCAATGTCCATTCTGCTAATTGCACAATAAAACATGCAGGTGTCCTTTCAGTAGATGATCTCATATCTAAATAGTATGATAATGCTTCCAGCCCATCCTTATGGTCTATGTTTGTGTACAGTGATTCAACATCCATGGTCACCAATATGGAGGATTCAGTAGATTTCATTTTTTTGATGGTATTCAACACATGGGTTGTATCCTGAATAAATGAAGGAAGTTTACCAACCAATGGTTTAATAAAACTGTCCACAAATTTTGAAGCTGGCTCTGTAATAGATTCATTTCCACTGATTATAGGTCTCCCTGGTGGATTTTCAAGATTTTTATGTATTTTTGGAAGCATATAAAAGGTGGGAATCCTAGGATTTTTACAAGAGAGAAAATCACACTCATTTTTTGAAATCCATCCCTCATCTTTAGCATGTAATAGAATATCAGTCAGTTCATTTTTGATTCCTTCTATTGGGTTGGATTTCAAGCGCTGGTAGTACTCACAGTTCTGTAGTTGTCGCAAGGCTTCTTCGATGTACTGATGTCTGCCCCACACCACAACTGCACCTCCCTTGTCTGCTCTTTTTATTACAAGATCATCGTTGTTAGAAATCCAGTTCAAAGCATCTCCTTCTTCTTTTGAAAGGTTATATTGTTTTCGTTTTTTAGAAGAAAAGATCTTGTCAATGTCATACGTTACTTTCTTGTAGAAGGAATTAAGCGTTGGATTGGATGCACCTGGCATAAATGTTGACTTGGGTTTAAAGGTTGTTATCTTCTTGTCATAAGTACGAGTAGCTGCTTCAGATGAATAGTACCAAGCTTTCAGTTGAAGACTACGATGAAACTTGAATAGGTCCACTTTAGTCTGGAATTCTTTAGCTGTATTTATTGGGGCATATGTGAGACCTTTTGACAAAACAGAAATACAGCTTGTCGGTAGAGTGACCTTAGAAATGTTGATTACTTCATCTCCCTTGTTCGGCTCCTGGTGTATCTGCCTTGAATAGGGAATCTTGGTCGATCTCTTTCTTCCTCGTCTCGTCTTCCGCTGTCTTGTCTTCTGAATCTCTGATTCATTCTGGACTTGTTCTCTAAAAAATCTCTTCTGGGTGAAGTCTCCACTGCTGAACGGTCTTCGTCGCTACTAGGTAAATTAAAAGACACTGATCTCTTTCTAGGAGTCTTCGCATTCCATTGTGACCAAGTGTATACCTTATGCTCCTTATAATCATTTTCATCTCTTCCAAATTTTGCCAGCTTATCTTGCTTAAGTTTTTTGGATAGTTGTTCTAAATCTTCTTTAAGTTTCTCTTCAAACTGAATAAGCGATTCATACCCTTCTGTTTTTTTGCTTCTTCAATTAGTAGCAGCATAAGATCTTGGGAGCATTTATTTAGTATAGCTTCCCACTTTTGTCTAAACTCTGTATCTCCATGACCAAACGAAGGAAATTTTTTAATTCTGAGTCCTCTTGGGATCATATTTTCTCTCCAGTAATCAGATAATGTGACCATGTGAAGATGTAGTCTCAATTCTTTTTCTGAATGTCTCTTGAGTTCAAAACACAGTTTTTTTAAATCTGCATGCTGCGGTCTATCTTGACTCAACAGTGTGTCTGTAACAATTATTTAGCTCTTCCTGTCCTATAATTGTAAAGCGGTGTAGTAGTTCTTGAGGGGCGATAGTAGCGGTTGAATCATAAGACATCATTAAAGATTGTACATTTACAATTTTATTTCTGATGTTTTCTATTTTCTCAGTGAAGAAATTCATAAAATCATTACTACTAAACTGTAACGGAATATTTTGCTCAGGCGATGCTTGTTTATTTGTTAGTCTAGCCACGGTGTTAAATAAAAACCTTGGGTTATTTTGATTATTTTCTATTAGTTTGCGGAGATGCTCAGCCCTGGCTGCTTTAAGGGCCTTTTTATAACGTGACATACTATCTCTCCACGCGATTCTAAAGACCTCTAAATTAGTTTGTTTCCATTTACGCTCTAAGTTACGAGTTTCTCTCTTGATAACATGTGTAGCACTGTTGTACCATGGTGCTTTAGTTTTCTCTCTAACCTTTTTTAATCTAATTGGTGCAACAATTTCTAATGTGCTAGAGAAAATGTTGCTCATACTGCTAGTCATTTCCTCTAGTTCATCTGTTTGTTTGGGTTCACTGAGCAGCTGAGACAGATCAGGTAAGCTATTTGAGAATCTATCTATAGTGGTTGGAATGATTGTTCTGCCTGGTCGATAACGTGGCGCAACATGACAGATTTCAGCAGTACGCAGTATGCAAGTTACCATGTAATGGTCAGTGACATCATCACTTTGCGGTATAATATCTATATCGGTTGGGTTGGTTCCATGCGATATAATTAAATCTAGTGTGTGATTAAGACGATGAGTGGGACCAGTGACGTTTTGCTTGATCCCAAAGGAGTTTAATAGATCTGTAAACGTAGCCCCTAATGCATCATTTGTGTTATCTACGTGTATTTTAAAATCTCCAACAATTAATGCTTTATCGACGTTGACCAACAGATCTGAGAGAAAGTCTGCAAACTCTTTTAAGAAATCAGCATAGGGCCCTGGAGGTCTATACACAGTAGCCAAGGCTAGTGATAATACGGATTTCTTTCTTACATCTAAGAGCGTAACATTTAGCACTAGTACTTCAAACGAATTAAACCTGTGACCTGTTTTCTGAGTAACATTAAGAATATCTCTATAGATTGTTGCAACACCGCCGCCACGACCAATCAGACGGGGCTCATGCTTATAACAGTATCCTGGCGGAGTAGACTCATTTAGACCGAAATAATCATTTGGCTTAAGCCAGGTTTCAGTAAGGCAAAGTACATCGAAACTATTATCAGTGACCATTTCATTTACAATAACCGCCTTAGGTGTGAGCGATCTAATGTTTAGAAGACCTAGTTTTAGAAATTGTTTTTGTTCACTAATATTTAGCTTTTCTGGTTTAATCACAATTAGATTTTTTCTAGATCCTACAGTAGATTTAATGTTTGACCTCACTAAACGAGGAATAGACACGGTTTCTATATAATGTTCTACATTGGTACTTATGTTAATTAAGTTAGGACACAATTGTTTTTGTTCACTAATATTTAGCTTTTCTGGTTTAATCACAATTATATTTTTCCTAGATCTTACAGTAGATTTAATGTTTGACCTCACTAAACGAGGAATAGACACGGTTTCTATATAATGTTCTACATTGGTACTTATGTTAATTAAGTTAGGACACAATTGTTTTTGTTCACTAATATTGAGATTTTCTGGTTTAATCACAATTAGATTTTTCCTAGATCCTACAGTAGATTTAATGTTTGATCTCATTAAACGAGGAATAGATACAGTTTCTATATAATGTTCTACATTGGTACTTATGTCAATTAAGTTAGTACAGGAAAGACTGTGATCTGTACTTACTAGTCATATGGTGGTGTGTAACGCCCTGGAGATGTTGTCCGACAGAAGAGCCGCTCCGATTCTGCTGGGGTGAAGGCCATCAGGACGGAAGAGCCTAGGTCGCTCCCAGAAAAGATTCCAATTATTTACAAAGAGCAGCTTCTGTTCATTACACCATGACAATAACCATTCATTTAGAGCAAATAATCTACTGAACTTTTCGTGTCCTAGTCGGTACGTGGGAAGGGGTCCAGACATGATGATCGTTGCTTCAGGCGATGTTCTGCGCACCGTCTCGACCAGGCTCTTGTAGTCCTTCTTCAGAACCTCCGTCTGCCGCAGCCTGGTGTCGTTCGTTCCCGCGTGCAACACGACAGCTCCGATGCGCTCGTCACCGTTCAGGATCTCGGGAACCTGCGCAGCGACATCGAGAACACGAGCACCAGGAAAGCAGTGAGTGATTACTTTGCCTTTACCTGAGGTAGCGTGGACATGCCGGACGATGGAAGTACCGATCACCACAGCGCTGCGTTCCGTCTCGCGAAGAGGGGAGAAGCGGTTCCGGGTGGAGATCTCGAAGACCGGGAGGGGCGGAGAGGTCCTAGCTCTGGTCCTGGTTCGCGTCTTCCGCTGTGGAAAAACCCACGGTCCCCGGTGCTGTGTCGGTGCCGGAGTGAACGAAACCATGGATGATCGCGTCCTATGCAAAGAAACACACGGAGTAGACGAGCTCGGAGTCAACAGGTTATTAACCACTGACTTGTGCGCATCGGCGCGTGATGTTTCAAGCGCTGATCGTCGCTCTCTCAGCACGGCTTGTCTGTCTAGAAGGTCGCTAATCTTCTTCTCCACCGAGTCCAACTCCAACAGCACCGAATGCAGCTCGAACGTGTCCTCGCCTGCACTCAAAGGTAACATTAGACACACATCCGAGTTCGGCATTGTAGCAGATGTGCTACGATGACGAATTGTCGGTACAGTGACGGGTGTAAATAAGTTTACCACACGTGCAATGCTAGCGGGCTACGGCTACCGGTGTAAATAAGTTACCACGCGTGCAATGCTAGCGGGCTACGGCTAGTAGCGGAAGTTCGGATATAAGTAGTGATATCAAAGCAATCCGATTGTTTTTTATAGAGAATAGTATCGTAGATATATTCACACGCTGTAAATAGTAGAAAATATTCGTTTGTAAGCGAGTGTTAAGGAGAAAATCAAGGATTATGAATCAAATCGACGGAGCTCTAACACCAACAGCGTGCTCACGACATTTGATGATGGACCACAGGTTCTCAATGGGGTTCAGATCAGGTGAACAAGGAGGCCATATCATTAGATTTTCTTCTTTTATACCCTTTCTTGCCAGCCACGCTGTGGAGTACTTGGACGCGTGTGATGGAGCATTGTCCTGCATGAAAATCATGTTTTTCTTGAAGGATGCAGACTTCTTCCTGTACCACTGTTTGAAGAAGGTGTCTTCCAGAAACTGGCAGTAGGACTGGGAGTTGAGCTTGACTCCATCCTCAACCCAAAAAGGCCCCACAAGCTCATCTTTGATGATACCAGCCCAAACCAGTACTCCACCTCCACCTTGCTGGCGTCTGAGTCGGACTGGAGCTCTCTGCCCTTTACCAATCCAGCCACGGGCCCATCCATCTGGCCCATCAAGACTCACTCTCATTTCATCAGTCCATAAAACCTTAGAAAAATCAGTCTTGAGATATTTCTTGGCCCAGTCTTGACGTTTCAGCTTGTGTGTCTTGTTCAGTGGTGGTCGACTTTCTGCCTTTCTTACCTTGGCCATGTCTCTGAGTATTGCACACCTTGTGCTTTTGGGCACTCCAGTGATGTTGCAGCTCTGAAATATGGCCAAACTGGTGGCAAGTGGCATCTTGGCAGCTGCACGCTTGACTTTTCTCAGTTCACGGGCAGTTATTTTGCGCCTTGGTTTTTCCACACGCTTCTTGCGACCCTGTTGACTATTTTGAATGAAACGCTTGATTGTTCGATGATCACGCTTCAGAAGCTTGGCTATTTTAAGACTGCTGCATCCCTCTGCAATATATCTAACTATTTTTGACTTTTCTGAGCCTGTCAAGTCCTTCTTTTGACCCATTTTGCCAAAGGAAAGGAAGTTGCCTAATAATTATGCACACCTGATATAGGGTGTTGATGTCATTAGACCACACCCCTTCTCATTACAGAGATCCACATCACCTAATATGCTTAATTGGTAGTAGGCTTTCCAGCCTATACAGCTTGGAGTAAGACAACATGCATAACGAGGATGATGTGGTCAAAATACTAATTTGCCTAATAATTCTGCACTCCCTGTATATATATACACTGTATATATAGTATATATACAGTGAGGAAAATAAGTATTTGAACACCCTGCTATTTTGCAAGTTCTCCCACTTGGAAATCATGGAGGGGTCTGAAATTGTCATCGTAGGTGCATGTCCACTGTGAGAGACATAATCTAAAAAAAAAAATCCAGAAATCACAATGTATGATTTTTTTTACTATTTATTTGTATGATACAGCTGCAAATAAGTATTTGAACACCTGATAAAATCAATGTTAATATTTGGTACAGTAGCCTTTGTTTGCAATTACAGAGGTCAAACGTTTCCTGTAGTTTTTTACCAGGTTTGCACACACTGCAGGAGGGATTTTGGCCCACTCCTCCACACAGATCTTCTCTAGATCAGTCAGGTGTATGGCCTGTCGCTGAGAAACAAGGAGTTTGAGCTCCCTCCAAAGATTCTTTATTGGGTTTAGGTCTGGAGACTGGCTAGGCCACGCCAGAACCTTGATATGCTTCTTACAGAGCCACTCCTTGGTTATCCTGGCTGTGTGCTTCGGGTCATTGTCATGTTGGAAGACCCAGCCTCGACCCATCTTCAATGCTCTAACTGAGGGAAGGAGGTTGTTCCCCAAAATCTCGCAATACATGAGGTCATTACAGGTCATCCTCTCCTTAACCTGTTAACTGTCAATGGCCCACCGGTGGGCCCATTTGCCACTGCATGTTTAAAACCATTATATCCTATATTTATCCTGATCTAATTTTGACAACCTATATATCATCCGAAAGCTTACGAACTCAAGATTCATCCTGTGAAATCCGGTTTCAAATTGGATTTTGCGTTACCATGGAAATGGTACTCTAAATTCTTCTAGCGGCTCCTCCCCTAGTGGGTGCCGTCATGTTTCATATTACATTTATTTAAAAAAACTTTAAAATAAAAACCTTTTCTAATCTTGACAAAACACATATCGTCGCAAAGGTCTGAGTCTCACGGTTCTATATTTGCAAGCTGTTTTGTGATATTTGGACAAAAATATATTAATTTGTTACAGGAGATTGCATAAAAAAAATCAATGGAATTTCAATGACACCCGGTAGCTATTTGTGGTACTGCGCCTAAACAAAACAAAATCTCATGGGAACTTCAATTTTTGTGATATCAACTTCAAATTTGGAACACAAATTGGTTAGATATTTGGCATTGATTTGATAGTATTTTTAGAGTACAAATTATTTTTTAACGTATATATTTTATATAAAATATTTAGTACAGTACATTTGACTTACAGTAAATTTAAACTTTCATAACTTTTTCATACTTTCATTTTTGAAGCGATTTCACTTGAGCCATAATCTGATGACTGTCTTCTTTAAAATGAGACCAAACTTATGTCTATATTGCAAAGCATTCTTGAATTGCAACCATTTAAGTTTGGATAGTGCATTTTCATGTATATTTTCAAAAATGGGGGTGACAGTTAACAGGTTAATACAGTGCAGTCGCCCTGTCCCATGTGCAGAAAAACACCCCCAAAGCATGATGCTACCACCCCCATGCTTCACAGTAGGGATGGTGTTCTTGGGATGGTACTCATCATTCTTCTTCCTCCAAACACGTTTAGTGGAATTATGACCAAAAAGTTCTATTTTGATCTCATCTGACCACATGACTTTCTCCCATGACTCCTCTGGATCATCCAAATGGTCATTGGCAAACTTAAGACGGGCCTTGACATGTGCTGGTTTAAGCAGGGGAACCTTCCGTGCCATGCATGATTTCAAACCATGACGTCTTAGTGTATTACCAACAGTAACCTCTGAAACGGTGGTCCCAGCTCTTTTCAGGTCATTGACCAGCTCTTCCCGTGTAGTTCTGGGCTGATTTCTCACCTTTCTTAGGACCATTGAGACCCCACGAGGTGAGATCTTGCATGGAGCCCCAGTCCGAGGGAGATTGACAGTCATGTTTAGCATCTTCCATTTTCTAAGGATTGCTCCAACAGTGGACCTTTTTTCACTAAGCTGCTTGGCAAATTCCCCGTAGCCCTTTCCAGCCTTGTGGAGGTGTACAATTTTGTCTCTAGTGTCTTTGGACAGCTCTTTGGTCTTGGCCATGTTAGTAGTTGGATTCTTACTTATTGTATGGGGTGGACAGGTGTCTTTATGCAGCTAACGACCTCAAACAGGTACATCTAATTTAGGATAATAAATGGAGTGGAGGTGGACATTTTAAAGGCAGACTAACAGGTCTTAGAGGGTCAAAATTCTAGCTGATAGACAGGTGTTCAAATACTTATTTGCAGCTGTATCATACAAATAAATAGTTAAAAAATCATATATTGTGATTTCTGGATTTTTTTTTTAATAGATTATGTCTCTCACAGTGGACATGCACCTACAATGACAATTTCAGACCCCTCCATGATTTCCAAGTGCGAGAACTTGCAAAATAGCAGGGTGTTCAAATACTTATTTTCCTCACTGTATATACACTCACCTAAAGGATTATTAGGAACACCATACTAATACTGTGTTTGAAATGTTGGCCCATATTGATAGGATAGCATCTTGCAGTTGATGGAGATTTGTGGGATGCACATCCAGGGCACATCCAGGGCCCGTTCCACCACATCCCAAAGATGCTCTATTGGGTTGAGATCTGGTGACTGTGGGGGCCATTTTAGTACAGTGAACTCAATGTCATGTTCAAGAAACCAATTTGATATGATTCAAGCTGTGTGACATGGTGCATTATCCTGCTGGAAGTAGCCATCAGAGGATGGGTACATGGTGGTCATAAAGGGATAGACATGGTCAGAAACAATGCTCAGATAGGCCGTGGCATTTAAACAATGCCCAATTGGCACTAAGGGGCCTAAAGTGTGCCAAGAAAACATCCCCCACACCATTACACCACCACCACCAGCCTGCACAGTGGTAACAAGGCATGATGGATCCATGTTCTCATTCTGTTTACGCGAAATTCTGACTCTACCATCTGAATGTCTCAACAGAAATCGAGACTCATCAGACCAGGCAACATTTTTCCAGTCTTCAACTGTCCAATTATGGTGAGCTTGTGCAAATTGTAGCCTCTTTTTCCTATTTGTAGTGGAGATGAGTGGTACCCTGTGGGGTCTTCTGCTGTTGTAGCCCATCCGCCTCAAAGTTGCGCGTGTTGTGGCTTCATAAATGCTTTGCTGCATAGCTCGGTTGTAACGAGTGGTTATTTCAGTCAAAGTTGCTCTTCTATCAGTTTGAATCAGTCGGCCCATTCTCCTCTGACCTCTAGCATCAACAAGGCATTTTTCGCCCACAGGACTGCCGCATACTGGATGTTTTTTCCTTTTCACACCATTCTTTGTAAACCCTAGAAATGGTTGTGCGTGAAAATCTCCAAAAAACTGAGCAGATTGTGAAATACTCAGACAAGCCCGTCTGGCACCAACAACCATGCCACGCTCAAAATTGCTTAAATCACCTTTATTTCCTATTCTGACATTCAGTTTGGAGTTCAGGAGATTGTCTTGACCAGGACCACACCCCTAAATGCATTGAAGCAACTGCCATGTGATTGGTTGATTAGATAATTGCATTAATGAGAAATTGAACAGGTGTTCCTAATAATCCTTTAGCTAAGTGTGTATATATATATATATAAGTATTTGATACACTGCCGACTTCGCAGGTTTTCCTACTTACAAAGCATATAGAGGTCTGTAATTTTGTATTATAGGTTCATTTTATCAAAAATGCAGAAAATCACATTGTATGATTATTAAAATATTAATTTGCATTGTATTGCATGCCATAAGTATTTGATCACCTACCAACCAATAATAATTCCGGCTCTCACAGACCTGTTAGTTTTTATTTAAGAAGCTCTCCTGTTCTCCACTCATTACCTGTATTAACCCTTTAGGCGCCAGAGATTTTTTCCTAAAACATTCGATTTTGACATCTTCATTTCAAAAGGCTATATCTTAAAAGTAATGAAAGATAGAGACTTTCTGTAAATTAGAGAAATATTAAGGATGACGCAAAGTTTATGTAGGGATTACATTTTCCCATCTAATAACACGCCTGCTAACTTCGCGATGAACACTCCGATATGGCGGCATTTTAATGCCATTAATAACCGAGCGCACAACTGATGCTTGCTCATCTACACGCGAGGAAACGGCAGCCAGCGAGCTCCTTTTAAACCCACGCGCGCGCATGACATCTCCTCTGCGCGCAAATCAAGCCCTTGCGAGCTTGGACACGACTCGCAGCACGCGCGTCATCATTCCCCACACTCGCGCTCGAGCTTCTATTTTGCTAGCGCGAAAACTTTTTTATTTTTGTCAGTTGTGGGGCGGGACTTTACTTATTTCATTGTAACCTGAAATGTCATTGGTCAATCCCGTTTTTCCAGAAGTCAGTTGTGAATGGACGCCTTTTGTAAAACATGCAAAAGACATGGCTTCATAGACGAACCAGATGCAAGAGAGTTAAACTTTATTTACTGACTGATTGCATTATTAATACAATAAGTCCTTAACAGATACTATATTAACTTTATTTATTATTTTTATGGAGCTGTAGCTACTGGGGAAAATGAGAATATATATTGCTGTAGTTCACCGCTACATTACCACTATACTTCCACTAAATCTATGTTGTTTACACAGCTACAATTATATCACTTCAGAAATGTGAAAAGTGTCCATTAAATAGTTGTAACTATGATTCTAAATTCAAAATTGCTTCATGTGTGGCTTTGGATGAAAGATAAATCACTTGTTCATATCAGTAAGCAAGAGTTGGTGTGTGCTTTTTGTTATCATTCTTTGTCAGTTTTGAGTGGTTAATATATTTTCCATTAAATAAAGTATAAAAGGGTTTCAGCACTTTACCCCATTGAAAGGTTGCAGTTACAGTTACAGTACCAAGCATGAATGATCATACCCCTTTTTTATTTATAATAATAAATAAACATTTCTGTTTCCACATTTCTGAAGTTCTCAGAACTAGTAAATAACGGACCCCGGTGCAGCCACAAATATCATAACTATCTATAATAGGCCTATTGTAATTAAGACATATATTCAACAAATGTATTAAAAACAGAAAGACGCTGGGGACAGACCAGGGCGGGACGGGAGGGACAGACCAGGGAGGAAAGGGGGGAACACTTAGAGACCCCCGGAACAGGAACCCCCGGAACAGAGTCCACCGTCACCGCGTCCGCCGGCACCGAGTCCGCCGGCACCGAGTCCACCGGCACCGAGTCCACCGGCACCGAATCCACCGGCACCAAATCCACCGGCACCGAATCCGCCGGCACCGAATCCGCCGGCACCGAGTCCGCCGGCACCGAGTCCATCGGAACCAAGTCCATCGGAACCGAGTCCATCGGAATAGGGTCCACCAGAACAGGGACCACTGGGACCACCACGGAAGGAGCCTTCCTTCTCCTTCTCCGCTTAGAGACCACTGGTACTGGATCTACCGGAACGGAGTCCACCGGAACGGTTCTCCTCTCCCTGGCCTCTCGTTCCTGCATACGAGCGAGCCCCTCCACCATTGTCTCGAATGTACACCTCTCATACGCACTCCTAAGTAGCCAGTCCATAGGCTCATCGAGAGCGTAAAAGAATAAGTCTTTCAGGGACCCCTCATTCAGTTTCAATCCCTCCGCCACTCTCAGGAATTCGGCTGCAAAGCTCCTCAATTCTGTTCCTTGTTGGCGGAGGGACGCTAACGACTGAAACTGGAGAATACGATCATAGTAGGGGCACGAGACCATGGGTGTTGGTGGGTGAGGTGCATTCCTGCGCTGAGTCCTTGACATGGTGGTTACGTTATGTGACGTGAAACTTAAAGAAAACTAAAGTGAAGACTCAAGTGCGCAAAGGAATAAAATTTTATATAAAATAAACATAAATACAAACAAAAACCCACGAGGGGGGAAAAACATAACATAACTGAAACTTGAACATACCAGGGGATCACAGGAAAGGAAGACATAGACAGAACAACGTAACCACCAGGACTGAGAACACAAGGGAACTATTTAAAGGGGACAAATGAGGCAGGTGATTAGGGAACACAGGTGGGGCAAATTAAACCAATGACAAGATAACAAGGAGGGTGGGAACTAGACTAGGACGGAAAATAACAAACCACCACAAGTGCTACACAGGACAGGACAGGTATGTGACACACACACACCCACACACATACACACACACACATGTTCATGTTGACAGAGTTTGGTGGAGATTGAATAAATCGCCCACGAGGAGAACGTAAAAACTCAGAGCCTGATTTATCAAAAAAATGTATGTTCAAACCAAAATATCTCACTTCCTGTTGGTCAGAGCTAATGACTGTAAATTAGAAAATAGTCCGGCTCGAAGAGTACAATATATATACAGAGTTTGGTGACTGTAGATAAAACTACCCCCCACCCACTTTTGTCAAAAGATGGCGCTACTGAGCCCCTCCAATACGCCCGTTTCTAAGTCTTTGCCCGCGTCTTCTTGACAGCATCACTGATGTGTCTGTCGAGTTTTGTGCAATTTCAAGCATGCTAACAGTGTCAAAAAGATTATTAAACTTTGACATGTTGCCATGGCAACAGTATTTAAAATATCAGGAATCCATTCATATGTCTATATCTGCCATGTTTAGACATTTATACTGATGAAGTTTGAAATAAATCGGGTGAAAATAAGACAGTGATTTAAAGCATTTTTGAAAGTGACACACTTCCTGCTGCCAGTTGGTGGCACTATAACTTTGAATATTGGCATGTAGAAGTCTTCAAGCCAGGACTCTTATCAAACATGTGAAGTTTGGGGCAGATCAGACATTATATGCCCGAGTTACAACAAATGTGTCTGTCAAATCTGTGTCATGGCGAAACATCAAAATTTGTGAGGCTGCCACGGACACACCCTTCAGTGAAAACCCAAGATCTTCGCAATTTAACTTTGCAAAGGTCTTTAGATTAGACCATGCAAATGTGATGTTGATCTGATTAAATCTCTAGGAGGAATTTTTTAAAGTACAACGTCTGACAATGGCAAAAAACTGCACCAATTTAGGAAAGAAAATTCAAACTATCTCACTTCCTGTTGGTTGTTCAGATTTGACGCCCAATGACTTTTTTGTAGGTATTGGGCTCTTGAATGCGTCTATCGAATTTTCATACTCATATATGAAACGTAGCATGAATGGCGCTTAATTGAAATTTTGTAGGTGGCGCTACAGAGACATTTTGCCACACCTAATTCTGAAACCCATATCAGATGTAAATTTTCACCACTTCTGATGTGTGTGCAAAGTTTCATGAGTTTTCGAGCATGTTTAGGCCCTCAAAAATGCAATTCACTTGGGATAAGAAGAATGATGTGCTGAGCAATTACAATAGGTTGTTTGCACGTGACGTCACTGCTGTACCGCAAAATGCAGATGGAGGGCAGGAAGTGATTTTCTACATAGGAATCACTAACACAAATTCAAAATGCCTATGTTTTGCATCGTTTATTGTTGCTCAAATCGATCAAACCGAGAAACCACACAGAGCTTTTATCCTTTACGTAACTTCTTTCATTGTA
Source organism: Romanogobio albipinnatus (assembly GCA_023566225.1). NCBI lineage: Eukaryota > Metazoa > Chordata > Actinopteri > Cypriniformes > Gobionidae > Romanogobio > Romanogobio albipinnatus. Next base: position 42,933,305 of record CM042241.1, on the reverse strand, counting down.
CTGTAAAAGTTGTCGCCTTTAATGTCTGCTGATACTGAACTTAATACGGACACAGGTTTACCTTGGTTTTTGACTTGGTTAAATATTCCCATTCTTCTTGGTACCGTTTGCAGTTTAGAAAATATATTTTATTTCATTGCATGTCCATTTGATGTTTTCACTGAAGTTTTGAAGAATGTGGTTCACAATGTTGATCTGGTTAGTTACCGTTAAAATCGTGTCATACGCCGCTGCTTCAGCATCATTATATGGTATATGTGTCCAAATAAGAATGTGTTAAACAAGCTGACAGAAGTCGATCTATTTCTTTGTTGGAAAGATGTAAATGTACTGAAACTTCACGCAGGAGAGTCGGAGATGGTCAGATTCAGCGGACAGACACCGACACAGTGTATTTTAAAAAATATATAAGAAATCTCAAACAAAACTTAACTGGGCTCATTAAAATATTTCTTTATATATATATTTATTTCAACAAATAACAATCAAAGTCACATCTATGGAAGCTTGTGAATAGTTTTGAAGTGGCTGCGTGCAAGTTAAGTGAGAATCATACTCGCAAATGTAATGTCACTTATTAAACCAAACAAAATACAGAACCTTAAAAAGCAAAGTGATTATTTTATTGAGTGATAGGCAGTAGGTTTAATCAGACATTACTAGATTTGCTATTGTCTTACCGTCACCTCCTCAACCTGTGTTTTTACACCTAGAAAAGCGGAAAAGTGTATTACATTGTCCAGTTTTCCACCTGAAAGATGGTGTGAGTTCATATGACAATTCTCGATGCAACATAAATTACCTACAATGGTGACATTTTTCACAATTACGAGTCGACAGAAAATCAAAATAACCTAAACTCACTAGCAGAAAGTCAGCGCGATATAAACAAACCAGACCAGAACAGCGTGACGGCAGCTTCACATTCTCTAACTTAGTTATATCAACCGTCTAGATGGCAGGTAAGTCTTGCAATTCAGTAGAACAATTGCTCCTCTTCATAACATAAGGATCACGTCCAACATATGTTGTGATTTTTCTGTTTATAGCTTTCTAAACCAGCACTTTACAGACTTTCCTCCATCTTGTCCATTCTGTTTTCCACTTCATGCCCTCCATCTGAATATCGCGCGTCATCAGAACCATGTGATTGCAAACAAGCTATACGGTCCTCACACCTCAGGCCCTAAATATCTGATTTCCTGTTGTTCGGAGCTAATTAGAAAGCTAAATTCGGAGCTAAATTAGAAAGTTGTCCAGCTCAAAGAGAACAATATATATACCGAGTTTGGTGACTGTAGATAAAACTAACCCCCCCACGTTTGTCAAAAGATGGTGCAACTGAACCCCTGAACCATGCCTGTTTTTAAGTCTTTGCCCATATCTACTGGATATCATGTCTGATGTGTGTGTCGAGTTTCATGTAATTTGAAGCATTGTAAGAGTCTCAAAAGCATTGAAAAAGAAAATTATAGTTTGATGTGTTGCCATGGCAACAATATTTAGATTATAAAGAAGTGCTTACCAGGTTTACATCTGCTATGTTTTGACATCATACAGATGAAGTTTGAAGTAAATCGGGTACAAATAAGATGATGATTATAAAGCATTTTGAAAATGACACACTTCCTGCTGCCAGTTGGTGGCGCTATAACTTTGACTCACAATAGGGAGACCCATGTGATCGGCCTCTTAAAACGAACACACAGCTGAAGTTTCATCCAAATCAGTCAATGTTTGCAGAATTTATAACACACTTCATGTTTCACTTTTATCGCCATAAATTTATCTCCTCGCCATGGCCAAACCGTTCGAGATATCAAAAATCTGCTCGTAATTTAGCATCCTCAATATGTTCACTTCATGCTGATCAAGTTTGGCACTGATTGGGTTATTCTTCTAGTAGGAGTATATAAAATTCCAGAGCATGCGTTTTCCGAACAACCCATAATAGCTCACTTCCTGTTGGGCTGACGTATAACATAGAGCACAAAAGTTGTTCGGCCAGATGAGCTCCATATGTCTACCGAGTTTCATACATGTACGTGCAAGTGTGTTTGATATATGGACCAAGCTTTCAGACCCCACTTAAGGGGGCGCTGTCAAGCCCCCCTGCCACGCCCGGGTTCCAGCTTTGATCCGGCCCAGATGGCCGCAGATTCCGATGTGTGTGCAAAGTTTCAAGAGTTTTTGAGCATGGTAAGAGCCCCAAAAGTGCCTGAATAGTCGAAAAAACTAAATTGTCCTTAGAAGAACAATAGGGCTCTGCGCCCTTTCAGGGCTTGGGCCCTAATAATAATCTAATGCAAATACTCGCTGACGTTGACAATATTGCTCTGATAAAATGGCTCACTCGCACTCTAGCTCCGCTTTTGTTCACACTGATTCAATGCGCTCTTGCTCGAAGATTAGAAGCATGACGTTTTTTTGTTTTTTTGTTAAGCATGTCTGCCATCTAGTGGAGGGGAGGTTGAACAAAATTTGACACCATATTTGACAAAATCGGCCGTTTTTTTCAGTGCCGCATCTTGTCGAGTAAACTCAACCGTGGCGCCTAGAGGGTTAACTGCACCTGTTTGAACTTGTTACCTATATAAAAAACACCTGTCCACACACTCAGTCAAACTGACTCCAACCTCTCCACAATGGCCAAGACCAGAGAGCTGTGTAAGGACATCAGGGATAAAATTGTAGAACTACACAAGGCTGGGATGGGCTACAGGACAATAGGCAAGCAGCTTGGTGAGAAGGCAAGAACTGTTGCCGCAATTATTAGAAAATGGAAGAAGTTCAAGATGACGGTCAATCTCCCTCAGTCTGGGGCACCATGCAATATCTCACCTCGTGGGGCATCAATGTTCATTGATGGGATCAGCCCAGAACTACACGGCAGGACCTGGTCAATGACCTGAAGAGAGCTGCGGAAGCCACATCATGCCCAGAGGGAGTTACCATGTGGGGAATACACGTACATTTACATTTACATTTATGCATTTGGCAGACACTTTTATCCAAAGCGACTTACAGTGTCCTTATTACAGGGATAATCCCCCTGGAGCAACATGGAGTAAAGTGCCTTGCTCAAGGACACACTGGGAGACAGCCTTCGCTCCAACCCACCTTGTAAGAAGGAAAGCACTGAACAGGTGAGAAGAACACCAATCGATGAACAGGTTCCACTTCAACGCATAGAGGTGCTCTAGCGGAAGGAACTCTAGCGGAAGTGATGGTGTCTACCACATTCTGTGGTAGGCCACCTAGAACCTCCGTGTACCGTCCAGGGACCAAACATGGAGTTTCCAGAGGTCCGGACGCAGGTGCCATAGGGTGCCCCGTCTTTGAGTCAGGAGGTCCTTCCTCAGAGGAATGGGCCAAGGAGGTGCTGTCACGAGGAGCACTAGTTCCGGGAACCAAGTCCAGTTGGGCCAATACAGAGTGACCAACAGGACTTTTTCCTCATCCTCCCTGACCTTGCACAGTGTCTGTGCAAGAAGGCTCACTGGGGGAAATGCATATTTGCGTAGATCCCGGGGCCAGCTGAGTGCCAGGGCATCCGAGCCGATGGTCCCCCCCGGTCAAGGAATAAAACAACTGACAATGAGTCGTGTCCGGGGCGGCAAACAGGACTATCTGTGCGGTCCCAAGCGACTCCAGATCAGCTGGACCACCTGGGGATGGAGTCTCCACTCTCCTGGGAGCACTGGCTGTCGTGAGAGCTCATCAGCTGCATGATTGATCAGTCCCAGAATGTGAATGGCACAAAGCGACCTCAGATGCTTCTGACTCCAGAGGAGGAGGAGATGGCGGGCGAGTTGTGACATGCGACGGGAGCGTAGACCACCCTGTTTTCTTTGATGTATGTAACGGCCGCAGTGTTGTCCGTACGGAACAGAACGTGCTTGCCTAGTAGCTGCGTTTTGAAGCAGCCCAGCACAAGACGAACTGCTAACAACTCCAGGCAACGATATGCCATTGCAGTTGAGGCCCCGTCCACAGATCCGAAACTGCAAGCCCTTTGTACGTGGCCCCCCAGCTGGTGGATGAGGCATCTGCCTGGACACTGTTCTAGGGGAACTCCTGCCCGAAAAAACAAAGGGTCCGACCACGGGCTGAAGGTTTTGCGGCACCTCTGTGTTACATGGAGTGAGCTGCGCTGCACAATGCCAAAGCCTTCCAATGCACATACGGGAAAAGGCAAGGGGCGGGCAAGGCGATTGATGCATTGCACTACGTCTCAGCCACCCAGGAAAGCATGGCTGTCAAGTATGAATCTGATTCAGCATGAGCACCCACTATTATAGTGAGAATCTCAGCATAATTTTCAACACATAACAGCCCTCTCTCCGATGCAGCAATTGACATCTGTCCTCTGCTAGAGCCCCAAATGAAACGCTAGGTCCTTTTTTTCTTTTTTTTTAAGGACCAGCAATCCCATCTGTAAGCTACCAGCAGGCATGCGAGATAGTGGGCGTGGCCTGAACACTCAAGCTCTTATGAAAAAGGCAAGATGAACAACACGCCGACATGGTTATGCTCTCATGAGTGAACATAAACCACCCACGAACACAGTCTCAACATGCTTGCGATGCGTTAGAACACTCAAACCCTCATGAGGAAGGTGAGACGAACATCGGGTTGACGTGATCCCGTTCCCCTGAGAGAACATGGATCACCCACAAACACAGTCTCAACATGTTTATGTGAGAGGGATCGTGGCCGTCAGGACAGGAAACAACCACATCCAGAAACGCACGTGGAATGACGTCTTGAAAAAAATGCAGTGTCACACACACGTGTTGCTCTTTTGTGAGGAAACACTCTTTCAACAGTGCTGAAGCACCCAGGGGAAGACCGCGGCAGCACACAGGAGATAAGTGCAGTCCTGTGTCTGTACTCATTGAGACAAACGCCCTTACCGAACCGACAGTTGCTGTGAGAACAGCAGTTTGTTATACATATGCAGAGGTGAGCATGCGGTCGCGCTGATTGTGCCTTTTCGCCAACACAAAGCGTCCCTCTCGTTCTCTGGAGTATCTCTCTTGTAGATAGGCTCTCTTAGAAAAGCTGTCTTGCTTCATCAATGCTATTCGGCTCCGAAGTAAATGACAATAGTGCACTGCACTCACTTCCCGTTTATACCCGCAGTGCGGAGTGGAGCGCGAGATGCAAATCTCGCACGCCAATGGCCCACTGGCCTGTTCTCTATATCTCAAAGCTGATAGGGGCACCCTGAAGTGATCCCAATTCGTCGGTGACGTCCGACGTATGTGATCGACTGAAAGAAAACCATTAGTAACACACTACGCTGTCATGGATTAAAATCCTGCAGTGCACTCAAGGTCGCCCTGCTCAAGCCAGCGCATTTCCAGGCCCGTCTGAAGTTTGCCAATGTCCATCTGGATGATTCAGAGGAGGAATGGGAGAAGGTCATGTGGTCTGATGAGACAAAAATAGAGCTTTTTGGTCTAAACTCCACTCGCCGTATTTGAAGGAAGAAGAAGGATGAGTACAACCCCAAGAATACCATTCCAACCGTGAAGCATGGAGGTGGAAACATCATTCTTTGGGGATGCTTTTCTGCAAAGGGGACAGGACGACTGCACCGTATTGAGGGGAGGATGGATGGGGCCATGTATCGCGAGATCTTAGCCAACAACTTCCTTCCCTCAGTAAGAGCATTGAAGATGGGTCGTGGCTGGATGGGTCGTGCCCGCATGACAATGACCCGAAACACACAGCCAGGGTAACTAAGGAGTGGCTCCGTAAGAAGCATCTCAAGGTCCTGGAGTGGCCTAGCCATTCTCCAGACCTGAACCCAATAGAAAATCTTTGGAGGGAGCTGAAAGTCTGTATTGCCCAGCGACAGCTCAGAAACCTGAAGGATCTGGAGAAGGTCTGTATGGAGGAGTGGGCCAAAATCCCTGCTGCAGTGTGTGCAAACCTGGTTAAGAACTACAGGAAACGTATGATCTCTGTAATTGAAAACAAAGGTTTATGTACCAAATATTAAGTTCTGTTTTTCTGATGTATCAAATACTTATGTCATTCAATAAAATGCTAATTAATTACTTAAAGTCCCTGTAAAGTCAAACTAAACATGTGTTCTGAGTTCCTCACACCACAGATAAATGTGTTATTAACCACCCAGCCAAATTTAAATCATAAAAAAATCTGGCAAGTACATAAATAGCTTATCAAAAACTTGAAAAAATTAGCAGCATTCTCTGCTCTCAAATGCTGGGGGTGTGTCCGCTGTCGGCGCCGAAACCACGCCCACTCGCAGGAAAGCTGCCGTAGCACACAAGACAACACTCACGTACTGATCACAATGCACCAGATGTCGGTGGGACGGGAGGATGAAGGCCTGGGCGGGGGATAGTCGGTTCTGCAGCGGATTATCAGTGAATCCCAGTTGTCTCCGGTGAAAGTTTGTAAAACGATCCGGTGTAAAGTCACTGCAGAGGCAGGTGTCGGTGGTGATCCTCAGCTCTCCATCAAGGTTGCAGTTCACAAAATTAATCCACCTCTTCTTGATCATCGTGTATGTTTTGAAAGCTGTTTTGTAGACTATAGTAACTAACAGTACTGACAGTAACTCGCGATCGAGCGGGCAAACTGATGCGAATGTGCTCTAGTTATGATCGTGTTAGGGGAGGAGCCAGGCTCAGTGGCTCCAGTGCGTCATCGGACCACCGTTTTAACCCCGCCCAGAAAATCCTGAACAACGGTGAAAAACTGTTCAGCGGTCTAATTTCTGAATTCAGTACTACATAGTTCACAGTATTTGTAATGTGTTTCAGCAATACATTTCTAACATTTATAATGTGTTTAGAAACAAATCTCAGAATTGCCTTTACAGGGATTTTAAAAATCAATCAATGTGATTTTCTGGATTTTTGTTTTAGATTCCGTCACTCACAGTTGAAGAGTACCTATGATAAAAATTAGACTTCTACATGCTTTGTAAGTGGGCAAACCTGCAAAATCGGCAGTGTATCAAATACTTGTTCTCCCCACTGTATATAGACCGATCAGGCATAACATTATGATCTAATATATCCTAATATTGTGTTGGTCCACCTTTTGCTGCCAAAACAGCCCTGACCCGTCGAGGCATGGACTACACTGACTGGTCTGCGGCTATGCCCTTACAAAAAACTTGGATTTGATTTGTTTGGAATGAGAGAAAAGGCTGACTCCTGCCTAGCGTTTCTAACTCCCACCAAAGGCAAAAGTGATACAGTAGTAATAGAGGAGAGCAAACACAGCATACACAATGCGGTCTCTGAAGACACAGAAACCTGAAGGCGCTCCTGTTTCATGTCTCTTTGTAGCCTCTCACGAGTGGGCATTCCAATGACGCCATCGTCAGAGGTGTTTGCGAGCAAATGTTATGGATGTAGGCCAGATCTTTGACATAGGCCAGGTCTTTGTTAGCATGTCCACCTCCCACGCCGGAGACCCCAGTTCGATTCCCGCTCAGAGCGGGTTGAGCAGGACCAGTTACACAAAGAATGTTCCTATAGCATACGAGTATGCAGCATTGAGAGTAGTTTTTGAAAGGGAACTCCTACAAATTCATATGCAATAAGGTCACCCACAAAAATATCCCTGTCCATGTCTTTTCAGCGCACATTTTTTACTGCATGTCTTTAGTAAATCCTGATGTTTTTAATGCCAAGCGAGGGTTTGCATTGGCGACTAATCAACAATGAAACCTACAAAGAACTACAACATGCACTCAAGACAGGAAGTAACACAAAAGTCCCAATACCTACACAGAGCACATAAAGAAGGCATAATGAATTTAAATATTTTTTAATGCAATATACATCAAGGTTTTAAGTAAGTGTGTTACCAGACATTATACTAAATATCTAACTATCATTTTTCGGTTAGGGTTTGGTGTAAGGTTTAGGGTAAATAGAATAAATTGATTTTTTGCCTGCTGAGGGACCATCAAAAATAGTTAGCAGATATGGAGCTAGCAGTATACTAATAATCTACTGAGAGTTGCCATGTAGTTAGTAGAATATCTAATGTGGACTATCGAAATAGTGTTACTAAATATTTTTTGTGCAATGGAGCTGTTGACCCTCACCTTGAACTTACAGGTGAAATCAACTATTTAACTATATTTTAAATAACTTTGATTATGTGTCCCTATAGTTGCATTTATCAAAACCCAGCAAAGCGTGAAGTGTACACTCCAATGCACTGGCAAAGCTTTATCTTATTATTGTGTTCATGGCAAGTCTAAATCCACAGTGAATGTCCTGAAGCTTATACTAGTGTAGTGTGTGGCAGGTGATGACAAAAACCGTCACAGAACATTACAAACCTATCACATTCTCACTATGGCTCATTGGCTTGTCGCTGTGCACTCTTGAACCCTCTAACCCTTGATGTGTTATAAGAGGGTTAGAGAAGTTTGATTTACCTCTCATGCTTCAAGCACGAAACACTATTGTTTAATCATTTCCACCCCCAGTATTAACATAGTGACACTGTACACATACATATTCAGTCAACTTTGCACAGTTGATATCAGCTGAAATGTATTTGTACAATGTCCTACCTGTTAACATTTGACCTGTCCAGTTTTATTTGGACAATAAACTGATCTTGTGTGCTTTGTAAATAAAAACAGGCTTCTCTTTTTTTGCTGTCCAAATAAAGTTGTCAGCACTTCTCTGTGTAGTCCTCAGAGGGCAAGATTTATGGAATAATCCACTTTACTCCAGATATCCTTATCATCCTTCCAGTGCTGGGCTCAAGGCTTCCTCTTCTTCCACAGAGCTTAGAAAGGAGTGAGAGTTGAGGATATTGCAAGGAGAGCTGGTCAAAACTAAATGAATTAGAATAAAATGTATGTCAGCATTTTTTGTCAATTGTTTTTCATGAGAAATGGGATATGTAGAGCAAAAATAAATGTATTACAATGTGAATTTATACTCGGGTGAGAGAAAATGAATACAATTTGCATCTTCAGCAAATATAGAGAATTTAGAGGGCATTGTGTAGAGGGCATCACTTCATGATTTGACTTTGTTCAGTTAAAAATACAAAACAACAGGACAGACAAAATGCTTAAAAAAAAAAAAAAGATCTACTCTTTCCACTCTAAACTTCAACATGTGTCATTATGTCAATAGCCTGATGTCGCTGTCCTATTAAACCCACTGAAGCTCTAAATTACCAACACAATAAACTATCCTAAAAATAGGTTTTCAATGCTCTTTTTAGACTCAGACCACATGAATAAGAACCACAAAGTCAGTTTGCATAGTGCACAATTTTAACAAAATTTAACATTTCATTTTAACTCTGAAACACAAACGCTGGTCAAAAATGACACATTTTTGGCCTGCTTGAGGTAAGGGTTAAACAATATATAGCTACTTGCTGTTTCATGTTTGAGTACACTGTTTGTACACATACATCTATTCATACCTCTGGACGGTGAACGTGATTTCACTAAGTACAAGGTTCTTGGATCCCCTTTCAAAAAATAAGTATACTTCAAGTTCACTTTAAGTATACTTAAGTAAAATTCAAATATACAAGTTTATTTCAAGTATACTTATACATTATTTAAGTGAACATAACAACACTTACAATTTACTACATATATTTTTGCACTTTAATAAAGGCCTTCTGATGTGAAGAGATTTGTTTGTGGTAACTCTGAATGTATTAGTATGTAAGAATAACGTCATATACACCTAGAATGGCTTAAGGGGGAGTACATCATGGGGTAATTTTCACTTTTGGATGAACTATCCCTTTAAGCCCAGGTATAGAGCGGTCTGTACTATAAAACACAAGTGCCGATTCTGCAGCTCCACCACACTGCAGGCAAGCAGAAATTAATCTTTCAGCTGTCATTGTCGTTGTCTGACACAAGTTAAATTTCACACCAGTCAAAGATAATGTTAGCAAAAAAACTTTCAAAACCTCAAAAGTAAACAGATTTAGCGCTGAAGTAGACCTTCAAACAAAGTGCGACAGCCTTGGATTAATGCTTACAAAGGGAAAAATGGTCATGTGCAGCTGATGTGAAGCTAGATCTCACCGCAGAGTACAGCTCATCTTTTCCCATAAGCAGCACTCATTACATTACATAAGAACCTTCACAACACTTTATTTCATGGCAACTCTGCAAATGTATACAAACATTCTGTGAAAAACTAGGTTAGGCGATTCACAAAAATATAATATCAACAAAACACTGTGTCTGCAGGATTGTGGTATAGCTAGTATATTGATGTACCGGCATATTCTTAGCACAAATTGTCAACTAACATCTTGCCTTCATGTAATTGCTTTACGGAAACATACACAGTTTTGAAATGTAATGTTTTTAAAACTGAACAAACTAAGCTGGTGCAGGCAAGAATGAAAACTGGGTGCTGAAACCAGCTGTCAATATACATTATAGCAGCCTCCTGTTTGTTAGTGTAATCCCATTACTGACAAAACATAAATGAGGACTTGCTTTTCTATAATTCTTCAGAGGGGGTCTTGGGTTTACATTGCACAGGTTTTTCATGCATACTCTCCCATGCCAGATTTCTAATTGATCTTGTTCTACATTACAAATGAGTCATCCATATTAGCGTTGGCCCTTTCTCAAAGAGAACAACGCCCCCTCTCTTATCCTCACATTGCAGGCGTTCATTAGCATTGAACAAAGACTATATCCTGGCACTCACGGGCAGTGCTGCCATGCAAATGGGTATGAATAGTTAATGTTTCATGAAAAGTCCTTGTTTAACTTTTGGTTGGTTGGTTGGTTGGTTTTGTTTTGAGACTTTGGAAGGGGGAACATGCTCAAAACATGGTGAATTCCTCTGGTCTACTTTTACACATTTGTGACCACCTGCAATCCAATACAATGAATGGATGAAAACATGTTTGTGTGGAGATAGCTGTATGTGTGTTGGTATGTTTTCTGTGATAATACATAGATTTTTGTGGACACAGAGACACTTTTTTAACTACTACCTTAAATGTGACGAGGTTAATGATTTCATAAAATTTAGTGTGAATTAAATTTAAGTTAGTCATTCATTCCTTACATATGTTTATTACTGTTTATCCTCGTAAGAGTAATATTTCACTGCAAAAATATAGCATTCCTGTGGCTCAAATAAGATTTCCTTTCAATATAAGTGTCTGATAAATGCGTAAATGTCATGTAAAAAATGAAAATCATTTAAACATCCTATTGTTCCAAGACTGCTTTTTTCTTCTTCTGTGGAACAAAACAAAGAAATTTTGAAGAATGAAAGGTAAGATGGGGTAAGATGCATTCTGAGGACTTTTCATTTGAACACAAACACAACGTTTTTCATTGGATAAAAGTTGAATATTGTATATTAAATGTTTATTATTTTATTTTTATGTTGTAGCTACATTTAAGTAGCAAATGAGAATCAATACAATTATTGAATATATTTTAAGACAAAGGTATTCTTAATGATTTTCAGTTTTGTTCAGGGTAATTAAAGCAACCATTTTTCAATAACGGAAGTATGGTATTTGGGCACAATGATTAACATGATAATAAACAGCTGGCTGACTTTTCCATTTGTTGACATAACATGGTTAGATTCAGATGGTAAATATCATAGATTAAATTGGGTGTCCACCTTAGAGATAATCACCATATTTATAATAAAACCATCCTATTTAAATGTATATATTAAATATTAAATACATATACATCTATAAAATATAAATTATAGTTACTTCTGTAAATCTATACTAAATTATTATGGTGTTAATAAAAGCCTTCTGAAGCTAATCGATGCGTTTGAGTAAGAAAAATATCCATATTTAAAACTTTATAAAGTAAACTTTCAGCCGATCGCCTTCCCTGTTCAATTTATGGAAAAATTGTTGAAAGTTCCCCTGCCGATCGAAAGACTAATGCGACCAGGTAGGCTTGTCATGATGTCACGTACGCATCTTGAGTTTCACTTTCAACATTCAACACTTTTCCACGGAAGGCGGTCGGTCGAAATTTTACTTGATAAAGTTTTAAATATGGATATTTTTCTTACAGAAATGCGTGGATTCACTTCAGAAGGCCTTTATTAACACCCCGGAGCAGCGTGGAGCACGTTATTTGACGGACAGATGCACTTTTTATGGACTTCAAAAACAGAGCCACTATTACTACAATTCTAATGCTTGGATTTTGTAATATAACTCCAATTGTATTTGTCTGAAAGAAGAATTTCATATGCACCTAGAATGACTTGAGGGTGAGTAAATTATGGGCTAATTTACATTTTTGGGTGAACTATCCCTTTAACTTAGACATTATTCAAAACATATTATTTTGCGTAAAGTATTTGTATAAATAATGTGTGCCTTTTGTCTCATGCTGGTGAGACTTTTACCTCATGTGTGGGGTAAAAGACCCACCTTGCAACTTCATACATTTATAAGATTTTCAAACAAAACAAACCACTTTTATTATTTATTTTCACACTAAATCTGTTGCTCCATCAATGTTCAATACTGTCACGGGTGAGAAATCACACAACAAGGTTGCTCGGTGAAAGTGAACCCCGGAGGGTGGGTTTATTCAGTACTTTGGGGAATAAGTGCAAACGGTGAAACAAAGGTGTGTGCTGTCGTCGTGGCTGGTGCTCAAGTGAAATCCTTGTGCCGTGAAGGTGGGTGTCCAGGCATGCTCAGTCGGGCTGTCGGTCACTTGCTGCCTTCTGTGAGGTAAGAGACAAAGGATTAGTTCCAGCACGTTCAGCATGAGACGGGTGTCTACTCAGGTAAGAGCGGTAGCGACTTTTACAGCCTCCTGCTGATGGGCTGCAGCTGTGACCGATTAGCCCGTGATGAGGACGTGCAGGTGCCGTGTGTTGGTTGCCAGGCCGACACTGATTTGCCCATAGAGACTCGTCACATTCCCCCCCCCCTACGCGTCGTTCTGGCCCTGGGAACGAGAGGAGATAGTAGGGGTGAAACAAGGGGTGGGTGGGGAATGACCCCTGACAGACCTGAAAAAGCTGTCCACATCCGTGAGAGTCCATCAGCGTTGGCGTTGGCGGCCCCGGCCCGATGTCGTACTTCGAAGTGGAAGTCCTGGAGCGCGAGGAACCAGCGGGTCACCCTGGCGTTGGTATCCTTCGCCCGGGCCATCCACTGTAGGGGAGCATGGTCGGTCAGCAGGGTGAACTTACGGCCGAGGAGGTAGTACCGCAGCTCCAGGACTGCCCACTTGATGGCCAGGGCCTCCTTCTCGATGGCGGCGTAGTTCTTCTTCGCCGGGGACAGCTTTCTGCTGATGTACAGAATGAGATGTTCCTCACCTTCCTGGACTTGGGATAGGACGGCTCCTAGTCCGGTGTCGGAAGCATCCGTTTGCAGCAGGAAGGGGCAGCCGAAGTCAGGGGCGCGGAGTACCGGAGACACTGTCAGGGCCATCTTGAGTTGGGCGAAGGCCTCTTCGGCGGCCGACGTCCAACAGGTCTTCTCGGGCTGCCCCTTCCTGGTCAGGTCTGTCAGAGGGGCAGCTAAAGAGGAGAAGTTGGGGATGAAACAGCGATAGTACCCCGCCAACCCCAAAAAGGCGCGTACCTGGGACTTTGTCTGTGGTCTTGGTGCGGTGCGGATGGCTTCCACCTTCTTCTCTTGGGGCCGGATGAGGCCCCTGCCAACCTGGAATCCCAGGTACTTCGCCTCAGAGAGTGCTAGGTGGCATTTGCGGGGGTTGGCGGTTAGTCCAGCCCGCCGGAGCTCCGAGAGCACCCTCCGCAGACGTTCCAGATGTTCCTCCCATGCCTCGGAGTGCACCACGACGTCATCCAAATACGCGGCTGCGTACGCTTGGTGGGGCCTTAGGATGAGGTCAATCATCCGTTGGAAGGTCGCGGGTGCCCCGTGAAGGCCGAAGGGGAGGGTCCGGTACTGCCAGTGTCCACTAGGGGTAGAGAAAGCAGTCTTTGATTTAGCAGAAGAGGTAAGTGGTACCTGCCAGTATCCCTTGGTGAGGTCCAGGGTCGTGATGTACCGGGCCCTCCCCAGGCGGTCTAGCAGCTCGTCGACCCGAGGCATGGGATAGCCGTCGAATTCGGAGACTTCGTTGAGCCGGCGGAAGTCATTGCAGAAGTGGAGGGTGCCATCCGGCTTGGGTACCATCACGATGGTGCTGGACCATGGGCTGCGAGATGGTTCGATCACCCCCAACTTCAGCATTTCCTAGATTTCCTCCTCAATAGCCTGCCGACGAGCTTCTGGGACTCGGTAGGGCCGTTGCCTGACGATGACTCCAGGGGCCGTCCTGATGTCATGGTGGATGACGTTGGTCTGCCCGGGCCTATAGGAGAACACATCCGCAAACTGTCTGACCAGGTGCTGCAGCTCGGTCTTCTGGGCAGCCGACAGGTGGGGATCCATGTCAACAACCACGGGATCGGTGAGACTCAGGGTGGCGAGCTGGTCTCGGGTCCCTTGCCACTTCTTCAGTAGGTTGATGTGGTATAACTGCTCTGCTCATCTTCTTCCCGGTTGGCGTACCCGGTACGTCACTGGTCCAACCTTTTCCACCACGGTGTATGGCCCTTGCCACGACGCCAGGAACTTGCAGGCGGAAGTAGGGACCAAGACCATGACTCTGTCTCCCGGCTGGAATTCCCGTGGTTGGGCTGCCCGATTGTAGTGGCGTTGTTGGGCCTGTTGTGCCTTGCTGAGATGCTCCCGGACCAATGGCATGACACGGTCGATCCTCTCCCTCATCTGGGTGACGTGCTCGATGACCGTGCGATGAGGGGCAGGCTGCTGTTCCCAGGCCTCCCGAGCAACATCCAGCAGGCCCCGAGGCTGGCGGCCGAACAGGAGCTCGAAGGGGGTGAAACCAGTTGAGGCTTGAGGGACCTCGCGGATGCCGAAGAGGACGTAGGGGATCATCAGGTCCCAGTCCCGCTTGTCCTCCGCTGCTACCCTTCGGAGCATCTGCTTTAGAGTTTGGTTGAAGCGTTCCACGAGTCCGTCAGTTTGCGGGTGGTAAACTGTGGTCCTCAGCTGTTTCACCCCCAACAGCCTGCAGAGGTCTGCCATTAGCCGGGACATGAACAGTGTTCCCTGGTCAGACAGTATCTCGGTCGGGATGCCGACCCGGCTGGCCAACAGAAATAGCTCCTGGGCGATGGCTTTCGCTGTGGCTTTCCGCAGGGGGACTGCTTCTGGATACCGGGTGGCGTAGTCCACGATGATGAGGATGTGTTCATGCCCTCGGGCAGACTTAGGCAACGGCCCCACCAGATCCATTCCGATTCGCTCGAAGGGCACCTCGATGATGGGTAAGGGAATCAGCGGGCTGGGGAGAGGAGTCCTGGGCGCCGTGTGTTGGCAGGTCGGGCAGGCCTTGCAGAATCCCTTCACATCCGCCTCCAGTCCTGGCCAGTGAAAGCGATCCCGGATCCGCTGGATGGTGTTAGCCGCTCCTAGGTGACCTGCCATCGGATGGGAATGGGCCAGTTTGAGGATGGTTTCCGTCTTCGTCCGCGGGACGACTAGAAGCTCCTTCTCCTCCCCCCTTCGCTGAGCGACGCAGTATAGCAGACCGCTTCGGACCACAAAGTGCGGGAGAGGATGGGGCCGTGGGAGGACGTCTTTACCGTCCACAGACCTCACTTGACCCCAGCAGTGCTTTAGGCGATCGTCCTCCCGCTGGTCTTTGGAAAAAGAGCCCCCCTCGCTGGCCTGCTGGAACACATCATAGAATAGGTTAGAATTTAGCGAGGGGGACTCACCATCTCTCCAGCTGTCCGAAGCTAGCAGCGCCGGCCAACGACGACGTCCTTGTGGCCGGCGACGGCGGCGACAGTTCCGTTCCGGGCTGGCGGGCTGAGCAACGGAGGCGAGCAGGTGGCCAAACCCTGGCCAATCTCGTCCAAGCAGCAGTGGGACCGGTAGGTTCTTCACCAATCCGGCTTCAACGGGCCAGGCGCCATGGGCGGCAGCGATGTTCACACGGCGAGCTGGAACTTGTTGGGTGTCTCCATGCACAAACGTGATCGGGAGGTTACTCTTTTGGCCAGGGTGGGGCGGGCACAGACGAGCCTGGATGAGGGTGACCGCGCTGCCCGAATCCAGGAGCGCCCGGACGGGCCTGCCGTTCAGTTGGACGTCCGCTTCTGGAGCCGCAGGTGGAACGTGCTGATGTACGATGCAGCCCGCCAGCCCGGCCCGCGGGGCCGTCGTGGGTTCCGCGGTGGGCATTGGCTCGTCCATCGGACACGGAACTGTCGGTCTGCCAACTGCGCGCGAGGTACCCTCCGGCATGCGTCGCTCCTGGACCACCCTCCGGGGAAATGGCGGCGCTCTCTCTCCAGCCTCCCGTTGGTGGACAGCATCCGCCAGCTCGATCGCCTCCACCAAGGCGAGGACAGTGGCGGGGTTCCTCATACCCACCGCCTGACGATGGGACAGAGGCAGGGCGCGGAGGAGGTGATCGATGACCACTCGTTCCACTACCTGAGCTGCGGTGGGCTCCCCGTCCAGCAGCCAATGTTGAGCCAACCGGACGAGATCAGCGGCCTGGGCCCGCGCTGGCATCCGACCTTTAAACTCCCACTCATGGAACTGTTGCGCTGCGCAGATGGGAGAAAGCCCCAGCCGGGCAAGGACCTCGCGTTTCACTTCACTGTAGTCGTCCGTGATCGTGGGAGGAAGGGAAAAATAAGCTCGCTGGGCTTCACCAGTTAGGAGAGGAGCCAGCGCGGAAGCCCAGTCTTCGATGGGCCATCCCTCACGATTGGCAGTGGTTTCAAATATTTGGAGATATGCTTCAACATCGTCGGGATCCGTCATTTTGGGCAGCAGCTGGGTCGCTCGCATTCGGGGGTCAGGTAGTGGAACCAGCTGGGCAGCCTGGGCATGGAGGGCGGCAATGTCTTCTTCAGCCCTGCCCTGCCGAGTGGCCAGATGTTCCACGATCTGCTGCTGACGGATGCTTACTTCGGTGAGGCACTGCAGTATCTCCTCCATCTCCAACGGAAGAGAGAGCGCCGATCGGTGCTGGGGTGGTGAACAGAGAGAGAGAAAAAATATATTTTAGTGCGGTGAAAACTGCAAACACTTGTGTGTGATTTCTCATGCAGTTCACACAACAAGGTTGCTCGGTGAAAGTGAACCCCAGAGGGTGGGTTTATTCAGTACTTTGGGGAATAAGTGCAAACGGTGAAACAAAGGTTTGTGCTGTCGTCGTGGCTGGTGCTCCAGTGAAGTCCTCGTGCTCGTGAAGGTGGGTGTCCAGGCGTGCTCAGTCGGGCTGTTGGTCACTCGCTGCCTTCTGTGAGGTAAGAGACAAAGGATTAGTTCCAGCACGTTCAGCATGAGACGGGTGTCTACTCAGGTAAGAGCGGTAGCGACTTTTACAGCCTCCTGCTGATGGGCTGCAGCTGTGACCGATCAGCCCGTGATGAGGACGTGCAGGTGCCGTGTGTTGGTTGCCAGGGCGACGCTGATATGCCCATAAAGACTGGTCACAATACAAACATATATTTTTACTGTATTTGCCCCGTTTTACCATATATATATATATATATATATATATATATATATATATATAAAACAAATACATTTTGAAGAATGAAAGGTAAGATGTGGTAAATATCATAGATTAAATTGGGTGTCCACCTTAGAGATAATCACCATATTTATAATAAAACCATCATATTTAAATTAATATCAGGCATAACATTATGACTGTGTTGGTCCCCCTTTTGCTGCCAAAACAGCCCTGAACCGTCGAGGCATGGACTCCACTAGACCTGTGAACGTGTGCTGTGGTATCTGGCACCATGATGTTAGTAGCAGATCATTTAAGTCCTGTAAGATGCGAGGTGGGGCCTCCATGGATCAGACTTGCTTGTTTAGCACGTCCCACAGATGCTCGATTGGATTGAGATCTGGGGAATTTGAAGGCCAAATCAACACCTCAAACTCATTGTTATGATGCTCTTTGATACCAATCTTTCGTTTGAAATCCACGTTTCTAGCATCTGTAAAACTGCATTCTACCATCTTAAAAATATATCTAAATTACGGCACATGCTCTCAATGCAAAATGCTGAACAGTTAGTTCATGCGTTCATGACCTCAAGGCTAGATTATTGTAATGCTCTACTGGGTTGCCCTGCTCGCTTAATAAATAAACTCCAGCTGGTCAAAAACGCAGCAGCTCGAGTTTTTACTAGAACCAGGAAGTATGACCATATTAGCCCAGTTCTGTCAACATTGCACTGGCTGCCTATTAAACATCACATACATTTTAAAATCTTGCTTATTACTTACAAAGCACTAAATGGTTTAGCTCCCCAATACTTGAGCGAGCTCTTAACATATTATACTCCATCACGTCTACTGAGGTCTCAAAATTCTGGCCAGTTGATAATACCAAGAATATCCAAATCAACTGCAGGCGGTCGATCCTTTTCCTATTTAGCTCCTAAACTCTGGAAAAGTCTTCCTAACATTGTTCGGGAAGCAGACACACTCTACTCTGTCAGTTTAAATCTAGACTAAAAACACATCTCTTTACTGTGGCATACACATAAAACACTTGCTAGGCTAGGCTGCATTAACTAGGTCAGCCGGAACCGGGAACACTTCCCATAACACCTGATGTACTCGTTACATCATCAGAAGAATGGCATCTACGCTAATGATAGTCTCTCTGTTTTATCCCGAGGTTTACTGCAGTCAGCCGGATCCGGGCCGTATCCAGAACAGATGGTGGACCTGCGCCCAGACAAGACCAACGCATGACCCTTTCAGCACATTATCCTGCTGAAAGAGGCCACAGCCACCAGGGAATACCGTTTCCATGAAAGGGTGTACATGGTCTGCAACAATGCTTAGGAAGGTGGTACGTGTCAAAGTAACATGGCAGGACCCAAGGTAAGCAACGCACACACACCCGGCCATCCACGTGATGTTAAAGAAAATGTAATTCATCAGACTAGGCCACATTTTCCATTGCTCCGTGGTCCAGTTCTGATGCTCACATGCCCACTGTTGGCGCTTTTGGCGGTGGACATGGGCACCCTGACTGGTCTGGGGCTATGCAGCCCCATACACAACAAACTGTGATGTACTGTATTCTGACACCTTTCTATCAGAACCAGCATTAACTTCTTGAGCAATTTGAGCTACAGTAGCTCGTCTGTTTGATCGGACCACACAGGCCGTCGCTCTCCACATGCATCAATGAGCCTTGGCCGCCCATGACCCTGTCGCTGGTTCACCCCTCTTCCTTCCTTGGACCACTTTTGATAGATACTGAGCTTTGAAGACTGAGAACACCCCTCAAGAGCTGCAGTTTTGGGGGTGCTCACTTGCCCATTTTTCCTGCTTCCAACACATCAACTTCAAGGACAAAATGTTCACTTGCAGCCTAATATATACCCCCAAATAACAGGTGCCGTGATGAAGAGATAACCAGTGTTATTCACTTCACCTGTCATAATGTTGCAAGGATCTGTACGCAATTCTTGGAAGCTGAAAACATCCGAGTTCTGGCATTGCCAGCATATGTACCGGACATGTCACCCATTGAGCATGCTTGGGATGCTCTGGATCGCATACTCTGGATACTATCAGATGTTGTGCTTGTAGGTCATAATACTGTCAAATTCCATTACCCCAATTAAGAAATGTAACAGGTTGGATTAGAGAACATTTAATTATGTGAAAAAGAGCATTAGACTATGTGGAAAAAGCTGAACACCAATCACACACATGAAGCAAAACGCTGTGACTCATTGCGCGTTCACACTCATTGGTCTGTTCCCATATGCGATAAAGTCACCCAGTGCCTCTTAAAGGCCCCTTTATTACATTCTCCGCAGATATGTCTATCATTAGCATTAAAACGTTAAGGCCCCTAACCATCACCTGATTACAGGTAACCCCCAGTTACCTATGTAACCTAGATGTTTTATTGTATGCTGTCTATCATTGTGAAAAGCTCAGTCTTATCAGGAAATGTAGCTTTACAAAATAAAAATGTGATGTGATCTACGAAAACCCATCACATGGTGAAATTTTACCTCTTACAGCTTTTGAAACCATATGAAAGCTGGGGTCAAGCCTTTCCAAATATATTTTATATTGCTATAATTTTTAGGAACGGAATTTTGAGAAAAACAGGTTTAAATAACTGTCACCCTCTTTTTTTCGCATAGACATAAAAAAAGGAACTATCCAAAATTAAAGAATGCTTTGGAATATAGACCTATGGTTGGTCTTTTTTTAAAGAAGACACGTGGCAGATTATTGTAGAAATTAAATCAATTGTGAAAGTAAAATATAAAAACAGTTATAAAAGTTTAAGTTTATGAAAATGTAAAAATAGATTTTATTTTTCATTTTTTTAATAATATGTATTTTACAAAACCTGCTTTACTTTAAAACTACAAGAAAATCAAAGCCAGAAATATGAACAAGTTGTTAGGTTGATATCTGAATGTTAGGTTGATATCTCAAAAAATGAGCTTTGAGATTTTGTTTGGGCGTAGTACCAAACGTTTTCACTAGATGACACCCAAGCTCCATTACTGATCATATATGGGCACCTCCATTTCCATATGGTTTTAGTGATCTGTACCATATATTTCCATAATTTTCTTACATTTTATGAAGAAGACATCCTATTCAGAAGTAGTATGGGCAGTTTAGCAGTATTTGATTTGAATTCAGCCTCTAAAATATAAAAAGAACATGCATTATAGCTCACTGCTGCATCACAGATGGCAACTCTATCATTTTTTTCTTTTATATTCAAAACATTTCAAGACCTTTTATTCTCAAAACATATACTGGATGTTATATTTTGAACTCTAAGCATGAAAACAAATTGGTTGTCTACCAATCTTTAATTTTTTTAAGCCGAAGCAGAGCCGGTGTGCTCATCAGAGTAAGACGCCGCACAAACCGACCCCCGCTTCCCAGTATTTTACTGGCTAATGTTCAGTCTCTGGACAATAAACTCTGCGAGCTGAGAGCACGGATCTCTTTTCAACGAGAGACGAGGGACTGCTGCATTATCTGCCTTACAGAAACTTGGATGTCTGCTGAGATTCCAGATTCGGCCATCGAAACCACGGGGTTCTCCGTGCATCGAATGGACAGAGAAAAAGATCTCTCAGGAAAAAGCAAAGGCGGGGGTGTATGTTTTATGATCAACAGATCCTGGTGTGATCAGAGGAACGTACATTCTATCAAGTCTTTCTGTTCTCCTGATCTGGAACTTCTCATGGTTCTGTGTCGATCATTCTGGCTACCGAGGGAATTCACAGCGGTCATCATCACAGCTGTGTATATTCCCCCACAAGCCGACACAGACCGGGCACTAAAGGAACTGTATAGGACAGTGAGTGAGCAGGAAACTGCGCATCCTGAGGCTGCGTTTATTGTGACCGGGGACTTTAACAAAGCCAACTTCAAACGCATTGCACCTAAATACCACCAACATGTTAGCTTCAACACGAGAGCGAACCGTGTTTTGGATCACTGTTACTCTCCCTTCCGGGATGGCTACAAATCCCTCCCGCGCCCACCATTTAGCAAATCGGACCACTCTTCCGTTCTCCTTCTGCCCGCTTACAGGCAGAGACTGAAACAGGAAGCACCCGCCCTCAGAACCATTCAGTGCTGGTCGGACCAATCAGACTCTATGCTACAAGACTGTTTTGATCACGCGGACTGGGAGATGTTCCGGTCGGCCTCTGATGATGACATCGAGGTCTACGCTGATAGCGTAACGTGTTTCATCAGGAAGTGCGTAGAAGACGTTGTTCCGACCAAAACAATTTGGCTGTACCCAAATCAGAAGCCGTGGCTAAATGGGGATGTTCGCGCGGCACTCAATGCGCTTTTAACTCCGGTAATGCGGAGGAGCATAAACAAGCAAGTTATGCCCTCCGGAAAACCATCAGAGCAGCAAAACGCCAGTACAGGGACAAGATTGAAGGACAGTTCAACACCACCGACTCTAGAAGCATGTGGCGGGGAATTAACACCATCACGGACTATAAAGGGAACACAAACTCCACCATGAATACCGCTGCCTCTCTCCCGGACGAGCTAAACACCTTTTATGCTCGCTTTGAGGGAACTAACACCGCCCTCGCGGAGAGAGAGCTCGTGGCTGAAGATGCAGAGGTTAGTTCATTCTCTGTATCTGTAGCGGATGTTACCCGATCCTTCCGGCGGGTGAACATCCGTAAAGCCGCGGGTCCAGACGGCATTCCGGGCCGCGTCATCAGAGTGTGCGCAAACCAACTGGCTGGAGTTTTCACGGACATTTTTAACCTGTCCCTCTCCCTGTCTGTGGTCCCCACATGCTTCAAAACGTCCACCATTGTGCCTGTACCGAAGCAGTCAAAAATCATCTGCTTAAACGACTGGCGTCCTGTTGCTCTGAACAGAACAGCTTCTTCCCACAAGAAATTAGACTCCTTAACTCTTGATCCATCAGGATCATAACACACACTGGGCAGAATATCACTCAGCACAACCCACTGTAGATACACACACATTATATACACATTTATTTATCATATAGCATCTATTGTACATTGGATTTCTATTGTGAATAATATTGTATACTGTACATTGTATATTATTATTATTATAGCGTAATGTATATTGTTTAATGCATGTTTAGTGTATATTGTTTAAAGTATATGTATATTGTAAGTATGTGTATATTGTTTAAAGCTGTGAGAACTACACTCACATTGTTTAAATTATGTATTGTTTATTGTAGAGTTTACCGTGCTGTGAGTAATTGTGGGCGCATCAGATGTGTAATCTGTTGTTGCTTTAAATGTTGTACATGTCATGTCATGACTACTATGTTGCTCGGAACTGCACCTAAGAATTTCACCTACTGTTGCACTTGTGTATATGGTTGAGTGACAATAAAGTGATTTGATTTGATTTTTGATTTTGTGAATAATAAAAACATTTACATCAATAAAATATTGAATGGTGCATTATCATACTGTACACAGCAAATGTATCACTCAGTATGCTACAATTTAGCAGTAAATGCACAATGTTTTTTTTTTACATGGAAGAAAGAAAGTCAGGCTTGGCGCAACATGAGGTTGAGCAAATAATGAGAGAGTTTCATTTTGTGTGAATTATTCCTTAAAGTGTGCACAATATCATGCTGAAAATGGTACTTTATACATCTTGTCAATCGTACTGTTCCTGCATAAAAATGAAAACAATACCCCATATTTTAAACCGCAATACGACAAAAACCCGCACACTAACATAACCACAGGATGCTGAGAGTGTTTTAGGGATGTGAGACAGAGCTGTGCAGCATATTTTTGATGATTTGTCGACTACAGAGGAAGAGGGCTGCCTGTGGCACAACGCTCCACAGGGAGCCAGAGCTGAGAGAGAATGCTATGCAGATGATTCCTAACGGATCCTCACACACAGATTTGACAGCCAGAAAAAGAGGCAAAAGGTGATAGAGACAGGAGGTGTAAAAATAAAGAAACTGCCATTAGTTACTTAAAGGCATGTACAAATTGGTTGATTAGTAGGTCGCAGTTTGTATTGCAGTTCAATTACATGACTAAGTAATACTTATGAACAACATAATATATATCATAATTATTGGTGAAGAGCTTGTAATTACATACAAATGGTTATTATATCAATGTGTAATGCATATAACATGGACAAAGTAATGGGTTGCCATTTAGTGAAATAACTAAACGCAACAAAAAAGTCTCTTTCTTTGCCCTTCTTTTCATAGTGTGACAGCTTAAAAAAAATATGGTGAAAATTACGTCAGATTGTTCTTACTGGGTTTCTGCTGCAGATGTAGGCTTTGAGCTTTTCATGGAACGGAAATTGTGTGTATGTGTGTGTGTTCTTGTAAACATGGTTTATGAGGACACTTCCTCTGTCCTCGTAAAAACAAATTTCTTTAAGACTGTTGTTTGAAATTCAAAAAATGGCAAAAGTTGGTTAGTCTATGTGCATAGAATATACAGTTTGTACAGTATAAAAACCATTACGCCTATTAAAGGGGTGGTAAAGCACACTCTTTCGAAGGCTTGATTGTGTTTGTGGGGTGCACTGTAACATGTGTTCATGCTTCGTTTTTAAAAAAAATTCATTATTTTTCATATATTTGACCTTTATTCTACACTGCTCTGTCCCTCCTTGTAAAAACGGTCTGATGGTTTCCGGATTCTATGAAGCCAGTCCCTCAAAAATACGCAATGAGCTCTGATTGGTTAGCTGGCCCAGTGTGTTGTGATTCGCTAACCGCCTAGAGCACGTTTCTCGGAAGAGTCACGCCCCTTACCTTTACAGGTAGCCTCAGGCTACTAGCCTGTGCTTTGTGTACAATAGCGTCAATAAAACCATACCAAGAGCCCGAATCAGACCCAGACAATTTTAGTGAAGATGATCGAGCAGAACCTGTTCAGCTCTCAAGAGTAAAGACTGCGGATCTATAGTGATCGCTCCTGAATGGCACTGTTACTTTTGTATTTTTAGAACGATTTGCCAAATATCTGTCGCAAGAACGAACACTAAACATTGGCTTTACTATAGTATCCAACTCAAACACAGAACCATGTTTAGCATGCCTGTAGATAAACAATACATACAAGCTCTAATCAAAGAATCATTTACACTAATGCCAAGTTCACTGTTGAGATTTAAAACAGTTTGTAACGTTAGGTGTTTGTCGGATAACGTTAAGTATGAATGAGCATTTAACAAACTGGTTTGCAGAGCCAAACAGCGCTGTCATGTTTACTTCCTTGCTACAACGTAGGCTACAATTAACAACACGAACTATTACAGAAAACACATCGACGAAAAATAAATCACACTTACAGGTTGTAGCCCGTACTCGCGAAGATTGTGGAAGCTTTCCTCCGCGAGATGTGCCGCGGTAGCCGCGCGTGCCCGCCTGTCTCGTGCAGCTGAACACAAGCGCGGCTCATGTATTGCAAATACAGATGAATATTGTCCATTATGTCACATTTTCCGATCTTCTCCTCTGACCCCTGTCTGTCTCGTGCTTTGATTTGTGATAGGCAGCATATATCCGATGCCTCTTACACACATGCATATGACGTTGTATGTTAAACGCACTGCAACGCTGCCCTGTCCCTAGGAAGGCTGAACAAAGTGGACCTGCACTCCAGATGAAAATAACAGCATTTCGTAGGCATTGGCAACAGCACTCCAGTCTATTAACCACAACAACGCTTCTCTGCTGCGATACAAAATGGCCTCGCTCCCCCTTATTTAATATTCTCGGAGGAGGGGTTTATGTAAATATTGGGGCTGGTGATGTCAGAGACCCTGGAGGAATGTGTAGTAGTCCCTAGCGGCCGTTTGCTGTAGTCCTTAGAAGTTAATTTCTTTAAAAGCAAATATCTCTGTTTGCTTTAAACTTTGAACGTTGTAACTTTGAAGATGTTGTTTATGCTCAAACAGCAACATTACACACTAGCTAAAGTTAGAAAAGTGAAATCGTGGTTTACCACCCCTTTAAGACATTCCACATACGTGTGTGTGTGTGTGTGTGTGTGTGTGTGTGTGTGTGTGTGTGTGTGTGTGTGTGTAAAACATGAAGGAATACAGATTTTGGAAAGACAGCAAATAGTTTCCAATAAAATGCACATTATGTGTTGTCATCTCTTATGTGACAGCCCATTTTACCTGACAAACATAGTCATAGCTGAACTTCAACAATCTGTCAAATATGTAAAATCTTTCACACACTCTAAAAACTAATTCAGGGGACCTTTAGTCATAACTTAAATATATATATTGAAATAAAAAATCAAGTTCTGAGATGCTGTTAGACTTTTTACTTGTTATTGTTATTTTATTGAGCTCGGATGACACACAAATTATGCCTATTGATTCAATATACTATCATGACTTTACATAGTTTAACATTTTCAGTTAATCAAAAATAATTTTATTTTAAATTATGTTAAAGTCCCAGTGAACCGGAAGTTGCAACCGACTTTATTTCAGTTATTTGACGTATTTCCGAGAGAAACGGAATACTAAATGAGCAGAACAGAGGGCGTGGTTTGTTTCTCCCCCCCTCCCCCCCTTGTGAGCTGATTGGATATAGAAACGTAGCCGTTTCATTCAGAAATGGAGGCAGATCTGAACGCAAGTTCAATGGGCGTGTTTAATGATGGCATGTCGAAGCCCAAGCCGTCAAACAGACATCATCAAAAATTGCCTACCAATGTAGAGGGGAGGAGCATTTTCAGATTTTGATTAAAGATTATGAAGCCAAATAATTTTTTGATGCGGATTGACTTGCACGGATGGATTGTTTAACACAAAACTAGCAATTTGAGCTAACAAAGTAAATATGGTAAATTTTGATTTCATTAGGACTTTAATGTAAAATACAATTTGATGACGTGTAAACGAATAGTCTTGACTCCGCCCTTCGATGACTGCTGCCTCTGCCAGACAATGACGCCATTTTATCTTCATTCGACCGAGATCGGTAGGTGGAATTGCTTGTCTCTTTCTAAAATGAAATATTAAGTACATTTGTTAACATTTTTGTCAAATATGATGGTGAACACATTTAGAAATGATTACTGTGCATTTTTGCCGGGATTAAGGAAGCTCGTCAAGTTCATGAGATGCCGAGGTGTACAAAAGAATGTGAACGTTTCTCATGCTGATTTGATTTCCTGGATGAAGGTGATTTTATAATTAAAATAATTTTGTTGGGATGTGTTAGCAATTTGTTATATATACTTTTAGCTTCTTTTCATTTTGGTTTGTTTATAGCCTTCATGAACTTATGCATTCCCGCCCCCAGTCACGCAGAGGCCTGTTTAACGTATGCAACGAGTCTGGCACTGAAATGTGGAGGAGGTCTAAGCAGCCACATTTGTGCTTTTTTCTGCGCAGATTCTTAAAATGGTAATTGTATATTTGTTTTGAAAGCATTAAGTGTGGCATTATGTTTTGTCCTTTCATTGAAAACGGTAAAAGTGGCTGTGCTATACACTAACGCATTAAGAATTCCGTTTGTGTGACACATGCACATTATTAACAATGTGTTTAAGCGTCTTGTAGCGCGCAGTGGTTTTTGCAGACTGAGGTGGGGAAGCGTTTAAACTTTTTATTCGCCCTATGTGTGAATGTGTGAGATGGTGTGAATTACATCATCTGTACGCTGCTTGGTCTTAGCATTGAATATCATGTCTGTCATGTCGTCATATCTGCGTCAAAACACAAACACGCTAACGTTAAAGTGAGTTAAAGCTAATCTGTAAATTTGCTGTTTTCCGTTTCGGTTAACTTTACCAAGTATTTGCGTATACTGGCAGAGCATACAGGTACTTTAGCTTGAAATCAGTCTTTATCAATTCATATTGCATGTTATTTTGGGATAAAAAAATCCTAAATATTTATCTGTCTGTGTTTTAATAATAGGAATCTGTATTTTCTGTTCCCATTATAAATACCATTAATACATTATTGGTCAAATAAATTCTAAACATGTCTTAAAATATAATGTAGTACATTTTATGAAGTTACATAATGAAGTTCATTTTAAGATGCCTTATTACTGACATTACTCATTTAAATTATATAAATGTATTTAATAATCAGATTAAATAAATATGTAAACTGTTTCAGGCCTCCATGTGAACATTGCACAAGGTTTTGTGGTTATTAACTTTTAACAGTCATTTAATTGATCCTAAAATGATGAAAAAAATATATATGAAAAAAATATTCGATGTATGTCTCAACACACGTTTCTTGTGTGTTCTGACATGCATCATAACTCATAATGCATCATATAGGGTGTGAATATAAATAATTTCAAATTTGACACCCATGCTTTATAGACAGCTCTCAGCATAATCAAAATTAATGGTAATCACAATTATTTTGTACTAATTTAAATTGTATTGCATTACTGAATTTTAGAAATATTATTTTTTAAAATCCTTTTCCAATAGAATTGGCCCAGACCCCTGCAGTGTCAAGTGAAGGAAGCTCCTCTCATGAGATGGCAAACTGAGTCTGATGACACTGTTCTTCTGAGTGATGGAAGGCCTTCAAGAAAGCAACAGAATGCTGAAGATGAATCCAGAATTGTGATTGTCATTATATATTATTCAATGTGCAGTACACATTTTAAAACATGACAAATGAATATGTAAAATTGAAATGTAACTGAGCAACCACACAATATCCGACTTTGTTCAGACCTGGTGTCTGTGATTGTGTGTCTTGATTCATGATGACACATCAATCACTGTCATTGTGTTAATTCAACATATTCAACTGCAAAATGTTAAAGGGTTAGTTGACCCAAACGTGTAAAATTGACAGTCCACTCAATTGCCACGTTGATGCTTAAAAAAGTTAATAAAGAGATCATAAATCTAATCCAAATGAATGAAGTGGTTTACTCCACATTTTCTGAAGAGACGTGATCGCTTTGTGATGCATTGATTTAATGTAGACTTTTATTCACATATTAATCAACGAACATAAACAGAAGAAAAATAAATTTGGACTAAACGGCTTGATTCATTTGGATTAGTTTTACGATCTCTTTATGACGTTTTTGAAGCGTCAAAGTGGTAGTTGTGTAACTGCCAATGGAGGGGACAGAAAGCTGTGTTTCAAAGATGAAAGAAAGTCTTGCGGATTTGGAATGACATGACAGTGAGTAAATAACAGAATTTTCATTTTGGGTTAACTATACCTTTAATAAAAGAATGTGGCCTAGACCATATCAAGAAAATCGAATCTCAATGTGTCTCTTGGGTGCGTTTACACCTGTACTTCGAGTTGTTCACTTGTGTGTCACCCAAGATGAATGTTAATGCCAGGTGTTTGAGAAAACAGAGCTACTCTGTGACTACACAACCATCTGAACAGAATGGTTCCTGAGAGATATGTTTGTCATTATGCTATATTACTGTTTGGTGATGTTTTTGTTTTTTGTTTGTTTTGATTTTTGGTGAGAAGACCTCAGCTAAGTTCCTGCAAAGGCTTCTTCCAAGACCTTCAAGGACCTGATTGACTGCGGAATCTGCTGCGAAAGAGGATGAAACCAATGATTCAGGTACAACTATAATTCAGAATAAGATTATCTATACACGTTCATGCATTTTTTGCTGAAGTTGTCACATCTGTTATTTAGAATCCGCAATGACCCTGCATCAATTCGTCTCATACTTCATTTGATTACACCATCATCACAAGGCTGCAAGAGACCCGGAAAGACCTTGTTATCTTCAAATAGGTACATTTGGAAATTTCTGTCACACTACCTATTCTCTGCCTCAAAATATTGCCAATTAGGTTGATTGTATTGTGGAAAACTAATATAAAGATGGCCAATTGGAGAGCTGACTTTGAATGTTATTTTTGTCTATGATCTGTAGGCAGGGACACAGCCATACCTGCTCGCTGATGGGACAAAGAGGAACAGCCTTCATGGATGCTACACAACTGTCGACAAGTATCTTTCTGCAATCTTGTTCAAATCTACCTGTCATACCGGTCATATTTGTAGCCATACTGACTAATTGACCTTTACACATCTGGCATATATTTTAAAGTAGCCGCTTTGCCCAAATAAACTTTGGATTTATACATCTCTCTGAAGAATACTTTATTAATAACACTTATAGTGTAATCCAATGGAAAATCCACACCAGGGGTGTTAAAAACCCCATAGTGTAAAACTTAAACAACAATTGTAAGTGTAACACTTTACAATCACGGTGTAATTTTTCTACACTGCAAAGTGCTATATTAACACTGTAAATTCAACATTACAAACGGTGTACTTTTTACACTTGATAGATTGGGACCATATATGATCCAAGGTAGTGTTAAAATTAACACTTTAAGTGTTAATTTGACACTGCATTTTTTACTGTGAGAAGAAATACTAAAGATAACTCGCTAACACACAACCTATTTGTGCGCTAGTTTGGCCTGTTGCTGCCTATACTATTTGTTCAGATACTTTGCTCAAAACCAGTTGGAGTTATATAGGGCCTAATAACATAATGAATTGTTAAGTTCATGTTACTTAGAAATTTGCTTTATTGTGGCCTAAAAGGTAATTCACCATACTCAAAATATTGCTTTGAATTAATGTAATTCTGCCAGTTGGCTTAATGTAAAAATTCTAGTGGAAAATGTTAACATATTTTTTTTGTTTTATTGTGGCCAAAAAGCTTCTCCACCTTACTTAAAACATTAGGTTGGAGCAACTTAAATAGTTGCATTCATGTTGACAATTATTAAGTTCATGTTACTTAGAAATGCGTATTCACCTGTGACACTGTCACACAAGATGCGTGTTTTAACCACTCTATATATTATAATGATTTTATGTATATTAGATTTTTAATAGGTTAACATGTTGTCTTAGTCATTTTAGTCCTATTATCTGTTTTAATGTGTGTATGTCTTTAAATGTTACTGGGTCCACCTGTCATGTGACTGATCACATGACAGGAAACAGGAAGAACATCAGCATAAAGGTGGCAGCATGGAAAACCAAAAAGGAGGACAAATGCACTGGTGATTACCTAACCTGGACTGTGGAGTTTTTATTGTCTCACCTTTCCAGTGACACGCATTTGGATTCACTCTCACTTGGATTGTATATACACGGTTGGACACTTGCATAAGGACTTTCAGCACACTGGGACTCATTCGGGCTGTTGTAGGGTAGGGTGTCATGGATTCTATGCTTTTAACAGACTGAGGTTTCCTAGTTTTACGGTGTTGTTTTAAAGGTCCCATGGCATGGCATTTTTCTATTATTTTATGTTTCCTGAGGTGTACTTATATTGTTAGTATGACTTTTACATCATAAAATGTCATAATTTAGAAATAAAAGGCATTTTTTCAATACTGCTGTTTGCCCTGTGGCTGAATGTCCTGCTTCAAGAGGCGTGTCTGCTGTGAGACTTCAGTAAAAACGCCCACTGTTGTGATTGGCTGACATCTAGAACGATTCAGTCCGATTTGGTGAACTGATTCGGTTCACTAAAAAGAACAGGTTCAAAAGAAAGATCGTTCGCGAACCAGACATCACTAACGTACCAGAGACGGAGCTCAGCGATCACTAACAAAGTTATTTATAGTACCTACTGAGTTATGAGAGCGCTGTCAGTCAGCGCGAGTTTATTGTGTTTGTATCTGTGAGTTCTGAATAAACACGAGTCCCAGTCACACCGAGTCCATCTTCATCATTATTACCAACTGTGTAACACATGCAAAGTACCATTACAGCTGTCGAGATGAACGAGTTAAAAGTAAGTGTTGATAATAGCATTATTTTTAAAATAAAATAAAATTGCAGTGACGCACGTTGAGTACACAGCGCAAACAAAGACACAACAGCAGTAATCAAATGTAATCCAGTTTATTGTGGGGCTAGGCTGGCTAGCCCGAATATGCTCACGCTTAACTTACCCCCCTTCTGCTTAATCTCACGCCGCGTTTGGTGCCTCCGCTGTGGGCCAGATGCAGTACTGGGGGTCGGGGATGTTGAAGGCCAACGGCCAGTGCAGCCCGAGCTTCGGCGTGTGTGAGGCCGATGTTGAGCAGAAACTCATGACTGTATGCACATTTTAGAACCGGTAGACGCGACGAGGACGTACAAAAACACTGACTCACAAGATAGAAAACACGAAAACACCGTTCTGTCTGGAGAGAGAGAAGCCGCATTGTGTGCACGAATAATAAATAATTAGCTACACATCAGAAATTACTGATCACAGATCAGAAGGAACTGAAAAAAGACTTCTGTTTTCATTTGTACATCCAAACACTGAGAAACTGCCTGCATTCACTCGTTCACAAGGAATGATCTCTCGAGAGTTTGCATGGGCGTGCCAGATTCTCTGGGCGGAGGAAAGGGAGGTAACCGTTCCTGCTTGGACGTCAAAACAGGAGACTTCAGGATTGGCTCGTCTGGCCTGTCATTTTCTCAAAGGCAGAGAGAGACAGCCAGAACTCGGGTTTACACCGATCAACATTTCTATCCACTTGGGGACAATATTCAGGCTAGGGGAACTCATATTAATGTTGAAAAACCTCATAAAATGAAAATTTCATGCCATGGGACCTTTAAGTCTCTTGTGTAGATTGTAAATACACTGTTGGTTTTGCACTTTACAACTGTTGTTTGTCTTATCCTTTTAAACACTGCAATAACTCACCCAGTAGAATCTGACCCTATTCTTTACATGTAACTTCTACCAATAAGACCGATTGTTACACACCATACTCAAAATATTACTTTGAATTAATGTAATTCTGCCAGTTGGCTTAATTTAAAAATTCTAGTGGAAAACGTTAACATATGTTTTTTTTGTTGACCCAATGTTTTATTTTTTAGAGTGCAAGAAAACTCAGTATTACCTAGAATACTACTACTATACTTGTGTACATTTACCAGTTTTAATTTCCTGTAAGACTTTGCAAATAATGTTTTTTATTTTTATTTTTTTGTCTGCATTTTGACATTTGCCCTTGACCGTACCTTTGTGTATTTTAAGAAAACAGTGTTGTCAGAGGATCTGGGGGAAAACTTTCTCACACTCCATTTCAAATTTGTTCTCAATCTTATAAATCTTAGCCTTAAGCCCTTTTACTTTCCTTTTACCTACAACTACTCCATCTCAACCTACCAATATTAGCCCTTTTTTGTTATTCCCCAGCATCAAACTGTCCGTATCAATACTAAGTATAACATCCTTCAGCTTAAAATTATGTTCAGGGTTAGGTTTGTCCAGATCAAGAGTGTGATGTTTTAACATGCAGTAAATGCTGAAAAACAATAATCTGGGCCCGCTGGTGATCTTTGCGTATAAAGTGTTTAATTACCAAGATCTCTACCCATCATCTGCATTTAAAGATTTGGCTGATGATGCATCCAAAGAAAGCTTAGGTTTAGGACTAGAGTTTGGTGTAGGGTTAGTTACATGTAATTATGCATAATTTATATGCAAAATACTATAGTAACTACATGCAACAAGGACAAGTACGCTGTCAAATAAAGTATTAGCAAATATACCACTTCATTTCATCCCCACACAAATAATTTAACTGTAAAAGCCAAAAGAGCCACTAACATTGAACATTCAGTCATTATAATAATGATCACTTAACTTTCCCTCCAGACCACAACCTATCCTTCTTTTAAATTCAGAAGTGGTGGACTCTCTCCAGTTGTTACCGCTGTACAGACATACTGCCACTCCCAACTTGGTGTTAGAGGAGAGTATTTGTACAAACAGAACAGTGGCAGGCTGCTAATGACTT
Organism: Romanogobio albipinnatus; assembly: GCA_023566225.1. Lineage (NCBI taxonomy): Eukaryota > Metazoa > Chordata > Actinopteri > Cypriniformes > Gobionidae > Romanogobio > Romanogobio albipinnatus. Next base: position 42,899,915 of record CM042241.1, on the reverse strand, counting down.
TGGGGACTTTGGACCTTCACTTTGATAGTGAATTTGGACACTCAAGGCTTGAAACACCAAGGATGCCAAGGTTGGCCAAGGTTGTCACAGTAACCGAATTTCATTATGTCTTTGGTGTAAACTTTCATTGGTGGATGTAAAGTGGCGTTCCTATCTTTTATGAACCTGCAATTCATTTAGAATCAATTACTTATCCAGCTGTAGATGGTCTTTTCTGATTTCATTGTATCCAAGCTTAAAATAATTCAGTGCTTTTGTATTTGATATAAGGGAAAGAACGCCAGATAACGTCTCGGTTACGTATGGTAACCCTCGTTCCCTGAAGGAGGGAACGGAGACGTACGTCGGACGTCACCGACGAATTGGGATCACTTCAAGGAGCCCCTATCAGTTTCGAGATATAGAGAAGAGGCCAATGGGCCATTGGCGTGCGAGATTTGCATCTCGCGCTCCGCCCCGCACCGCGGGTATAAACAGGAAGCGAGAGCAGCGTGCTATTGTTTTTCACAGAGGAGCCGAACTAGTGACTCGGCCATGCAGTGATGGTACAGCAACTGTGGCGACGGGACGTACGTCTCCATTCCCTCCTTCAGGGAACGAGGGTTACCATATGTAACCGAGACGTTCCTTTTCAGTTGGTCATGTTTGACGTACGTCGTACATCACCGACGAATTGGGATCCCTTTGGAAAACGCCAGAGTTACAACCAATTCCAGCGCCCAGCGAAGAGCCCCTCAGACCCCATCTGTTCTGGGCGGGAAAACTCACGCAGGGGGAGTCACTTCCGCAAGACCCACTCAGCAGACTATTGGATAACGCTGGGAAAGCGTGCTCGGAGGGACGCTGCGGAAGCCAAATCGTGCCCGGAGGGAGTTACCATGTGGAGAATACACGTATGGACTGGCCTTGGGCAGTGCAACATACGTAAGTCCCAGGGGTGGCCCCAGCCTGTTGCAGCTGGGGGAACAACACCGTACTGAGACGGCAGAGGAACTCTGTCGAGGGAAAGACACAAGCTCGCCGTAGGGAGCTGTACCATGGAAAATACACAAATGGGACCGCCGTAGGGGTCACAACATACGGAACCCAGCCTGACACAAGTTCCACCAATGCATACAAGTGCCAGACCTGGCGTCAGACGCTCTGCCACATCCGACTGCCGGAGGTTGCGGAGGACTCAACAGGGTTCACCATTTCCTGGGGAACTCGAAGAAATAAGCGCACGTATCCGTTCCATGGGGAAGGGAATGGCACAGCAAGCCGACACTAGAACGGGCACTTCAGTGTTGCTGACTATGGGAAGCGAGCACACGAGAAGCAACCGGTTCTACACATAGGCTATAGAACCTAGTGAACGTGTTTGGTGTCGCCCAGCCCGCAGCTCTACAAATGTCTGTCAGCTACACCCCTGGTGGAGTGAGCTCTAACCCCGAGCGGGCAGGGCACGTCTTGGGATTCATACGCCAAGACAATGGCATCCACTATCCAGTGGGCCATCCTCTGCTTGGAGACAGCCTTTCCCTTCTGCTGGCCTCCAGCAGACGAAGAGCTGCTCTGAGGTCCTAAAGCTTTGCGTTCCGAAAACATAGCGGCAACGTACACCTTGAGGGTGGATGGAGACAGCCTTCGCTCCAACCCGTCTTGAAGAAAAGAGCACAGACCTGACGGAACACTTTCGGGGGTCTTCTCGGTGAGAAGAGCACCAATTGACGAACAGGTTCCACTTCAGCGCATATAGCCGTCTCGTAGAGGGGGCTCTGGCGGAAGTGATGGTGTCAACTACCGCTTGCGGTAGGTCACCTAGAACCTCCGCGCCCCGTCCAGGGACCAGACATGGAGTTTCCAGAGATCCGGACACGGGTGCCACAGGGTGCCCCGTCTCTGAGCTAGGAGGTCCTTCCTCAGAGGAATGGGCCAAGGGGGTGCTGTCGCGAGGAACACTAATTCCGGGAACCAATTCCTGTTGGGCCAATACGGAGCTACCAAGAGGAGCTGCTCCTCGTCCTCCCTGACCTTGCACAGTGTCTGTGCGAGAAGGCTCACTGGGGGAAACGCATATTTGCGTAGACCCCAGGGCCAGCTGTGTGCCAGAATATCCGTGCCGAGGGTTCCCTCGGTCAGGGAAAAAAACAACTGGCAGTGGGTCATGTCGGGGGCGGCAAACAGATCGATCTGTGTGGCCCTAAAGTGACTCCAGATCAGCTGGACCACCTGGGGATGGAGTCTCCACTCTCCGGGGAGCACCGGTAACCGTGACAGCTCGTCGGCCGCACGATTGTGCGGGCCCGGAATGTGAATGCACGAAGGGACCTCAGATGCTCCTGACTCCACAGGAGGAGATGGCGGGCGAGTTGGGACATGCGGCGGGAGAGTAGAACATCCTGTTTGTTGATGTACGCAACAGCCACAGTACTGTCCGTCCGGACCAGAACGTGCTTGTCTTTGAGCGGCGTTTTGAAGCGGCTGAGAGCAAGACGAACTGCCAGCAACTCCAGGCAATTGATATGCCATTGCAGTTGGGGCCCCATCCACAGACCCGAAACTGCAAGCCCGTTGTACGTGGCACCCCAGCCGGTGGATGAGGCATCCGTGGAGACAACAGAATGCCTGGACACTTGTTCTAGGGGCACTCCTGCCCATAGAAACGAAGGGTCCGACCACGGGCTGAAGGTTTGGTGGCATCTCGGCGTCACTTGGACACGGAGGGACCCACTGTGGCATGCTCATCTCGGACCTCGGTCGTGAAGCCAGCGTTGAAGCGGTCTCATATGGAGCAGCCCCAGCGGCGTTACTGCGGCTGCCATATGCCCAGGAGCCTCTGAAAATGTTTCAGTGGTACCGCTATGCTGCGTTTGAACGAATTCAAGTAGTTCAACACTGACTGGACGCGCTCCTCAGTGAGGCACGCTGTCATGGTGACCGAGTCGATCTCCATCCCGAGAAAAGAGATCCTCTGTGTGGGACAGAGTTTGCTCTTCTCCCAGTTGAACCAAAGACCCAACTGGCTGAGGTGCTGAAGCACCATGTCCCTGTGTTCGCACAACTGATCCCACGACTGGGCAAGGATCAGCCAGTCGTCGAGATAGTTGAGAAGGCGAACACCACGCTCTCTCATGGGAGCAATGGCCGTCTCTCCGACTTTCGCAAAGACACGGGGCGACAGGGACAGCCCGAAGGGCAGGACTTTGTCCTGACATGCTCGTCCGTCGAATGTAGAGCGCAGAAACGGTCTGTGTCGAGGGAGAATCGAGACATGAAAGTACGTGTCCTTCAGGTCGATCCCTGCAAACCAATCTTGGGAACGGATGCACCTGAAGATGCGTTTCTGCGTTAACATTCTGAACGGCATCCTGTGAAGGGAGCGATTCAAGTATCGCAGATCCAAGATCGGTCGAAACCCACCGCATTTCATGGGTACAATGAAGTACGGGCTGTAGAACCCGGACTCCATATCGGCTGGAGGGACCGGCTCTATTGCGTCCTTTGCCAGTAGGACAGCGACCTCCGCCTGAAGCACAGGGGCGTCCTTCTTCGATACTGAAGTGAAGTGAATGCCCCTGACCTTGGGGAAGCGCCGGGCGAACTGAATCGCATAGCCGAGTCTGATGGTATGGATGAGCCGGCGAGACAGGCTGGGAAGCACTAGCCAGGCTCCCAGAGACCGTGCAAGCGGGACCAACGGCACCACAGACGTACACGCAGCAGGGCAGCGTAGCGGCATGCAGGGACCCGACAGACGGCATGGTAGCGGCCCGCAGTGGGGTCTGAGTGTGCTGTGCAACACTACCTGCTTCCGCTGAGGGGGTGTGCGAGTGTGGGAAGGCCGCTCGTGTGCGTTCCCACAGCCGGCACCCCCTGCTGGCGATTTGGAGAGGCACCAGAGGCTGACAAGGCATGGGAGCGTTGTACACCGCCCAGCGCGCTCTCCAAATGAAGGAGGGGCTGAGCGTGGCAAGGCTTTGTGGCGTTGCACATGGTCTGCCTCACCTCCTTCCTCAGCGGGGAACAAGAGCGTCGAGGCATAGCGTCGCACACTGTCGTCCACGCACCGCTGAGAAGAGGGGAATGAGAGTGGCGAGGCTTTGTAGCGTCACACACTGCCTCGCCCTCTTGTGGGGAGGGGAATGAGAGCGACGAGGCTTTGTAGCGTCACATGCTGCCATTCCTGAACTCCCGAGACCCAGAGGTATTGGAACTGCTCTTGGGAATTTGGGTACCACTGGCTGTTTTTAACACCAGTGGCAGAACAGAATTACTAATGGTTTTCCACCCGGCCCTCCTCAGGGGGAAGAACAGTTCCTTACCAAATCCGGGTCAATGGTGTTTCTGGACCAGGGTGGACATCGTCTGGCCAAGGGCCAGCGCTGTGCACAGCTCAACATCGGCTCAGAACTACCCTCGTGCACTAATCATGGCGGAGGTGGCCTGCCAGTGGCACTGCCACCCCACCGATGAGGGTAGTGAGAGAGAGGAAAACTTTATACAGATTATGGCCCTATTGGTGTTCCATATTTTGGCACCAATAGTTCCACAAAGCCAAAGCCTTCCAATGCACATCCGGGAAAAGGCAAGGGGCGGGCAAGGCGATTTATGCATTGCACTATGCCTCAGCCACCCGGGAAAGCATGGCTGTCAAGCATGAATCTGATTCAGCACGAGCGCCCACTATTATAGTGGGAATCTCAGCGTCATCTTCATTTTCAACACATAACAGCCCTCTCTCCGATGCAGCGATTGACATCTGTTCTCTGCTAGAGCTCCAAATGAAATGCTAGGTCCCCTTTTTTTAAGGACCAGCAATCCCATCTGTAAGCTACCAGCAGACATGTGAGATAGTGAGCGTGGCCGTGAGACGGCACACAGCGCGCTGAACACTCAAGCCTTTATGAGAAAGACGAACAACGTGCTGACACGGTTATGCTCTCATGAGAGAACATAAACCACCCACAAACACAGTCTCAACATGCTTGCGATGCGATAGAGGAGTGGGGGGCCCACGGAGGTGTACTCAGCAGGGAAGCCTCACTGTAATCCTCAGGTCACCCAGGCTTATCAGCCAAAGTAGCCCCTTTTCTGGTGCACCAGAAAAGAGACTAGATCGGGGCCACACAACTATTATTTCTTGAAGATTAATGCATCAGGAATAATACAGCTAGGTCCCGGCAGGAGTCATCAGTCAAATGCTTGAGATTCTTTAAGGAAATCTTGGGAGAATTGTTGATTCAGACATATACCTCAATCATACATAGTTTGTGGTCCCAGAAAGGTAAGATATCATCCATTAGCTAAAGGAAACCATTAACATCAAACCCATTCAGCAACTTAAATACTCACAGGGCCTCAATGCACCATATGCAAAATATTTCTTCATTAATGTCTCATTAATCTCCTGAACAATAGAAAAATGCTTCACAGTATGACACAGCCCTAGGAGAAAGGCCTATGCGAAATGACTGGGAGTAATTAGACACTGTCTTATAGATCATCTTTCATCAAAATATTTTCACAAACTACAGAGGCACCACACCTTCTCAGCAAGGCCTGTGGCCTAGCCTCAGATAAAAACAGCACGCAATGAAAGAATTACACCTGAATAGGCTGAATTGCAGTAGATGTGCTAAAGTAATTATTTTATTAGAGAACGCAAACACTGATTAGTTGATGTAATCAAGGTAATATTTTTTAGCATTGTTTTAAGTGAAAAGTTAAAGTGAGATGTGGTAAGATGCCTCCGAAATGTGGCAAAAGGTCTCCAATGACATGTTGTTGCTGGTGTTTTAACTAAGGTTATTGTTAAAACATTTGATGACATTTTAGATTAGTGTCCAATTCTCACTATTAACTAGTTGCTTATTAGCATGTATATTATTATGATATTGGATGTTTATTAGTACTTATAAAGCATTATATTAATGCCTTATTCTGCATGACCATATTCTACATCCTTTAATCCTACCAATACCTAAATGCTAATACCTAAAATGCTTGAAATAATACACTTGTCAACTTTGTAAATAGTTACAGAAAAAAGGGGATCATAGACCAAACAACTGTCGATCACACAATTCCAGACTTTCCAGTTTTTCTAAACACAGCAAACTCACACAGAAACATGAGCCATGTTGCTAAGAGATGTATAACTGATGAAAATATGTGTTCTAAAACATCAAACATTTTTGATATCCTCTGACTAAATCATAGTCAGAAGCTAAAAATCAGAGATTGTACCCATCACACATTACATGTTTTTCTCTGTTAACAGCCTAACATCTGTAGACTGGCAATGACTTACTGCAAACAGGCAAAAGTTGTGTAGTGTATTCCAGCCTTTCGGTGTATATATTTAACTGGAATTAGTCTGTCAATATTCAACTAAATTGTGAAAATGCACAAACTTACATAGCATATAGGATTCAGTGTTTTTCATTAATGACAAAAAATTATTTAGTTTTAAAAGTCTGAAGTCACCCAAAAGGTTTTGTGTTAGTGCACATAAATGTGATCTCCAATTTTTTTTTTTTATCCTTCAAAGCAGTGTTTCTTAGAGGCCCTCAAACAAATTTTATGTCATGCTACTAATGAGCTGATTAACTTGTGCAGTGGATAAGGATGAGATCCAAAACTTGAAGCATTTATGCCTGTGGTTGTGTGTTCCAGGAGGTATGACTTGAAAGGAAGCTAAGTTTATATCTACTGCTCTTCTGCATCTAAGTTGTTTTAAGCCTCCATGCACATGCTTCAGAAGCACCAAAAACCATCACTGTCCATATGCTTAAAAAAGTGAGTGCAGTTTTAACAAGTTGCACTTTACTTTGAGCAACATGCACGTCTCTGTAATTTATCTGAGTAAACAGAGCTTGGTGTTCTCAGGTTCTGCACCGCATTTTGATCACACCATGGTGACAGGGAGCACCTGTGGACAAGAGGGAGAGATAAGAGCTTGTCAGACGCGGTGAAGCCACAGGACTCAGCCCAGCATACCAATGCTGCAGACAAATAAATTCTCAAGGTAATTATATTCCAAGGTCTCCAAGCGACAAGCTCTCAGCAACTGTAATTAGCTCAGATAATGCTGATCATTGATTAAAAAAAACAGTGCTAAATATCCATGGCAAGACTAGCCCTATATTGACTGTGGTTATTCCTGTGGAAATGTAAATAGACAGGGTTATAATAACAAATGTGGCCACTAGTTAAAAACTTGAAAAGTTTGAGGGTCCATGAAAGCATCCTATATCAGTTCCTGTCATTCATACCTTGGTTTTGGGAAAAGCTCAAGAAATGGACAAGTTGTAGAAAGATGGGATGGCAGAGGGTTGGAACAGGGGAAAGAGAGAATGAAGACAGGGATAACTGCAGGTCAGAAAAATGGTAGGGGTGTGCCGAAAGGTACACAATGCTACAACAGAAACTAAACCCTAACCTTACCCTACACCCTAACAGGCAGCTTTTGCAACACATTTTAAACAAATTTGTTTCTGCACGCCCACTACCCACTTACTCTTAGAGTAGGGATATAGCAAATTCCACTTAGAATAGGCATATAGCAAATTAGCTCAAAAGGGAAATATGTATAATTAATTACAATTATTTATAAATATTTGGAGTAGTTTCAGAATTGACTGTAGCAGAATTATTATTACAATTATCAGTTCGTCCACCAAACAGACATCATAATCAGTTATCAATTCTGGGAAATAAATTATCTTCCTGACCAAGAAAGAATTTATTTTGCCTAATGTATCCAGTACTAGCATGGCAATAATCTAAACGTTTAAGTGACTTTGATCTGTGAGCGGCAAACACAGAGACAATAAAGTGTGGATATAATGGTTTAATAAATGAACTACAGGTAGGCTACATACAACTAAACTATACAAAGATTATATATGACCTGTGCTGGCAAAATGAGTTGCAATTAGCAAATTTTCAAAAATTAATCATTGTTACTGTCACATTCTCTAAAAAAACCTTCAGAATGATATACCAGTTGTTGGAATCTGGCGATTTTGAGAAAAAGCAAGTTAAAGTTTTCTGAAGGTTCCAAAACAAAATCACCTAGCAACCATACCTTAAAATCCCTGGTAATAACACCAAATTAGTAACAGATCAAGACGAAACCAAATATCTATAGACAAAATTTATATTATAATTTTTTTCTACATGATAGCCATGATTTTCTCCATGATTTCTTCGTGAATGTGCTGATTAGGGTGCTATAGATAGATAGATACACTATAGATACACTATATTGCCAAAAGTATTGGGACACCCCTTCTAAATCATTGAATTCAGGTGTTCCAATAACTTTGGCCACTGGTGTATAAAATCAAGCACATAGGCATGCAGACTACTTCTACAAACATTTGTGAAAGAATTGGTCGCTCTTAGGAGATTAGTGAATTCAAGCATGATACCTTGATAGGCTGCCACCTGTGCAATAAGTCCATTCGTGAAATTTCCTAACTCCTAAATATTCTACGGTCAACTGTTAGTGGTACTATAACAAAGCGGAAGCAATTGGGAACAACAGCAACTCAGCCACAAAGTGGTAGGCCACGTAAAATCACAGAGCGGGGTCAGCACATGCTGAGGCACACAGTGAGCAGAAGTTGCCAACTTTTTACAGAGTCAATAGCTACAGACCTCCAAACTTAATGTGGCCTTCAGATTAGCTCAAGAACAGTGCGTAGAGTGGTGTAAAGCACGACACCACTGGACTCTGGAGTGACGAATCACGCTTCCCTGTCTGGAAATTTGATGGACAAGTCTGGGTAGGGCGGTTGCCAAGAGAATGGTACTTGTCTGACTGCATTGTGCCAAGTGTAAAGTTTGGTGGAGGGGGGAATATGGTGTGGGGTTGTTTTTCAGGGGTTGGTCTTGGCCCCTTAGTTCCAGTGAAAGGAACTCTTAATGCTTCAGCATACCAAAACATTTTGGACAATTTCATGCTCCCAATTTTGTGGGAATAGTTTGGGGATGCTCATTCCTGTTCCCAACATGACTGCGCACCAGTGCGCAAAGCAAGGTCCATAAAAACATGGATGAGAGAGTTTGGTGTGCAGGAACTTGACTGGCCTGTGTAGAACACCTTTGGGATGAATTAGAGCGGAGACTGCGAGACAGTGCCTGACCACACAAATGCGCTTCTAGAAGAATGGTCAACAATTCCCATAAACACACTCCTAAGCCTTGTGGAAAGACTTTACAGAAGAGTTGAAGCTGTTATAGCTGCAAAGGGTGGGCCAACTCCATATTAAACCCTACGGATTATGAATGGGATATCATTAAAGTTCATGTGCATGTAAAGACAGGTGTCCCAAAACCTTTGGAAATATAGTGCATGTCATTAGTTTTATTTTTAAGAAGTAATAAAAGTGCGCTTTTGAATTGTACAGGTGGTGAGCATTTTCGGGTTAAAAATAACAAGCTCTGGGGCCTCATTTATAGATGTTGCGTACACACAAAAGAAGGCGTACGCCTTGGTATTTATAAAAAGCAAACTTGAAAGGAAAATGTGCAGTCCTTCACGCAAGCTCTAACCCAGGCGTACGCACAAAAACGGATGAAATGAGAAATCGCGACACCGTCGGCAGATGGAAGAAACGTGAAAGTGTGAGAAACTGTAGACCGTTGTGTAAAAGAAATGTCAATACTGCCTCTAATAAATAACATGAAGACTTCACAAAGCAAGTCTTACAATTAACAGCCTACACAAACACCTGTTTGATCGATCTGCAGTGTAAAACAAACAAAATCAAACAAAATTTACAACAGAAATGCAAATTAACACAATATTTTGCAAAAAGTAAAGTGAAATATGTTCTGCAATAATATTGGCATGTTTTGCAATTCATCCTCATAAATAATGTGGTAAACAGAACGAAATAACAACAAAAACTGATATTCTCGTCAATGTGTCCGTCTGGCGGAGCAGATATATAGATAGATAGATAGATAGATAGATAGATAGATAGATAGATAGATAGATAGATAGATAGATAGATAGATAGATAGATAGATAGATAGATAGATAGATAGATAGATAGATAGATAGATAGATAGATAGATAGATAGATAGATAGATAGATAGATAGATAGATAGATGGATGTATTAATTGTCCACTGGGGAAAGTTGTTTTCATAGTAAAAATTTCTTCATCAGCTACGGAATCATGGTATTCATGCATATGCCTTTAGTTTGTTTTATTTTTGATAAAATAACTTATGACGTATGACGTATGTCTCAACCATTCAGAAAGCTGCAAGAAATTACATTTGCACTGAACTATTTCCCATTTCCACGTAGATTATAACCGACATCTGTAGCTTGTCAGATGCAATTAAATGGATGGAAATAAAATGCCCCATCACAATGCGTAATGACGCACAATGGCTGATCTTGTGCTCTTAGAAGATGTGGCAAATGGAAGGATTCGGAGTGAACGCATCTTCAGACAGCAAGAAGACTTGCTGGCAAACGAGGACGAGTGGCTTATGAGCCGGTTCTGACTTCTTCGAGCCGTCCTTTTGGACCTTTGCGGTCTTTTGGGCCCAGCGTTACAGAGGAGCACTCGGAGGAACCCCAGTCCCACTTCAAGTCCTAACAACACTAGGATTCCTGGCGACTGGCACTTTTAAGAGGGAATTGGCTGACAGGTCAGGTATATCTTAGCCGACCCTTAGCCGGGTAATGCCAGATGTGTTAAAAGGCATAATAGCTTTGTCCCATGATTCAAAACGTTTTTTTTTCTCCATAAAGATTCCTTTTTGGCATTAGTAATGCCCACACTGTGCCCTCCAAACAATATTTTTCTCCTCTTTTCCACCTCACCAACGATAACTTCTACTTCACATTGAGTGAAGTTACGTTTATTTTATTTCCTCTCTGTGTTTGCCATGATTTTGCAATCGATGAATATTAACTTGTGGACGTTTCACAGACTATTTATTGGCAACTATGGGCGTGACATGAGAATTTATTGTGATTTATTAAGGGAAAACTGCGTAGGATGTGCGTGTGCACGGTTTTATAAATCCGAATATTTCTGTGCGTTCGCACATCCTATGTTTCATCCGTACGCCTCTTCTGACGCAAATCCAATGCAAAGTTTTATAAATGAAGCCCTTGGACTCTGTGAATACAGTAAGAAACAATGGTATTATCACATTCAGAAAGGCGATTTGCAAACACACACATTATAAAGTGCAGTACTTACATGTTTTGGATATGAAGTTGTCATGGACCCAACCGACTGAGCAGGTTGGGTCCATGACAATTTCCTTGGTTTAACGTGAAGTAGTGAGGTCAGGGGGGCTGCAATGGTACTATAATTACGGATGAACCACCGATAAAAATGAGCAAATCCCAAAAACCTCTGTAGTTCTTTAAGTTGTAGACCCTACAGGTCTGATGCAATTTTGGGGCCCTTTGGAAGTTTTGACATGCTCTGACATTTGTGTTTTTTTCAGTTGCATATAATTATATGAATGGCAAAAGGGTCATTACACTATTCAGCACACACTGGCCATAATATGTGAGCAACATGTGTACATGCTTTTGTTTTTGAGAGAATAACATTTATGCGTGGTTATTGGAAAAAAAAAGGTCACAGAAATAAGGCCACAAACACATAGTAAATATGTCTACAAGACTGTTGATTAATGGATGTTGTTGCCTAGAGTTTTTGTTTAAAAAATATGTAAAAATATTGTGCCTACTTATTCACAATAAAACAATATATTGATTTAAATTTTGTAAGACACTTTTTGTTTACAAAGCCCATATGCGAAGAGGCATGAAGGGGGACGTGAGGATACCTTAAAATAATGTCCACTCTTAACAGAAATTAGTTATTGTGGTTATAGAGATTAATTGTGTGATCTCATGCATGTGTAGGGATTATGAATCAGATCAAATAATAACTCAAAGGGGAATTGAATTAAAATGAAAGTGACTCAAATTACATTATAAATAATTCCGAATTAATGTTTACACCTTAACTTATTCGTCCACCGATATGTAAGAACTTAAAGGGGACTCTGTTAAAGGGAAACAGGTCTATTTAGCTCAAATGAATTAATTAATGAATTCATCGGGAATTCTGAGAGAGTCTATTTTACAGCCGAGCAAGTGACTCCTCCAGCGTTCATTTGAGCGGGCAGTAAATATCAACTCTGCAGCGGATATTAATATCTGAACAATAGTGAAACACTATTTAACAGCCAGGTAACTTAGATCGGCAGTTCAAGACATTAAATTCGTAAGCACATAACACAAGAACAGTTATCTTTAAATACAAACAAAACTTTATTGATTACTCTAATGTGGCGTTCACACCGGACGCGATTCGCGCGAAGGTGGACGCTTGAACATTTTGAGTTTACTCGCTTCATTCGTGCGTGAAATTCGCGTGTGACAACTACACAACAGACGCGAATTCGCGTCATGGAAGGGGCTTCTAAATGAGCCTAGATGAGCCAGCTTACGTCTTTTTTGAAAAAAATACTACTATTAATGTGTGACAAAACGTAGTTTAAAGACTTATTCAGGCGATAATATAGTTATTTAAAGCTCAAATCTGTGGTTAATTTATAAAAAGAGTGCCTATTTGAGCATTTTATCTGGCGTTTTCGGAGTTGTGAGATCCAAGCAATCAGTGACATTCCGCGCTCGTTTACCCGGCGAGACCTGCCTTTCCTCGGCTAATCCTTCTCACATTTGCCGCTGGCTCTGGCTCTTTTTTTCTGCTCCAGTCTCATTGTGAAATGGCTGACATAGATTTTGTTGAGAGGGTAGCTGACTGTCCGACCTCCTCACTCACTTTCTTCCAAGCAAGATCCTTTTTATTCCTGTTCCTGTAGTGATAGGATGATGTATCATACAGCTCCGGGTGTCCACATACGGCCACGATTATCTTGTCCTTCATTGTTGTTCGGATTTCTGCCTCTGCTTGTAAATGCGTCACTACTAGAGCAAGCTCGTGATTGGTTAACACTGCTCGAAATATCCGCCAGAGTTCAGATTTTTCAACTTGAGCGATTTGCGCGAATCGCGCGTTCAAAACGCTCAATTCGTGTCATTCGCGCCACCCGAATCTCGCCGCCTCATTCGCGCGAATTGCGCCGCAGAATGCCATTTCGCGTCTCTGCATTGACTTAACATGTAAATCACTTGCGCGAATCGCGTCCGGTGTGAACGCACCTTAACACATCAAACTAAATCTAACATAAAAGCACACACTCGCACATTCATACACGTTGCAGAAAGGAAGAAAGTGAGGAAAGAATGAGTTTTAAGAGAGAGAAATTATGAAATCCCAAGCAATATATGCATTTATGAAACATGACCTGAAGAAACCATCGATCATTAATTTATCCTCCTATCGTTTCTTAGGCAGGGTTATTAAATTTGATCTCAATGCACCAGTTCAGCTTGGAATCTAGAGGGTTTACTTGCGTTTGTGTCTCGCATGTTGTCTCTGACAGGGGACTCCCTGGCTGGAGAGGGGTTTACCCGGGTCTTTTATTTGCTGAAGGTCTGGTCGTGTCTTTTGACCGATGTCTTGGGAAGCCAATCACGTGGCGTGTTGGCGGCTGGATGGAAGTCTTGTGGGCGTTTTTTGAAGTTGATGCGCGCTGTTGGAGACTCGTTGAGAAACTTTGCGGCGAAACTTAACAGAACATGAGACTTAACGGAAAGAAAATAAACTTTAAGTAAAATAAAGGAAAGTGAGAGAAGAGCAGATGGCCTGAGTGAAATCTGTTAACCCATTTTCTCTGATCTTGGTCTGCCACGATCGTCTGATCGTTGGTGGATTCTGGAACTGCACTGCGAACAGCTCCCGACTGGGCAGAGCTCTCCTGGGACCGTCAACTGCTGGAACTCAACTCAACTTGGTCAACTGGGACTCTTCGTCCGTGTTCTGAGATTAAGGGCGTTTTCACACCTGAAAGTCCGCACCAAGGTCCGAACCGAAGTTCATGTTTTGATACTTTTTATACATTCGGTTAGTTTTGGTTTGGTTTCACATTGAAATCATGCGAGCGCACTAAAGAACTTAACATGACGCACTTGCGTCCACTCGTCATCATCCTTGTGGGCTGCATCTGGACATTGATTGGTTTGTAAATGGACGTGCGTCTGACGTCAGCGTCTTTGATAAGAATGAATGAACGGACGCATATCACCGCCACTATTGAACAGTGCGCAATGCGCATTGCTTGACTATTTTTTTATTCGTTACGTTTAAAAGTGGACATTTCAAGCTTTATATACACATATTTCTCATGTTTGTGAGACGAGTTGCCTGCTGAGTTTCGGTTTATTTGAGACCCGCTCCAGTTCATGTGTAAAGCATGATCGCTCCCGCGATTATTGTCTGCTATCCTTTTTGCTTCTTATTTATTAAATCCAGGCAATTATCTGATTAAACGTTGATTAAAATCAAGATACAATTTATACAAAACGAAATTCCCATTAAAGAAATGCTTTCTAAGCAAAATCATACAAAATTTCGTTCAAAATTATTTCTGACTTTCTGTCTTCTGACATATTGCGCATATTTTCACTTTTCATAATCAATGTAGCCTAGATTGAATTTAAAAATAACATTATAATATTTAAACATAAACAGGAACTTCCTGTAAATGGTCTGAAAGTCCGAACCATACAGAAAATGCTTTCACACTAGAAACGAACCGAACCTTTGTTCAGTTTGATCCGGACCGAGACTACCTATTTTCGTCGGACCAAATTTCATCTGTTTGGTCCGGACCGTGGTACGGGGGAGGTTTCACACCTGCAATTTTGATTTGGACCAAACTGAAAAGTCCGAAAATCCGGACCAAACAAGGTAGGTGTGAAAACGCCCTAAAACTCAAATATTTGCCCATCCCAGCCCGTCAATTAGGGTTCAGGGGTGACTGTGTTTCCACCCCTCCCATAAAAGTGGGTTATCTATGGTAATTTAGTTTCCTGCTCTTAAGCAGAGAGTCAATTTAGACCTAATTTCTTACTATAAGGACATGATCCATTCTACAAAGATTTAATTCAGCTCATCTGTTGGATTATACCCATACGAACAAAGAGATATCAAACACGGTGCCTTTTCGTCCACTCATTCAATAGTTACATAATTGCATGAATTGGGAGTGATATACATGCATAATAGTCACGTGTATCAGTTGTAGACACACTAACAAGCTATGTCAAAGGCTACTTGAATACAAGTCCAATCAATAATTTGATGCAGTTCATATGCAACACAGTTTCTTTGAGTTTGCTTGGAGTTTTAGCTGTGTCACGTGGAGTGCATTTACCGGTCATTGCAAAGACATAGATCGTCTCAGGTTACGTATGTAACCATTGTTCCCTGAGAACAGGGAACGAGACGCTGCATCAGCTGACGCTACGGGGAACGCCTCCAGCATGACAGGTGCCTGAAATCACAATCAAAAAACGTCAATCCTATTGACCGGTGACAGCCTATGATGTCATCAAGGTGCGACCAGGAAGTATATAAGGGTGCCTTGCCATCATGACAGCATCTAATCGTCTGAAGGGACTGTTTGGCAGGCAAGCCCTGAGGCATGGCAAAGCGACGCAGCGTCTCGTTCCCTGTTCTCAGGGAACAATGGTTACATACGTAACCTGAGACGTTCCCTTTCGAAAGGGAACTCGCGCTGCGTCAGCTGAAGCTACGGGGAACGATATACCCACGCCGCCATGCCGAAGGGAGTGCATGCCCACCGGGCAGTGACAACCATGAGGTCCTACCCTGGCCGCTCGAAGGCCTGGAACCAGCCCATTCAACAGAAAGGGTTCCTTTAAGGGAACGTGGCAAGGGAACGTGGCAAGGGAACCCGCGCCAGTCACTATTCGGGAGGATTTCACCGAATGCCACCAGGGAGGTCTGACCTAGTGACCCCATATGGGACACGCCAGTACAGCCAACTCTGTCTGTAAAGTACAGAGCCTCAGGTACTCGCCTCCGAAGAGACATCCCGCTAGGGTACTGCAGAAAAAGGCAGTGTCCTCCACCAGCCGGTCCTCAGAGACGGGTTATCCTGGAGAGCAGCGCTCAGCGAAGTGCTTTCTAACCCTTGCTAGCGAGGGGAGTTCAGCCGCTCAATCCTCGGATCTACCAAGCACTTACTTTAAAACGTGCTTAGGAGGCCAAAGGCCTTACAGGCTGATTGTACCAGGGAGGCCCTGAGAGGCCTACAACCAATGGATCAGCGCAAGGTGGCCGTACGCTCACAGCAAACTCTCACTTGAGAGGAGCTCATAAGCCTGCCTGGTAGGTAACCATGCTGTAGGCAATCTATGAAAGTCCCTTCCTGCAGGGACCGCATAGTAGCAGCGTCGTCTCGTCATGATAGGGCATGAACACCGCCTTCAGGTCTTGCAAATGGCTAGAAACCGGAGCCTGATAGCAGGTGACCACTAGCTGTCAGCGTAAGGCCAGTTGTGTGTTCCCGCCTAGGGAACTCATTCCCCAGGGAGGCTGGAAGGGGCCTCCACCTGGTAACCTGTGCCGACTGCTCGCGTGACCAAACAGCGGCACTCGCCCTCAGGGAGGCCAGACAGGCCAGACAGGCCTAACACCTGATAGCATTCGAGCTAGCCCTCGAGGTAGCTGGGAAGAACAGGGACTCACTCCATCAGGGAGGCCTAGTGAGGCCTACCACGTGCCAGACGTCGGGCATTGTCCATCACAACCTTCCGCTCAGTGACTGGACTCGTCCAGAAACCGCAAAACAGGAACGTGCCTTGAGAGGAGGCCACGTGAGGCCTACTACTCCATAGCGAATCCCACAAGGAAGCCCTGTGCAGCTTGCTACCTGTTAGCAACCCATGTCATGATCCGTTACCGAAACTGGGGACCGGGGAACAATCTCAGGGAGGCCCAGTGCCTACCACCTGATATCAGAACGTGCTACTCATAGCACTTCATGCTCACCGCCACAGTGACTGGGAAACAGAAACTCGCCCTCAGGGAGGCCGGGTGAGGCCTACTACCTACTAGCACCTCATGCTAGCCATCCAGTGACTGGAGCCCGGGAACACCCCCACAGGGGAGGTCAAGTAAGCCTGCTTACCCCACAGCAGGCTCTTAGGGAGGCCTGGTAGCGTCTACCACCTACTAACAGCTTGTGCCAGCCGTCGAGGGACTAATGCCCAGTAATACCCCCTCGGGGGAGACCGGACAAAGCCTACTACCCACAGCAGGCTCTCAGGGAGGCCTGGTGGGGCCTACCTCCAAATAGGAGGCCTGCAGATTCTATGGACCCTGCCGCGATTAAAGGCTGGCTGCTGCGCCCGGGCTGACGGTAGCTGTCTGCTGCTGACGAAGACCTGGACATCCAGTTAGCACCTGGGGACTACTAGTTGACGAGGTTTCTGCTGAAGTCAACGTCGATGGAGAAAAGCCTCCGGGGCACACTTATGGGCCGCGCGTCGAGACTCTCTTGCAAGGAGGCCTGTTGATGCTTACTACCTGTCCTGGAGTCTGCTGCCCAGACTGCCCAAGCTGGCTACTCACAACCAGCTGGCCTTCGTATGCCCGCACCTGGGGCTCCATCCCAGAGGCTAGATGGCCTCCATGATGGCGCAGTCTCACTGGAAGTGCCTACAGACATGAACCTTTGAACAAAATGAACAAAAATCACATTGCCAACAGCAGTGCACTCAGCAAACAAATGCTTAACAAACCCTCTAAAGCGAGGGGAGTACAACTTACGTCACCTGCTTCAGGTGGCTGTCTTACTTTTTCATACAGCGGCCTGCCGTACATGCAAGGGTGTCAGCCATTGGCAATGCTCGGGCCTCAGGGGAGCATCCGACCAAAACCGGCAAACAGAAGGTTGTTCGATGTTCAGCTCAACCCGAGCCTTAAAGTAGGTGGAGCAGAAGACATAGAGCAAGGGTGAAAATATCATACAAATATGCAACCCACCGATCGTGCCATCCTCCAGGATGAGGCCAGGGGCCGCCAGAAGGTGGCGGCCACACAAGCTCTGAAAGGCGGGAACAGCAAAAAAAAAAAAAACTCAAACCATCGAAAGTCGCTTAAGCCCGCCCCACGACCACTGGCAAAGTCACTATCCCTGCTGCAACACCTAGACTGCATTACTCAATAACCCCAGAATGCAGAGAAGGGGGCGGGCCTTGGCCGGACGACTCTGTAATAAGAGGAGGCTTGAACCAAGGATGCAGAAACAAAGCCCTGTCCTTATACTTAGACAGGCCAGGGGCGAACAAACCTTTCTTAAAAGGGAACGCCCCCCATCCTTAACAGAGCCTAGGCCAAGTGGTGTGACGCTAAGTCTGCACTAGATCTACTCAGGGCTCAGGAAATAAATATTATCACCCCTTATAAAACAATGAGGCCCCGAAAAAACCCCTTCCCAAAGCCCCGCAGAGCTGGGCGCAGATCTCACTACAGCTCATGCATGAATGCATACCCGGTCGTCAGCTACTTCACACTTTAAGCTAGGAAAACACAGCTCGCCCCCGACACTACAAGCCCTCGGGCAAGAGCGGAAATTCAGCTACCCACATTAGTGGGAGAGATAACACGGAGAGGCAGCAAATCTCGACTAGCTAAAGTGAGGCACTCATACACAAACATATAATGTTGCAAAGAAGATCGTTCTTAGCTTACTCACGGGGAGCTGCAGGCCCTGCGAAGTCCAGCAATGTTCCATAATTCCCCAAAAAACCTCTCAGGAGAGCGAAAATAAAGAAGTCCTGAAAAACATAGTGAAAATGTTTCACCCTTCTTGAGGGGGACTCACCGCTCACTTCTTCTGGTGCTTCAAACCTTGAAAAACCAGCCATCAGGCCAGTGTTCGACCACCATCCCGAGGGGGGCGCTCTCACCAAACAAGCCAGGCGGGTCATCAGATCTTACATATCTGCTCATCATAGGCCCATCGGCCTGATGTAAAGCGCCCGGGGAAAGAGGCAAGAGGAAGGGAAAAACAGCACTCATCTGCACGCCCTAGGGGACGGAGTCCTATCGCGCTGCCTCCGTTGGTTCCGGTTTCCAGCTCCGGCTTCCTTCCTCCTCTTGTTGCGGGTGTCCCGCCTCCTCTGCGCACCAGTCCTCCGTGGAGGGGGCGCTCGAGAGGCGATGCTGGTTCGCTGGTCCCACCTCCAGCCCTCAGACCGTGACGGGCCAGGGACACCCAACTGCCTGGGCACGGTCCCGGACCTTAGCGGAATGCATGTTCTAAATGCTGCCGAGCGCGCCTTCGCCTCTCCGAACTTTCCCACCACCGCTTCGACGGAGGTGCCGAAAAGTTCAGATGGCGAAACCGGGGCATCAAGGAGAAAGGACTTCTCTTTCTCCCCGATGTCCACAAGGTTTAACCACAGATGCCTCTCCGTGGCCACCATCGCCGCCATCGAACGACCGATGGAGAGCGCTATTTGTTTGGTGGCCAAGAGAGCGAAAACCGCGGTCCAGCGCAACTCGACTATCGCATCAGGGGGTAGTCCCTCCCCCTGATAGAGGTCCCTCAACAGGTCCGCCTGGTAAGCCTGCGACACCGCTGTGGTGTGCAAAGCCGCCGCAGCGTGACCCGCTGACATGTACGCCCTGTCATTCGGGTGAGAAGTCTTCTTGGAAATCTGGAAGGAATGGAAGACTCCCAGAAGTTGGGAGGTCATGGGCGGAGAGAAACCGATCGTCCACACTGTTTGGACGCTCAGCCTTTCTCCTCACACGCCGCCAGGCAGCTGCAGTCTACCGCAGCGCGTTCCATCACCTCCAGCAACTCCCCGTTGCTTGGGACAGGATGGTTGAGAGGCTTCAGCCTCAACTGACTCACCAGCCTCTTCCTCCATCCTCTGCTCGAGTGGAAGAGCAGCAGACGAGGAGGAGGAACATAAATCCTGCTCCTCCTCCAAAGTCCGCCTCTCGCGATCTGGATCGTCCTCCACGAGAACCACACCTGTCTCCATGAGGCGAGCCAGATCCATCTGGGAACCACATGATGTTAGACGCCGCTCAGCTTCAGCTCGAGCGGGGCCGTTCCCAGATGCTGAAACCTCTCCCCTCGAGAAGAGGTCCAGACGAGAGCGGAGCGTTCTCAGGGGAAAACGCTCGCAATTTGCACAAGAGGCTCCCTCGAGAAATTCTCGTGCATGCTCTTCTCCCAGGCAGTAAACGCAAAGTGTGTGTGTATCCATAAGCATAAGATACCTGGTACACGTTCAAAACACCTGCGGAAGTGGCGTTGCTTCTCAGCACACTTCATCGTTATCCTTCTTGTAGACGCTTTACGTGAAGACAGGCAAAACAGTCCCTGAAGACGAAAAGATGCTGTCATGATGGCAAGGCGCCCATATAAACTTCCTGGTCGCACCTTGATGACATCATAGGATGTCACCAGTCAATAGGATTGACGTTTTTTGATTGTGATTTCAGGCACCTGTCACGCTGGAGGCGTTCCCCGTAGCGTCAGCTGACGCAGCGCGAGTTCCCTTTCGAAAAGGAACTGGTTTGTTTCTTTGTCTTGTGATCACACCGAGTCTTTTGTTTTCTTTGTCTAAGTTTTGATCAAAAGTTCATAGGCAATCAAATAATTATTCAAAAAAGTAGTAGCTCCGGGCAGAATGGAGCCTACATCTCTCTGGTGATAGATGGTCGATTTCCTGGGGTTGGGTTGAATGGGGCTTTGTGTGGGATCATTTCTGATCGAATCATTTGGAAGATTCATTCATCTATGTTTCTGCGCCCACAATTCCTACACATGCATGTATTATTGCACAGCATGTGAACAAAATTTAGTACAAGCCTATTATATTTTAAATTATATACAGTACTGGTCAAAACATTGGACACAATATTTTAAAAGTTTTTGAAAGAAGTCTCATTCATGCTCACAAATCCCACATTTATTTGATAAAAATAAAAACATAAAAGAAAAGAAAACATTAATATTGTGAAATATTATTTCAATTTAAAATAACGGTTTTCTATTTAATATACTTTAAAATATAATTTATTTTAGTGATGTAAAACTGAATTTTCATCAGCAATTACTCCAGTCTTCAATGTCACATGATCCTTCAGAAATCATAGTAATTTGCTGATTTACCAGATGTACCAGAACAATACGGCTGTACCCTAACCAGAAGCCGTGGCTAAATGGGGATGTTCGCGCGGCACTCAATACGCGGACCTTCACCTTTAACTCCGGTAATGCGGAGGAGCATAAACAAGCAAGTTATGCCCTCCGGAAAACCATCAGAGCAGCAAAACGCCAGTACAGGGACAAGATTGAAGGACAGTTCAACACCACCGACTCTAGAAGCATGTGGAGGGGAATTAACACCATCACGGACTATAAAGGGAACACAAACTCCACAGTGAACACCGCTGCCTCTCTCCCGGACGAGCTCAACACCTTTTATGCTCGCTTTGAGGGAACTAACACCGCCCTCGCGGAGAGAGAGCTCGCGGCTGAAGATACAGAGGTTAGTGCACTCTCCGTATCTTTAGCGGATGTAACCCGATCCTTCCGGCGGGTGAACGTCCGTAAAGCAGCGGGTCCAGACGGCATTCCGGGCCGCGTGATCAGAGCGTGCGCGCACCAACTGGCTGGAGTTTTCACGGACATTTTTAACCTGTCCCTCTCCCTGTCTGTGGTCCCCACATGCTTCAAAACGTCCACCATTTTTCCTGTACCTAAGCAATCAAAAACCACCTGCTTAAACTACTGGCGTCCTGTTGCTCTGACCCCCATCATCAGTAAATGCTTTGAGAGACTAGTCAGAAACCACATCTGCTCTGTTCTCCCCCCCTCACTGGACCCACTGCAGTTTGCATACCGCAAAAACCGCTCCACTGATGATGCCATTTCATCCACTATACACACTGCTCTCTCCCACCTGGAAAAGAGGAACACATATGTGAGAATGCTGTTTGTGGACTACAGCTCAGCATTCAACACCATTGTGCCCTCCATACTTGACATTAAACTCCGGGCTCTAGGCTTAAACAGCTTGTTATGCAGCTGGATCCTGGACTTCCTGTCAAACAGACGCCAGGTGGTCAGAATGGGCAGTAACATCTCATCATCACTGACTCTCAACACTGGAGCCCCTCAGGGCTGTGTTCTCAGCCCACTCCTGTACTCCTTGTACACACATGACTGTGTGGCAATCCACAGCTCCAACACCATCATCAAGTTTGCTGACGATACGACGGTGGTAGGTCTTATCACCGACAATGATGAAACGGCCTACAGAGAGGAGGTGCACACTCTGACACGGTGGTGTCAGGAGCACAACCTCTCCCTCAACGTCAGCAAGACCAAGGAGCTGGTGGTCGACTTCAGGAGGAATGAGAGAGAACACCGCCCCATCACCACCGATGGAGCACCGGTGGAGAGAGTCAGCAGTTTCAAGTTCCTCGGTGTCCACATCACAGAGGAACTCTCATGGTCCGTCCACTCCGAGGCCGTTGTGAAGAAGGCTCATCAGCGCCTTTTCTTCCTGCGACGGCTGAGGAGGTTTGGAATGAACCGCCACATCCTCACACGCTTCTACACCTGCACCATAGAGAGTCTGCTGACTGGCTGCATCACCACCTGGTACGGCAACAGTACCGCCCGCAACCGCAAAGCCCTGCAAAGGGTAGTGCGCACGGCCAGCTGCATCATCGGAGGTGAGCTTCCCTCCCTCCAGGACATTTACGCCAGGCGGTGTGTGAAGAGAGCTCAGAGGATCATCAGAGACTCTAGCCACCCGAACCATGGGCTGCTCTCACTGCTGCCGTCAGGCAGACGGTACCGCAGCATCAGAACACGCACCAGCCGACTTCAGAACAGCTTCTTCCCACAAGCAATCAGACTACTTAACTCTTGATCCATCAGTATCATAACACACACTGGACAGAATATTGTCAGCACAACCCACTGTAGATACACACACATTATATACACATTTATTTATCATATAGCATCTATTGTACATTGGATTTCTATTGTGAATAATATTGTATACTGTACATTGTATATTATTATTATTATAGCGTAATGTATATAGTTTAATGTATGTTTTAGTGTATATTGTTTTAAGTATATGTATATTGTAAGTATGTGTATAATGTTTAAAGCTGTGAGAACTACACTCACATTGTGTAAATTATTTATTGTTTATTGTAGTGTATACTGTGCTGTGAGTAATTGTGTGCGCATCAGATGTGTAATTTGTTGTTGCTTAAATGTTGTACATGTCATGTCATGACTGCTATGTTGCTCGGAACTGCACCTAAGAATTTCACCTACTGTTGCACTTGTGCATATGGTAGAGTGACAATAAAGTGATTTGATTTGATTTGATTTGATTTTGATTGATTTATTATCAATGTTGGAAACTGTTGTGCTCCTTAATTTTTTGTTTTTTTTATAACATGGAATTTTTCTGTATTTTTGCTCAAATAAATGCATGCTTGATGAGCATAAGAGACTTCTATCAAAAACATTAATTTGAATTGTAATGTGTCCAAACTTTTGACTGGAACTGTATTTACAGCATAGCAAATTTTCGAACAAAAGCTTTATTGATGTAACACTAGGCTATTGCATAGTAAACACTTCATAATCTATCCAAAACAGGCCAAAGAAATCCTGTCAGTACAGTCTTATGTCTATGATATTTTATGTAGCGTATTTGTATACCCAGGTGAAAAAGTCCAACTATTAAATATATTAAAAATATAATTAAAAATTCAAGTAGTATGCTCATAATACATTTGTATTCCCAACATGCTTATTTGAAGTGCATTAAAAATATATTGAATTGCATTTGAATATATTTCTAAAAAGTATACTAGAAGTACTTTGGTAATAAATATATGCTTAATTATACTTTTAAGAAATATGCTAAACACAAGCATACTTTTAATATTTTTCAAAAAATTACACTAGAAATACTTTGGTTATATATATATATATATATATATATATATATATATATATATATATATATATATATATATATATATATATATATATATATATATAATCCTTAAAGGGTTATTCCAGCGATTTAGCATTAAGCTTTGTATCAGTAGAAAACTGGTAGTATATTCAAATTATGGTACTTTCCCCTCTCATATCCCCCTGAGACGAGAGAATTATGCATTTTATTTCTGGGAAAAATCCTCCGATGACGCAAATATCGTCATTTTGTGTAAACCTCCTACTCCCCCTGCACTTCTTAGGGCAGATGATGGGACAAGGCAGAGAGAGTAAATCACTGCTGGTCCACATGACCTGATCAGCAAGACTTTTGGATAACACTTGGAAAGCGTGCCCTTCCTTAGTGGGAAAGGAACACTAAGGAGGCCACAACCTGCCAGTAGGGAGGTATCATGTGTAAATAACACATATGGCTGGCCATCAGGGTAGTACTACATATGGAAGGTCTCTGGGGTAGCTCCGG
This sequence comes from Romanogobio albipinnatus, assembly GCA_023566225.1. Taxonomy (NCBI): domain Eukaryota; kingdom Metazoa; phylum Chordata; class Actinopteri; order Cypriniformes; family Gobionidae; genus Romanogobio; species Romanogobio albipinnatus. The sequence goes on along the minus strand of CM042241.1, from coordinate 42,875,452 downwards.
TCTATCCAGGAGGGAGTCAACACCAGTCAGAGAACACTCTGCCAAGGGAAAGACACAGGCTCACCGTCAGGGGAACCGTACCGTGGAAGAATACACATATGGGATCGCCGTAGGGGTCACAACATAGCCTATCACCAGGGTCAACCAGTGGACGTACTTATGAGTGTTAGGCCTGGCATCGGACACTCCACCACATCTGACTGTCGATGATGGTTGTGGAGGAACTCTACAGGGTTTCAACTGAGGAACACTATGGAGCGAAATAGGGCACGTATCCGGTCCTAGGAGGGGAACGATGCATCAAGCTGACACTGAGCAGGTTCTTCAGTGTTACTGGCTGGTTGAAGCAAGCACATTGGAGGATACCAGCTCTACACGAAGGCTATAGAATCTAGTAAATGGCCAACTCCCAGGAGGAAGCAACACTTTTGGTAGAGTGAGCCCTCAACCCAAAGGGGCACGGCACGCCTTGGGTCTGGTATCTACTATCCAGTGTGGAATCCTCTGCTTGGAGACAGCCTTTCTCTTGAAAGCTCTGCTTTTGGCCCACATACAAGTGCAAAGTGTGGATGGGACAGAGCAAAACTAGGTCTGGGTCTGCCTCCTCCAAAAGGCAGCGCTTATAGGTTCACTACCTGGTCTCAAAAGAGTGTGGTAGGAACCTTGGCTCAGGAGAGTTGGCCGGCCCAAATTCCAGGCACGATTGGGAACCAGGTCCAATTGGGCCAATATGGGGCAACTAGCAAGGCCTGCTCTTGGTCCTCCCTGACTTTGCACAGTATCTGTGCGAGTAGACTCACTGGGGGAAATGCATACTTAGGCCTAGGGTCCCCTCAGTCAGGGAGTAGAACAACAGGCAATTTGACATGTCCAGGGAAGCAAACATGTCTACACTTATTCTAGAGGAACTCCTACCCATAGAAACGAAGAGTCCGACCAAAGGCTGAAGGTTTGGCAGCAGACCGGGATTGTCATCTCGCTCTGCTATGTCCATCAGCCGTGAAGCCAGTGTTGAAGCAGCCTCATATGAAGCAACCCGAGCGGCTTTACTGTGGCTGTGGATGCAATATGACCCAGGAGCCTCTGAAAAAGTATCAGTGGGGCCGTTGCCCTGCCTTTGAACGAATTCAAGCAGTTCAACACCGACTGAACATGTTCCTCTGTGAGGCATGCTGTTAGGTTGACCATTGGCTTGCTCAGTTGGGGACAATACATTTTCACATTTAAATTCCACATTGTCACTGTATGATAATTGAAATGAGCTAGATGACATAACCGTCACATTATTCTCCTGTTTAACACTGTAAGCTGCTTTGAAACAATCGGCATTGTAAAAAGCACTATATACATAAAGTTGACTTGGCTTGACCGAGTCCACAAAATAATTATAACAAGTCATGATTAATTATTAATTTTTTCCCTTAGAGCTCATTTGCTACATAACGTCGCTGTCCGATGAAAACCACGTATGTCCATTTTGCCGATTTTGAGATTTTTCGACGGATTGAATGTCCAGGTTCATTTCCGTATACAGTATGCGTCACATATCTAAATGGCCAATGAAAAGTTGTGAAATCATGTCATCTGATTTTCATGTATATCCATTTGGTGTCAAAGCTGTCAATCACGCCGCGTATCTCCCGCCCTGTGGAAGCATCTCGCCGGTCTCGCTGGTATCGTGAAGTTGTTTCATCGAAGCTCAGCACTGGATAGCCGATAGTACGACATTGAAGCTCTCCGCAGTTTAGTTCTAATCTAGTTCTTCACAGATTAGTTTGCTTGCTAGTATGTAAATAAACTCGGTCTCTTTGATAAGATTCAGCCTTTTTTTCTCAGTCAAACTGATCAAATTATAGCCTGTAATGCTACTGTCATGATTGTCACTAGAACATGCCTCACTCATACTGCTATCACCGCTTGCCAGAGGCTGAGAATATCCAGCATGTATTCCTCTGTATTCCTCACGTATTCCTCTGCTGAAACGCGACTTTGCCATTCTAATTAATGATCGGAAGAACGCGTATCGACCACCGTTACTGTAAAATATGCACGTATGTCCATTTAAACTCAATTTTGGTCAAATGTGGATTATATCATTACACTGGCAAGAATATGGTTACATGTAAAGATGCCGTACCAAGTATGACAACGCTACATTCAACTGCTTTTGAAATACAGTGTTTTTTTCACTTCCTGAAAAGTAAGCGTTTTGGACATACGTGAGTTACATCGGACAGCGACGCTAAGGTTGACATGATGTTAAAGTTGTCATGAACTGGCTTTTTAAAAAATTGTATACTGTTGTCTGAGGTCTACTTGTGATGTTTGCGTGGTTTTTACATACAGACACATCATAAAGAATAAGTAATTTTTTGCCCTGGTTTTGAGCCTCTCTCAAGACACACTTGGTTTTAATGGGCGTGCCGCACTGAAGACTTGGAAGTAAACGGCCATTGCTATGATTGGATATTTAATGAGCTTCGGCTGCCCAAGAGTACGTTGAGGCAAAACATGAGGCATTGTTTTGAAAGCGTGTGGTAGAACGGCAACCGTAATGATCCACCCACAGGGCTCGCAAAAGGTCTTTATAAAACAAACACAATGATTAATCGTTCAAAACCCCTTATGATGCCAAAAAAAAGGAGGACCGTGACGTCACCCGGTATGGCGCAGCCGGGGCCCCACCCTGGAGCCAGGCCTGGGGTTGGGGCTCGTATGCGAGCGCCTGGTGGCCGGGCCTTCCCCCACGGGGTCCGGCCGGGCTCAGCCCAAAGGAGCGACGTGGGGACACCTTCCCGTAGGCCCACCACTCACGGGAGGGACCGTAAGGGGCCGGTGCAAAGTGAATCGGGCAGCAGTCGAAGGCGGGGGCCTAGACGACCCGATCCCTGGACACGGAAACTAGCTCTTGGGACATGGAATGTCACCTCGCTGGCGGGGAAAGAGCCTGAGATTGTGCGTGAGGTTGAGAGGTTCCGACTAGAGATAGTCGGAATCACCTCCACGCACGGCTTGGGCTCTGGAACCACACTTCTCGAGAGGGGATGGACTCTTCACCACTCTGGAGTTGCCCATGGTGAGAGGCGGCGGGCTGGTGTGGGTTTGCTTATAGCCCCCCAGCTCTGCCGCCATGTGTTGGAGTTTACCCCGGTGAACGAGAGGGTCGTTTCCCTGCGGCTTCGGCTCGGGGATAGGTCTCTCACTGTTGTGTGTGCCTACGGGCCAAACAGCAGTGCAGAGTACCCGGCCTTCTTGGTGTCCCTGGGAGGGGTGCTGGAGAGTGCTCCGACTGGGGACTCCGTCGTTCTACTGGGGGACTTCAACGCCCACGTGGGCAATGACAGTGAAACCTGGAGGGGCGTGATTGGGAGGAACGGCCCCCCTGATCTGAACCCGAGTAGTGTTCAGTTATTGGACTTCTGTGCTAGTTACAGTTTGTCCATAACGAACACCATGTTCAAGCATAAGGGTGTCCATCAGTGCACATGGCACCAGGACACCCTAGGTCGTAGGTCAATGATCGACTTCGTGGTCGTTTCATCTGACCTGCGGCCGTATGTCTTGGACACTCGGGTGAAGAGAGGGGCGGAGCTGTCAACTGATCACCACCTGGTGGTGAGTTGGATCCGATGGCGGGGGAGGAAGCTGGATAGACTCGGTAGACCCAAACGTACTGTGAGGGTCTGCTGGGAACGTTTGGCCGAGTCTCCTGTCAGAGAGATCTTCAACTCCTGCCTCCGGCAGAGCTTCGACCGGATCCCGAGGGAGGCTGGAGATATTGAGTCCGAGTGGACCATGTTCTCCACCTCCATTGTCAAAGCGGCTGCTCAGAGCTGTGGACGCAAGGTCTCCGGTGCCTGTCGAGGCGGCAATCCCCGAACCCGGTGGTGGACACCGGAAGTAAGGGATGCCGTCAAGCTGAAGAAGGAGTCCTATCGGGCCTGGCTGGCTTGTGGGACTCCTGAGGCAGCTGACAGGTACCGGCAGGCTAAACGGACTGCAGCCCGGGTGGTTGTGGAGGCAAAAACTCGGGCCTGGGAGGAGTTCGGTGAGGCCATGGAAAAGGACTATCGGCTGGCCTCGAAGAGATTCTGGCAAACCGTCCGGCGCCTCAGGAGGGGGAAGCAGTGCCCTACCAACGCTGTTTACAGTGGCGATGGGCGGCTGTTGACCTCGACTGGGGATGTTGTCGGGCGGTGGAAGGAATACTTTGAGGATCTCCTCAATCCCGCCGTCACGTCTTCCATTGAGGAAGTAGAGGCTGGGGGCTCAGAGGAGGACTCGTCCATCACCCAAGCTGAAGTCACCGAGGTGGTCAAGAAACTCCTCGGTGGCAAGGCACCGGGGGTGGATGAGATCCGCCCTGAGTACCTCAAGTCTCTGGATGTTGTGGGGCTGTCTTGGCTGACACGCCTCTGCAGCATCGCGTGGCGGTCGGGGACAGTGCCTCTGGGATGGCAGACCGGGGTGGTGGTCCCTCTTTTTAAAAAGGGGGACCGGAGGGTGTGCTCCAACTATAGGGGGATCACACTTCTCAGCCTCCCCGGGAAAGTCTATGCCAGGGTACTGGAGAGGAGAATTCGGCCGATAGTGGAACCTCGGATTCAGGAGGAACAGTGTGGTTTTCGTCCTGGTCGTGGAACACTGGACCAGCTCTATACCCTCTACAGGGTGCTGGAGGGTTCATGGGAGTTTGCCCAACCAGTCCACATTTGTTTTGTGGATTTGGAGAAGGCATTCGACTGTGTCCCTCGCGGCGTCCTGTGGAGGGTGCTGGGGGAATATGGGGTCCGGGGTCCTTTGTTGAGGGCTGTCCGGTCCCTGTATGACCGAAGCAGGAGTTTGGTCCGCATTGCCGGCAGTAAGTCAGACTTGTTCCCGGTGCATGTTGGACTCCGGCAGGGCTGCCCTTTGTCGCCGGTTCTGTTCATAATTTTTATGGACAGAATTTCTAGGCGCAGCCAAGGGCCGGAGGGTGTCAGGTTTGGGGACCACACGGTTTCGTCTCTGCTCTTTGCGGATGACGTTGTCGTGTTGGCCCCTTCTAACCAGGACCTTCAGCATGCACTGGGACGGTTTGCAGCCGAGTGTGAAGCGGCTGGGATGGGGATCAGCACCTCCAAATCCGAGGCCATGGTCCTCAGTCGGAAAAGGGTGGCTTGCCCACTTCAGGTTGGTGGAGAGTTCCTGCCCCAAGTGGAGGAGTTCAAGTATCTAGGGGTCTTGTTCACGAGTGAGGGGAGGATGGAACGGGAGATTGACAGACGGATCGGTGCAGCTTCTGCAGTAATGCGGTCGATGTACCGGTCTGTCGTGGTGAAGAAAGAGCTAAGCCGTAAGGCGAAGCTCTCGATTTACCGGTCAATCTACGTTCCTACTCTCACCTATGGTCATGAGCTTTGGGTCATGACCGAAAGGACAAGATCCTGGATACAGGCGGCCGAAATGAGCTTTCTCCGCAGGGTGGCTGGGCGCTCCCTTAGAGATAGGGTGAGAAGCTCAGTCACTCGGGAGGAACTCGGAGTAGAGCCGCTGCTCCTCCACATCGAGAGGGGACAGCTGAGGTGGCTCGGGCATCTGTTCCGGATGCCTCCTGAACGCCTTCCCGGGAAGGTGTTTCGGGCATGTCCAACCGGGAGGAGGCCCCGGGGAAGACCAAGGACACGCTGGAGGGACTATGTCTCCCGGCTGGCCTTGGAACGCCTCGGTGTCCCCCCGGAAGAGCTAGAGGAAGTGTCTAGGGAGAGGGAAGTCTGGGCATCTCTGCTTAGACTGCTGCCCCCGCGACCCGGCCCCGGATAAGCGGAAGAAGATGGATGGATGGATGGATGATTAATCGCTCATCCACCAGCAATTAATATGAATGTTATTTTATATTACTTGGCCCACCCGATCAGTGGATATACGCGCGCGCCAAGTACATTGCAGATAGCATGATCAAAACTTCCGCAATTGTATTTTTCCTTCAGATATCAAGTCAAGAGAGTGAACAACACGCATCAAGAAAGGAATGTTATTTCACTATTTAAGATGATATGTATTGGTAGCCTGTCTGGAAAACACATAGCCCCGGGACGTTGGGCTTTGCGAGCCCTGTGACAGCGTGGTAAGTTATGTTTAGTTAGACATGTACACAATGTTAAGGCATCTTTACACAGCCGAGTTAAGGTGGCTCTAAAGCGGCTCTGTGTCTGCTCAAAATTCTGTGTAAAGACGCAATGCCGCATAAAGGCAGGCTTAAAATATGCTAGGTCTGACCCACCTCAGCCCCTAGTAGCAAAGGCGATCCTGAAACGGTATTGATTCAGTGTAAATGAATGCAAACTTTTGTCGCCCTAAACTACGTCATTGTCATGACAAACGCCTGTCAGTGTCAACTCAGGCGGCGCGAGAATCATGAAGCGGGAGACAAAACATATAGGAATAGCGCCATATGTTTTAGGCAAAAAAAAAAAAAGTCTATCATTAAAGTAAAAGAGTCTCACATCGTTGTGTGTAATCAATTGGCATTCTCCGTTTGTAATCTTCCTTTGAAGAGACTGGCAAAATGCGCTGCAACACCGTCGCCGCCGTCACTGTGATTGTGCATTGTTATATTATATTTCAAAAAGAATGTCTTTGAGAACGATATTTGCTGATATATCTGCTGTCCTACCTGACATATCATTGTTCATTTGTTCTGACTGCTCCAAAGTGACTTTCTGGCTCTTTGAAAAAACTTTCGACCACTTTTAATCCTGTGGTGGGTGATCTAACGTTACCCGGTGTAATAATTCATAATTTCCTTATAGCATTTGTTCCATCAATCACAATTTTATTAAGAAATATAAAATAACTATACCGTAGCCTACAATAGCCTATCAGTACAGAATTATGACAATCAAAGCGCTTATATATAGCACACAGAGGAAATTGTATTTAATTGGTCATTATTTTATTTATTTATTTTTAAATGTATTTATAACACTTCAAATCATTGTTTCCCGCATTTTTAATTCTTGTGTAAATGCATTTGCACCGCTTCAGAGAAGCACTAAACGGTCTGTGTAAATGCTCCTTTTTGTGATTTTATGCTGCTTCAGATTTGGTTTCTGTGCCGCGTTTGCTGTGTAAAGATGCCTTAACATTGTATTTGATCTTTAACAATGCAATACTATCACATATAAAAACATTTTTACTCACATTAGTGTGTTGCTTCATGCATTCATGTAATCTCATCCTGTCTGCAAATCCAGTCTCTTGTTTACAAACAAATCTGGTGAAATGAAAATATGTGCAATGTCTTCCCCACGTAAGCTGGATATTCATTAAAAATAAAGTTCAACCACACATTGCCAATATTAGAATCCGAAGGAAGCTTATGCAGCGACTGTGTTCTTCCATAACCAGGCACAGTGCAATATATTGCTATCTTCGGCATGTTTATTGCTCTGTAGCACGATCCGTTTAGCTCCACGAGTCGGTGGGAGGGGCTACAGAATCAGGCGTACATATTTATCTGTTGAGGCGGCGTTTGAGCATACAATGACGTCAAGGGTCGACATATATTCTGAGATTGAGCATTGTCTGGGCCTGGTGTCAATAAAAGCTTTTCTTTGACTGACAAGGAAGTTTTCAGCTCTGAAACTTACAGGATATTCTTATATCACGATGAACTTTTATATATCAAAGACTCAAGGGAAAGTTGATTTCTCATTTCATTACCCTTTTAAAAACCAAACCTTTCAGCTGAAATCTAATCATAAATCTTCTCTCAATATGTTCCTCACATAATTCTATCGTACTAATTCAGATGACAGTGTATGGACTACTTTTATTATGCTTTTCAGGAAGTTTATTTTATTATTATGATTATTATTATTAATTTATTATTATTTTAGAAGCTTGAGATTTGTGTAATTGCTAGAGAGCTGCATAAAGATGTAGTGTCCTTCAAAATGTACCTAATTTCCAGATGAACTATTTATTTAAAGTAAACAGGAAATCAGATTTCCGGAGTAAATCCATTGCAAATGGTAATTCACATTGACTTTAAGTTACTGGAATCATGTGGGTGTGTGGCTACTGGAAAGTAATTGATTGTACATTACAAAGAATAATTTACAGAAATGAAACGATATTGATATTTGATATTTTGATATTTTTTCTGAAATTATATTTTTTTTAAATTTGGTAAAGCAATTTCGAGAAAGCTAAGTGCTGGTTACGATCCCTGTAGCTTGGGGTAAGTACTCAAGAAAGCAACCATATATAGTGACCTTACTTTAGTGTTCACTTATGTTCACTCTTTATCATCAGTTTTAGTTATCAAATGAAAATTTAAGAAAAAGTGTCTATGTATTTTGCCTTATCATGCCCAACACTAATGTGCGTATATCATTAAAGCTGTACTCAATTATTTAATTATTTATTAATTTATTTAATGGTTCAAATATTTGTCCTTTGTCTCTTTTAGAGTCCCACTGAGCAAATGTCTGCTTATTGGCCAACAATTCACAGTGTACACAGAGCGTCAGCATATCTAAGGATTATCAGAGCTGGAGTGTGCTGTGTAAACTGACCTTGTTATTGAACCTGCGCTCTCTTCGTCATGCTAACATGCAGTCCCAGTCAGTCTGCATTAAATGCCTGGTAATAGGTAGAATGACTGACATTAAATGCTTTCTAGGCCTTGATGCCTCAATAGCTTTTCATTAGAGCTCTGCATTCAGCTCTGCTTGAAAGTAATGGTGCCTTTAAGTGCACCATAGCCTTTTCCAAGTATTCTTTTCAGTAACAGTTTGTGTTCAAAGTACTTGTGGGCTTTTAAGGTTTCTTCCCCCCACATCAAAACACCTAAAAGCCTTCTACAGTAAACAGTTTGTTTATCCACAATCATATTCGTCCTGAACAAAAAACTATAAACAATTATAAGACAATTAAAATTTTTATTTTTTTCTATTTTTAAATCTTTGTAAATGATTCACTCCATCTAGTATATAACGTATGCAACACAAAACCCCCAGAGGCCCCTTCTCTTTATTCACTTGGTGTACTGTATGCAAATGAACAGATTTTCATGTTCCCTCATTACAGATAGTGCTAATGAGAGTCAGGTAAAAAAGCATGTACTTGTCAGGACTGGCCAGAGTAATGTTGATAAATAGTCCCAATTAGGCATCACCTTCACAGGGTGACCCCCTATGTATTGTGAGTTTTCATTTGCATTGAGAAGTCACAATATGGTGTTCTAGACACGTTGTGTAACACAACGACCAAAGCGTATCAAATAGATACTTAAAAAGAAGGAAATAGGCTTGCATTACAGCACAGAGAATAGTTACTTGCACGACAGAAGAGAACACATAAATAATTATACAAATCTTAATAATTATACAATTATCTTTGTGCATTACTTAAGTGCTCATATAACATAATTACATAAAACACCCATATGATTTATTAATGTGGAACCTACTACTATGTTATTGTCCATCATGTCACATCTTAAAATGTTTCTGAAAAAAAAAAAAAGAAGATATTGCCAGATATTTTATTCATGTTGTTTTTTTTAGAAGTAGTGGAAAGTAGACACCTATAAAGGTATTCTCTACTTTTTAGAAGTTTAAAACAAAAACTTCTAAATACCTTTCTAAAATGTATCAAGTCCAATCTTCTGCTTATATTGACCCATTAAGGGTATTCCAGAGTTCACCTCCCAGAAAATGATGGCAATTTGAATTCCTTTTCTAAAGTAAATGGAATTGATGGTTACTTATCATAATTTAAGACAACTTATAATAATTGAGGTTTTGACAGACCATTTTGCACAAAAAAAATAAAAAAAGTAAGAGAGAAAAAAAGTGTGGGTGGGTGGGTTTGGTTGGTTGGTTGGTTGGTTGGTTTTGGGGTTGAATATGAAGGTGGACAGGAAAATTACAAACACTGCTGCAGTGTATACGTGTTTAAGTGTACAAGTGTATAAGTGTTTAAGGCACATCAATTAAAGGTATGGCATGTGTTTATTTTGTAGGTTATGGCGATGCAAGAGAAAAACTCAAGTGCCAAGGTTATGTTAAGTTTAGTTGTTATTTTGCACTTGTGCGTTTCTGTTTATTGTGTATCTTTTCAGTTTAGCTCTTGATTAACACTTATTGGTTACCCTAGTTGCTAATTAGTTTAACCTGTGTCTAATTTATTTGCCTTTGTTTGCTCCTGGTATTTACTGTATACATCCATGGTTTTTCAGTTATTAAATCTTGGTTCATGTCTTTACTCCTGTGTGATTTTGGTTTTTTGGATTTCTGTTAATCTCCAGCATGTTTGTTTTGCTTATTAAATACTAAAATAAATCTGTTTTGTGCGCATCTATCTGCCTGCTCCAGACTGGAAGAGTTATCCCAGCCCGGAGTGTCCCGCTACGACACTTCAACGAGAACTTCCAACATGCACCCAAAGATGATGTCCACGTCCGTCATAGAATCGGAGCTCAAACCCATGCTCGCTGTGGACCCTGCGCTAGAGCCCCCTCCACCCATGAAGCCAGAGCCAGCCATTATGTCAGTCAAGTTCACTTTATTTATATAGCATACTTACAACAGCCACTATGCTGACCAAAGTGCTTTACAGAACAGCCAGATAAAAGACAGGAAAATAGTTCCTTGCATAGCAACACAGCAATTAGTAGCTCATAGCAAAACGAAGAGCAACCTTAAAACCGGAAATAGCAAATCAGTATCAGACTCGATTTTAAATAAAAATTTTAATTAAAAAAATATTAAACATTAATAGCCACACAAATGTGGGTCAGGCAAAGCATACCTGGATTATCTTCACTGCATGTATATTTATAACAAATGAAATAAAGGTATAAACAAATTCAACTTTTCGTTTGCATTTAAAGGGGTCATGAATTGAGAAATCAACTTTCCCTTGAGCTTTTGATATAAAAGGTCATGGTAATATAAGAATATCCTGTAAGTTTCAAAGCTGAAAACTACCTTGTTAGTCAAAGAAAAGCTATTATGGACACCAGGCCCAGCAAACGGTCGATTTGAGAATATGCCACACCTTGACGTCATTGTGTGATGAAGCAACGCCTCTGCAGAAGAAGATCAACGCCTACTTCATCACTGCCTGTTTAGCCCCGCCCACCAATTAGTGCATGTAACATAGGCCTAGTGTTAAACCATCGAGCTACAAAACAATTGAGGATTACAAAATATTGTGCAGTGATTGGGTTCAACAGTAATGCAACAAGTAAGTAATGTCTCGGTTACGTATGTAACCCGCATTCCATGAAGGAGGGAACGGAGACATATGTGACATATATGATCTATTTTCAGAGACCAATCTACTTTGAGTGTTTAGAAATGAGCCAATGGACATTGGCATTCACGCATTCCATGACCCGCCCCGCATCGCGGGTATAAATACGGAAGTGGAAGTGCCGCATATCGTGGGGATCCATAACTGAGGAGCCGAGATAAGTGGCTCGGGCCTTCAGCTGAAGCACAGCACCTGGCAACGGGACGTACGTCTCCGAGACGTTCCCTTTCAGCCGGTCACGTTCGACGTACGTCAGAACTGACCGACGAATTGGTACAGACGAATTGGGACCCTACCAACACGCCAGGGATTCTGGCCCTTCCAGCGTCCTGCCTGAGCTCGCTGGACCATTCCTATGTTAGAGTGGGAGTCAGGGCTCCCGGCAGAGAAGGTCAGTCACTTCTGTTCCTGTAAGTATGACTATTGGATAACGCTGGGAAAGTGTGACCGTCCCGTGAAGACCACAGCATGCCTGTTCTAAGGACACTCCGGCCCGGAGAAACGAGGGGTCTGCCCACGGGTTGAAGGTTTGGCGACAGTAAGGAGTAACTGAGACCCGGTACTTGCCGCTCTGCCACACCCATCTCGGGACTCCCCAGCGGTGAAGCGGTCTCATATGAAGCAATCCGAGCGGCATTACCGCGGCTGCAGATGCCATATGCCCCAGGAGACTGAAAGAATTTCAGTGGGACCGCTGCCCTGCCCTTGAATGTATTCAAGCAGTTCAACACTGACCGGACTCGCTCTGGTGTGAGGCGCGCAGTCCGGTTGACTGAATCCAGCTCCATATTGAGATAAGAGATCATCTGCACAGGGAAGAGTTTGCTCTTCTCTCGGTTGACCCGAAGTCCCAACAGGCTGAGGTGACTGAGAACCATGTCCCTGTGTTCGCACAACTGATCCCAGGACTGAGCCGGTATGAGCCAGTCGTCAAGATAGTTGAGTTTCCAAACGCCGCGTTCTCTGAGCGGAACAATAGCTGCCTCCGCGACTTTTGTGAAGATGCAAGGCGACACGGACAGCCCGAAGGGCAAGACTTTGTACTGATATGCCTTCCCCTTGAAGGCAAAGCGTAGGAACAGTCTGTGTCGAGGGAGAATAGAGACATGAAAGTACGCGTCCTTCAGGTCGTTTGCTGCGAACCAATCTTGGGGACGGATGCATTCATAAATGCGTTTTTGCGTTAACATTTTGAACAGGAGCTTGTGCAGGGCCCGATTCAGACTGCGCAGGTCCAAGATTGGCCTTAACCAACCCCCTTTCTTGGGTACAATGAAGTAGGGACTGTAGAACCCCGACCTCATATCAGCTGGAGGAACCAGCTTGATCGCGTCCTTCGCCAGCAGGACATCGATCTCAGACCGCAAGACATGGCCATCGCTGCTCTGCACAGAGGTGAAGAGGATGCCCCTGTACTTGGGAGGCCGGTGTGTGCGTATTGAATCACATAGCTAAGTCTGATGGTATGGATGAGCCAGTGTGACGGTCTGTGGAGACCTAGCCAGGCCCCCAGAGACCGAACAAGCGGGACCAACGGCTCCACAGACTTACCCGGGGTGAGGTAGCAAAGTGGGTTAGGGTTCTCAACGTAACCCTTAGCCGCGCCACCATCGAGGGTAGTGAGGACGGAGGAGTCAGTTGATTGGCTTCTAGCGCTATAGGGCGCTGTCCCCGATTTCGTAAGCTCCGGAAAGAAAGGTACTGGGGCGGGGAGCTGAGGACCAGCATGGGCCATCCCGAGATACCAATCGTCCAACTGCGAGGGTTCGGGACACGGGGGAGGGTTCCACTCAAGCCCGACACTTGCGCAGGCCCGGGAAAGCATAGCCGTGAGATCTGGATCAGACTCGGACACCACTACCGCACCCGAAGGGAGTGGAAAGTGTCCTCAGTTGAAGCCCTGAAAGTAACGGCTGGCCCCCCATGGGAAGGACCAGCACGCTCTTCCGGAAGCTCTACCGGCTGGAGGGGGAAGGGACCTGAGGAGCCTGCGGGAGTGCCCTCACAGTAACCCTCAGATCTCCACCAAAGGCATCAGCCAAAGTAGCAGCCCTCTGCTTTGCAGCGGGAGGACCACTAGATTGGGGGATGCGCAATGGGACTCCCCCCCGTTTGAGGTATTGGAGCCTAGACCGCAAGACTGCGATGGTCATGTTCGTGCAGTGCGAACATGAGTCATCCATGAAAGCCATCTCAGCGTGCTGACCTCAGCGTGAGACCGCGATTGTGCCCGTCAACTGGAGACAGATACCGACAGCATCCAGAAACACACGGTTTGAATGGCATCTTGAAAAAGACGCAGGGTCAAACAGTGTTGCTCTTTTAGAAAAGGAAAACCGCTCCGATCAGTGCCGAGGCACACAGGGGAAATGGCCGCAGCTCACAGCGGTTCAAAGGTGCAAGCCCACTTAAATCTTTGAGCTTTTTTATTGTGATTTCTGTTTCATGGAACTTTCGTGATCAATCTGAATCACAAGGTTAGGTGAGCTACTGTTTAATATGAAAAGTAATACATTAAATATGGAGCTAGTCATTTGATATATTAGTTTACAAATGATGCACTAAATTAAAAGTGTTTTGATGTCATAACAGTGATTTGTAAGGAACCATGTGAAAAGTAATTGATAATCTGCACCTGGAATCAAAATTTGTGTGCAAATGAATGCATTTGTTGGTATTTTACTGCCATTAGTGTTCATTTTAGCAGAAACTGCTGTGAAATGTATGTACTGTATAGGTGACTTTTTGGAGTTTTACAAAAATGTAGGTAGAGGCATGTTTTTCCAATGAAATTGGGTTTGCAATGGGCAAGCTATGCAGTCATCATGAAATTAAAATTGATCATTCTTACTTTGTTAGCACCCATTACTAGTCTTGTGGTGAACAATTTTAACACACAAAGGATTAAATAGAGGAAACAATATGTTTGTTGTGGCAATCTTTAATCAAAATCTGAAAATATTTCTGCTTTTGCTCTGGAATGGTGTTCTTTCTCTGATGACGTCAGTATGATTGCTTGGGTTTAATAACCTTCAAAACTCCCCTCCAACCATTAGTCTACTATGAGCGAGTGATGGAGAAGAGGCGCAACTTCTGGTTCACAATGACTTTAATAAGGTACCACAAGGACTTGGTGTTCTAAATTAATAGTATTAATAATTTTTATATTGTTTGTGTTCTCAGACACAAACAATTAGGTGGTTACATGTAGTACTGTGTGACGAGCAGGGCGAGCAAGAGCCATGAGAGAGTGACGCATGGCTGGTGAGTGATGGGATGATGAGCGTCAGCTGCGTGTCACACTGATCTCTCATGGAGGAGTGACGGGAGCATAAAGGAGGAGCGATGACAGTGAAGGACCATGGTCATCACATAATGAAATGCTTTAAAGACCCTAGTCTTAAAGTAAATATCTAGAACTGTAAATCCAGTAAGGCTGCAGCGTCCAACAGTGGCCTATACCCTCTATTGGGAACTTTTTTAGGTTTCAGGAAATTAATTTAAGGATGAGGGATGACTTGCTGAGCATGTATCTTCATTTTGAAAATCCTAGTAATGTCAACCAAGTTCAGGAAAATATATAACAAAATCATGCCAAACTGAAGACAAATTGACTAGTGCTCCCATTCTTGGCTTGTGTTGGTGATGTGGGCGAGTGTTAGCATGTGCCAACATGAGCAAAGAAGAAGAAAAAAAAATATAGAAGTATGAAACTAGAAGTTCTAGGTTATTTAGTTTTTTTATGGGGATATGTACAGGGTTTAAAGTTAGTGAACAGAATAGTGAAAGATAACATTCCATTGTATCATCTTAATTCAGCAAAATTGGGAGCTATTGAACAGAGGAGGGGAACGTAGTTAGCAGTGTTTGACTTTGAAGTTCAGTATTGTCCAGGATAGTGTAATACCGTGGCAAATACTCTATGTGTGCCCATTAGCAGGAGCGTCTGCAGTAGGCTCAGATGCTGGGTAGATAGTGTTACCATGTGCAATGCTATCAGGAAAGGAACATCTCTTGATTATAAACCAAGTACCAATGTCCATTTTAAAGCTAGTGGAGGTTGGATGTTAAAAAGCTGTAAGGTATCAATGCATTATAGACCAGGGCCCATATTCACAAAACATTTTATCTTAGCACTAAGAGTTCTCCTAAATGGCGGTAAAACTTCATAGTTAAGAGTTGTCTCTTAAAACCTATTCACAAAGCTGCTGAGACCAACTTTTAAGCAACTGAGAGAAGTCTTAAGCTAAGAGAAGGGGTGGGGTTGACCTTGTTGCTATGGATGATGTCATCACACATACTAACTATGACCACAGTGATTGGCTGATGGGGGAGGAGTCTTTGTCAGTTATTTAATCATATATTGTAGAACAAGGGATCATGCTGCCATCTTTGAATAATGATTTTAAATGTTGCCATATTCAAATAAAGATTTTAAAAAGTAGGCTAAGTGTCACTAATTAAACTGTTCAGCTAATTGTCAGCCTCTTACAGGTCTGAATCTCGAGAGATTGCAGAATTCAAGCGACGATGTTTTATAAACAAAGTTCAGGAGGAGCCATAATTTTCTACATTGCTCCACCACCCCAACTCCTCACTCTCTGCCCAGCCAGGGATTCGGGGCAATACTCGATCCCCTTGGACAGCACTCCAAATAGGCTTATTTTACTCTTTTACCTGATCCGATAATTTGTAAGTGTTAACTCGTTAAACAACTGGACAGGTAATCAGACATTACTTCTTATTTATTAAATGGCCATTTTTGCCTTTTTATGATAGACAGTGAGTAGAAGGAACCGAAGTGGAAGCAAGAAAGGTCAACCACCATTAGGATTGTTTGTGATTTGGTCTTAGTGACTTATGAGTCCTCTTGATTACACAGATTTAGGAGCTAGTTTTAGTGCTAAAATGCTTTGTGAAATACTTAGAGCAAAAATGTTGGAGTCCTAAAATTAGGACTGACACGCCCATTATTTTTAAGAGTTTCTCCTAAATCGGCAAGTTAGGAGCTACTTTTATCCTTAAGAAGTTCTGTGAATATGGCCCCAAGACTGTTATGACTATTATAATGTGACTCAAGGGAATAGACCAACTCTCCAAGGTTATTCCTAAAATGAGCTGTGTGCAATTCAACAGCAAGACCTAAACCTCTATTGTCTCTGGTGAAGCAATGGAATACAATGATACACAAAAGTTTATGAATTTCCCAGGAAATAAACTTTTGATTTGGATTGAATTTCTCCTCAAAATGCAGTCCATTTTACCAACAGACCCCTGTTTAAGATGTGTATAGTGTTTAATGATGCAATAGAACTGTCTACACAAGAATCATAGGTTATTGTACGGTGTGATTGAGGATGATCTATTTTGTGTCTCTTTTGTATGCTTGAATCAAAGG
Source organism: Romanogobio albipinnatus (assembly GCA_023566225.1). Classification (NCBI taxonomy): domain Eukaryota; kingdom Metazoa; phylum Chordata; class Actinopteri; order Cypriniformes; family Gobionidae; genus Romanogobio; species Romanogobio albipinnatus. The sequence goes on along the minus strand of CM042241.1, from coordinate 42,858,747 downwards.
GTGTTCACATGATTTCGGGATACAAAATATGGAAAATACTTGCCTGGTCTTGAGACAGCAATGTTTCTAGGTGGTATGTGGGATGATATTTAGCCATGGATGAACAGATCTCAGGGTTGCATCCTCACAAAGAAGCTAATGTGGCGGGGCTGCGTTGGGCAGGCACAAATTTACCAGAAATATAACTACGCCAGAGTGTGGTGAAGGCAGCAAAAATCGTTTACTCTGATGAATCGGGGAAATGCAAACCCAATATAAGGCACACAGGTTCGTCGCCACTAATGACAAGAGACGTAGATATAAATACAAAAAAAGACTTTATTTCACATTTAGTAAAAATGTAGAAACTATTGACCAACCAAAGAAAAGAAAATACAAGAAAAACAAAAAGAACCTTCAGGCTGAGGCTTACCAGTGGGCAGCTAGCTGGACAGTGAGCATCTTACGATGCACCGCTCACCCAATTATGCTCCACACAACCACTCACACTCCAAGTGAGGAAGACGCAAGGGGTCAAAATGGCAAACGCTCTGTGAGAAACACCACCACCACAGGGCAAAAGCAGCTAGCTCCCCTCACTGGAGGCCTTCAGCTCCTGAATGAACAAAAAGAAACAAAATAGAACAGTTACACATTAAACAAAGACAAATTGTATGAGAATAAATTCTTGCACAAAAGAAACCCTGTGCCACCCACTGGCCACAGGAGTCAGGCAGAGATTAAATTAGGTTCACAACGAGCATATGAACCAATATCCACCATGGAGCGGCAAGAGAGAAAGGATAAAACCAAAAAGGAAGAAAAATAAACAAACAATACAAATGAAAACAATTAAATAGGTAAAAAAAAAAAAAATAGAATACAAGGACTAAATTAATGAAAACTGAACAAATAGATGAACTCAAATCTAAACATTTCCTCACCATTCCTTGAAGGAGTGAGGATTGAAGGTAAATTATCCCAAATAACAGGACACACATGCTGCCGGTGGCCATATAACAATCAGTGGGGCTACACGTGCACTGTTAAGAGTACATCTCATTTTACGTGACGGCTCGGGCTAGCCATCCTTCCCTAGGCCACCAGCATGTGTGTGAAACACAAAAACAGAATGGTCAGTCACAGAACAAAACAGTGCAGTCTCGGTGTCGTCTAAGGAGCGGTTCGCTGCCGTCCACAGAACCGAAGTGTTCGCGAGCAGTTGCCCCACTAAAATAGACAGATTTACAAAATCAGTTAAAACACCCAAACCCACGATGCTCAAGGGGCTAGATATATGTACCCAGAAGTAGCTTGCTAAGCACAGGTTCAATCACTCACAACGTTATCTGTAGGTATGTAACAAAGACAAGACTGCTAACATGCAGACGCTGCATAAGAGCACACACCTAGGCTGCAACACGAGCGAAGCACAAGTTACTACGAGTCACACCACAACACACATTAATACAGTAGAGTTACCATACCTGGGGTTAAAGAGAGCCTGTACCCAACGGCAAAGTCACACAAGCAGTAACCTGGCTATAACAAAATAGACACACTTAACTGGTGCATAGGCACTAGCAGCAACGTTAGCCAAACAGCTAGATACATACCTCCCGCAGCGCCACGCACGCACGCACCCAGGTGACAAAACTCCGCCTTAAATATGCCAGGAATGGCAGTGATAGGCTGTCACACCCACCATTCAGGTAACAACTATGCTCAATAGGGCGGGACCTAGACTGCACTACAACACTAAGAATACTTATGATTAGATCATTCTTTGCAACTAGGCCTTTTGAGGTGGTAGTTATAGACTGTATGCTGCTAGAGGCTCTAGCATATAGGCGGGAAATATCTTGGTGATCACAAGTGTGCTTCACTAAATTTATTCTAGCTTTCCCCATCCATGACCAAAAGGCTAATAGTATGACAAAAATTATTACAGGAATAGTTAATAAAGTATGGGGTACCTGAGCAGGGGAGAAATTTGGAGATGTAAAACTGAGTCATGATTATAAAAAAAAAAGGAAAAAGAAAAACACAAACACCTACACACCACCACATTGTTACAGATTCAGCCAGTATGCCCTCTGCCCCAGGTCCTTCAGCTCCACCCACTCTTTCACAATCACCAGAGTTTTAGCCTGCCACACCTGTCATATCACAATTAGGAGTCATATACACTGATCAGGCATAACATTATGACCACTGACAGGTGAAGTGATTTACATTGATTATCTCTTTGTCACGGCACATGTTAATGGGTGGGATATATTAGGCAGCAAGTGAACATTTTGGCCACAAAGTTGAAGTGTTAGAAGCCAGAAAATTGGGAAAGTGTCCTTTGAGCGAGTTTGACAAGGGCCAAATTATGATGGCTAGATGACTGGGTCAAAGCATCTCCAAAACAGCTTTTGTTGGGTGTTCCAGGTCTGCTGTGGTCAGTATCTATCAAAAGTAGTCCAAGGAAGGTACAGTGGTGAACCGGCGACAGAGTCATGGGCGGCTGAGGCTCATTGATGCACGTGGGGAGCGAAGGTTGGCCCACGTGGCGAGCTACTGTAGCTCAAATTGCTCAAAAAAGTTGATTCTGGTTCTGATAGAAAGGTATCAGAATACACAGTACATCACAGTTTGTTGCGTATGAGGCTGCATAGCTGCAGACCAGCTTGTGAGCATCAGAACTGGACCACGGAGCAATGGAAGAAGGTGGCCTGGTCTGATGAATCACATTTTCTTTTACATCACGTGAATGGCCGGGTGCGTGATGCGTCACTTACCTGGGGAACACATGGCACCAGGATTGTGCTGTCTTCTATGAGGTGAAGAGGTCCACCAATGCTTTGTAAAATCTTTCCCAAATATATTAAACTATCTCAGGTGGAGTGTCTATTCCCTGTGTGTCACAGCCTGTCTGGACAGTAAGTCTGCTCCCACATTTAAATGCCCAAACACGTATTCCAATGACCTCATCATGAGAGGTTATTTAAAGGCAGGTTCTTGGCATGTTTGCTACTCATGCTTCACAACCGGTCAGACAAAGTTTCCATTGCGTATAATTATGCAGCATCGAGAGTAGCTTTTGCTTTTCTGCATGTACACTGCAGAGTCTATATTTCAAATTTAGATGGTGACTTCACTGATTGGCTCTTTGAATTTGAAGGCAGGACTTACATTTCTATTAAACGTAATTTCGGGAGGAGTACACCCATCTAATCTTTCAATTAATACCAAGGTATAAAACCAGCAGCTTACCTCTTCCCGTTGTTAGTTCTTGCAGCATCCCTCATCCCCTGCTCCTCCTTTTTGTACAATTTTGCCTGTTATAGGGGGGCAATTGGAGCTCGGGTAGAATATCCTCTCCGAGTCCCTCTATAGCAGACAGCAAGCCAAATCTGTTTACCACTTTCACCAAGATTATATGGGCACACAAACTCGTGAAGCTTCAAAAGGTAACACAATATGCTTTATTTTATTCTTCTGTAATTGTTACTCTAATCACAGGAGAGTTTTATATTATCGCAATTATATATTTAAGGGATAAGCTAGTAGCGTCGCTACTTGTAGCTAGCTACTGCCCAACACTGGATATCTCTATGCGAGTTATTATGCATACAATAAATCTCCTTTTATGAACATGGTCAACTTCAAAGTTTTCATATCCAGAAGAAACAATGTTTGGAGATTTGAATTTACCCTCTGTATTTAACGCGTCATGCAAGCGCGCAGACTCAGGGTGGTATTCCAGAAAGCAAGGCGTTCTTACCATCAAACATACACTGAACTCTCAGTTGATTAACCCAAACCTTGCTTACTTGATTTATGCTGGTTCCAAAAAACACATCCCGGAGTAAGGTCAGCCCACCCGAGTATGTTCACGGTTAATACACAAGACATTCTCAACAGAGTGACGAATCAACGAGTCACCATGGAAATGGGCACTGATAAAAAGCATGCCATTATGTAATGGCTATTTACATGTGCATATTGCCACCTATTTGGTGGTTGTGCAATAATTTTTCAATCATTTCGTTTAATAATCTTGAATCACTGAACCATATTATTTGATGCTAAATATATTATAAAAGAAAGACTGATTAAACTAAGTCTTTTTTATGTTTAGTCATTTTGCTTCCACATTGCTTGAAAGGTAAGACATATTATATAGGCCTATTTTTTATTATAGAAATACATTATAGTATTGAAAAGATCCTGTCTCAAAAACAAAAACTCCAGAGCAGGTTATGTTCAGAGAGTAAGTTGCTATCGCTTACATCCAGTTTTAGAACCAAAAGTTGAGGTTATTCGCTTACCCTTAAACATACCCGGATATGTCACACAACCTGCTTTCATGGAATACCCCCCAGATCACTGGTGATGGTGGCTCCGTAGCTTGTATTTTATTCATCAATTGATGTTGCAATGATTTATATATATAAACAAAAATGTAATTGCTTTAGTTGTTATAAAGTCATTCTCGTGTCATACAGTCAAAGTCAAGTTAAGTCATTTTCTTCATTTAGTCAAGCAAGTTTCAAGTTCTTAAAATTGCGACTTGAGTCAGACTCGAGTCAAGTCATGCAACTCAAGTCCCCCATCTCTGGTCATAGTTGCCTATTTTTAGAATCACAGGGGGAAAACTTGTCATTTAAGTAACAGAAAGTAGAGGTTAAGACTGTCTTCAGGCAGTACTGTGACATGAAAAAGACATTTTGACCAATACAAGAGAACTAGTCCCACCCTCAGCACCTGAGCGAATATGACTGACAGATAACCCTTACAGAATTAAGATAAGAAATAGGGCTGCTGTCAAAATGGCAGCTCAAGGGCTTTTTGTAATTTTTTCTTAACTGACAGAAATTTACATGCAATGCATGCAGTCAGAAGAACCTCAGGGATGTCTTTGATAGAAATAGATAGGAGCCCATCACAGATTTGAGATACAGTATTTTCAGAGGATTGCAGGAAATCCTTAACTTGCCACAGGGCTAAATTGTCTAAAGCAATGATGGATCCACCATTGAACCATTGTGTCAGCAATACAATGACTGGCTTCTATGCAAATTCAACATGCAAACTGTGCTAATGAATTATGGAAAAGCATTGTGTGAAACCACTTGTGAACAAAGCATACTAATGTAAGCTAGTGAATCTAAATTAAAGGGATATGTAATTTAAATCACACATTTTTACATTTTTGATGCCAACGCTGGCATCTCTGGTATGAAAAGCACGAGTGTGAACTATATAACTACAGTACCAGTGAATCTTCTGTCCTATTGTGCAGTTTTAAATGAAAACCTGTGTAGCTAGTCACACTCATTGTCATGGCCAAGGCTCAATGTCTCCCAGAGAAGCTGCGTTTATATAACTCTACTTTATGAGACACTAGATTTTGACAGTTGCCTAATCCTGAGACATATCTGCTTCAGGCCACAGCCAAGTCGTGACAGAAAGAAGGTGACCCTGACAGGCTGGTGAAGGGGCTTAGTCATTGACACACTTTCACACACACAGTTACTTGAGTGTGCTAGCTGATGTACAAAGACTTGTTGACGTTTACCACTGTTATAAAGGAAGGTGTTTACAAATGCAGTAGTGTTACATGCCTCAGTACATGCATAAATGTTTACTATGTTTGAATGGTCTTTATTTTAGCAATAAAGTATGGTTTGTAGCTGAGGCAGTGGTAAAATTAGTACCCTTAGGGTTCCTTTTCAGTCAGTCATGTTCGACGTACGTCGGACGTCACCGACGAATTGGGATCACTTCTGGGAGCCCCTATCAGCTTCGAGCTATATAGAACCGGCCAATGAACATTGGCGTGCGAGATTTGCATCTCGCGCTCCGCCCCACGCCGCGGGTATAAACAGGAAGCGAGAGCGAATGCACGCTGTCATTCACTTCGGAGCCGAACAGCGTATGAAGACGACTCTCATTGAGTTTGAAAAGCTGCTGTCAGCGAAAAGAGTTCCTGTAGACACAGAGAGAACCGGAGAACGAGGATCAACGTGGTGTTGGAGAGACGGCACACTTCAGCGAGATCGCGGTGCTCTGCTGCAATTGAGAGAAAAACTGCTGTTTTCACAGCAACCAGTTGGTGCGTGAGGGCGTTTTTCATGGAGTACAGGCACGGGCTGCACTAAACCCTGTGCGCTGTCGCGTTCCCCCTGAGTGCTTCAGCACAAAGAGCGTTTCCTCTAAAAGAGTACACGGATGATGCTGTGTCTTTTTCAAGATGTCATTCCACCCGTGCGTTTCTGGATGCGGTCGTTCCCTGGTGCCCACTGACGGTCACAATCGCTGTCTCACATGTTTGGGCAAACAGCACGCTGAGGTGGCGTTTGTGGATAGTTTATGTTCCCACTGCGGGAACATGACTATCTCGGAACTAAGGTCGAGACTCACCTACCTCCAGGAAGGTGGAGTCCCCTTACCCATCCCATGATCTAGCTCTATTACTAACCAGAATAGACCCATTTCTTCAGATGGCCAGGGTGACCTGAGGATCACGTTTAGGGCACACCCGATGAGTCAGTCTCAGCAGGCCCCTATTCCCTCACAAGTTCCGCAGCCGGTAGAGCTCCCGAGAGAACCCGCTGGCCCCTCCCATGGGCGGCCGGCGTTGACTTTCGGAGCTCCGCTGGACGAACAGATGTCAGCCGCTGCATCGGAGGGGGAGATTCAGTCCTCGGAGGATGAAGGTTCGTCTGTACTGCCTCCCTCTGGGAGAGTGGCAACGGCCGCACCGGACCCCGAGATGACCACTATGCTTTCCCGGGCCACCGAAAGGGTCGGGCTTGTGTGGAACCCTCCACCATGTCCCGAACCCTCTAGGTTGGATGATTGGTTTCTCGGGGAGGGTCGCGCTGGTTCTCAGCGTCCCGCCCCGGTGCCTTTCTTCCCGGAGGTGCATGAGGAGCTCACGAGGTCACCTTTTTCAGACAGAAACCGACCGAGTGACTCCTCCCCCCTCACTACCCTCGACGGCGTGCCAGCCAAGGGGTACGTGGGAATCCCGCCAGTGGAGTGGGCCGTCGCGATGCAACTGTGTCCGGCGACCACCTCCAACTGGCGCGGTGACCCGCGTCTCCCATCCCGGGCCTGTAAGTTCTCCTCCAGTCTGACTAGGAAGGCTTACAAGGCCTGTGGACAGGCAGCATCCACCTTGCATGCCATGGCGTTGCTTCAGGTCCACCAGGCCCAGGCACTCATGGACATGCACGAGGGTAGGCCTCACCCTCTGAGCGACGAAAGTCACCGCCCGTTCTATCGGTCAGGTGATATCCACGCTTGTTTGTCCAGGAGCGCCATCTCTGGCTCAACCTGGCCGATATGAGGGAGACCGACAAGTATCGGTTCCTGGACTCCCCCATCTCGTCGGCCGGGTTGTTCAGCGATGTGGTCGAGAGCTTTGCCCAGCAGTTCTCGGCCGCCCAGAAGCAGATGGAGGCCATCAAACATATCTTGCCCCGGCGGTCCGCTGCTGCCTCCACCCTGCAGCCGGTGGCTCCGCCTCCGCCTGCTCGTCGCCAAAAGTCACGGTAGGATGTCTGCCTACCGCCGCCTCTGCTCCCACCAAGGAACCGCAGCAGCCTACACCCAGCCGACGGCGTGGGGCCGGCCGTGGGAAGGATGTCCAGCCCGCTCAGGCCGCTGCCAAGCCAGGTGGCAAGCGCCGTCGTAAGAGACCCTGAGACGAGCTGCCCAGAGATGAAAGAAACTGCTCTCCCGGAGTTGGCTGCAGCATCACTCCTTCCCCCGGAGGAGGGCCGGGGGAAAATCTTTTAATTTCTTAATAAATTCTCGTTTAATTTATGTTCTGCAGCTGGCCCTAGTGCCAGCGGTACCCAAAACTTCAATAAAAGAGCAGATTCCGAAATCTCTGAAATCTCTGAAGGTCGTGGAGGCGGGCATTGCTCCCATGAGAGAGCGTGGTGTTCGCATTCTCAACTATCTCGACAACTGGCTGATGCTTGCCAAGTCGCGGGAGCAGTTGGGCGAATACAGGGACATGGTGCTCAGTCACCTCAGCCAGTTGGGGCTTCGCGTCAACTGGGAGAAGAGCAAACTCTGTCTCACACAGAGGATCTCTTTTCTCGGTATGGAGATAGACTCGGTTGCCATGACAGCGTGCCTCACAGAGGAGCGTGTCCAGTCAGTGTTGAGCTGCTTGAATTCATTCAAAGGCAGGACAGCGGCACCACTGAAACACTTTCAGAGCCTCCTGGGGCATATGGCATCCGCAGCCGCAGTAACGCCGTTGGTAACGCTGAGGTCGCTTCGTGCCATTCACATTCCGGGCCTGCTCAATCGTGCAGCCGATGAGCTCTCACGACAGCCAGTGCTCCCGGGAGAGTGGAGACTCCATCCCATCCAGGTCCATCATCTGATCTGGATATGGCCCGGATCCGGCTGACTGCAGTAAACCTCGGGATAAAACAGAGAGACTATCATTAGCGTAGATGCCATTCTTCTGATGATATAACGAGTACATCAGGTGTTATGGGAAGTGTTCCCGGTTCCGGCTGACCTAGTTAATGCAGCCTAACAATAATTCCAATGAAAAAGTGTTTTATGTGTATGCCACAGTAAAGAGATGTGTTTTTAGTCTAGATTTAAACTGACAGAGTGTGTCTGCTTCCTGAACAATGTTAGGAAGACTGTTCCAGAGTTTAGGCCAGAATTTTGAGACCGCAGTAGACGTGATGGAGTATAATATGTTAAGAGCTCGCTCAAGTATTGGGGAGCTAAACCATTTAGTGCTTTGTAAGTAATAAGCAAGATTTTAAAATGTATGCGATGTTTAATAGGTAGCCAGTGCAATGTTGACAGAACTGGGCTAATATGGTCATACTTCCTGGTTCTAGTAAGAACTCGAGCTGCTGCATTTTGGACCAGCTGGAGTTTATTTATTAAGCGAGCAGGGCAACCACCCAGTAAAGCATTACAATAATCTAGCCTTGAGGTCATGAACGCATTAACTAACTGTTCAGCATTTTGCATTGAGAGCATGTGCCGTAATTTAGATATATTTTTAAGATGGTAGAATGCAGTTTTACAGATGCTCGAAACGTGGCTTTCAAACAAAAGATTGGTATCAAAGAGCACACCCAGGTTCCTCACTGACGACGAGGACTTGACAGAACAGCCATCAAGTGTTAGACAGTATTCTAGGTTACTACTTGTGGAGCTTTTTTGTCCAATAATTAAAAATTCAGTTTTTTTCTGAATTGAGTTGCAGGAAATTACCGGTCATCCAATGTTTTATATCAGCTATGCATTCCGTTAATCTTGTGAATTGGTAAGTTTCTTCAGGGTGTGAAGAAATATAGAGCTGAGTATCGTCAGCATAACAATGAAAACTAACGCCATGCTTCCTAATAATATCTCCCAGTGGTAGCATGTACAGGGTGAAGAGCAGCAGTCCTAGCACTGAGCCTTGCGGTACTCCATACTGAACTTGTGATCGGTGTGACATCTCTTCATTTACTGCTACATACTGATAACGGTCACATAGGTATGATTTAAACCATGACAAGGCAATTCCACTAATACCTACATAATTTTCGAGTCTATTCAAAAGAATGTTGTGGTCGATAGTATCGAATGCAGCGCTAAGATCGAGTAACACTAATAGAGAGATACAGCCACGATCGGATGATAAGAGTAAATCATTTGTAACTCTGATGAGAGCAGTCTCAGTGCTATGATACGGTCTAAATCCTGACTGGAAATCCTCAAAGATACCATTTCTTTCTAAAAAGGAACATAATTGTGAAGACAATGCCTTTTCAAGTATTTTTGACAGAAAGGGTAGATTTGAGATTGGTCTATAATTGACTAATTCTGTAGGATCAAGTTGCGTTTTTTTAATAAGTGGTTTAATAATAGCCAACTTAAAAGTTTTCGGTACATATCCTAATGACAAAGATGAATTAATGATATTAAGAAGAGGATATATGACCTCTGGTAGCATCTCTTTTAATAGCCTAGTCGGTACAGGGTCAAGCATACATGTTGTTGATTTTGATGATTTAACGAGTTTAGCCAATTCTTCTTCTCCTATAGCAGTGAATGATTGTAATTTTTCCTCAGTGACACTACAATGCTCTGTCTGATGTGATACTGTAGTAGATGGCTGCATGGTTAAAATATTCTTCCTAATATTATCAATCTTACATGTGAAGAAGTTCATAAAGTCATTATAGCTGTGCTGTTTACAATCATCAGAGGTTGAAGCTTTATTTTTGGTTAATTTAGCCACTGTATCAAATAAATACCTTGGGTTGTGTTTGTTTTCTTCCAAGAGAGTTGAGAAATAAGCAGATCTAGCAGTTCTTACGGCCTTTCTGTATGTGATCATGTGCTCTTTCCACGAATTACGAAATACCTCTAGTTTTGTTTTCTTCCAGCTGCACTCCATTTTTCTGGCTGCTGTTTTAAGGGCCCGGGTGTGCTGGTTGTACCACGGCGTTGGACTATTTTCTTTAATCTTCTTTAAGCGCAGAGGAGCAACTGTGTCTAAAGTACTGGAAAAGAGAGAGTCAATAGTTTCTGTTGCAACATCGAGTTCTTCTATGCTATCTGGGATGCTGAGGAGATAATACTGATGAGGAAGATTAATTAAAAAGCAATCTTTAGTAGCGGCTGTGATTGTCCTGCCATTTTTGAAGCGAGGGGGTGGCTTTGCAACCTTAGCTAAATTAAGTATACATGATACTAAGTAATGATCTGAGATGTCATCACTCTGCTGCAGAATTTCAACGGTATCAACGTTTATTCCATGTGACAATATTAGGTCTAAAGTATGATTATGGCGATGAGTGGGTCCTGACACATGTTGCCTAACTCCAATAGAGTTTAGTGTATCTTTAAATGCTAATCCCAATACGTCTTTTTCGTTGTCTACATGGATATTAAAATCACCAACAATTATTACTTTATCTACGGCCAGTACTAATTCTGATAGAAAGTCAGCAAATTCTTTGATAAAGTCTGTATTATGCCCTGGTGGTCTGTATACAGTAGCTAACACAAATGTTGAACGGGTTTTGTCATGTACACTACATAGCGTTAAATAAAGCACTAAAACTTCGAAGGAATTATATTTGAAACTAGACTTCTGAGTAATACTGAATATATTATTACAAATTACAGCAACCCCTCCCCCTTTACCTTTCAGACGCGGCTCATGTTTATAACAATAATCTTGGGGGGTGGACTCATTTAAGGTGATGTAGTCGTCAGGTTTTTTTAGTGGATGCCATCGTATTGGCGTATGAATCACAAGACGTGCCCTGCCCGCTCAGGTTAAGAGCCCACTCCACCAGGGGTGTTGCTTCTTCCTGGGCGTTGGCTCGTGGCGCCTCGCTGACAGATATTTGCAGAGCTGCGGGCTGGGCGACACCTAACACGTTTGCTAGATTCTATAGCCTCCGTGTAGAGCCGGTATCTTCCTGTGTGCTCACTTCCCATAGTCAGTAACACCGAAGTACCCGTTCTTGTGTCAGCTTGCTGCGCCATTCCCCTCCTTACAGACCGAATGCGTGCTCTACCTCTCCAGTTGAGTTCCCCAGAACGGCGAACCCTGTTGAGTCCTCCGTTACCCAAGGCAGTCAGATGTGGCGGAGCGTCCGACGCCAGGTCTAACACTCGTATGCATTGGTGGAACGGGTATTAGGCTGGGTTCCATATGTTGTGACCCCCACGGCGGGTCTTTCGCTAAAGTAAGGTGTTGTCACCCACCGCTAACGGCCGGGGCCGCCCCTGGGACTTCCGTATGTTGTACTGCCCAAGGCCAGTCCATACGTATATTCTTCACATGGTAACTCCCTCCGGGCATGATGTGACTTCCGCAGTGGCCTTCACGGGCACGCTTTCCCAGCGTTATCCAATAAGTCAGCTGAATGGGTCTTGCGGAACAGCAGCTTTTTGACTCTCCCTGCTTGAGGGGCTCATCGCTGGGCATTGGAAGTGGTAGTAACTATGGCGTTTTCCAAAGGGATCCCAATTCGTTGGTGACGTCCAACGTACGTCAAACGTGACCGACTGAAAGGGAACGTCTCGGTTACATATGGTAACCCTCGTTCCCTGAAGGAGGGAACGGAGACATACGTCCTGTCGCCACAGTTTCTGTACCATCACTGCATGGCCGAGTCACTAAGTTCGGCTCCTCAGTGAAAAACAGGGTGCAGTCGCTCTTGCTTCCTGTTTATACCCGCGGTGCGGGGTGGAACGCGAGATGCAAATCTCACACGCCAATGTTCATTGGCCGGTTCTATATAGCTCGAAGCTGATAGGGGCTCCCAGAAGTGATCCCTATTCGTCGGTGACGTGCCGTTCCCTCCTTCAGGGAACGAGGGTTACCATAAGTAACGGAGATGTTTTCAGAGGATGTTTTAAAAATGTCGGGTTTTTAGTGATAAAATCAGATTAAACATAGGATATTTAATGGTTCTAGCTTTTATGTAAGTGGAACTAAATTAAACTAGTTATTTGAGTTTATATTAAAAACCACATAATAGTTAACTTAGCCCATGGATGAATAATTGCTTTTACATTTATTTTATTTATTATACAATTTATTTATGCATTTATTTTTACACCATTTTATCAATGTTTAAAATGAATGGGTGTGTATGTTAGCAGCTTTCCGAAAAGCTCTCTAAAATACTTAAATTAGCCATTTTAAGCAGAGTAAGTAATGTGAAAAATTTTCTGATTTGCTTCTTGACAGCTAACTCTTTGATGAGAATTGTATTTGTTCAAAAGGCAGCACTGAGATTTGGACAGTGTACTTTTAATAATTACGGGGAAATCTTTGACTTGCCTTTGATATGTTTTTTTTTCCTATTTTTTTTTTTCATTTGGAAGGCTTTAAAGCTTTTTTATACCTCCCATATTCTTTTAAAAAGGCTAATATGATCTGGCATGCAGTTTTAGTGTAAGATGTAAGATCAGCTGGGAGCAGGGGAAGATAAAATATAAAAGAAAAGAACAGAAGAAAAGGAAGAACGAGTGAAAGAGAAACCCCCTTTCCCCTGATCTCTGATTAAATCACTAACATGATGCTTCAGCAGAGTTCAAGTTTATACCTATACAGAATATCAATACCTCTTGCTGTTGCTGAGTTTGCAGACAATATTTTAGTTAATCTTGGTGCTTCTTGGTGAGTCTGAATCTGGCTTTTGAAAAGATAAATTATTCAGAAAATGATGAAACTGATATATACATGACTCAATTGTTAAGCCTGAATTATGTAGGCATTGGAAGTCCTCCTTGGAAATCCTGCAATCCTTTTTGACAGTGGGCCAATCAAATAAATAATGCATGTGGGTTAATTTTCTTTTTTCTTAACAATAGTTACAGCATAAAACCGAGCTGCACAAAATAAGCAAAAAGTAAAGTCTTTAATTACACAACACTTAAAGCATTTCAATGTTGTTTAAAATGTCCTGCTCTCACACCATCACCCTAACAAATATACCCATGAAATATGCACATTTCTGCTCTGTCAGAATGTCAGCATGTCTGTTCTTTAAAGGTAAACCTGAGCCAAAGAAAGGATCCTACGCTGCAATTTTGTGAATTTGCAAGTACCTTTAAAATATTCTTTGTTTTTCTTTCTGTCAGTTAACCTCTTAATAAGGGCTTATTTGAGTACTGACTGCTAATTTACTTAGGAGGAAAGGGAATGAAAAGGCGAGAAATAAAATAAAATGTATTGTGTACATTGGCTGTACATTGGCTTACAGATTCTAGTGGTACAGGCTTGTAATTTCACTTTGTATTTGTGTTGATGCCACTTCAGAGAAACAACAGCACATTCAGAGGATGATAGGTTTGTTCAAGGCTGCTGCTTGTCATCACTTAGCAACAAGTGATGTTCAAAGCCATTTGTCCTTGTGCATTTTGTATTGCACGCTTTCTTCTCTCTCTTTGCACATCCCCGCATTCTCATTTTCTTTCTGTCTGCATCTGTAGAGGTTTACTCTCATGGGGATTATAGTTTCAGCATATTTCAATATCATGACATATTAGATAATCAAATCTACAATGAATGTGAATAGTTTTACCTTGTATTTAGTGCACTTTTGCACCAACATAAAAATAACATCACCTGGAGCCCATTTAAGACTCAGTCCACCAGGGGGAAGACCCTCACTGCTGACCCAATACACTGTACACTGCGCCTGTTTGCTGTCATTGAAGAAACATGTTTTTTGACCACATAATGTGTAGACAAAGCATTGGCTAACTGACCTAATCCCCTGAATGCACCACACCTAGGCACTAATATGCTAATAGAATAGAATAGAATAGAATATAGAGTGCATGCAGCTGTATGGCTGTACACACTGCATACCATGAATACATTGATTGATCTGAGAGACACTTTTTAAACACTATATATATATATATATATATATATATATATATATATATATATATATATATATATATATATATATATATATATGTTTGTATTGAACATTGAGGTTGCAACATATTTTGTTGCACTGTAAAAAATATTTTTGCAATTTAGTTATTTCAACTATTTTTTTTCAGTAGAGATAACTAGATTGTCCAGACAACAAGGCATTTCAAGTTTTCTTGTCCTCAACAGAAAGTTAATTGAACAAGTATAATTGTTGTTTTAAATCAAAAACATAAGTTGAAACAACTGCTCTAGATTTCCTGCAGGCTTTACTCGAAATATACTTTAGCCTATTTCTTTAACTGCAGTAAACTAAACTTAATTTACTATTTACAGCTGATTTATATAAAACACTCTAATTATATAGATATGAGCACATTTATTTAACTTATTTATACATACCACACCATATATACACCTAAAATCCTAATTCAAGGAGTCAAGGAGTAAAGAGTTAAAGGGATAGTTCACCCAAAAATGGAAATTCTGTCATCATTTACTCACCCTCAAGTTGTTCCAAACCTGTATGAGTTTCTTTGTTCTGCTGAATACAAAAGAAGATAGAGTGAAGAATGTTTGTAACCAAGCAAATAGAGCAACCATTGACTACCATAGTAGGGGAAAATATACTATGGTAGTCAATGGTTGCTCTATCTGCTTAGTCTTCAAAATATCTTATTTTGCGTTCAGCAGAACAAAGAAACTCATACAGGTTTGGAACAACTTTTGGAACAACAGGGTGAGTAAATGATGACAGAATTTTCATTTTTGGGTGAACTATCCCTTTAAAGTTTTGTATTGACATGGCTAGTGAAAACAGCGCCCTCTGTATGCTGTGCGCACGTGCGCCCTTAGAACTGACAGACGGCGTTACCTTTCATTCACGATGCTGAGCAAACGAGTAGGGTAAACACCAAGATAAAGAGTGTATCTCATTAACAGTATGAAGTTTATAACATTATATTGTTTTAGGATGGTATCTGTGATGTGTGTGTCTGTGTGCACCTAAACTTAAAGATATATTTTCTTTGACTCGCGGTGTGGAGCAGACAAGGAAAACAAACAAGATAACTTTTTTTTACAGGGAAACCTAAAGTAAGTGTTTTATCTCATTTACCATTTGTTTTTAATAATTTATTGATTTATAGCTATATGTATATGCTGTGCGCGTTTAAACTAGCCAAAACTTTTTTCTCAGGGGACATGACTCGCCGTGCAGTTCAGACATGGAGTTTACTTTTAACCAAGAGAACACAAAGTAAGTGTTTAACCTCATCTACAAAGTGCATTTATGACGTTATATTGTTTTATAATTATATTTTTTGTACTGTGTGCTCCCAGAGCTGTTGAAATACAGAATTGCAACACGCTTTGATCTCGCGGTCACGTGGTTCACGGAGCTCTTAACAACTCACGCCGTCAATCTGTTCAAATGGTTGGAGGAGGATAGGCAGCGGTTTCACTATATTTGCTTCAATTTCTGGTCAATTTTAACCTTATAAATTGAAATCAAATCAAATTCTGAAATGTGTCAAATACTCAGCCCTAATTAAATCACATTATGAGTCATTGTACAGTGTAAATGTTGCGACATGTTGTCAATAAACCTAATCAAATTTTATTTTTTAGGATCTATTGCTCCTTGACAAAAAAATTAACTGGTTTACGGATCGGATGAAACTACATCTCGCTTCACTGCATGGTTTCTCTCTCAGATCACCATCAGATACAGGTAAGTTTCATTGAAATCCTTGAAAATTATTAAATGTGAGTTTGAATCGATACAGGCAGGGCCGGCCCGTGGCATAGGCGGAATAGGCAAATGCTAGGGGCGCCACTCATAGGGGCGCCAAAATGTATTACTGATACTATTTTATATTAATTTGAAATATTACCACATAAAGCGATTATTACCAAATAAAATATTACCAATTCAAAAAAAACTTAACTAAGTCCCCGCATCTTCCCGGTCCGCCTCATCAATCTCCCCCGCCGAGCTTGAAGTGCGTCAGAAATATAACGCGCAATCAGTTTAACTTATGGAATTTGTTGTGTCGTGTCGCCTCTCGCCACATCTGATATAGACAGGATTGCTTTCATTTTTTAGGGTGCTTGGCCGCTCGCGCCAGGTGTAGACACGGTGAAAGTTGCCTGATCATTTATGACGGATTGCCGAATTGTAGTGTCAAAAAAGACAGAAGCCCTCTGATGCAGGGAAGATAAGGGAAACACTGCAAAAAATGCTCTTCTTATTTAGTGTGTTTGTCTTGTTTCTAGTCTAAATATCAAAAAATTATTAAACCAAGATGCATTTACTAGATAAGTAAAATTATATTTTGTCTTAAAACAAGCTAAATTATCTGCCAATGGGGTGAGAAAAATAATTTTGTTTCTGATGTTTCTGAAATCTTGTTTCTTGTTTCTGTCCCAAACAGAAATAAGATAATTCTTCTCACCCCATTTGGCAGATAATTGTGCTTGTTTTAAGCAAAAACTCACTTCATTTGGATTTTTCCCCCCCAGAAAACAAGGAAAAATATAGATGTAATTTTACTAGTAAATACATCTTGATTTAAGAATTTTTTGATATTTGGACTGGAAATAAAAAAAATACTAAATAAGAAGAGCATTTTTTGCAGTGTAAAGACAGAGGTAGGCTAATGAATGAACAGTTTATCTAAATGCATAGTAGTAAAATACTAATGTTCGCTAATTAATTCCAGTTTTATATATGCAAGCAGCCGTTCTGGGTTCTCCAGAGGCCACAGACAGTGTGGTTTTATAAAAATTTAAAAAATCATGTAATATCACTTTTTTAATAGCCTAATGTTTTTATTCTGCCGTTGTGCAGTTTTAAGGGGACATATGGACATTTTAAAATGTAATTGCCCAAATTAGTAATTATATTTATATACAGGTTTATTTAAAATAGCAACATTTTATGTAAATTTCACATTAAATATCTAAATTACTCAGTGTGAAAACATGAATGTGCATATTAGTGGAAGTTTGCTGCCATCTACTGGAAAACAAACACTTTTGCTAGTTCTCAATAGTTTGTGCATGAATGCAGATGCAATTACTTGTTATTTGTGTTTAGGCTGTAATGTGGCGTAGGTGCTATTTTTGTATAGTTTAACTATCATCAGCCTTTAAATGTTTTTTAATAATAATAATGTCATGAACATAATGATGGGGTAGAATGGACTGGACTTCATATAAAACAGTAAAAATGAAAAAACATCAATGCATTACAAAAATAAAACAGTACTAGTGTTTCCACAACTGAGACTGATAACATGTAGTGCTAAACCTTGATACAAGGGGCACCAAGTCAAATCTTGCCTAGGGCAGCAAATTGGTCAGGGCCGGCCCTGGATACAGGTAAAATAAATAACTATTAAAGGGTAAGTTCACACAAAAATGAAAATTACCCCATGATTTACTCACCCTCAAGCCATCCTAGGTGTCTTCCAGACAAATACAATCAGAGTTATATTCAAAAATCTAAAGCTTTATAATGGCAGTGAATAGCACCCCAAAATTTTAAGCGCAGAAAAAGTGCATCCATCCATTATAAAAGTACTCCACACTTGTTAACATATTTAACAAGTTATAATGCAAAATATATAGCTTCTGGTGGACCACCTTCCGTATTTAAACTTACGGAATAAGTGTAATTGGCGTGGCGATGACGTCAGACGAAGCGGGAAAAAAAAACGTAACTGGCTCAGCAATGACATCGGACATAGTGTAAAAAAACTTAACTGGCACGACGATGACGTCGGACGTGGTGTAAACCTTTTGAACTTCGAGAGGCATTACACTTATTTCGTAAGTTGAATGAGGAAGGTGGTCCGCCACAAGCTAGATATTTTACTTTATAATGTGTTAAATATGTTTGTTTTCTTTTTTACAAAAGCCCATCGATTTGCTTCAGAAGGCCTTTATTAACCCCCCCGGAGCCGTCTGGATTACTTTTATAATGGATAGATGCACTTTTTTCTGGGCTTCAAATTTTGTGCTGCCATTCACTGCCATTTTTAATGTTTGGATTGGCCAGGACATTTTTTTATATTACTCTGATTGTATTGGTCTGAAAGAAGAATGTCATATACACATAGAAGGCTTGGAAGTGAGTAAATCAATGAGCAAATTTTCATTTTTGGGTGAACTAACCCTTTATTATGACAGTGGTTTTAAATTATGTTTTTGTTGCTTTTTTGCATTTGAATATTGCACTTTACTAGTAGATACAGCATGAAATAAACATGTATGAACATCAGAAAATATGTTTAAAGATACAGTACAATGTATGAAATCTGTATCGTCTCATGTAATCGCACAATCAGTGTTTCAACTGCGCAGACGTTAATAAACGTCAATAAATACCTTTTAAACAATGTCATGTCACATTTACCTCAGAAAAGATATTCTGTCCAAAAATATATTAGTCAGCTAGAAAAATTTACTCTAGAGAAGAACATTTTGCTCAGTATATTTGCTATATTACATAGTTATTGTATTACTGTTCTTCAGTATTTAATGTATGTTTGAATACCCATTTTTGGTAACACTTTAGAATAACTACACGCTATGAAGAAAACAAATGGACAAATGTTTACTTTCATGAGCCATCTCGTAGGCTAATTGCGAGCTTGCAAAGGGAATCTCTACAGTGAGAACAAGAAGTTTAAAGAGTACAGGCTTCCATACGTTGACCGCCTGCAGTGTCTTATGGGATTTTAGTGGTTTAATGGCCTGCAACCTTTAGCCAAAAAAGCATAACAGCTAATGCTAACGCTGGTATGCTGTGAAGGTCGCTTTTGCCTGTCAATGGAGAATAGGCTTCACTACATTAAATAAACTGCTTTTGTGAGGAAATAGCTTACCATTTAATTAATCAACTGCCTGTCCGTTAATCTTCAACATGTTTTAAGCAAGGAACACACCTAACCGACGCTGACCAACTAGTGGCAACGAAAGCAGACTGCTGAGTTGGCCCACGTTGGCTCACGTTGGTTGCGTCAGGGTCCAAAGTTGCCTTGACACACCAAGCAGACGCTCGACATCCAACGGCCATGTAGCATGTCCGTTCTGCGCCTGCTTAAGAGGAAATAGCTTTCTGTACCAGCTGGGGGCAGTAGTCTGTTTTCGTTATTCAAAGCGGGAAACCGGAAGAGCTACAGGAATATAAACAAAACACCTCATAATCTCACTCAGCACAGACGATCATTTCTGGGGTTTTTTCTCGTGCATGCACTGGTTTGCTAGCTGAACAGCCAATCAGAATGATCAGATGGCCCGACTGACCGACAAGCGCCGACCCGACGAGGACCAACGTCAGCCGACGGTGCGGAACACACAGAGAAAACTTAGTTGGCCGATGGAAAAAAAACGAACCGTTCGGTTCGCTTGTCTCGGTTCGGAGTGTGTGCGTCGCACGGTTCGCGCATGCGCAATGTATCCTCGTGCCCATATGTTACCTCAGACAGTGGGTGTCCTTTTTGCGCGAAATAAGAGGTGTGTGTGAACATACAGTAAAGTAAAAGTGGAGTGCTGCAGGTCACGTCACATGTAGAAATGAAAGTGGGAGAGATAAGGAAGGCTGCCCGGAGTTGGAGGATGCGCTAACATCGTATAGCGGGGCAGATGCAGTGCGAAGAGCGGGAGCCCGTTACGCAGACACACACTGGCAGTGTTTGTCTCGCGAGTCGCACAGCTGAACCGTGGCTCGTGGATTGCAAATACAGGCAAATATTGTCCATTCTGTCACATTTTCCGGTGTTCTCCTCCGACCCCTGTCTGTCTCGTGCTTTGATTTATGATGGGCAACATATATCTGCTGCAAATGCCACCGCGTTCCCCTGTCTCATACACACATGCATATGTTGTATATAAGTAGTTCACATGATAAATGTAACATTTAAAAGTTACGATATGCTTCTAGTTCTAATAATTTAAACATGCCTTTTGCAAAAACTTCAAAACTTCTGGCAGTGTTGTGTTTTCGTGTATTTTATGTTATTTTTTCACAGCGCTGGATGTCATATCCTCCTGGGACCCAAGAATAGACTTTTGTCCACTGTAGTGGACATTATATTTTAGTGAATTTCTCTGACATCATACATGTCACATGTCACAGTCTGGATGTCCTGTAAAGAGCACATCCGGGGCTTTGCAGGGATACCAAATATTTGGAGGTTTCACCAGGACAACAACTTCTTCTTGGTCTTTAAAAATGGCTGACATTAATGTTGAGCACTCTTATGGAAATATGATCATATTTTTTAATTATAATTTAAATCTGATTAATTTTCAAATTGTTTGTTATAAATCAACATCTCAGGAAAATGTTATGGGGTTTCTAATCAAAATATGACTTTCTGTTACAGAACAGGGCATTGATTTCATAAATGACCACTATAGTGGACACCAGGATTTAAATCATGTTTATCAGGCATTTTGGAGACATAACAAGTGAACAGGGAAAGAAATTACATATCAATATTCCTATAAATATTAGATATTATTTTGAAAATGTTGCCAATTTTTCCTCCCATTATTACACTTCTTTTTTCATTACATGTTGCACCAAGAACACATTAATATGCAAATTAGATGCAGTGAATAGATACATTGTATTGAATGGGAAAATCCAAGTATTGTCATTTTACCCACATATTTAATAAAGTAAAATGGTATATGAATGCATTTCATTATATCTTTCATAACATAGTTCAGAATCATCTTTAAATAAAGTTTGTTTAAAAAAAAACCTGAAACCTAAAAATTGATTGATGAATTAAAAATAAATCCCATTGTTTTTGCCTATACATGCAATTTCATGTCATTTAATTTTTTTAACAACTCAGTCCTGGTGTCAACAACAGAGGACATATCATAACATATGAATAAAATATCATTTTTCAAAAATGTTTTTTTTCCCATTTGTTTCTTATGCTCTAAACAATGTAATGACATAAAAAAATACTAAATTCAAAAAACTTTTTTTTTCTGGGTCCCAGGAGGATATGGTGATTATGAAACACACGGGACACTTCATGGTGAAATTTGTTAATCAGGTCAGCTGAATTAAAGCCACAGTGCATTGTTCTAAACACAATTGATATGATTAACATGAAAAATGTTACGCCAAAATGTCGGACTCGGTAGACAGCCAGTTAGGAAACAACTTGATATAACAATTTTTAATACTGTATCCTAAATTGTGGATGATTAAGCCATATATACCATATGCTGAAGTAAATTTCTGGAGTGTTAATGATTAAAAAAAACAACAACAAGAACCGTACAGAACTGAAAACCGTGACCCTAAAACTGTGATACGAACCGAACCGTGGGTTTTGTGAACCGTGCCACCCCTACTGTGAACTAACATGAACAAACCATGAACAGCTGGATTTATATGAACTAACGTTAACAAGGATGAATAAATACAGAAACAAATGTACTGCTCATGGTTAGTTCATGTTAGTAAATACATTAAATAATGTTAACTAATGACCATTATTCTAAAGTGTTACCAACGAGACTTTTCAGCAAGTGCTCTTAGGGATGGCTGGTGAGAGTGGTATGAATCCTTTCAGTCACCTTGACCGTGTATGCTGAGCTGATGAATGTTATGGAACGTGCTGCAGGCAGGCTGCGGTTGCCATGTTGGTTACATTCTACACACCGTAATCCTAATAATCTGCGTAGTGTACCTATTTCCTCTGCTACATTAATGTCCATTCCAATTGGTCTCTGGAACTGCCAGTCTGCTCTAAACAAAGCAGACTTTATTTCATCTATTTCCATTCATTCACATCTCTGTCTCATGGCTCTAACTGAAACCTGGATCAAACCAGAAGACACTACCACTCCTGCAGCTCTCTCAAATAATTTCACTTTTTCACACACCCCTCTCACTTCCCAGAGGATGCCACTCCTCTGGTACTGCTCGGTGACTTCAACATCCACCTTGATAAACCCCAGGCTGCAGACTTCACCACTCTTCTGACCTCATTTGACCTTAAGCAAGTATCTACTACAGCTACTCACAAATCAGGTAACCATTTAGACCTTATCTACACACGCTATTGCTCCACAGACAACACTTTAGTTACTCCATTGCACACCTCAGATCACTTTCTCATCACTCTAAACCTCCTACTGACTCCTGACACTCCTGATAACTCCTGATAACTCCCAAGATGGCGGTGCGAGCACATCGCGAGGCTCTGGGTCTCTCCGGATTCTGCAATTTTGCAGTAATTTTCTTGCTCATCTCTGGTCTGTTCATGTAGAACAGTTGTGCCTTTACATCATACACCCATTGTGAGATTTTGTATATTGGTTTGTGAATTTCCGACAGTTTTATGGACAATCTTCAACTACTTCCTGAGATCGCTAGGACACCAGAGGTATGCACTCTACCCGGCCGGGCGGAAGTGCTCGCAGGCGGCGTCGAGATCGTAAAGCATCGGACTCAGCATCACACACAGCAAGAAACCTTTGAACTGTAACGTCTTAATCTTCACGGAAACCTGGTTAAACAGCGGAATACCGGACACCGCTATTGAGCTAGCGGGATGCCACACACTCCGGGCGGATAGAACATTAGATGGCTCCAGTAAGACCAGAGGTGGTGGATTGTGCATTTACATTAACAAAGCTTGGTGCACAAACTCTGCTATTGTTGGGAGTCATTGTTCAGCTAACCTTGAGTTTCTCATGGTTAAATCTAGACCGTTTTATCTACTGGGGGAGTTCACGTCCACCATTATCACTGCAGCCTATATTCCCCCGGATGCTGATGCCAAGCTTGCTATGAAAGAACTTCACGCAGCCATCAGTAAACAACAGACTGATCACCCGGAAGCTGCGTTTATTGTTGCAGGTGACTTTAAATCACTCAAACTTAAAGTCAGTGCTACCCAAGTTTCACCAGCATGTTTCCTGTCACACCAGAGGAAACAAAACCTTAGACCATGTTTTCACAAACTTGGCTGGAGCTTACATTGCAACACCCCTCCCCCACCTGGGACAGTCAGATCACCTTTCTTTGTTCCTCACCCCCAAATATGCACCCCTCATCAACTGTGTGAAGCCATCAGTGAAGACCATCAAGGTGTGGCCTGCAGGGGCAGATTCCACACTCCAGGAAAGGTTTCTAAACACAGACTGGAGTATGTTTGCTTCTCAGGCCACCAGTGGTGCTCACATGGACATTGACTCCTACACCTCCTCTGTATTGGATCATATCAATACCACCATTGACAGTGTTACAACCCAGAAAAAGATCACCACATACCCAAATCAGAAGCCTTGGATGAACAAGGAAGTGTGACTCCTGTTGAAGTCACGCAGCACTGCCTTCAGATCAGGAGATGCACAAGCCTACAGCACATCCAGAGCAAACCTGAAGAGGGGCATCAAAAAGGCCAAGCACTGCTACAAGTTAAAGATAGAGGGACACTTTTCCAACTCTGACCCTTGACGCATGTGGCAGGACATTCAGGCCATCAGTGACAACAAACCCACCCACTCCACCCCCGCAGCCACTGATGTCAACTTCCTGAACGAGCTAAATTACTTTTATGCTCGCTTTGAAAGAGACAACAGAGAAACTGCCACCAAGCTCAAACCCTCAGCTGACCACCCACCAATCACACTCTCCTCCACAGATGTCTGCAAGGCACTGAGCCGGATCAGTGCGCACAAGGCTGCTGGACCAGACAACTATCGCTGGGGTTTTTACAGACATTTTCAACCTGTCTCTTGCCCAAGCAGCTGTACCAACATGCTTTAAACGCACTTCCATTGTGCCAGTGCCGAAACACTCTAGCCCGAGGTGCCCTAATGACTACCGCCCTGTAGCACTCACACCCATCATTATGAAGTGCTTTGAGCGGCTGGTCCTGGAACAGCTGAAAGACTCTCTACCATCCACATTGGACTCACACCAGTTTGCCTACCGCAGCAATAGGAGCACAGAGGATGCAGTTTCCATGGCACTGCACTCTGTGCTCACTCATCTGGACAATAAGAACACCTATGCACGCATGCTGTTTGTTGACTTCAGCTCAGCATTCAACACTGTCATTCCAACCAAGTTAATAGCCAAACTTGGAGACCTGGGCATCAACACTTCAATGTGTAACTGGATTTTGGACTTCCTAACTGACAGACTCCAGAATGTTCGGTCAGGATTCACCTGCTCCACGTCCATCACACTTAACACTGGTGTACCACAGGGCTGTGTGTTAAGTCCGTTTCTCTACTCCCTCTTCACCTCCGACTGCAAGCCTGTGTATGGATCTAATTCCATCGTCAAGTTTGCGGACGACACTACGGTGATTGGGCTCATCAGCAACAACGATGAGACTGCCTATAGGGAGGAGATCCAGCACCTGGCCACATGGTGCTCTGATAATAACCTGCTCCTCAACACCACCCAAAACGAAAGAGCTCATCGTGGACTTCAGGAAAGAGTCAAGAGGCACACACAACACCATCCACATCAATGGAATGGCTGTTGAGCGTGTCTCCAGTTTCAAGTTCCTGGGGATCCACATCTCGGCGGACATGTCGTGGACAACCAACACCTCCAGCCTGGTCAAGAAGGCTCACCAGCGCCTTTTCTTCCTGAGGACACTGAGGAAGAATCAGCTCTCCTCGGCTATCCTGCTGAACTTCTATCGCTGCGCAATAGAAAGCATCCTGACCAACTGTGTCGCAGTATGGTATGGGAGCTGCTCTGTTGCGGAGCGCAAGGCACTGTAGCGGGTGGTGAAAACTGCCCAGTGTATCACAGTGATTCCACTACCTGCTATCGAGCACATCCAGAGGAAACGCTGTCTGCATCGAGCTCGCAGCATCTTTAAGGACTCCTCTCACCCAGGCGTCTCAGGTGCCTCCGGACCAGGACCAGCAGACTAAAGAACAGTTTTTTCCCCAGAGCTGTCTCTTTATTGAACTTTAACCCTCGCTGATCCACTCCCCTCATATACTGCCAACTCTCCTACCTCACATCTGCCTTCACTTGTTATTTTCACTACTGGAAAAACTGTTTATTTGTGCATCTTGCACTACCATACCTTCACTGGATTATGCTAATTTGCACTGCCGACTGTATTCACAGTACCAACTGTTTACATTTGCATTTTGCACCGTACTTCTAACTGTAATATGCAATCACTTCCACTGCACTTTACACTTTTTTTTCGGATAGCTTCTGTCCATACTTCATTGAACTACCTTAATCCACTGCTATATTTCTCATCTTAGCCTAACATATTGTATACCTCTATCTGTAAAATTCTGTTTATAGTAAAAGCTATCTGTATATTATATTATACTCATAGTACATATTCACCTGTAAATTCTGTTTATAGTAATAGCCATCTGTATATTTATCCATTGTACATATTCACCTGTAAATTTTGTTTATAGTAATAACTATATATATATATATATATATATATATATATATATATATATATATATATATATATATATATATATATATATATATATATATATATTCAGTACATATCCATGTCCTGCACTTATTCATCCATTGTATATCTTGTACTTCTGGTTAGACCTAAACTGCATTTCATTGCCTTGTACCTGTACTTGTGTAATGACAATAAAGTTGAATCTAATCTAATCTAATCTGACACAACACACACTCCTCCCCAGATCACCTTTCGGCGTAATCTACGCTCGCTCTCTCCCTCCCGTCTATCCACTATGGTTTCATCCTCCCTCCACCTGCTCAGTTCTCAGCACTGGACACTAACAGTGCTACTGACACTCTTTGTCACAAACCGACACGCACATCTCAACAACCATCACACATACGCTCCCCTCCTTCTCTCTGCTCTCCGAAGCAGATGTCTCCAAACTCATCCTTTCCAATCATCCCACTACCTGTTGGCTTGATCCTATCCCCACTCACCTCCTTCTGGCCATTTCTTCTTCTGTTACTCCTGCACTCACTCACATTGTCAACACCTCTCTTCACACTGGGACCTTCCCCACATCATTTAAGCAGGCTCGGGTAACCCCACTGCTTGAGAAACCCTCTCTGAATCCAGCACTTTTAGAAAACTATAGACCGGTATCCCTTCTGCCTTTCATTGCAAAGACACTTGAGCGAGTTGTGTTTAACAAGCTCTCTACGTTTCTTGAACAGAACAACCTCCTGGACATCAATCAATCCGGCTTCAAAAGCGGCCACTCAACTGAGACTGCCCTGCTCTCAGTTACGGAGGCACTGAGACAGGCAAGAGCGGCTTCCAAATCCACAGTGCTCATCTTACTAGATTTGTCTGCTGCTTTTGACACAGTTAACCACCAGATCCTCCTGTCAACTCTCATGAAGATGGGCATCTCAGGAACTGCTCTCCAGTGGCTCAAGTCTTACCTCTCAGGTTGGTCCTTCAGGGTGTCACGAGCTCCCACCTGAACTCACTCAAGCAGTGTATAGTATCTATTTAATGAGCGTTCCATAGCTGGCGCAGAAGCGTTCAGCCCGCATTTTCAGCCTCCGCGTGTGAAGACTGACGCGGGTAAAGACATCTGTATTCGACTCTTCCTCTGCGCGACTCCTCCGATGCAAGGACTCCGGTAAGGCTCCGAGCTATCTCCATCTCTTGTCCTCTTTCACCTTCCTTTTCTCTCTAACCATGTGTTTACAGTCCATTCCCGTTATCTCTCAACCACGCCTACACAACACCGTAACATTGCTAATCTACGTCCAGTTCCTTCCTCCGCTAATGCTCCTCCCTCTTTTTCTGTGGGCCTATGGAATTGTCAGTCAGCGGTCAATAAAGCTGACTTCATTCCAGCCTTTGCCACTCAATCTGCTCTCAAATTCTTGGCCTTGACTGAGACCTGGGTCCGCCTAGAAGACTCAGCAACACCCGCTGCTCTTTCTAACACTTATCTTTCTCCCACACCCCACGCCAGACTGGGAGGGGTGGTGGCACTGGTCTTCTCATTTATAACAACTGGAAATACTCAACTCACACATCTCTTTGCAATAACAACAAATTTGAATACCACGCTATTACGCTTACGACTCCCGTTAAACTCCATATTGTAGTCATTTACCGCCCCCCTGGTCCATTGACCACCTTTGTTCATGAGCTAGATGTTCTGCTGTCCTCATTTCCAGAGGATGGCAGCCCACTCATAGTCCTTGGCAACTTCAACATTCATCTGGACAAATCTTATGCTTCAGATTTCCACTCCCTCCTTGCATCATTCGATCTCAATCGCCTTATCACTTCACATACCCACAAATCTGGTAACCATCTGGACCTCATTTACACACGCAACTGCTCTACAGACAATATTTTGGTCAAACCTCTACACATCTCAGATCATTTCTTCATCACATTAAACCTTCAACTCACTACTCATGCACCACCAGTTCCTCCACCTGTTACCTTCAGGCGAAATCTGCGCTCACTTTCTCCTTCTCATCTCTCCTCTGCTGTCTCATCCTCCCTTCCCTCATCCTCACAATTATCCTCTATGGATGTCAACACGGCAACTGACACTTTATGCTCCACTTTAACTTCTTGTCTAGACAGTATTTGCCCTCTTTCTTTTAGGCCAGCACGAGCCATTCCCTCTAACCCTTGGTTATCTGATGTTATTCGTGAACACCGGACGATACTCAGGGCAGCAGAGAGAACATGGCGTAAATCTAACCACCCATCCGATCTAGGTAAGTATCAGTCCCTGCTCTCATCCTTCTCAAATTAAGTACATGCAGCTAAATCTTCTTATTTCCAAAACAAGATCAACAACACCTTAAACTCACGCACACTGTTCAGAACATTTAACTCTCTCCTCTGCCCTCCCCCACTACCTCCCTATCTCCAGAAGATTTTGCACAATTCTTCACAAACAAAACAACAACCATCAGCAGTCAGTTCTCACCCACGCGCACTGTGGACTTTATTTCAGCCACATCCACAACCAAACATCCTCTCTTCTCATTTTCTACACTCACTGAGACAGAAGTATCTAAACTTCTCCTCTCTAGCCATCCTACCACCTGTCCTCTTGATCCCATTCCCTCACACCTCCTTCAAGCCATCTCTCCTACAATCCCACCAGCACTCACACACATCATCAACACATCTCTCTGCACCGGCATCTTCCCTACCACATTCAAGCAGGCTCGGGTAACTCCACTGCTTAAGAAACCCACATTAAACTCATCACTCATAGATAACTACAGACCTGTTTCTCTCCTACCATTCATTGCAAAAACTATTGAACGAGTTGTTTTCAACCAGGTTTCATCCTTCCTATCACAGAATAATCAGCTGGACATCAACCAATCAGGTTTCAAAAGGGGCCACTCCACAGAGACTGCACTACTGTCAGTCACTGAAGCCCTGCGGATAGCTAAAGTTGACTCCAAATCATCAGTCCTTGTCCTGCTCGATCTATCTGCGGCCTTTGACACGGTCAATCATCAGATTCTTCTGTCCACCCTCTCATCACTGGGCATCACAGGGACTTCACTCCTTTGGTTTGAGTCCTATCTCACAGGTAGGTCTTTCAAGGTTGCCTGGAGAGGAGAGGAATCCCAAGCACATCGACTGACCACTGGGGTTCCCCAGGGCTCAGTGCTTGGTCCTCTCCTTTTCTCCATCTACACTACTTCATTGGGACCCATCATTCAGGCACATGGCTTCTCATACCACTGCTATGCTGATGACACTCAGCTCTACCTTTCATTTCACCCAGACGACCCCACAGTAGCTGCACGAATCTCCAGCTGTCTGGCTGACATCTCTGCATGGATGAGAAAATCACCTGCAGCTCAACCTGGCAAAGACTGAGTTTCTCATCTTCCCCGCCAGTCCCACCATACAACATGACTTCACCATCCAGTTAGGTACATCCTTGATTTCCCCATCAAAGTCAGTCAGAAATCTTGAAGTAACATTTGATGACCAGCTGTCCTTCAGAGAACACATTTCTAAGACAGCTTGCTCATGCCGGTTTGCGCTCCACAACATCAGGAAGATTAGACCGTTCCTAACAGAGCACGCAACACAGCTTCTTGTCCAGGCCCTGGTTATTTCTAGACTTGACTACTGCAATGCGCTTCTGGTTGGACTCCCCTGTTGTGCGATCTAAACACTTCGATTGATCCAGAATGCAGCAGCACATCTTGTCTTCAACGAGCCCGAAAGGACCCACGTCACACCTCTCTTCATCTCCCTGCACTGACTACCACTCGCTGCTCGCATCAAGTTTAAGGCGCTGACGCTTGCATACAGAGCCACCATGCGCTCAGCTCCTGCTTACTTTGACTCCATTCTACAAATCCACACCCCCACCAGAAGCCTTCGCTCAGCAAAGGAATGACGGCTTGTGGTACCATCACAGAAGGGGAAAAAATCCCTTTCCAGAACATTTTCCAGAACGATCTTCCCAACACCATCTGAAACGCAGAATCATTGACATCATTCAAAAGTCAACTTAAAACTCAGCTCTTCCGTGAGCACTTAACCTCATAAAACAAAAAAAAATAAAACATAAAAAAAACTTTCTCTTTCTCTTCCTTCTTCCCTCACTACTCTAGCCTGTGCTACACTGAGCAATGTAGACGGTCTCAATATTTCAGGCTCTTATTGCGCTTCTCGGCTCTTCATGACCAATCGCTTCATGTATCTCCAAGTTGTAAGTCGCTTTGGATAAAAGCGTCTGCTAAATGCATAAATGTAAAGTAAATGTCATGGAGAGGTGAAGTGTCTAAGTCATCTAGCCACTGAAGTTCCACAGGGCTCAGTGCTTGGACCACTTCTCTTCTCCATCTACATGTCATCACTGGGATCTGTCATTCAGAAACATGGCTTTTCCTATCACTGCTATGCCGACGACACTCAACTCTACTTCTCATTTCAACCAGATGATCCCACGGTTGGTGTTCGTATCACTGCCTGCCTAACAGACATTGCTGCCTGGATGAAGGAACATCACCTGCAACTCAACCTTGCAAAGACAGAACTGCTTGTGGTCTCAGCCAACCCAGCACTTCATCACAATCTCTCCATTCAGCTAGGATCATCAACCATAACTCCGTCCAGGACAGCCAAGAACCTTGGAGTTGTGATTGATGATCAGCTAAAATTCACTGACCACATTACTGCAACAGCCCGGTCCTGGAGATTTGCCTTATACAACATTAGGAATATTAGACCCTTCTTATCAGAGCAGGCCACACAACTCCTGGTCCAAGCTCTTGTTCTCTCCAGACTGGACTACTGTAATGCTCTTCTAGCGGGCCTTCCGGCATGCACTATCAAACCCTTGCAACTGATTCAGAATGCAGCGGCAAGGGTGGTCTTTAACGAGCCGAAGAGAGCGCACGTCACGCCTCTCTTCATCAGTCTCTACTGGCTGCCAATAGCCGCTCACATAAAATTCAAGACACTGGTACTCGCCTTCAAAGCAACCACTGGCTCTGCACCAATATACCTAAACTCACTTGTTCAGACTTACACACCCTCCAGGAGCTTACATTCTGCCAGTGAACGATGCCTTGTGGTGCCATACCAAAGAGGCATGAAATCACTCTCACGGACCTTTTCCTGGACCGCCCCCACCTGGTGGAATGACCTGCCTATCTCAATTTGAGCAGCCGAGTCTGTAGCCATTTTCAAAAAACAGCTAAAGACACATCTCTTCCAGCAGCACCTGACCAATCAAGAATAGCACTTAACATTCTATTAATTTTCTGTCTGTCTAATTTATAAAAAAAAAAAAAAAAATCTGTCCTGTGTGCTGTATCTGTCTGTTTGTTCTGAGACTTGTTGCAGCACTTGCATACTGTTGCCCTTGACTGTTCTAGTTGCTTCTATTGCTCTCATTTGTAAGTCGCTTTGGATAAAAGGGTAAGGGTTAGGGTTAAATGACTAAATGTAAATGTAAATATTCATCGACATCAGCTTTTTAACTTCACTGATGTCGAGGGGATAGGGGAATATGGATATGTGTTGATGTTACCGATTAACAAGAAACGTTGTCAACACTGAGAGCTCAAACTCTGCCATATACAACATATACAATAATATGTTAGGCTAATATGAGGAATATAGCAGTGGATTAAGGTAGTGCAATAAATTATGGACAGAGCTATCCGAAAGAAAGTGTAAAAGTGCAGTGGAAAGTTGTTGCATATTGCAGTTAGAAGTACGATGCAAAATGCAAATGTAAACATTTGGTACTATAAATACAGTCGGCAGTACAAATGAGCATAATCCAGTTAAGATATGGCTGTGCAAGATGCATAAGTAAACAGTTGTTACTGTAATAAACAGTCGGTAGTGCAAATAACAAAGTGAAGGCAGATGTGAGGTAGGAGAGTTAGCAGTTTATGAGGGAAGTGGATCAACGGGGGTTTGAGTTCAGTAAAGAGACAGCTCTGGGGAAAAAACTGTTCTTAAGTCTACTGGTTCTGGTCCGGAGGATCCTGAAACGCCTGCCGGAGGGCAGGAGAGAAAACAGTCTGTGGGCTGGGTGAGAGGAGTCCTTGAGGATGCTGCGAGCTCGATGCAGACAGCGTTTCCTCTGGATGTGCTCGATGGCAGGTAGTGGAGTCCCTGTGATGCGCTGGGCAGTTTTCACCACCCGCTGCAGTGCCTTGCGCTCCGCAACAGAGCAGCTCCCATACCATACTACCACACAGTTGGTCAGGATGCTTTCTATTGCGCAGAGATAGAAGTTCACCAGGATGGGACGCCATGACCTCGCACGTGATTGGACGAGGGCGAAAAGCTCGTCGGGCTTCTCCAATCACATGCAAGGTCATTGTTATAAGGAAGATCTCGCGAGACGTGCTCGCATGCCTATGATATTAACAAGCACGGTGTGCCTATGAAACTCTGTGTGATATCAACAAGATTACTATGAGGCAATTTCAGCAGAGCCAACAACTTCATATGCCATAGACATGTGAATATGGTGCTGAGTTTGCCAGTATTTTAGGAAAACAAATGGTTGGGACTTTGTCATGCAATGACACAGCTGATATGCTTTATGTGAAACACAGTGTTTTGGTGTCAGCAGAAAGACTTCTCTTCAGAAACTGTACAGTGGTGCCTCTGTCTCCATTCCACCTCACAATCTTGGATCAGCCTGACAGACATGCAATGTTGACAATGTATCATCAGATGTACCCTTGTGTCACTGACATTGACTGTTTTGCCATGACATGCAAACAGGTAACATATCTGAATGTAACTTACTCAATTGATGGATCTAGAGCAGAAAGGTCAGCATATGTATATGCTACGTGGTGTGGAAACTAACAGTTTTGAGGAACCCATCCTTGACCCTCTAGCCGAACTACGACCAGCCATTATAAAGCAGTTTATAGTTGTTAATGTTGTGTCAAAAGGTACTGCATTCAAACATGTAATTGCACAAGTTTCCTGGCTTCAGCCCCATCCGGACAGATATTTTTATGAAAAGCCAATAGAAGTTTGGGCGAGTCAGGGAACAGACTTATCATACCCTGCATCATTTCTGCCTGTTGAGCGCATTGCTGGGAGATGGTTAACACATCCACTGTGCATTTAAGCAAGACCAAAGAAAAGGTCACTGTAGTCATGCCACTATGCACAGTATTTGAGCTCTAGGAAACTGTGATGTAATTGCACAATTATGGAAAGCCATAAATTGTTGTTTGATGTTATTTGCATAGAATACACATTTTGAGCCTGATTAAAACTCTGTTAAAACAATTAAAATTGTTGAAATAAATTATTTTGTGTGTCTTTTTTTTTTTTTTAAATAACATTGGTTATTGCTAATGACATACAGAGTAATTCATCTACACTGTTAGCCTGGACAAGTTGAATCTACTTACAAAATTGGAGAAAACTGGTTGCCATAAAAATTTAGTAATGTGAACTAAAACGAGTACATTTAACTTAAAATGTTTTAGTTTAATAAATTCAGAACCTAGATAAAACTCCCCTTGCTGCTACTCTGATTTGCATTTGTGTAGCTCACAGCATGTTCATTTACATGTTAAAGCCTCCTCTAGAATTATGGGGGGGTAATGGGGGGACAACTGCCAAGCAAGGCCCACGTCAATTTCCGACAATTTACGGCAGTTTTCAGTGTTGGCTGCAAATTGCCGTGCACAGTCGTAAACCTGAAGTTCCACGGCAATCTACAGTGCCACATACTGATGAAAATCCCACTTTTCATGCAGTGACAGAGGCTGCGCGAATTATTCTGGTGTCTTCAAATGGATGCTCAAGTGCAGTCTGCTGTTTCCTCCTGACATGCCAATTGAATGACAAATCAGCTAAAACATCCCCTGCTCCTCTTCAGCCTGTCAGTCTGCCTTCCGAACCATGGCAGAAACTAGGAATCGATATAGTTGGACCTTTTGAGAGAGGACCTTCTGACTGCCGTCTTGCCTTCTCTCTGGTGGATTACCACAGTAAGTGGCCTGAGGTGGCGTTTTCTCCAAATGTTACTGCTGAGGTGGTCACATCATTACGGCAATCGGTTTTCAATAGAGAGGGAAATCCACAGTGTATTGTAGCTGACAATGGGCCTTAATTCCACTCCAGTGTGTTTGCAGCTTTCTTAAAGGAGAGGGGAATACGTCACATACGTAGTAGTGTGTACTATCCACAGTGCAATGGCGCTGTGGAGCGTTGGAATAGCGTCTTGAAAGAATGCATCCTTTCAGCGGAACAAATGAGGAAACCATGGAAACATGCAGTGACTGAGTTCTTGCAAAGCTACAGAGCTACTCCATACAGTGCTACGGGTGTTTCCCCTTCTGAACTTCTTCACCATCGCAGAATGCGTACAAAGCTGAATATCTTTCCTATTTGCCCCAAAAGTGACAAATGTGCTCAGGTGAAAGATGCTGTGAGTGCCAAACAGCTCAAGAGCAAAATGTACACTGACAAAAGACCTGGTGCCAGGAACCACACTTTCAAACCAGTCGACCAGGTGAGAGGGAAACAATCTGTGCATGTGAAGAAGGGAATTTCCAAGTTCTCACTACCCCTGAACATTGAGCAGCAAATAGGGAAGAGTACCTTCGTGCTAAGTGACAAGAAGAAATGGAATGCTTCCAAACTAACTCGCTTTACTTTTCAGAATGAGAACTTGCAGGCACAAATGACATTCAATCCTAGGAGGAGTAGTAGAGAGTGTAGATAGCCAGTGTGGTTGAAGGAATATGAGTTGCAATGAAAAGTTTGTACATGCATGAAAAATGTATCTTGCCATGGTTATGCTGTGAGTTATGTGACCGTTAGAACAGTATTGCCTAAATATGTTAAACTGTGCATTAGAAGTAATGCAATGGAAGTGCAGCGTTAAGTCTGTTGTAAGGTTAGTACAGAGTAATATTTTGTTCATTGCTTTGTTTAAAAAAAAAAAATTGTTCTGAACAGTCATCTGTGATATGCAGAATTATTTCAAGTAAGAGGGGAATTGTGGTGTTTCATGGTTTAACCACAAGGTGGCAGTGTAATGCTTAAGTGATGAGGTAGTGTCGGTAATCTGAAAAAGGAGGGAAGAAGAGAAGAAGAGTGAGGCCGTTTCTGAATACCAAGTACGCAAACTTCTGACTTGCGTCCTTGGTAGTTCACACTTCCCAAGTTCGACTCGGGAGAACGAACTCCAGAGGATGGGAGGAATCGCCATCAATTGTCAATTATGAAACGTCATCAGTCGATGCCCAAGTACTGTTCCAATTCAAAGTTCACATCTAGCCAAGTACAGTTCAAATGCCCGGATGTGTCCTTGATCCACCCCTTTTAGATTGGAGACCGGAGGAGACTTGAGCAGACTTCAGACAGACCGGTATCCCAGAATGCAACTCGCAACCAGCAAACGTCAATAGCGGATGAGAAACCCAGCGTAATTTAAAAATACTACTGTTAATGTTTCACAAAATGTAGTTTTAAGACTTTTTCAGGCAAGAATGTAGTTGTTTAAAGCTCAAATCTGTAGTTTATTTATAAAGAGAGCGCCTTTTGAAAAATTTGATCTGGCGTTTTCGGAGTTGTGAGATCCAGGCAATCAGCGGCGCTCAGTGCTCGTTAACCCTGGCGAAAGCAGCCTTAACTTGGCTAGTCCTTCTGACGTTTGCTGCTGGCTCTGATGTCTTCAGATATAATTCGTCTTCTAACTGGCAATCTTCGGTCTCATGAATCTATAATTTGTTCCCTGGCAAATCGCTTTGACTGAGGGCAAAGTGAAGTTTCATAACTTTATATTTTTTAGGCTATTAAACACAAAGTGACATTAAACAAAAAGAGACTGGGTTGTGTTTTATGTCATATTTAATTTTATTTCAGTGATAATCATATATATCTACTGAACCACATATAGATGTTTACATATTTATGTTTTTATTTATTAATTTTTTTTAAACGAAAAGGCAGGGTTTTTAATATTTAGTTTTGTTATAAATATACATGCATTGAAGAGAATACATTGCCTGCACTACATTTGTGTGGCTATAATATGTTTAATATTTTTTAATGAAAAGAAAAAGAGGCAGAGTGGTGTTTTATCATATATTTTGTTTTATTGTAGCCTAAAATATACATATATACACTGAGTAACAATATCAAGAACATTGCTGTACCATTAGCAGAGTACCGGATTTGTGTCCTCCCGTTCTCGGGAGTTTGTTTTCCGGAGTCAAACTTGGGAAGTCTGAACTACCACGGACGCAAGTCAGAAGTTTGCGTACTTGGCATTGAGAAACGTATATTTTAGGCTACAATAAAATAAAATTTGTCATAAAACACCAATGCCTCTTTTCATTAGATTTTTTTTTTTTAATTTTAAACATATTAGCCACACAAATGTCGTTCAGGCAAAGCATAGCTACATTGATTATCTTATATATTTATAACAAAACGAAGTATAAAACACAACCCTGCCTCTTTTGGTTTAGCTTTAAAAAATAATAGGCCTATATTAAACATTAATATGTGGTTTAGGTAAGGTGACCAGATTTCTGAAATGGAAACCGGGAACATTTCCTATTTGAGTGGTCAAAATATCACTAGAATCTCATTTGTTATTATCTTTTAATTAAAAAACAGGGACAATAATTTTGTTTGTTTTTTTGTTTGTTTGTTTATTTGTTTGTTGTTGTTGTGGGCTCCCTATAGCCTATATTATTATTAACATGAATAATTATTATGATTTAGTTTGATTATTAGGATTTTTATGTGGATTTAATACAATTCAACACACCCGCAAAAAAACAAACACAATGAAAACAGTAGTAACCATTGTAAATAACAAGCAGTTCAAAACAATATTATATGACTTAACAAAAACACATTACAAAAATAAAACATAAATATGATAAATAAAACTATTTAACAAATATTTTAACATTTTATAATTGTATTTAATATTTTAATTTTCACAAGTTTATACTACTATATAAGTAATAAATAAAAAACTATTTTTTACTTCAAATGTTTTATTAGCCTACGCTTGTGTTTGAAAATAACTCTTACTATCCTAAATTGGTCTTGTTTTGCATTGTAGGCTTATTTTAAGCAGAAAGTACATGTATTCTGCATGTGTTGCAAGTGACAAAACAATGCCGCACCCTGTTGAGGCTCTGTTATAAAGCACATGCAAACAGTATTACTTTAATTTAACATGAATAGTTAGTATGTTACTACGTTGAAAGCAAAAATGTTTTGTTTATTTTTTATATTTGATGATAATGTCGCTCTGCTCTCGGTTACGTTCTTAGTAGTAGAGGCTTGCGCGCGACCAAGTAGCGGCTTATCATGCGGAGGTGTTGGGGGGCATTACTGATCGTTGCGTCCGTTGGTGCGAGGTGCATTCTGGGATACCGGTCTGTCTGAAGTCCACAGAAGTCTCTTCTCGATGCAACCTCGATAAAAGTGGTGGATCAAGGACACATCCGGGGATTTGAACTGTGCTTGGCTGGCTAGATGTGAACCTGATGTGAACTTTGAATTGGAACAGTACTTGGGCAGCGACTGATGATGTTTCACAAGTCCACGAGAACACAAGTTCAGACAAGAACGCATATTGAGAAACAGCCAGTGTTCCATGTGAGTTTGTATAACGTAACAGGTGTTGAAAATAAAAAGCCGGAAGGAAGAATCGTCTTGTGTTGAGAAACACAACAAAGACAATCTCTGGTTTGATTCTCTTAAGTCTGCATTTTATGCATCGATATCAAGAACACATCTGGGTACTTTCATGCATCCTCTGTACTTGCGTTGTTTTGTTTTGGAATTTAACTTCGAAGGTTGACGATGATGTAGTATGAGAACACAAGGATGCAAGATCGCTTAAGAACGCATATCGAGAAACATGGTGCATCTCAATCAGTTCCCTAGCTCCCGAGCTTGTGAATCAGTATATCATGAACACGAATTCAGGCACTGGTAAGGACAGTAAAGGAGGCTGAATCACTACACATTGGGACATCGATGACTCTGATTTCTGGTTACGTGACAACGTCCTTACTTAAGTACAACATAATTACTGGTATTTATGAACAACAGCAGAGCTGATATCTGTCTGACATTACATGTAATGTTATTTAAAGTACATTATGACACATACTTTGCTTGTGACATATACATGCAACATTGCAACCATGTAGCAGTATTGATTCACTCAAGCTGGCAGGATGTCCAATCTTGAACCAATCATCAATATCCCTGACTCTGCTAATCAGATCATACTAAACAGAGGTTCTTTATGTGACTGGCTATCTAGAGTTAATAAACAGCTCAAGAGTTGAATAGTTCTTCACAGACTTCACAGCCTCAGGGCGGTCTTGTGACTTTTCAAACGAACACACATATCCTGTGTGCAACAGGCAAACAATACAATAGACACAGGACTGTTTTGCTGACTTCAGCGCACACACACACGCAGTTGACCACGTGAAGTTCGAACACGCACACACACACACACCCATTCAGCAATTCATGGACTTTTCACACAAAACAGCCTCCAGAATGTTTAAATATATATAGTGTGTTGATTTGATGTTTTTATACGATGTATTAAAATAGCTAGGATGTTTACTGTATATAAAATTAAGTTGGTATGCCACTAACTGTAAAAATGCCTGTATCTCTGTATTCTCAACTCGCAGAACGATAGTGTTTGGTACCTTCTCGATCGCAGAAACCTGACTGTACCGAATCTCGTTCACAAATTACCACAAGATGCATTATTACAGAAATACCAGCTTTCCAGCTGAGACAGCTAAGAAAGAGTTTTTAAAACGGTCACCCCTTTGATTAGCCAAGAGCCCAGCAAACACAGCAACGTTGTAAAAATGTTTTTTTCACGTTGTGAAAAGGTCGTGATAACGTTTTTATCCTACGTATTTAATACGACAGATGTCGGGTTTTTTTCACGTTATAAAAACGTTTTTTCACAACGTTGCAGAAACGTATTTATAACGTTTTTATCACGTTACCACGTCTCCTTTCAACGTTGCAGAAACGTATTTATCACGTCTCCTTTCAATGTTGCAGAAACGTATTTATCACGTCTCCTTTCAACGTTGCAGAAACGTATTTATCACGTCCAAACTGTTCTTCACTTTACACATGTAATCAAAATGTTTTTACTGTTATCTTTGAAAAATGACTTTAATATAAAACAATATTATAACTACAGTAAGAGAAATAGATTAAGTGGTATTTATAGATCTCTTTATAATTCGTCATAGGCTAGTCACAGGTTACGATATTTCTGTACATCTGAATATTCAGCTCATTACTAACACTTTTTACATTTCACCTTACCTGTAGGGCGGACCTCTGGTTGTTGCCCATTTTATAAAACTACATTAACATATGTAGTACTAATAATTTATACTATACACAAATGTAGTCACTCATTGTATTTATTCACACAATATAAGAAATATGATTGGGTCGTTCACAAAAAAGAAAAATCTGTCATTTACTCATCCCTGCGTAAATCCAATGTAAACCTGTATGACTTTCTTTCCTCTGTTGAACAAATGGTGTTAATGTTAACCTTAGTCAGGAGATAAGCATAATGTTCCTTATTCACCAATCACTTTTTTTGAACCAAAGAAAGTGAATGGTGAATTAGGTCAGAAACATTAACTTTAAGGTCTAACAAAGTCACACAAGTTTGGAACAACAACAAAAGTGTTAAATGATAACACCTTTGTCATTGTTTGTAGAGATAATGTATAATTAAATTCCAGTACTTTCAAGGACCTTGAGATTTTTTTCAAAGACTACAATTAGCGCCCTCATTAATAATAACAGAAAATTCTTAACAGATAAATTAAACTACGCCAATAAAACAAAATGGTACAAATAAAGTACAGCAAATTTAAATAAGAACATTAACAAATAGAAAAATCCAAGAAATGTCAGTGCACAGATGTTATAACAGAAAAAAAAACTCATCTGTAAAATGTACATTTTCTCTAACTAGTTACAAATTATTTTATTGCAATTGTTATAATAATTAAAATACAATTTATAACTTATTAATTAATATACATTACATATGTAAAGTTTATAATGGCTATTATTGTTCAATAAATAATATTTTATAATATTTGCATACTTGATTTTGAGAAACAGTCTGTTTTTTTAGTTGTTTTTCAGCGCTTCCGTAGCAGGTTACATTGTTATGCCAGTAGGTGGCAGCAAGGGTCTGTCTTAATGAGTGAGTTAGTAAGTATACCATTCATTCAATGCCGATTCATTCTGTTATAGTGCTGAATTCTGTGACCCTAGTTATAAGGTTAGGATTAGGGATGGGTTTAGTTGTAACAGTCAACTAGGGTCACATAATTTGGTAGGTCAGATTTCGGCACAACACCAGAAATCTGACGCTTCATTTCATAGAGATCATTGCATTTACTAACGTTGACGCCCGTCATGTAAAATCCCCTTAACCACTGAAAGAATACTATGACAAAGATATAGATATACAGCAAATGTGGGGGTAAGTATGTTGCACACTGGTGCACTAAATAGATGTATTATAGCAAACAAAGTTTAGTCATGTTCTTGAGTAATATCTGCATGCACCTAATTCTGCAGAGAACATATAATATGACAGCAGACAGCAATCCGTATGAGAGAGAAATCTGGTGTGGAAGGTGGATCTGGAACCGACTTCTGTCCAGGTTGTCACAACATCTCTTGTTTATCTGTCTTCACAAACTGCCCTGAAATGCAATTCAAATATCAACAAGGATTGTTAGAAATATAATGTGAGGTTCTTACATTCAAAATGCTCATTTGGCCTCTGTGTTAAAGTGTGCAGAGAATTCTGCCGGACTGAAATTTAGTCTTTTAGTCATTCATACCCTTCTTATACTAATGGTAACAAATTTATAACACAACAATAAATAACTCTCAAAACTAAATCTCTTTAATACTGCAAATACCACGTAGAGTCATATGATTTCCATGATGCAAAAACATGCATGAAACCACAGAATCCAGTCACAATTTACTGTATAAAGCGGAACGCCACAGAATTTGGCAATTTTTCAATTAATAAATTAAAAGTAGGGCGGTACAATGAATCAGATACCGATACAGACTAGTGTCTGTGCATATTAAAGCTAAACAAACTGCTAATGAAATCTGAAGTCTTTATGTTCTGCCATGTCTGTGTGAATGAGCGCTGCAGTTTCGACTACTACACAAACTAAAGCGTGTGTGACGCTTGCAATGATTTCAGTGTCTGCTGTCTCTCTATACATTAACTTTATCTGCAGAGCTGCTCTCAGAGTCACTTCATGAACATTTTACCATTTAATTTACAAGAACTATCAACATTTGTTGTATCATATACACACAGGAATGTTTGAGGTTTTACTTACAAGTCAGATGGTTCATAGTACCTTAGAGATGTTCTCTGCACATCCATGAAACATAAACAATTTGTCACAGAGCCAACAATATGTGGTATACAATGTCAGGTTTATTAGAAATAAATAAACTAGAGCACGTGGTTAAAATGCTGAAAAAAGTAAGAATATACAGGATATACAATATATAATATCTTTAGATATCAGAATTTATGTTTTGGGGTTTTACAGATGCATGGAGATATATACGTAATAATAATAATTGATGGAAAACCATGTAAGATAAAAGAAAAAAGGTGTTTGAAATAGTTTCAGCTCATTGTCACGCTCCATGTGAGTGACGTCACCGATTCACTTTACAGTGCAAACTTTTAGGTTAAATAATTAGATTAACGTTACTTCCATTCATCCATTGACAAATTGCCAGCAAAACGTTAACAAAACTATCAAAGCCCTCTTATCTTCACATAATATGTGATTAAAACCCCAAACTTTCATAAACAAGAGCTCAAGGCTAGTTACGTTAGCCTAAGTTAACGTTACCTCTCATAAAGTTAGCCTAACGGCTAACGGATTTTTTCCGAAGACACTAACGTTAAACCATTTCTATAAATTAAATATTCAACATAACAACGGAACAGTTGTATGTATTATATGTGTAGTTTAACATTATATGTGTAATTTTAGGACTAAACTTACCTGAAATCAGTGAAAACAACAGTGACAGGACGCAGGCGGAGTCTTGCTGTTTCACTGTGCCGCCCCGTTTCCATGGTAACTCCCACCGCTCCAGTTTAAAAGCGACTCGAATGTTCAACACGCACGCCCATTAAACACGTCATATGTCAATTACACAGCGTTTCAAGATTTAAAACATCACATAGGCTTACTGATGGAGTAGAAAATGTCCCGAAAGTTGATAACGTTGTTTAATTGGATAGTGCAGCCTAGCCCTACATCATCACAGCCTAGGTTCGTGCGTATATAGTAATAGTTACATTATTTATACGCATTTCCGTGTGATCGGGCTCATTTTTACACTCTATGAGCTGTTTGATCCACGCGCCAGGCTCGCGATGAGCTATGAAACAACAATAATCGATTGGATTATTCTAATATAGCTTGGCTATCAGTTAAATGAGCAGCAGAGACCACTGAAAGTAAGCATTCACATATTAGGGTACCTTTAAGTCCTTTTGATATCGAATGCTCAGCTGCATAAATCAGTCTCACTCAGTCACTGAATCGCCTCAATGGTAAAATGTTACTGATATTTTTACACAAACAGAACGTAGCCTATCATTGGAGGTTTGGCATCTGGTTGTATTTTGGTACTGTCATGACGTTTTTTAAAAGTCCTATTCCAACGTGCAGATTACGTTATTTTAACACCAGAATAAAACGTCTAACAAAAGTTGTAGTTTGGTAGTAGACAAACGTAATATTTACGTTTTTTTGACTACTTAAAGAAAACGTACCAGGTTGGTATTTTTACAACGTTTTTGAAACGTTTTATTTTGGTTACATTATTTTTCTATTTAAAAAAACGTTTTTAAAACGTCTTTAAAACGTTGTACTGCAACATTACCTAATTGCAACCAAAATACAACGTTGTGAAACGTTGTAAAAACGTTTTGTGTTTGCTGGGAGGAGGGGGGTGTCCACGAACAAAGGACAATGAAAAACTTGCGCCTTTGGTCTCTCGTGCGCGATTGGATCACTCCAGGGCGTTGGCCATTGTGTCCATAAGAACGGGGACTGAACGTTAACTCTTGGCATTCTTGCCATTGAGAGAGGCCCTGGGCATTCTTGCCATTGAGAGAGACCCTGGGCATCCCGCCATCACTACCCTTTTCTCCCCGCCACGGAGAAGACCGGCAGCCTTCCAAAAGCTTCAGAGAACTCCTCCTGAATCCAAAGAGCCGTACCGAACTACCCTGACGACTCAAGCACAGACACTTACACACAAAAG
The DNA here is from genome assembly GCA_023566225.1 of Romanogobio albipinnatus. Taxonomy (NCBI): domain Eukaryota; kingdom Metazoa; phylum Chordata; class Actinopteri; order Cypriniformes; family Gobionidae; genus Romanogobio; species Romanogobio albipinnatus. Next base: position 42,815,424 of record CM042241.1, on the reverse strand, counting down.
GCCATATTAATGCAAGTATTTCTATTTCACAATCAAACTGCGTGTAAAGGTTGTCTGAATTATTCTTGGAGCAACCTGATCTCACAGAATTCCGTGAAATGAACACGGGACCCTTAACTCAAAATCCGTGGCAGTTTCACGGAATCGCCGAAAATTCCGTGATGGGTCCACGGAAGTGATTCCTATGCAAGTCAATGACAGTATACAGACGCGTTGGGCATTGTTTTCATCATGAAACTATGATTTTTTTTGCCATTATGACATGGAGTGTGATTCTCGATTTAATCAGCCAGCATAATTTTATTTATAATTATTTTCATTTTTTATTTATTTACAGTATTTAGACACGTTTTGAACACGTAACCCATCCCTTCCCTAAACCTAACCATTTGTGTATTATAAAAAAACAGGATATAACAGGCAGATACGACTGCAGGCACAATTTATTCAAAAAGTACAAATATTCCAAGTGTTCCGAGGCCAAACGATTGATTTGTGTGAAGAAAATCCTCAAAAGCGATCAGCAGCGTCGAGTCCATCCGCCAAAGATCCTAAACACATTTCAAATTTTACCGCCGGAAAAAACGTTACGTCAGCTTTGACAGCATTGGCTGTCGTATGTCTCGTGACCAATTGCGTCATTACGTCGGTTTTGATTGTAAAATGCCATTGGCTCTCGTGTGTCTCGTGACAGATTGCGTCACGCTAAAGAGTCAAGTGTATTATTTGAATGGGATATGAATGAGTGTGCTCACGGCGCGGCGGGATCATCATTTTAGAAATTAAAACATTAAAATCAACTTTGTTCTTTACATGAAGACATCGAGTGACTTCAGAAGACTTGGAATGCAACATGAGTTGATACTTTTATGCTGTTTTTGGTCAGTTTTTGCAATAAATACCTGTGACTGTACTTGTATTTGCCTGTTAAGTGTTTTATATTGTTGAGAAGTGTGTAGGTTTAGGGTAGGAGTGGAGTTAGTTGCTCCAAAATATAAAAGTAGCCTATAAATATTCATAAAATCATGTCTGCTTTTTACTGTCATTGACTTGCATAGGAATCACTTCCGTGGACCCATCACGGAATTTTCGGCGATTCCGTGAAACTGCCACGGATTTTGTGTTAAGGGTCCCGTGTTCATTTCACGGAATTCTGTGAGACCAGGTTGCTTGGAGTGTTAATTTCTTGAGGTGTCTTGTGAAAGGACTGTCTCTCTCTCTCTCTCTCTCTCTCTCTCTCTCTCTCTCTCTCTCTCTCTCTCTCTCTCTCTCTCTCTCTCTCTCTCTCGTTAACTCTATCTTTCCATCATTCTCTTCCCCTTTATATCATTTCGTTAAGATTGATTTTTCGTTGTTGGTACCATATTGTTTTGTTTTCTCCTACATGTATATGCATATTTACCCCGTGTGAATCGTAGCTTGTATACTTTAGTTGTTTTATTAAAACCCAATAATTTCATCTGAACTGAATCTGTATTGTTTTGCTCACAAGCTCGAAGTCAATGAGATGTAAGATCTTAGCTACCAACTAAGCTTAGTTTTCTTGTTACTATTTCAGTAATACAAATTGTGCAAACATAGGAAATATTATTTGTCCTGATCAAACAGATTAATGTTTCTTAAGGTTTGCAAAATTGACAATTGATTAAGAAATCAATTTGGATAAGCGTTACTTTTACATGAGTAAAGGTTCCGTTATAAATTAAAATTGACCTGTACAACAAGTAAATCATATTCATAGACTCATGAATATTTACACCATTTGAATTAATTATTCCCCGAAACACATTGTTGTTACAGCCGTAAGTAAATTATAAATGTTAGCTAGATTGTGTTCATTACCTGTCTAACGATGTATGTTTATGCTAAAATATAATACAATTATGGTTTCTGTATTTAAAAACATATATTGCATGCTGTTATAGTTCATAATGTGTAGTGAGTTGGCTCAAGTGATTTAAGTTTTGCACTTCAGAAATTGCTTTAAGGGAACATAGTGAGCATCGATGCACCCTGGGTTTTGCAGTGCATTGTGGGAATTTTTAGGGGCCAAACATTTCAGTGGACTGGAAGGATTCTGCGATTGAGACAGCCCTTAAAGCTTTGGTCTACGATTTCAAAGATTGTTCATTATTAATAACCTTGTTTAGATGCTGGTTATGGTTCTACAGCTAATCCTAACAATGTGAAGAGAAAAAAGAATTAAAAAAATCCATTCATTGGGTGTACACCCGCAGAGAAATTGACCAATGTAAGCTTTCCGGCCGGAGATAAAAAAAATAAATGTGAAGAACGCCGGACTCAAAGTCGAATCAATATAGGGTCCACCGTTGCCCGTTGGAGGAAGCTTCAGAGAAACCTTTGGACTTAAAACCGACGCTGATTTTGTGTTGAGCAGGTAAACATTTATTTATACTTTTATTGTGTGGTGTATTACATAAATAGCTTTTTATCAGTCTGACAACATGATCATGCTGCCGGTCGGCATTGGAATGTTAGCCGTTTAGCATCGCCTATCACGGGTCAAAGTAATTATATTTCTTGACGTGCTTGACTATTTCAATAGGCCTAACGTTAGCGGTTTTCTGTTCGAGCCGATAGAACATTGATTGTGTTGCTAATCTTGCGTGGGCGTGAACTCAAACGTGTGCCTTTGAGCTATCAACATCTCTGTTCCGATGTTTACTCCTGCTTGACTGAGTGATGTTGTTCAGGTCGTTTCCCGGTGGGAGGGATCAGGTAGCACAGAGGGGAGGGGTGTGCGTTTGGAGGGGCGGGATGAGTTTTTTTTTTAAATTCAGGCTTTCTCGACTGATTTTCAACATCGTAGACTACAGCTTTAACACTAGAACCAACACAGGGTCAAATTTACCCATGACTGTTTTTCAAATGTACATAACAGATTTCCAATAAAATATCCAAGTCTCCCAGTCACTGACTTTTACTAAAACTGTGTTATTTACAATCCCCTGTTGTTAAAAATTGTTTAGATATAACCAGATTTAAAAACGGGGCATTTATACCTATAAGCGCCAGCGGGTCAAATTCACCCCTATATAATTCCTCTATTTCGGCGCTGTGTTTGAGCGACACGTCAGCTTACTGTAAACAGTCACACAATGCACGGTCAAATAAAGATGTTTTAGCCTATTTATAAATGTTCAGACTTTGGATTAATTATAAATTTTGTTCTGCAATTTTGTATTGAGTATTGTTTGCTACTGTGTTGCTATTTATTCAAGTCTGCCCATTTCCTGAAAAAAAAAAAAAAAATTCTGATAATGATGGAATGAATAAAACAATTGTCATGATTATCCCAAGTTTATTGGTGTTGTTCTCTTATTCAAATTATATAACTATACAAGTGAATAATCAATTAGGTCAAACTGTGCTCTTGAATTTGTGTTATCCTTATCATAAGTTGTCATACATCTTATGCAGTGCTGTGAATTATTATTGCTCTTCATTGTCTATTTAGGGTATTTTAGTCATTTAAATAACATGGGTTATCTTAATATGGGATTAATTACATTTTATTATAATATTACACCACCAAAATATGTATTTGTTTCCATCTAATTCTCGTCGTCATTGCTGGCTGGTTTAGCCTATAGTCACCAAAAAGTGATTAGTGTAGCCTGCTTAAAATAGCATAAAACAACAGGACAAAAACATAGTTGATGACTAAAAATTATAATTTCATGACTCTATACATTACTTTGTGAAGACAGTGGCATAATACAGTGACATATTACGTTTTTTAGCCATATCAATGCAGTAATAATGGGTACATTTTAACCCCTGGTGGTTTTAGGTATACAGCGACCTCTGGCGGTTCTAGTGTTAAAATGGCAGACTACCTGATCAGTTCCCTGACTACTGAACTAGGGAACTGATTGAGATGCACCCACAGCCTGTGAATGTCTGAGGTGTGTGCTTATATACAGAGGGTGATTAGTGAGGGAATGATCTGCATGTGCGGGTGATCAGTACTCTGGTGATTGAGACCACTGTGATTGGCTTACGGTGGAGCTTGGCAGATCCGTGACAGAAGCAAAGTCCTTACTGTTTTTTATATATATATACACACTGACCAGGCATAACATTATGACCATTTTTCCCCTGACTGGTGAAGTGAATAACACTGATTAGAAACAGGAAAATGGGCAAGCGTAAGGATCCATGTGCGGCCAAATTGTGATGGCTATATGACTGGTTAAGAGCCTCTCCAAAACTGCAGCTCTTGTGGGGTGTTCCAGTCTGCAGGGGTCAGAACCGGCGACAGGGTCATGGGTGGCCAAGGGTCATTGATGCAAGGTGTCACAATCCACAGTGCATCACATTTTGTTGTGTATGGGGCTGAATAGCCGCAGACCAGTCAGGGTGCCCATGCTGACCCCTGTCCACAGCCGAAAGCACCAAGAGTGGGCACGTGAGCATCAGAACTGGACCACGGAGCAATGGAAGAAGATGGCCTGGTCTGATGAATCACGTTTCAGGTTGCACTATGGGAAGAAGGCAAGCTGGCAGAGGCAGTGTGATGCTTACAGTGGATGTTACTTTGACACGTACCACCTACCTAAGCATTGTTGCAGACCATGTACACCCTTTCATGGAAACGGTATTCCCTGGTGGCTGTAGACTCTTTCAGCAGGATAATGGGTTGAGGAGCACGAGTTTGAGGTGTTGAATTGGCCTCCAGATTCCCCAGATCTCAATCCAATCAAGCATCTGTGGGATGTGCTGAACAAACAAGTCTGATCCATGGAGGCCCCAGCTCGCAACTTACAGGACTTATAGAATCTGCTGCTAACATCTTGGTGTCAGATACCACAGCACATCTTTAGTGGTCTAGTGGACTCCTTGCCTAGACAGATTAGGGTAGAGTGGCGTAAAATGCCAAAATCCCCAAAAATTTTGAGGCCATTTCAAGTTTGATTTTGACATGACATAAAGCAGTGCTATCTAAGTGGCTGAGTTGTTTAAAATCAATGATTTGTGATTCAGTTTGGAACACTCTGTCACTGAATCATTTCATCTGTCACAACAATCAGTTAATTTGTCAATCTAAAGATATGTATCTGAACACTTACAGTAACAACACAGAGAACAAGCCGGATGAAGTGGATATTACAATTATTTTTTTTTACAATTAATTGTAAAAGAAAAAAAAAAGTTATTATTTTTCAAGGTATTAGGTCTTTCATTGTGATGCTTCTTGTATTTCTTTCATGATTGTGTTGGTCTTGAGGGTCTGTAATAGTCTTGTAGAAATGTGTGGGCCAATCATTACATGGATACTATTTAAAGGGATAGTTCACCCAAAAATGAAAATTAGCCTATAATTTACTCACCCTCAAGTCATCCTAGGTGTATATGACATTCTTCTTTCAGAAGAATAAAATCTGAATTATATTACAAATGAGAGAGGTGGTGGTCCAGTGGGTTAAAACACTGAACTGATATGCAGAAGGTTGCTGGTTCGATCCCAGGGTTGTATCTTGTTTCGACTGGGCATCCTGGGTTACCTGATACAACCTATCTTTGATGACCATAAAATACGGGTAGGAGAGTGGCTGGTCAGGTGGGAGAAGTCGGCCGTCGATGGAGCGGACCTGATCGAACGCATGTTTGAGCGTTTCATCGCGGGACTGTTCCAGGGGAAAGTCATCGCGCTCAGAGAGAATACTTTTATTTACGGTCAGTGTATATTTTGGCCATTTGATTTTCCTTATAGAAACGGGTATTAAAAAACAAAAAACGGCTCCTTTTTCGTTTTTTTCATTTTTTTAAACAAAACGAAAAACAAGAATTCAGCTTGATTTTTCGTTTTTCCGTTCAGAGGTGGAAAATTAATAAACGGCTTGAATATTCGATTTCTAGACGTTGGCGGGAATTATACGCCCCTTTCTGCTGATTGGTCAGCCGAAGATCAAACTGTTCGGTCATCAGTTCTTCCTCAGTTCCGCACAGCAGAATAAAAGTCCTGCGCTGCTACAGCTGTATGGATTCTTAACGCGTTTGCAGCTACATTTAATCTTTTATTCATCAAACAACCAGACTAACGAATGGCTCGACACAACATGTACCGGGGCAGAGCGTATACAGGGCTTTCTTCTGTGTAGATAGAAATTCACATAGTCCTACACTTCGCATCAGCTGGGCATGGCAGGCTGGGTCTATATGACGGCTGTCCACCCCGGTTGCCCATTGTTTAAAAATTTATAATAATTAAGATATAAATTAATATAATTAGTTGTAAATTAAATATTTTAAACACTAATATAAAAAGGAAAAAAATAATGCATTGACTTGGGTATGTTGGGCCTATAACGTTCACAAGAACTGTCATTCTGACTGACAACCGGAGAACAACAGTTCACACAGTTCCAGTAGCCTAAATTGCAATGAGTTAAATAAACTAAAGCAGATAAACACGCCAACAGTCAAGCGCAGACCAGTAGGCCTATCGAAGTGTTCAGGAAATACGCAGCTGTTATAGCTACCTTTTGTTTTTGAGTTTATCTTGTTAATAGTGAGTGTTAATTGATGTCAAGCAAAACGGTGTGTGTTATTTTCTCTGCCAAGGAAACTTCCAAAGCACATCATGTGTGTTCTCTCCACGCTGTCCTGTGTGTCCCGCAGCTTTCACACAGATTGTGAGAGTTGGCCATCCAAACAAAACAGGCCAAAGAAGTGTATGGGAGATGCAAGGTAGTCTACATTAATTTATAAAATAAACACTTACAATAGCCTAGCCTATGTCTCTTTTACCTGCGTATAGCCATAAGTGGATTTTAAATTTACAAGGACCCCATAGCCTAATTATAACAGTGATTCAGCCCAAAATTTGTCTGTGTGCAAATGGCCTCCATCCTATGATTTTTGTATTAATAGCCTGCAACTTTTATAATCGACTGTCGCTATTTGCCAGAAAATAAGTCGCACCTGAGTGTCACACCTGGTCATGTTGAGAGAGATACGCGCGTTGCATCATTGTTAAAACTGCACTTTATTATTAGCCTACATTCAAAATTAGTATAAAATAGGCTACTGGTAAATAAAATAGCTACAACAACACCACAGGCTATGCACATTCTACTTGCCAAACAGACCAATTGTAACCATTGACCATTGTACAAAAGACCAATTAAATAAAGCAGAATATTTTTAAATGAGGCACCGGCACCAAATTAGATGTTTTCCTCAACAGGGGAAATAACTTAGCCTAATACTGTCATCATCATAGGCTACAGATGAGTAGGTCATTATAATCATCATCATCGAAACAGTAAAATGTATCATTTTATTTGGGCACATTTAAAATTACTACAAAGTCATGCCTTTGAAAAATAAATAAAACAGGATGCGCTGCGTGCGCCTCGGTCTCCTTGAACATCTGGCGCACACCACAAACATGAATCAAAATAGCCTACAGCGAACGAGTCTACTTTTAAAAGTCAACACTTCGATTATTTGATGTTAAATGCATTATTTAGTCACTTTGGAATAAATCACAGCATGTTTCATGATAATAAAAAACGGAAAATACGGTATGATATAGCAAATTCGCAGACCCCCTGGCACTTTGCTAGTCTAAAGCCATCTACATAGAATAAACTCCTGTATAGGCTCTGCCCGGGACGTGTTGTGTCGAGCCATTCGTTAGTCTGGTGGTTTAATGAGAAAGAGATGAAATGCAAGTTGCAATAAATGCGTCGAGAATACATATTTGCTCGCATTTGCCCATCAATTGTTTTCAAGCGGATGCAAATTTGTAAAATAATCCTATGCAACTTGTGTCGTAGGCTAAATTCCAAGTGTTCTGAACGTAGGCTATAGCTTCTATAGGGTTTGCTGGTGAGAAACAAACCGAAATGGCAAGTGAAAATCTTGTGTTGCAGTCCTGTGTGCGTGTGCAGCAGCTTGCTCCGCCCACAAGCGCATTCTTTGATATATCAATTATAATAAATGCTAATAAAACATTTTTTTAACATCTCTGTTGTTCTCTGGTTGTCAGTTAGTCAGAATGACAGTTCTTGCCTGAACTTTATAGGCCATAGCTACGTCAACGCATTATTCTTTCCTTTTTGTATTAGTGTTTCAAATATTTAATTTACAACAAATTAATTTATATCTTAATCTATTTATTTGTATTAGTGTTTCAAATATTTAATTTACAACTAATTAATTTATATCTTAATCTATTTATTTTTATTAGTGTTTAAAATATTTAATTTACAACTAATTAATTCATATCTTAATTTATTTATTTTTACTGGGCAACCAGGGTAGGCTATGACAGCCGTTATATAGGCCTATCCTGCCATATCCAGCTAATGTGAAGTGTATGTGAATTTCTATCTACACAGAAGACAGCCCTGTATAGGCTCTGCCCCGGTATGGGTTGTGTCGAGCCATTCGTTAGTCTGGTTGTTTGAAGAATAAAAGATTAAATGTAGCTGCAATAAACGCGGTAATCCGTACAGCTGTAGCAGCACAGGACTTTTATTTTGCTGTGTGAGGAAGAACTGATGACGGAACAGTTTGATCTTCGGCCGACCAATCAGCAGAAAGGCGCATATAATTCCCGCCCACATCTAGAAATCGAATATTCAAGCTGTTTATTAATTTTTCTACTTCTGAACAAAAAACGAAAAATCAAGCTGAATTTTTGTTTTTCGTTTTGTTTAAAAAAAAAAAAAACTAAAAAAAGAGCTGTTTTTTGTTTTTTAATACCCGTTTCTATAAGGAAAATCAAATGGCCAAAATATACACTGACCATTTACACTCAGATTTTCAAAATAAACAGCGCTCGTGGGCGCACACAGGGCTTCAAAACTCAATACTTTTATAAACAGTCTTCTACAACGGACAGTATCTCTGGATCAGCAGGCTTGTATGCAGCAGTGGTGTCCCAGTCCCTCTCCACGCCAATTACTGTAATCAGAGACAGGTGTTTTTAATCAGCGCTCAAGTCGCTTACTCACCGCTCGGATCCTTTCCCTCTCTCCGCCCGCAGACCTCGCGAAAACCACGCCCACCTCACCACATCCCAGTAATAAGTGCACTGTAAGTTGCTTTGGATAAAAGCGTCTGCCAAATGCATGAATGTACATGTATTACAAAAGTCCAGGCTAACCCAAGCATTAGAATTGGATTCATAGTTGCTCTGTTTTTGAAGTCCATAAAAAGTGCATCTGCTTATCAAATAACATGCTCCACGCGGCTCTGGGGTGTTAATAAAGGGGCCGTTATCTGAAGCGAATCAATGCGTTTGTGTAAGAAAAATATCCATATTTAAAACTTTATCAAGTAAACTTTCGGCCGGCCGATTTCATTCTATCTGTTCTGATTGTACAGTACATCACCTCTCTTGTTAAAAAGGGTAGCAGGAGAGCGGTGAGTTGAGACTTAAAGTTAGGCCATGACAGTAATGTGTCCAACTATAATATGCATTTTCATTTCAGGTTTTGGTGCATCCCTGGGAATAATCACTTTAGCCTCTTTTCTGCTGTCAGGCCGAACGGTTCTAAGAATGGCAAGGAAGGGTTCCAGTTAAATTTCCACTTGATTCTGGTATGACATGGCATTTACATCTCGTATAGTCTGAAAACTCTTGAGTTTTACCAAGGCAACATCTGAAGCATTTGTATTACATTCTGAAGAGCGGCCGTTATCAGCCCCACAGTGGAAAATGCAACCATATCCGTACCGGCCGGGCTGGATCGGCACGGAATGGATCGGTTAAGCAAAGAGCATAGGCATAGATCTATATCTATAGGCATATATACACTTAGAAAACTTCCACATGTATGCTGTTAGTCAAAAGCATATCTCCATCAATTATCTGGATGACACCCGAGGTGAAAAAAAAGTGACCCACTGAGGTCACAAATCTAGTTTCTAAGCTCCAGTTTATCTGTCAGATGGTCGTTTCATCTCTCCTGCATGCCAGTTGCTCATCTCATGAATGTTAGGTCCTGTAACAAAAGGGTACACACACAGCAGCTATAAACCCTGCCCACTAAAGCTAAGCAGGGTTGAGACTGGTTAGTATCTGGATGTCAGACCTACTGGGAAAATTAGATAGTTTCTGGAAGAGGGGTTAATGAGGCCAGCAGGGGGAACTCACCCTGTGGTCTGTGTGGGTCCTGATGCCCCAAGTATAGTGATGGGGACACTGTACTGTCCAAAAGCACCTTCCTTTAGATGAGACGTTAAACCGAGGTCCTGACTCTCTATGGTCACTAAAAATCCCAGGACGTTCTTCGAAAAAGAGAAGGGGTGTAACCCCGGCATCCTGTCCAAATTTGCCCCTTGGCCTGTGACCATATTACACTGATGTGTGTTTTATGGCTGCCTTCGCATCATCCATGCTGCACATTGGTGGTGGTTGAGGAGATTCCTCCCTTCCATATGTAAAATGCTTTGAGTACAGAAAAATATGTTATTTATGTAACGAATTACATACAGATACATGACATCTTTAAGGTCTGAGATGGTCAAGCTCTAGCTCTGAGCAGGAAACTTTCCCAAAATAGTAAGAGGTTGAGACAATATTCATCATTCAGTGGAATTCCATAATCTAGCCCTTCAGTGGAAAAGCGGCTTTTGGATAAAAAAAAACAAAAAAAAAACCTGTTTTCAAAATATGGCATTCACAAAAAATAAGGGAGAGAATATGTTATATGTTAAATAGGGAGAGAATATGTTGAGCCACATGGGGTAAATTGTGGCACTGATTATGAAGAAGTAAAACAAAACATATTCACCTCAAATTCTATATCAGGGGTGTAAAACTCAGCTCCTGGAGGTCCACTGTCCTACCTATTAATCAACCTATTCAACCAAATAAATTAAACACACCTGGTCCTGCAAATCGAGGTCTTCAGGATTACTAGAAACTTCTAAGCACATGTGTTGGAGCTGGTTGGAGCTAAACTCTGCAGGACAGTGAATTTTGATGTGTGCTATATCAAACCAAGGCAAATTCAATAAAAAATGACTTCTTATACCCTGTTCGGTTTAAAAATCCATGTATCACATTGTCATCCTGTCGATCTTCATGTCCCTTGCCACCTGATGTATGGACCTCCCTTTCTGTACCTTTTCCACTGCTCTGTCCACCTCTATAAGAGAGAGAAGCGTGACATGATGGTTTTTGGTTTAAAATTGCCATTTCACTAATAGAATGTATTGCAATGTAGAATTACAGTAAAGTAATACTTTAATAATTTGTCCTGGCTCACTGTCACAGGGTGTTTTGGTGACGGTTCATGTTTTTAGTTGATCATGTTCACGGTTAGGTTTATGAGTGTCATGTTCACTGTCTCCCCGCTTCTGAGCTTCTCAGAGAAAATGGATTTTGTTTATACTGGAAACAGACAATCACACTCGATTGCTGCGAGCCCCCAGATATCAACCAAAGAGCGTTGAGCCCCACAACCACCAAAGACTGTGGGCCCAGCTCGCTCTGCCCCTCCTCCTCTGAGATTTTTTCGGTCCCAATGCCAGGGCACACACCCTCCTCCATCTGCACCAAAAACAACCACCTCTCAGTGATGTATTATGGGTCCTCGCTACGTTAACAGCAACTTTATCAAATGTTTACAAAACAAGCGGGAACCCAGTTTGCCTGTCTCTTTCTCTATTTCTGTTCTGTTACGTGATAGAAAGTCTAAGGCCTTCTCAGGCAGTATGGCAAACCCATCTAATCTGCTGCCTGTTACTTGTCAAACTAATATTACTGTGGGGGAAAAAATTAAAATTAATACTGTTAAGTTAGCACTTTTAAACATCCGTTCACTTAAAAACAAATAATTTCTAGTCAACGACTTAATAACCACAAACAACCTAGATTTTTTGCTTCTCAATGAAACGTGGCTAGAAGACAGCTGCAGTGCAACAGTCCTCAATGAAACAGCCCCTCCTAACTTTACTTTTATGAGTGTCTGCAGAGCAGTCAGGAGGGGTGGAGGTTTAAATATGTCTATCAATGTAAGCAAGTATCATTTGGTGACAATTTGTCTCTAGAATATCTGGGCACTGTGCTAAAAGGTGCTCCACGCATCCTGCTTATCATTATTTATAGGCCTCCAAAATATTCTCCAGCCTTTATTGAGGACTTTACAGAGCTGTTATCAGCAATTTCATCTGAGTATGACTGTTTTGTTATTGCTGGGGATTTTAACATTCACATTGACAATGCTGAATCCAGTACAACAAAAGATCTCATAACTGTTCTTAACACTTTTGATTTGACACAAACACAGACCCACACACGATCATGGACACACTCTAGATTTACTTATCAGTAAGGGGCTAAACATTTCATCGATAGTTATTAAGGATGTGGCACTGTCTGATCATTTCTGTATTTTCTTTGATATATCAATCTCTCCTGCCATTGAAACTAGATCTGTCTCTGTCAAAAAGAGATGCTTAAATGAGAACACTAGTGTGCTGTTTATGAAGGCTATATCTCTAACACCAAGCATATCTGCAGACTCTGTTGATTTTCTCCTTGACTCTTTTAACTCAAAAGTTAAGAGTGTAATTGATGCTATTGCTCCTGTGAAAGTCAGAAAAAAGAGTGGCAAACAAAAAGCACCTTGGAGAAACTCAACAGCAGTGCAATTAGTGAAAAGACAATGCAGGAAATCTGAACGCATGTGGCGAAAGACAAAACTTGTAGTCCATTATAACATCTATAAAGACAGTCTTCGTGCTTTCAATGTGGAACTAGGCAAAGCTAGACAGACCTTATTTTCAAATATTATAAACAGAAACATAAACAACACGCACACTCTTTTTGCTACTGTTGAGAGACTAACAAACCCCCCGAGTCACATTCCCAATGAAATGCTCTCAGACAGCAAATGCAGTGAGTTTGCTTCCTTCTTCTCCGATAAAATCAATAATATCAGAAAGCCGATCAGCACATCCTTGAGTTGCTCTGGGGTGAGTCAGATCAGACCATAACCTCAGAAAGTTACTATGACTGATTTCGAAGCAATTGAAGGTAAAATTTTAGAAGAAATGGTACAGCACCTTAAAACATCAACCTGCGCCTTGGACACACTCCCCACTTATTTTTTCAAAAGTGTGTTTAACTGTTTAGAAGCAGATCTCCTAGAATTGGTAAACGCCTCACTTCTTTCTGGGACTTTTCCAAACTCCCATAAAACCGCAGTAGTTAAGCCTCTACTGAAAAAGAGAAACCTTGATAACACCATATTAAGCAACTACAGACCAATCTCAAATCTTCCTTTCATAGGCAAGATCATTGAAAAAGTTGTTTTCAGTCAGCTGAACAAATTCTTGAGCTCAAACGGATACTTTGACAATTTTCAATCTGGTTACCAACCACATCACAGCACAGAGACAGCGCTCATAAAGATAATAAATGATATTCGCCTCAACACAGATACAGGCAAAACATCAATCCTGGTACTACTCGACCTCAGTGCTGCATTCAACACTGTTGACCACAACATACTTCTTGACAGGCTAGAAAATTGGGTTGGGCTTTCTGGAATGGAAAGAGAAAGAGTTCCTTTGTTTTGTCTATGTTGAGAACAAGATCATTGTCCTCCCCATAGACAGTGACCCTGTGAACCATGTCCCTATATGATGATTCATTGCCGCCTTTGATGAGGCCAAAGATAGTAGTGTCATCTGCGTATTTGATGACAATATTGTTATTGTCCGAGTTGGTGGCACAGTCATGTGTATATAATGAAAAAAGTATAGAGCTGAGACAGCATCCCTGTGGGGCACCTGTACTCACTGTGAGCTCAGCTGAGACCTTCTTTCCCATCCTCACCACCTGTGGCCTATCTGTGAGGAAGTCTGTTATCCAATATCAAGTGGTAGTTGGTACTCCCAGTTCTATCAGCTTGCCAGTCAGCTTCGTCGGCCGGATCGTGTTAAAAGCGGAGCTGTAGTCCAGAAACAATACTCGTACATATATATTGGGAGTGTCTAGGTGCTGCAAAATATAGTGAAGTGCCAGTGCCACGTCATCATCCACTGACCTGTTCGAGCGGTAGGCAAACTGAAGAGGGTCTGCTGTTTCTGGAACCACAGAGTTAATATGCTGTAGGACCAGCTTCTCCATGCACTTTATGGCGACCAATGTAAGCGACACTGGTCTAAAATCATTCATTGCAGTTGTGTTTTTTTTTTTTTTTCGGAATTGGCACTATAATAGAGGACTTAAAAATATGTGGAACTGTTTCTTGGAGGAGAGAAGTGTTAAAAATGTCTGTGTACACCTCAGCCAGCTGTTCAGCACAGACTTTAAGGACTCTCGGGGCCACCCCGTCGGGTCCTGCAGCATTATGGGGGTTCACCTTTCTCAAAACCTTAAGGACCTGTGAGTGCGTCACCTGCAATGCAGTCTCCTCTGGGTTACGGGGGGCTTTCAAGGGTATGTCTCTATTGTTTTACAGTACAGTTTTGTTTGCAGCTTTCCTGTAATTGGTGACTCATTGTATTCCTTGCCACATCCTTCTGCTGTTATTTTCTCTGTAACAGTTCTCGAGTCTCTGGGCATATGCCCTTTTGGCAGCCCTGATGGATTTTTGTAGCTCATATCTGGCATGCTTATACTCCATAATGTCTCCTGTCTTAAAGGCTATACTGCGTTTTTTTTATTTTGATGCGCACATCCGCATTAAACCAGGGCTTCTGATTAGGGAGAACTCTAATAGTTCTGGAGGGGATGCAGATGGAAGTACACCATTCAATATAGCTGCTAACAGTATCTGTATATTCGTGGATGTTATCTGAGGCTTCCCAAATAATGTTCATGTCTGTGGCCTCCAAACAACCCTGCAGTTCCTCCAAAGCGGAATCTGTCCACATATTCACAGTTCTAACTCAGTCTGAGTCCGCTTTAAGCCTCTTGGTGTAAATGGGCTGAAGTAGAATTGCAAGATGATCACTCAATGATCATCATTTCCCAAAATGTGGCTTGGAGACAGCAGTATAGGCACCTTTAATGTTGCTGTAGCATTTATCCAAAGTCCTATTTCCCCTAGTGGGAAAGTTAACAAACTGATAAAATTTGGGAATAGTTTGTCGGAGGTCGCAGTGATTAAAGTCTCCTAAAATCACCATAGCAGCATCTGGATATGAGTTTTCGTGCCTACTAATCATATTGTGCAGTTCTTTAAGTGCATTATACTCATTAGCCGCAGGATGAATATACACTGTGCTTAATATGACGCACTTCAGTTCTCTAGACAAATAAAATGGCCTACATTTCACAGTAATATGCTCCACATTTTCAGAACAAGACTGTGATATTACCGTGTTGTCGGTGCTCCAAGATTGTTTGACGAGGATAACCGTTCCACCCCCACAAGTTTTACCGCATTCCGTTTCGCTGCGGTCAGCTCTGTAAACATTGTAGCCTGCCGGTGTTATGGCTTCATCGGGGGTCCTCTGTCCGAGCCATGTTTCACAGAAACATAAAACAGAACAATCCTTGATGTACCTCTGCGTAGCCATACGACAAAGAAGATCATCCATCTTATTTACTAAGGACTGAACATTGGCGAAAAGTATGATCGAAAGAGTTTGCCGGCCTTTGCTAGCCAGTCGGCGGAGTCTTCACCCCCCCCTCCTCCTCGCCTGCCGCGCTTCCGTGTCGGCCTCACGGTGCCAGGAAATCCCCCTGTTGTGGCCTGGCCTGGCATCACTCCAACATGGAGATGTAGCTCCGGGAAGGAGTTGAGAGCATTTGTATCATTTGTAGCAAAATTGTTTCTGTAATTCAGTTCTCCTAGTTGTAATAGAGTCACTCGATCATACTTAATATGAGCTCTAGCATATCTCACATGAAAGGACAGTAACGACACTGCCAATGCAAAATTTAAATAAAACTTGACTCGGGGAGCTACGCTATGTTGCACACTAAGGAGCGCCATCTTCATACGAATCATCTATCATCTATCATCTCAAAGACCTGAGTTTCAGTAGTCATGTCAAAGCAATAACTAGCCTACTATCATCTCAAAAATATTGCAAGAATTAGGTGCTTTGTTTCCAGGCAAGACTTAGAGAAACTCGTTCATGCTTTTATCA
Organism: Romanogobio albipinnatus; assembly: GCA_023566225.1. NCBI lineage: Eukaryota > Metazoa > Chordata > Actinopteri > Cypriniformes > Gobionidae > Romanogobio > Romanogobio albipinnatus. The sequence goes on along the minus strand of CM042241.1, from coordinate 42,799,329 downwards.
CCAGTAGGGTGGACTATTGTAATGGTCTTCTCACTGGCCTTCCCAAAAAGCTGCTGCTGCCAGGATTCTGAGCAGAACCAGAAAATATAACAATATCACACCAGTCCTCAGGTCTTTACACTGGCTTCCAGTTACATTTAGGATCGATTTTAAAGTACTATTACTTGTGTATAAATCACTCAATGACCTAGGACCTAAATACATTGCAGATATGCTGATTGAGTACAAACCCAACAGATCACTCAGCTCATCAAGATCAAGTCAATTAGAAATACCAAGGGTTCACTCAAAGCAAGGAGAGTCTGCTTTTAGCTATTATGCCAGCCATAGCTGGAACCAGCTTCCTGTACAGATCAGATGTGCTCCAACAGTAGCCACTTTCAAATCCAAATTTCAAATCTGTTTAGCTGTGCATTTACTGAATGAGCACTGTGCTTTGTCCGAACTGCTTGCACTTTAATTATGTGTTTCAATTTAACCCTGTTTTATTTTTAATTATAATTATTTTAGTTTTAATTATACTTTTTATTTATTATTATTTTTTATTTTGTTCTTTATTTTTTTATTTATTTTAATTCATGTTATAACTGTTATACTATATATATTTTTATTTTTATTTTATTCACTTACAAATATTTTAACTTCTTTTCTGTGTAAAACACGTTGAATTGCCACTGTGTATGAAATGTGCTATACAAATAAACTTGCCTTGCCTTGTCTTGTTTCCTAGTCTTGTCATGTGACTCCCATGCCCTCATGTGATCTTGTTTCGTGTCGTGTCATGCCATTGGTTCATTGTTTAATCATTGTTCACAGGTGTTCTGTCATTAACCCATGTGTATTTAGCCCTCATGTTTGCCGTGTGTCTTCATCTGTTATTGACGTGGTAACCCGTTGGTGGTGAGTGTGTTCAAGTCAAGTCTGTTTTGTTTAGTCAAGTTTATAGTCAAGCCAAGTTTTGTTTGTTGTTTTGCCAAGTGATGGGCAGACCGAGGCTTCATGAAGCACTGAAACAGTTGAAGCAAATGTGCCATATCGTTTCGAAGCTTCGAATCAATCCGACACCTGTCTCTACGGTGACACCTAGTGGTCACTTGCATGTGTTGATCTGAAATAACCTTGACAATGATCCATGTAAAAAAACTTTTTTTAACATCTGTCTGACAACTACATGATCTTGGTTGTGTAACCTGTAGCCTCCTCATATGTGAATAATACGGAGCCCCCCCTAGTCCCACTTTGTCAAACAAATTTATTATAACTATCTTGTGGCCTCAAGATAGTAACTCGTGGCCTCAAGATAGTAACTCGTGGCCTCAAGATACTAACTCGTGGCCTCAAGATACTATCTTGTGGCCTCAAGATAGTAACTCGTGGCCTCAAGATAGTAACTCGTGGCCTCAAGATAGTAAAGTGTCTGACACATGGACCCTTTGTTATTAAACTGGACCCTGTAGTGCAATACTTCACATTCTGTGCAATATTCTTTGTGTTAATTGTATATCTTACAGAGACAGACGTTGTGCTAACTGTCTTAAGAGTTTAGGAAATTTGTTAAAATTAATGGAAAAAATTGTCATAGCGATTGTAAAAAACTGTAATAACAGTCGGAGGTAGCGTGACCTAAGCCTAGAACGCCCTCTGCTGGCATTTTTTCATAGGCTACACGGACACATGCTTTTCTTACATTCAAAACTACCACAATGTGAATGTCAAAGCACACTAGGCTAACTTAAAAACAGAATTAGAAATTCTTTATTGATGCTATTGATAACCCGGGGAACAATTCTTGTGTCACAGTTGATGTGCACTAGCCTGGATGCCAGACGAACTTAGCCACGCCCACAAAATTTTTTGCACGGACAGTTCGGTCTGGACTTGATCCATAGAGAAGTAATTATGCCCGAACAGAAACTGTTTGGACCAATGAAATTGTCAGGGCGCGCTTTAGACGATGATGGACAGATGATAAACAGTAACGTAATCATCCACGTCATCAAAGGCGCTTGGGTTGAATTTGTTCTAATCCTTAATGGAGAACGTCTCGGTTACGGATGTAACCCTCGTTCCCTGAGGAGGGAACGGAGACGTACGTTAGTGACTAACGAATGGGGGGTTTCGCCTAGAAGCCTATCATCTTCGAGCATATAGAAAACGCCCAATGGCGTGCCAATGCCATGGGGCATGCAAAATTTGCATACGTAACTCCGCCTCACCGCATGAGTATATAAGGAAGTACGTGGCAATACAGCATTATGTTACCTGCTTGAGGAGCCAAGACTGAACTCCTGCGTTCCAGGTAGCACAGCTGAAGTGGCAACGGAACGTACATCTCCGTTCCCTCCTCAGGGAACGAGGGTTACATCCGTAACCGAGACGTTCCCTTTCGTTCAGTCACTACGACGTACGTTAGTGACTAACGAATGGGGGTTCAATAAAATCCCGCCACTTCAGTCGTCTTCCAGTGCCCTGCGTAAGTGTGAGTTCCCTGTCGTAAGACTAATACGGACGAAGGACCCACGCCTAACACAGGAATACCGAGGTACACTGGGAAGCATATCCCAGTGAAGGAATGCCAAGATGCCTGCCCGTAGGGAGGACTTAAGAGTACACATATGACCCGCTAAGGGCTGCATATGGAAAAACTCTAGGGTACCAGCCGCAGGTGGAATTTTTAACCCTAGGGGTGGCAGGGACTTGCCAAGGGAAAGACACCTGCTCGCAAGGGAGGCTAACGGTAGAAATACTCGTGTGGGGGTCGCCGGAGGGGAACCATGCACACGGGGCACCTGGCCGGACACGAGGGTCTGGGCTCGTGAGAGGGCAGACACACAGGTATTGGCGTAAGCGGTGCTGGAGGAACTCAGGGCTCTCGGGGAAACTCACCTGAGGAAATATCGCACGTATCCAGTCCGTGGAGTGGAATGGCGAGCAAGCGATGACACCTGAGCCTGGCCCATTACCGGCCCCTCGGGGGGGCGAGTACATAGCTGGACATAGGCTCCACTCGGAGATTGTAGAATCTGGCGAATGTGTTAGGTGTCGCCCAGCCTGCAGCTCTGCAGATGTCTGTTAGCGAGGCGCCATGCGCTAAAGCCCAAGAGGAGGCCACACTCCGAGTGGAGTGTGCCCTAACCCCAAGGGGACATGGTCGACCTTGCTGCTGGTAAGCCAAAACAATGGTGTCCACCAACCAGTGAGACAGCCTTTGCTTTGAGAGAGCCCTTCCCTTCCGCTCTCCACCATAACAGACAAAGAGCTGGTCTGAGGTCCTGAAACACTGCGTGCTGTCTACATAGGCGCGGAGAGCGCGTACTGGACAGAGCAATGCCAAGGCTGGGTCTGCCTCCTCCAAAGGCAGCGCTTGCAGGTTCACCACCTGATCTTTGAACGGAGTGGTGGGAACCTTGGGCACATATCCAGGCCGGGGTCTCAGGATCACGTGAGAGTTAGCCGGCCTGAATTCCAGGCACGCTTCGTCAACCGAAAAAGCCTGCAGGTCCCCGACCCTCTTGATCGAGGCCAATGCGGTCAGCAGAGCCGTCTTCATTGACAGAAACTTAATATCGACCGACCGCAAAGGCTCAAAGGGAGGTCTCTGCAGAGCACTTAGAACTACTGCGAGGTCCCAAGAGGGTACGAGAGAAGAGCGAGGAGGATTCAGTCTCCTCGCCCCCCTCAGGAACCTGATGATCAGGTCGTGCTGACTTACCTTCTTGTCCCCCAAGAGATCGTGGTAGGCAGAAATAGCGGCCACATAAACTTTAAGGGTGGAGGGAGACAGCCTACGCTCCACCCCCTCTTGGAGGAACGAAAGCACGGACCCGATCGGGCATTTCCAGGGGTCTTCTTGGCGAGAAGAGCACCAGGTGACGAAGAGGTTCCACTTCAACGCATAGGCATGCCGAGTGGACTCTGCCCTAGCGGAAGTGATGGTGGCGACCATGGTAGGGGGTGGTAGGCCACTCAAACCTGCCGCGTCCCATCCAGGAGCCACACGTGGAGGTTCCAAAGATCGGGACGCGGGTGCCATAGGGTGCCCCGTCTCTGAGTGAGGAGGTCCGGTCTCAGAGGAATCGGCCAGGGAGGGGCTGTCGCAAGGAGTAAGAGTTCGGGGAACCAGGTCCGGCCGTGCCAGTACGGGGCGACCAGAAGGACCTGCTCCTTGTCCTCCCTGATCCTGCACAGGAGCTGTGCGAGTAGGCTCACTGGGGGGAACGCATACTTGCGTAGGTGGCGGACGTGTTGAGACATACGGCGGGAGCGTAGACCGCCCTGGTGGTTGATGTACGCTACTACGGCGTGTTGTCTGTCCTGACAAGCACATGTTGACCCCTCAGCAACGCCCGGAAGCGGTGCAGGGTGAACCGTACTGCCAGTAACTCGAGGCAATTGACATGCAGAAGGCGCTGGGGTCCTGTCCAGGAGCCCTCGGCTGCTTGCCCATTGCACATGGCACCCCAACCCGTGGCAGAGGCATCCGTCGATACGACAACATGCCTGGAAACTCGTTCTAAGGGCACACCGGCCCGTAGAAAACTGAGGTTCGACCACGGGGTGAGTGTCACTTGTACCCGGAGCGTGCCAGACTGCCATGCCCACCTCGGGACTCGATCGCGAAGCCAGTGCTGAAGCGGTCTCATATGTAGCAATCCGAGCGGCGTCACCGCGGCTGCAGATGCCATATGCCCCAGGAGCCTCTGAAATAGTTTCAGTGGAACCGCACTCTTGCTCTCGATTTGACGGAGGCAAGTCAGCAGTGACTGCGCGCACTCGCTCGAAAGCTGTGCGCACATGGCGACCGAGTCGATGTCCATACCGAGAAAAGAGATCCTCTGCACTGGGCAGAGTTTGCTCTTCTCCCAGTTGACCCGAAGGCCCAGACGGGCTAGGTGATGGAGCACCCGATCTCTGTGTCCGCAAACCTGCTCCCGAGAGTGGCCCAGTATAAGCCAGTCGTCGAGGTAATTCAGGATGCGGACCCCGTGCTGCCGAAGGGGCGCAAGGGCGGCCTCGGCAATCTTCGTAAAGACGCGAGGGGACAGAGACAGCCCGAATGGGAAGACCGCGTACTGATATGCCCGCCCCTCGAAAGCAAACCGTAGGAGCGGTCTGTGTCGAGGAAGGATGGAGACATGGAAGTAGGCGTCCTTCAGGTCGATCGCTGCAAACCAATCGTCTGGACGAACGCATTCGAAAAGGCGTTTCGCAGTCAGCATCTTGAACGGAAGCCGGTGTAGGGTTCGGTTCAAGATGTGAAGGTCCAGGATTGGCCGTAACCCACCGGTTTTCTTGGGTACAATGAAGTAGGGGCTGTAGAACCCCGACTTCATTGCCGCTGGAGGGACAGGCTCAATCGCACCCTTCGCCAGCAGGGTGGCAATCTCCGCACGCATGACGGGGGCGTTGGCCCCGATCTCGGTATAGCGGACACCCCTGAAACGGGGAGGAGCCTGCGCGAACTGAATCGCGTAGCCGAGCCTGATGGTCCGCGCGACCCAGCGGGACAGCCCCGGAAGCTGTAGCCATGCTTCCAGAGACTGCACCAACGGGGTCATGCGGAGCACAGACGTACCCAGGGTGGGGCAGCGAGGCAGCGTTACCGGCCCGGACAAGGGAGGCTGTTGGGCGTCCCGGTGTGGGGGCACGGTTAACTGCTGCGTCCCGACAGAGGAGACCAGGGAAGGACGCACGTTCCACTGGGGTCTGCTCTGAGGGGAGGCTGGCGACAGAGAGGGATGCGAGTGGCGGGACCCGAGGGTGGCGCGCACCGTCATCACCGATCTCTGGGTGCTCAGGGATGGGATTGTCAGTTCTTTCTTTAACCACATTAGGGTGCTGCTGACCCAGGGGCCAGCAGCTGAACAAAAGATTCTCCCCCGGCCCTCCACCGGGGGAAGGAGCGGCCCTGCTGCCGTCTCCTGGAAAGAACTGCCCATCCCTGAGCTGTCCGTATCAGGAGCGCCGCTTAGCCTGGCGTTTCTTCGCGGAGGGCGTCCTCGGCGGCGAGCAGGCTGAAGCAACTGCGCGGGCGGCTGGGTGGAGGCAGCAGCGGACCGCCGGGGCAGTATATGTTTGATGGCCTCAGTCTGCTTCTGAGCGGCCGAGAACTGTTGGGCGAAGCAAACGTGTTCGCTCGGCTTCCCGCATATCGGCCAGGGTGAGCCATAGGTGTCGCTCCTGGACCACGTTAGTGGACATCACCTGACCCAGGGAGCGCGCGGTCACCTTCGTCGCCCGGAGAGCGAGGTCGGTGGCGGCACGCAACTCATTGCTGAGTCCTGGATCAGCTCCACCCTCGTGCATGTCGCACAGCAACTGGGCCTGGTAGGACTGAAGAGTTGCCATGGCATGCAGCGAAGCAGCAGCCTGCCCCGCAGCTCTATAGGTCTTCGCCACCAGAGACGACGAAAACCTACAGGCCTTGGAGGGGTGCTTAGGATCACCGCGCCAGGTCGAAGCACTCTGCGGACACAGTTGCATCGCAACAGAGCGTTCGACCGGGGGGACCCCAGTGTACCCTTTAGCCACTGCTCCATCAAGGGTGGAGAAGGCGGAAGAGCTCGCCAAACGGTCACGGGAAGATAATGGGTTCTTCCAGGACCGCGCAATCTCTTCATGCACCTCGGGAAAGAAAGGAATCGGAGGAGTGGCCGGACGGGTGTCCGGACGCTCCCCCAAAAACCAATCATCCAACCGCGAACGCTCAGGTCGGGGCGGAGGGTTCCACTCCAACCCAAGCGCAGCGGCAGCCCGAGAGAGCATGGCTGTCAATTCCGGGTCCGACTCGGGCAATGCTGGAACGCCCGAAGGCGGCAGCACAGCCGAATCATCATCCTCGGATGACTCCAGCCCACCTTGTGATGCGGCGATGGACATTTCTTCGTCCTCCGCCGCGCCAAACGCCACAGTCGGGACAGCAGGAGCTGGCCCCGATGCGGACGCCTGAACACGGAGCGGGTCAGGTGCTTGAGAGGGGGGTGTGGGCCGAGGCATGAGCGTCGGCGCATCATTCCACACCATCACCCTCAGATCACCCTGGCCACCAGCCAAAGTGCAGCCTCGCTTGGAGACCGCAGATTGGGGTGTGGCAGAGGGGACTCTCGCTCCGGCATCAGCACGAAGCTCACGGAGTCTCGACCGTAACACCGAGATGGTCATGTTCCCGCAGTGGGAACATGAGTCATCCACGAGCGCTGCCTGAGCGTGCTGAAAGCCCATACACGTCACACAGCGCTCGTGCCCATCAGAAGACGAGATAAATCCACCGCACCCAGAAGTGCACGGACGAGACATCCTGAAAAGGACGCGTCACGTGCAAGCTCTTTTATGAGAGGAAGCCTCGCGGCTGATGCCGAAGCGCCCAGGGAAACACACACCAGCTGTCAGACGAACTACTGCGGAGATCAGCGGGCAGGAAGTATGTGATCACTGGAACGCGCCGTAACACCAACACCAACGGAAAGCTGCTCGTCTCGAAGAAGCTGACGAATCTCAGAAGGCTGTAGGAGTGAAGAGAGGTACTCTTGGCTCCGAAAGCAGAAACATAATGCTGTATTGCCACGTACTTCCTTATATACTCACACGGTGAGGCGGAGTTACGTATGCAAATTTCGCATGCCCCATGGCATTGGCACGCCATTGGGCGTTTTCTATATGCTCGAAGATGATAGGCTTCTAGGCGAAACCCCCCATTCGTTAGTCACTAACGTACGTCGTAGTGACTGAACGAAAGGGAACTTATTCGTATATGCATGCACCTTTAATATTTCTCTCAGAAACATTTACATTTACATTTATGCTTTTGGCAGACGCTTTTATCCAAAGCGAATTACAGTGCACTTATTACAGGGACAATCCCCCTGGAGCAACGTGGAGTAAAGTGCCTTGCTCAAGGACACACTGGTGGTGACCGCTGGGATAGAACCAGCAACCTTCTGCGTATCAGTTCAGTGGTTTAACCCACTGGACCACCATCTCCATCTCCAGAAACGATGATCGTGTTGGTAAGTACTCTGTGTATCCTTAAATTCTTTTTTACAACACCGGCAAAGATTGTTTACACTCATCATCTTCTTCTAACGTGATTTATTCCAGTGCGCACAGACAGGGTTGCCAAGTTTTTACAGCAAAACTCGTCCAATTGCTACTCAAAACTAGCCAAAACTTGGCAGCACAGTGCAGTTGAGTTCTGTTGACATTTGACAACTAACATTATGCGTCGCTACGTTGCTCTGATTGGTTGTAGGTCTATCCAATTGAGGTCTTTCCTGGTTCGGTTTAAACACGCCCCATAATCACAGCCCAACGGAGCAGTATCAGACTCAAATTCTGACTAGAATCTAAGAATCTAGAATCTAAAAGACAAACTCACACAAAAAGTATGTCAACATGTCCATCTTGATGAGTATTCTAGCAGACATATATGCCTTAAGTGAACTTTATACAGTCGAGAAAGATCCATGCATTAGGTCTTAAAGGGGCAGTAGCCTTTATTGCTGTCTGTTCATGTCAAACAACAAAAGACAAGGACATCACTCACTGCTCTTGATTGAAATGCTTTTGTAAGTTTAATAGGATTAATCTTTATTTATACAGTCAAATATGCAATGTTATTTTACATTTGTTCATTTTTTGTAATGTTAGACGTAATTTGTAATTTGTTCTTATTATTTTCTTTATTTTTATTTGACAGTAGTCCTTTTTTCCCTGAACATAGCAAATACTGAACCGTACCGAAACCATGAACCTAAAACCGTGATACAAACCGAACCGTGAGCAATCTGTACCGTTGCACCCTTATAGGGTACTGTATGCGAGGGGGTGCCACAAAATGGAGAACATTTTCATAGGGGGCCATGACTGAAAAAAGGTTGGGAAACACTGCTATAGAGGACACGAACGCATAAACCATCACTTCATGAGAATTTACCATTTCATTTGAGAAAACTGTCATATCATAAAATGAACAGACACTCAAAGGTGTTCACGGCAACCCGTCAAAATAAAAGTTTGGTTTAACGTGAGAATTTTTAAAGAATATATTAGGCTACTGTTGTAGCCTACAGTAGGTTTAACTTTGTCTCTATGTAATAATAATTTGTCTCAACTAATAATAATAAAGATTATGCCTAGATGGTTGCTTATTTTTCATCTTTTTTTATAAACAATGTTTACTTTTAAACAGCATACAGCCTTTAAATGTTTATGTATTATTTACTTATAATGATTATCATCATAAATAATAAACTTATTGAATTGCATTTAATTTTTTTAAATACTTAAATAAAAAAAAATTGGTACAGATCTGGCACGCATCTCCCTGTATAATTGCGTGATACTTTCACTGCATGAAAAGTGGGATTTTCGTCAGTATGTGGCACTGCAGATTGCCGTGAAACTTCAGGTTTACGACTGTGCACGGCAATTTGCAGGCAACTCCGAAAACTGCCGTAAATTGACGGAAATTGACGTGGGCCTTGCTTGGCAGTTGTCCCCCCATGACCCCCCTCCCCTTAATTCTAGGGGAGGCTTTATCATGTAAATGAACATGCTGTGAGCTACACAAATGCAAATCAGAGTAGCAGCAGGGGGAGTTTTATCTAGGTTCTGAATTTTTTTAACTAAAACAAGTTTAAAGTTTAAGTTAAAATGTTAACTTAAATTTAAGTTAAATGTACTCGTTTTAGTTCACATTACTAAATTTTTAGGGCAACCAGTTTGCTCCAATTTTTTAAGTAGATTCAACTTGTCCGGGCTCACAGTGTAGATTAATTACTCTGTATGTTATTTATCTGTATGTAGATTAAATACTCTGTATTGGTTATTTAGCAATAACCAATGTTATGTAAAAAAAATATATACAGGACAGCAGTTCATGTCTTCAACCTTTAGAGAGGTTATGTGATGCAACAAGACAATGAACCAAAGCACACAAATAAATCAAGTAAAGCATACAGTTTACATACCAAAATTTATTTTTCCACCCTGCACTGTGAATGATTTTTAAAATGGCTATTAATCATAAATGTGAAAAGTACAAGTTTGTGTGTTTATAGTTAAGTCATATTGTGTTTTTTCTGTAATTGTCATTTAAATTGAGCTCACACCACATTTTATGAATTATCAATGCAGATTTTCAAGAGGTGGTTTCCTGGAAAGGGTTTAAATTATGCCAAGAGTAGGCCTAATCTAGTAAATCGCGAGTTAAAAAATTGTTGCCTGGAACAAAGATTAAGCACAGATTACTAACACCTGGACTATGAGTCCTGAACTAAAATAAACTGGATTCATTTACAGTTTTATCTAATTGCTTACACACAATTTCTGAAAATATGGCTCCATTTCTTGTAACTCTACACACAAAACACACAACATGCAAAACATCAGACATCGCTTGCAAAAGCAACACTTTGTGCAAAACTATTTTAACTCTTCCAAAAATGTTGTTTTTGCATATATCTAACTACACACAAATATGCACAACTGAGGAATTTACAGTTGAACTGAAATCAGCTGAACTGAAATCAGTTGAACTGAAATCAGCTGAACTGAATCAACACTGAAGTCACTTGAGCTGAATATTGACACTATATTGGCTTGTTAGAGCCGGTTTACAGCAGAATTTGTTTTGAACTTGATACTGAAGCTGCTATGAAACAATATATTTTGTTGTATGCATATTCTTTCTTTCTCAAACCTTAGTTTTGATTTCTAAGTGATCAATTTATGTATAAGTGTTTTCACACATGATCATTGGCTGTATGGGTCCTCAGTAAATTAATGTGGCATTTAAATGGCAAAAGTTATTCTTGTCTCTATAACTTATGGCTTCCTAAAGACACGTTATGGGTAAATAAAATATTAATAATATAAATAAAATGTATATCAAAACATATTTTAAATATAATGAAGTCATTTTATTATAGCACTCATCAGATGTTCCTGGAAACAAAACAGAGACAGAACAGTATAAACAAACTAAACACCAAATTACAAAAACATTATTATGTGAAAGTGAATAAAGTTGTGTGTGTGTGCGTGCGTGTGTTTTCAGTTATAAATATGTGCTGTGTAAATTAGCCTATATATACTTTTAGAAATTATATATAGCCTAACTTTAAAAAACAAACAATAACCCATATAGATAAATTATAATAATTGTATAATATTAAGCATTTACTTAATATACATTGTAACATTAGGCTACTTTACTCTAGCACAGTAGTCAGTTAAGCAATTAATTAATATCTTATATTAATATGTATGTAGCCTAGGCTACATCTAAAGGGAAGTCTGCTTTAAAAAAAAAAATTACACTTCGACATGTACAGAATGTGCGCGTTAAGAAACACGTTCAAATGTGTCTTCTTAACATGTTAAAATGTCTTAACATGTGCGTCGACTGTGTGTGTATGCCTGTTACACGACCAGAATGTGCGTGTCTACACATACAAAAGAAACACGTAAAAAATTGCTGCGTTGACAAACAGTGCGTGTTGAAACAGTCATAAGTCACGCGTTTCGTATAAAGAGATTTGGCCCCGGGCGCGTTCCATAGTAGAGCCCTAGTCCAATGGCGTGTGAGGTCGAGGTCATGGCCATGACGCGTAGAAGACGAGCTTTAAACCTTTTTTGTTTTTTTTACATTTCCTATTTTTTTGCTGCTTTCCTTTTTCGTGATCAACAATGACAGGACGCCGTCTTCAACTCCTGGACGCGACCAACTTTTTCGACTAATTTTCAGGAGGCTGTCTTCGTCTTCACAACTCTGAGCAAACTGCCGGCGCTATGAACCAGAGCATGGGTAATGTAACGTTACGATTTAAAGAATATGCTTTTATTCAGCTGTATAAGGAAATGGATGCGTTAATAGATCTGAGCTTATAACCGCACATTTTGTTTACACAGACTATCCTCGCCTCATAACGAAGCCGTGAGCTCTTATCTGCTTGGAGCGATTTCCAAGAGTCCAGATTTAACCGCTGATCACGACGAAATTGTGTGTAAGTAACTTCTAATGTGTTTCTCATTCCTAGTTTAATTTTACCGTGACTGTTTTTATTAATACCAGTCTCATGTAATTGTTTTCCAGCTGCCTGTAAGACGTATTATGAATCGACACGCCGCAGCTTCAGATACAAACAATCTGAACTTACATAGCAGACGGAAACTGCGAAGTTTAGCTCGGAGTCGATCAGGAAGAAAAGGGGTAAGATTTATTATATTAGATCCGTTTTTTGTCAATGTGAGTATTTTTCAGGTTGCTTATTGTCTTTATGGATTGTATTACAGTTGCTGGAAGCGAGAGTGTGCTGGATGAGGTGGACATTTGGAAGTCCGCGACCATTGAACTCATGTTGGACGAGGAAGACGCATTGTTGACGGGGTGTCTGGATGGATTGTGCGGCCACCGCGCTCTCGCAGCCTGGAGCACGCCGAACTTTACATTACATTACATTACTGCTGCACTGTACATAGTTGTGTGTTTAACAATAAAGCTCTTTCTTTGAATAAACAGCTGTGTTTTATAAATGAAGCCCTTTCTTTGAATGAACAGCTGTATGCTTATAAATGCTCTTTCTTTGAATAAACGGCACGGTCCGTATAATTTTCCCATATATTCCTTGATGGTATGAATACTTCATAGCACAATAACATTAATATAAAACAAATTATTACAACATAATTTATTAATATTATTTGGGTTTACATTTATAATGAGCCAGGGGGACCAATAATGATTGGTTTGCAGTGATCTGCCAACCAATCACGAGGGATTTTTCTTTTTTAAATGTAGTGGCTTCAGCCAATAGTGAGTGAGTAAATTCAAGTCTGGCCGTTGACTCTCTGGTTTCGCTGCTATTCATATGCAAATTAGAGGCGTTGCACCTCCGCGCGGTCTCTCAGCGGGGGGCTCTCCACCTACGTCATGGTTCGTTTACGACAATTTGTGGCACAGACGAACGCGACGTTCGCTGCCTGTAAATTGTCGAAAACTGCCGAAAATTAGGGAGATTTCCGGGAGTATACAGGCGTTTACGGGGTCGAAAATCTCACTTTTCATGCAGTGTTTTGTATAATTTTTGTAAAGTTTTAGCCTGGTCGCTATTCACTGCCATTATATGGATAAGCGTGTACAGGAAGTTTTTAAAACGTTCTGCTTTTTTTTTTGTTAAAGTCTCTGCAGCTAGTGTACTTGAATTTTATTTATCTGCAACAATATGTTATAATTTACAGTTTTCACAATAAATGTTCTCAAAACTACATACAATGTTTCTTTCTTTCTTTAAAAAAAAAAAAAAAAAAATTAGCAGTTTGGCTTTCCTTAAGGTCTAACCCGTTCTGAAATGGTTCTATTATAATTTTTATATCGCAATATGCATCATTATCGCAAGAGGCTGCAATGTATATAGCAATATGGATTTTAGGCCATATCGCCCATCCCTACTAGCTGCCTATCAAAATACTTTTCTTTTATTATGATTTGTCTAATATATTTTTCTACTGTACTTTCAAGCACCTGATCTGTATTTTGTAATATAAAAATGTTCTGTTATTGCCATGCTGTTTGTAAATGATTATTTGTACAGCAATAAAAAAATGTGGAGCCTCCATTTTTATCTATTCTATTAATAAATCTATCTATACATCACCTATGACTCTATATAATTCTATTTCTCTAACTTATGCTGTGCTATCTGTCACTATCTAACTTAACCTATATGAATGTGTCACTATATCTATCTTATCTGTCACTGTCTATACCTATCAGTCAATATATCTCATTTAAATATAGCCTAAATATAGCCTAACTAACCAAAGCACACTATAAATCTCACTGCTATCACAAAATCTCTCTCCTCTCACAAAAACCCACCAGGTGAAGATGGATTTACTTCACTTTTAAACTGTGGTGAATTAGGTTCATACAGATGTGTGACTGTGTGGTTTGTTCCCGCCCCCTTTAATCAACGCAGTTTCGACAGGCGCCACCTGATGAAACACTTCGAAGCTTAATTTAGCCATAGTCACGTGACATGGGTGTTTCGAATCACAGTTCGGAGCAGTGTTTCGAAACATCTGCGCTTCGGGATCTCGGTGAACTCAAAGTGCGGAAACGTCAGTTTCACGTCAGCCATCCCTAGTTTTGCCAAGTGTTTGTTTTATGTTTTGGATTTTGTTAATAAATGCTGCACATGGGTTCAAAACACTTGCCTCCAGTGGATCTATGTTACACTGAATTTACACTACTTTTGGCTCAATTTACACTACTCCTGGCATTTTAACAAACTTGTAGGCCTATCATCCAGCAGTTTAGAGCATGGAACATCATGCTGACAGTATGCCCTCATATTATAACTTTCTAATGCACTAACACTTGTGAGATTTTTTTAAAAACAAGAATCATGACCCCTTGAACATAGAAAAATCACTTTGAACAGCATGACCTATTTTGTTAATGATTGTCTAGAAACAATTGCTGGCTCAACTTGCCCACAGGCTCAAATCAACCTATTCTCCCCATAAATGTACAAACTGTCAAGTTTGAATAGTCAATTAATGTTTTTCTTTTCTGTACCGTGCCTATGAAGCAGGCCATCTAAGTAGATATAGGACTGCAGAACTGACCACATTCTCACAGTCCGCATGGGAATGCTTCATATTTCATGTCACACATTGCATGTTATGCACAACGAACACTGATGGATATGTCAACATAACAGCAACACTATGCTTTCTGAATTTTGAATGAATTTATAGTCTAATCTATTTTGATGAGATACAATGTTTTGCTGGCTAAGCTGGAATCCATTTCTTTAAACTTTATGAAAACCATCCTATATTGATAAACACTGACATTGTTATCAACGACTCACACAGTTTAGTGGCTCTATAAGAGCTTTATAAGGCTATGTCCTCACCTAAATCTCTTTTCTCTACATATCTGCTTTTGCAATCCTTTATATATTCAAGAGTCATTAAAATGACATGCTCATTTTAAGGTGATGTCAAATCCAGGTTGAATTAGCATAAATCCATAAAACACGGAAATGTTAAAAGGCCAGCTGTAATCACATTAAAGGCACATTTCTAGTTATCATACCTTGCCTGGCTGTGGCTGTTACTGCATAAAAACTCACCAGAAGAAAATTAAGTATTCAGAACAGGACCATTCAAGGAAGTGAAAGAATGTCATGGTTATAACATTTGACTTGTGGACCCACTCCCACAAAAGCTATCAGCAACAACCAACATGTCATTTTTGAAATGAGTATACTGAGAGTATAGCAGTAGGGCAGTGTGTGTAAAAATAATAGGTTTTCGCCCCTCGCACTGCTGGTAAAAATTGCAGATTCAAACAAATATTACTTGGACATTTATTTCTCATTACCAGCTAATTTTAAATTCATACACTGAAACATAGGGTTGCTCATATCCATAATCTATCTTTACTGACAGTTTACTTATCAGTGCATACCACTGGCACACATTAACGACTTTTCCCATTGTATTGAGAGATAATGTACATACTAAAGACAGTTTTAATTTTGCTGGTTAGAAGTAACCTCTCATTAACCTTGAGACCAGAAAACACTGGAGCAACACCTGGGGCTTGATAAAAGTTGCACATATTGTAGGGCTGTGAATCTTTTGGTAGGAAGCGGATTGATTTGATTCACGATTCATAGGTTTTTGATTCGATTCATGAACGATTTTTGACAATTCAGAACGATTCAATTAAAGATGATTCACATTAAAATTTGATGCGATTCGATTAATTCAATTCGATTATGCATTTTTTAATATGCATTCATAGGATTATTAAAATGCTTCCCCTTATGTGTCTTTGTCAGGGTGTGAATTACACAGCGGCCTTCAGAGGTCAGAGAGTGGGCAAAAAAAAAAAACGGTAACACTTTACAATAAGGATCATTCGTTAATATTAGTTACAGTTTTTTACAATCTCTATGACAATTTTTTCAATACTTTTAACAAATTTCCTAAACTTTTAACGCATTTAGCACAACATCTGTCTGTTTAGGCTATACAATTAACACATTTATTGTTGCTTTTAAACAAAATGCATATAGTTAACACAAATTTAAAATGCTTGAACTTCTTTTACACACAAGCTCAACCAAGACCAAAACAATGGATTTTTACTGCCAAATTTACCAGTGCTTTAACACTGTCAGAACAGATAACACCTTATTCTAAACCTAACCTTATAGGGTAAAGTCAAGGTAAACAGCTGTTTATATTGTGAATTGAAACACAAATATATCCCCTGTATTTTATTCCAAACAGCCGACTGAATTTGTGCAAATATATACATTACAGCTGATTCTCGTCTAGGAATTGTTTAGGTGTTGTTGTTCTTTCAATCACATTACCATATGGTATACAGTAAAAGAGGACATATTTAAAAGGAATATTTAGGCTACTATAAATATTGAACAACAAAAGAAAGTGAGAAAAATGCCTGCATCATTATCCAGAATTTTGAGAAAACAACAGTTAGGATATTGTATAAGGGCTTCTCCTGCAAAGTGTAAATACTTTAACCATGTATTACAGTGACTGCATGCCTCTGGTCTCTAATATGTAATAGTTTGTCTATTTAAGGATTCGACATACCTCCCTCATGGGCAGAGGAAAGCTCCTAAATGGAGAACAGGAACTTGCTATTGTCAAAATGGTGATTGCTGATAATGAAATAAATCTGAAGGGTGTTCTATAAAGCTACACTGAGACGGGTCATTCATTTTTTGTATTGCATTTCTGCAGCAAAATAAACAAAATGCATGCACTAAACCCAAAAAAACGGCTCGGGTTATGTATATAACCCTCGTTCCCTTCTCAGGGAACAAGGGTTATATACATAACCCAAGCTATTCCCTTTCGAGGGAACTCTCACTGCGTCGGAACGAGTACCCACTAGCCCACACCGAGGGTAGCGCCTGCCCTAGAGTGAAGCCGGAGACCGGGCACAACTAGGACTGGAGCACCCTAGCGCCAGGCGCCGTAGGGAGATGCAGGCTATAAAACCTGATAAAGGTGTGTGGGGTAGCCCACCCAGCCGCCTCGCAGATATCCTGCATGGGGACCTCAGAAAGGAGGGCCACCGAAGAGGCCATGCCTCTGGTGGAATGAGCCCTCATGGCCATAGGTGAAGGCAAATTGCGCACCTGATAAGCCATGGTTATTGCCTGGACAATCCAGTTACTGATTGTCTGGGTAGACGCAGGCAACCCTTTCTTTGGTGAGCCAAAACGCACCAAAAGCTGTTGAGATCTCCTCCACTGCACAGACTTCTCCAAATACACTCTGAGAGCCCTAACCTAGCCGTCACGTGAGGCGGAGGATGAAATGCCTGAAGAACCAAAGACCTGGCCACCCTTGATGGAACCTTAGGCACATAGCCCGGCCTAGGGTGTAGGATGGCTTTAACTCCCCCAGGGGAAAACTCCAGGCAAGTCTGCGTTTCCGCCAAGGCCTGGAGGTCCCCCACTCTCCTCAGAGATGTGATAGCCAGGAGAAAAGCCACCTTCAGGGTCAGGTTCTTTGGTTCCGCCGACTCCAATGGCTCAAAGGGGGCCTCAGCCAGCCCTTCGAGAATCACTGCCAGATCGAAAGATGTAACTCTGGAACGAGCCGCAGGCCTCTTCCTCCGAGCCCCACAGAGGAACTGTACAACCAGCTGGTGCCTACCCAAAGGCCCATCACCCAAAGGAGTGTGGAAAGCCCCAATGGCAGCCACATACACCTTGAGTGTGGAGGGGGTTAGACCAGCAGAGAAGCGATCTTGGAGGAAGTCCAGCACTGAAGCCACTGGGCAGTTAACTGGGTCCACCTCACGCTCCCTGCACCAAGTGGCAAACACATTCCACTTGAGGCTGTACAGTCTCCTCGTAGACGGAGCCCTGGAACTGAGTAAGGTCTCTATCACCTCTGCCGACAGGCCAGCCTCTAGGTACCTGACCCCCTCAGGGGCCAGACCCAAAGGTTCCAAACCTCCGGCCGGGGGTGAAATATTGTGCCCCCCGCCTGAGATAGGAGATCCCTCCTCAGAGGAATCTGCCACGAATGACCTGCCAGCAGCGCTATGATATCCGAGAACCAAACTCGAGTCGGCCAACGGGGTGCTACCAGAAGTAGGCTGACCCCCTGTTGACGGACCCTCTCCAGGACTCCCAGGAGCAGAGCAATCAGGGGAAATGCGCACAGACGCAGCCTCGGCCACGTCTGAACCATGGCATCCAACCCCAGCGGGGCTGGATGCATCAGGGAACACCACAGTGGACAGTGGGACGTCTCTCGAGACGCAAACAGGTCCACTTCCACTGGGCCGAACCTCTCGCACATGGCCTCCACCACCTCTGGGTGGAGTCGCCACTCCCCGGGCCTCAGCCCCTGCCTCGACAGGATGTCTGCTCCCTGATTTTGGCGCTCTTAGAAGTCCAGCCGAAGCTAGGACTTCTTCCCAGCAGCCTTCCACGCCTGGTCCAACGCCGCCTCGGTTGCCAAGCTCCCGGAGGAGGGGCTCTAGAGGTGACGCTCTCCTTCTGCACCTGCCGGTGCGAGGAGCTGGCAGACGGCTGAGGCCGTCCCCTAGGGGCTGCCTTCCCAGGCTTTGAGCGGCGAGGGAGGTACTGGTGGAAGGCTGCTGACTGTTTCTTCGCCTCCTGGTATCTGGCGACGACGGTCTCAACCGCGTCACCAAATAAGCCAGAAGGCGAAATAGGGGAGTCTAGGAGGAAGGTTTTATCCTTCTCCTTCATCCCCGACAGATTCAGCCAGAGATGTTGCTCCACAGTCACCATTGAAGCCATGGAGCGGCCGATGGCACGGGCCGTCTCCTTGGTGTTGCGGAGAGACAAATCTGCAGCCTTCCGGAGTTCCAGCACATCCTCCGGAGAGGCTGGCTCACGAGGCTGGCCGGCCTCATCGAACACGGCCAGCCGAGAGCGGAGCAGCCTGAGTGTGAGCAGCTCACAATGCTGACATGCCCGAGCATGCTCGACACCCAGAGCATGTTTATCCGAGCCCGATATGTAGCGGGAACACGGATGCACACACTGCTTAAACTCTCTCATATTCTCCATCATTCACACACACTTTTGCACCTGGACAAACAACAGTAAATAGACAGACAATTTCAACAGAGAGCGCTATGCTGAAGAGCAATAACTGCCATTTCAATGCGCCGGCTCTCCTTTTATACTTCCGGGTATGCCGTCACAGTAACGTCATCACGCACGCCAATCGGATTGGTTTAGTTTTCATTCAGACTTCAGATACGCTGATGCTTACTGTGCGTTCACACCGCCGCCGGCGAGAGCGTCAAAGTGGCCGGAAGTCATTCATTTTCAATGGGAGCCCGGCTGCGAGCTCCGGCGAGAGCGGCGCGGCGCGTCTTGGACGATTTGGGCGTCGAGGAGAGTTGGAATCAGGTCAACTTTATGGTAATGAGCTATGACGCGGTTCGGCGGCAACCAATGGGAATGTAGTAGTGCTCCGCTTGAAATGATTCCAGAGAATGCAGTGCTGGAAACTTTGGTTCCGACCACATTAGTTCCCAAGCAAAATGGAGGAGAGGTTGATCATTGCGGTAGCAGGTTTCCCTATAGTATATATATATATATATATATATATATATATATATATATATATATATATATATATATATATATATATATATATTCCGCGCAACACCTTTTATATGCAACATTTTCGCGCTAGAAAGCCTTTTTTTCAGCGGGAATGCAATTAATTTGCTCAAAACAACACCGATTTGACCAATTGCATGAATGCTGCACTTAAACCAGGACAGTTATTGTAAAATATGTTGCACACAAATTAATGTTAATGTTAAAGACCAAGGCTAGCACCTATAAACTTGTTGAAATTAGACTAGCACTTCCAAGAACACAAAAGCCACACCACACAAATGGCTTTCAAATGGTTTATTTCATTAGCAAACATGCAACTATAATTAAGTTAACTTTCACATTTAAATTATTTCATGATGTTATCTTATACGGGTATACCCTACTGTGGTCAGTCTGCACAAATGCCGATTTTAAAAATGCGAACATGATTGTTTGCTTTGCAGCCCCTTTAAATGCAGTTTTAAAAAAGACCAAGCATTCGATCTACGTCAGAGCGGCAGCGCGTCCACAGATCTTTCTACAGCGTCGATGGCAGGGCGGCCAGAGCAAAGTTTGACGCTCTCGCCGGCGGCGGTGTGAACGCACAGTTAGGGAGCATCCCCAAAGTGTCGTTCCGACGCAGTGAGAGTGAGAGAAAAATGTGGAGAGGCTTCAAAAGACACACAATCTATGATCAATAAAATAAACAGTCTATTGTATAAGGGCACACCTGACACATAAAATAATGCAGTTTCTGTAATTCCATCTAGTGTTAGTGTTTATATGACATTGTGTTATGATTGACTAAATGTCAATCATGTCTGTTGGAAGAGAACATGTGTTAGGGTTTTGGTAGACATAGTGTTTGTGAATTATTGTTTTTTGAAAATGAGTGTTGGAGTTTAGTTTACAATGTGCGATTTTGAGCATGAAATTAACCATTTTGCCAATTGTGTGATGTAGGTGTGTTAAGAGTTTAGGAAATTTGTTAAAAGTATTGAAAAAATTGTCATAGCGATTGTAAATAAAAAACTGTAATTACATTAGTTAACATGAACTAATAATGGACTTATAAAGCATTTATTTTACCTTTGTTAATGTTAATTTCAACATTTACTAATGCATTATTCAAATCTTGTTAACATTAGTTAATACACTTTGAACTAACATGAACAAACCATGAACAGCTGGATTTTTATTAACTAACATTAACAAATATTAACATTAACTAATGCTGAACAGAGGTGTTGTTCATGGTTAGTTCATGTTAACTAATGCTGAACAGAGGTGTTGCAAAATAAAACAATACCAGGTTAGTTGGTTAGGTCAAGTTAACTAATGCATTAACTAATGTTACTAATAAATCCTTATTGTAAAGTGTTACAAAAAAAAAGAAAAAAACTTTAGTCCATTGTTAATGTTAGTTCATATTACTTTATTGTTTTATTATTATTATTATTATTATTATTATTATTATTACACACTTTACTTCCTATATAAAATGGCATTTGTAGAAATTTACATAAGCCAGAATTTTAAAAAGGCTTTAAAAGTATTGTTAGTTAAAGGAACACTTTTTTTAAATTTTTTAAATAGGCTCATTTTCCAACTCCCCTAGAGTTAAACAGTTGAGTTTTATCATTGTCGAATCCATTAAGCCGATCTCCATGTCTGGTGGTAGCACTTTTTGTCATGAGAGAGGACATAAATGCAGGAATGAGTGATCAGGGGTTTATTGACAAACAGCAGACAAGACAAGAAATGGTGAGGAGGTGAACAGTCCAAACAGTAGGCAGGTTAGGAGCACAATCACAGGCAAGAAGAGCAGCCACAATAACTAACTCCAGAAGGTGGTAGACGGGAGAGCAGTCCCCAGCACGCTCTCTGTGTAAGCAGGTTGTCACGTTGGTTATGTTGACAGAAGTTAGCCTATTTTCAGGCATTGTGTAATATCATTGTGCCACTGCACTCATGGTACGGCTCAAAGTTAATTGATTATTATGCAGGAAGGAAAGTATAGTTCCTAGCCATATAGGTCTAGAAATTCACAACTTTTAATTTTCCGTCGGTCTTAGTACACGATGTAACTACAGAAGAGTTAAGTTTTAAATAGGAAAAATACCTAAACTCTTTGGTCATTTTTGAGGCGAGATGCTAACGATCTAATCAGATTCAGTGATCTATGCTAAGCTATGCTAAAAGTTCTACCGCCAGACCTGGAGATCGGCTGAATGGATTCAAAAACGGTAAAACTCAACTGTTTAACTCTAGGGGAGCTGGAAAATTTGCCTTTTTTTAATTTTATTTTTTTATTGAGTGTTCCTTTAAAGCTACACTGTGTGATATTTTCCCCCATCTAGCAGTGAAAAGGTATATGACCATCCAGTAAATATTAGTTTCTGTTCCTTCCGATTCCGATTTCGTTTTAACTCCTACGGTGGCCAATTTAGTCCAAAATTAACATGGCTTCCAGTTCAATCCAGCAATCCCCCTCTTCACATTCGACACGGTGCCACCGAGTGTTAAAACGCGAAAGCTTGAATTTACGGGTATGTCCCTCTTTGGCTAATGTACTTTCAAGATGGAGGGGCAACATGGCGACCCCCATTCGAACCCCTTACCCGTATGTATTTTCAATGGCATATTATAAACTTACGAGAATACTTTATTACTTGAAAGAAGTAAATATACATTAATGAGTACATATATTTTTGAAAGAACTAAGTGTTTTTAGCTAAGAATAAACTAAAAAAGTTACACAGTGTAGCTTTAATGCTAACTATTGTGTAGGATAATTTTAATGGCTACACAACCTTATTAAAGTGTTCCTGGCATTAAACACGCAATGCTGCATGGAGAGACTCTTATAGCACGCACTTTTCCAACTAAACTTCTTAGATATTCCCTGCTTGTTACGGTGCTATAATGCATTTTACTCATAAATGTTATAACCACAAATAGGTAAGTATTATAATGTGTTGTAACCGTTATGGCTATTTATCAAATAATACAACATATTATAAGGTTGTTTGTAAGGTATTATGCATACAGGTATTCCTAATGCATTATAATGCATGCATAATGCCTTATAAACAACCTCATAATGTATTGTATCATCTCATGAATAATGAATAAACTGTAATAATACTTGCCTGTTTGTGGTTATAACTATTAGGAGTATGATGATTCATAATGAACATAATTTTATCCACTTAAGTTATAATGGATTATCCCTATATATAGTATTTTGCCTATTAAAGTAAAGTGACAAAAACAAAGTCTTCTTTTAAACATCCAAAAAAGCTTTATAATGTGGTCATAATATTTATTTATTATGCTCTGTTCTTTTTCAGGCAGGGAATAATTGTTTTTGCCTCTGTTCAACAGGGAAGATTAGCAGCACAAGCTAATAATTGTTTTGCCTCTGTATTTCAGACAGGGAAGATTAGTATAATGTGCTAATATTTGGTGTTGTCCTCTGTTTTGCTAAGGACATTTAACAATAGTAGATTTGTGTTAACAAGTCTGTTGATCAGATAAGTTTTTAGTGTTTTGATTCTGTCATTAATTACTTACCCTCATGTCGTTCGACACCTTTAAGACATCCATTCATCTTCAAAACACAAATGAAGATATTTGAGTTGAAATCCGATGGCTCAGAAAGGCCTCCATTGGCACAATGCACTTTACACTCTCAAGACCCATAAAAGGTACTAAAGACGTTGTTACAAAGTCCATCTCACTACAGTGGTTCTACAATAATTTTATGAAGCGACGAGAATAGATTTTGTGCACAAAAAAAACTAAATAACGACTTATATAGTGATGACCGATTTCAAAACACAGCATCATGAAGCTTTGAAGCGTTATGAATCAGCGAGTCGAATCATGATTCGGATGGCGTGTTAAACCGCCAAATTGCTAAACTCATGTGACTTTGGCGATCCAAACCGCTGAATCGACTCACTGATTCATAACGCTTTGAAGCTTCATGATGCTGTGTTTTGAAATCGGTCATCACTATATAAGTCGTTATTTAGGGGGGTTTTTTTGCGCACAAAAACTATTCTTGTCGCTTCTTAAAGTTATTGTAGAACCACTGTAGTGAGATGGACTTCGTAACGACGTCTTTAGTACATTTTATGGGTCTTGAGAGTTTAAAGTGCATTCTGTCAATGGAGGCCTTTCTGAGCCATCGGATTTCAACTAAAATATCTTCATTTGTGTTCCGAAGATGAACGGAGGTCTTACGGGTTTGAACGACATGAGGGTAAGTAATTAATGACAGAATTTTCATTTTTGGGTGAACTAACCCTTGAAGAATGCAATAAAGTGTTGGGTGCATGCATCAGAAAGAAAAACATATAGGGCATTATTTGCTGCCACAGAGAAGTTGGTTTAGCGCTAGCTAGACAGCAGTCTCAGCGTAGCTCAGAGCTAGAGAAAGAGAACAAAGAGCTCTGTGCTAGAGTAGCATCTTTGACTAAGAAATTGAACCGCAACAAAGCTGCAGAGAAAACTGATGTGAATGAAGTTAGTCAGCCTGAAAATGCTTATCCTGACTTACAAGCTTTCTTTGAAACAGATGCAGCCATCCAATCAGTATCTGATGTGCCTGTTGATTCAGTGAAGGTACAGTATGTGGCGCTAGGATAAGATCTCTGGGAATTGAGGGAATTTCAAGTTTTCCTCCTAATTATGTTGTCCAAGTTCAAACTGTTGCCAAATCGCTAGGACCTAGAGATATAGAAAGATTATCCCAGAGCTTGCCCTCAGCACGTACACATTTTTCTGAATTTAGAAGGACATTGATATGCAAAATGCGTCTCTACGACATGCCGTTAACAGAAGTCACACAGCTGATCACAAATTCACACAAATTCTAACTGAATCCAAATTCCAAAGTTTTGAGTTTGCTGCTACTTCTGAACTACAACATGTCAGTAATGGCGATTTGAGAGAAGGTGTTTTGAAAATTCTAAAGAATATCATGGGACCCAAAATAGACTGGTCCAAAATCATTAACTGTGCAAAGGAAAGAAGGAACTGTGAGTGAATTCATTGAAAGATTTTGTCAGTCAGCTGTAACTTACAGAGGAATAGTTGATGATTCTGAATGTGCTAGATAACAAGGGACTATTAGTTTTCCTCTGATCAGATGGTCTTTTAGCCGAGTACAGAAGAGCATTGCCATTCCTAGAATTAACTTGGTCTAACAAAACCCTCAGAAGTAACCTTGAAAGGTTAGCTACATGGGGAAGAGATGCTGATGTTAAGGCAAAAGTGAGAGTAGCAGCAGCTACGTTTAACACAAGGAATCCAGACAAGAGATGGCCTAAGAGAGAAGGCAAATGTAACAACTGTGAAAAATCAGTCACTGGGAGAAAGAGTGTAGGAAGAAGTTGCGAGATAGTAAAATACATACTATGCATAATTCTTTTCCTTCTCAGCCCACCTACAACTCTGAAGTAGTTACTCCAGGGTACACTGAAACTTTAGTACAGCTCACTCAGGCTCTTCTAACAAAAGTACAGGAAAAAAAACGAATTGTTGGGGCTGTGAGTAGCTACCTTTCCCCTGTAATCCATCACAATGACAAAATAATGTTTGTAAAAGGTAGCATACAAGAGAACGAGATTGACTTTTTGCTTGATACAGGTGCAGAAATTAATTGGCTGAAGGTTTAAACATTCCATACAAGAAAACTTAAATTTGTTTAACCCCCTCGAGTCGGCGGTCGCGCCGGCACGGTCGGCTCGCTTTTTTTCTTATCAGTGCCAAAGAGACTCAAATAACTCTGTCATTTTTTATAATTCAGGCAAGTGTTACACATCATAATAATCTGTCAAGTTTCTATTTTTTTGTGTGTACAGTCGCAATAAAAACAAAATGTTTTGCTTTTTGCAAAATAAAGAAAACAAACATGATGCGTGATCTGCAGCCTCTCTCTCAAAGATGTTCATTCAGATAGTCTTCAGAAAAGGAACTCTAGCTTAGTGAATACTTGTCTCACAAATATGAGACATATGTCTAAATAAATGTTGAAATGTCGGGTTTTAAACAATGTAAACCAAATCGAAAACAAATATTCTGTGTTTATGTAATCTGTTCGAAAAGAGATAGATGTCAGTCACCCGCGAGCCACTTCATTATCCGGTAATGCGACCACGCCCACAGAGCGCGCGCTCTTTGAGATTCAAATACTGACGATCCACGCGTCAATGTCCACACATCAACTCCATAGACTGTAAAAACTCATACAAACATCTAGTGAAGCGCTGTAACATTACTTCAGCTACAAGCATGTACATACATGTTGCTCATATATTATGGTAGCCCAATTTGTGCTGAATACAGTATAATTACACTTTTGCCATTGATGTGTTTATAAGCAACTGAAAAAACACAAATGTCAGAGCATGTCAAAACTTCTAAAAGGCCCCAAAACAGCTCAGACTCCTAGGGGTTAACTGGTGTAATTGGTGAAGATTCTGTTTTGGTACAGTTAGGCCCAAAGACTCTGACTACAAAATTGCTATGTGTTCCATTAAATACAGGTGCAATTCTAGGCATGGATCTACTCAGACAAGTACATCTAACTTAAGACATGTCCTCAGAATCTACTTGAATAAAAGTTTCCTCAGCACAAGTTTCTACCAATAGTGCAACCCCTCCTGAGAATGCTTTCTTACAGAATCATCCAATTTTGGCTAAAGACAAGGATGATAGTGGGTTTTTGACAGAAGTAGAACCAGTCAAATTGACAGGGACTCCACCTCCTGTAACCAAACATAGCCAAACAATAAGGAAGCTATACAGGGAATTAAACCTATTGTAGAAAAATTGCTGAAGCAAGGAGTGCTAGTGCTAGTAAAAACCAACAGTCCCTGTAACTCAGCTATATGGCCCATCAAGAAATCCAATGGGACATGGAGACTCACCATAGATTACAGAGTAGCCAATAAACATATTGATAAAATCACCCCTCAAGTAGCAGATCCATCTACAATTTGTAATGGCTTACCATTAGATTGTAAGTTTTTTTTCAGTAATTGATATGTCTAATGGATTCTTTTCTGTACCCTTGCACTCTGACAGCCAGGCATGGTTAGATTTCACAGTTGACTTTGAGCAGTACAATTGGACACGGTTGCCACAGGGATTTCAGAATTCCCCAACCATATACCATCAGGCTGTCAGACTTGATTTGTGTGACCCAGAATGTCCAGTCAAACAGTCCACTATGATTCAATATGTCGATGATATTTTGATTGCCTCTACAGATCACGAGGTGCATCAAACTGAATTGAAAGTTTCAGTTGTTGGACTATTTGCAGAAGAGAGGACACAAATGCAGCTTTCACAAAGCTTAAATTGCCAAAAAAAAACAAGTCACATTTCTTGGTCAAACAATTGGTGCAGGAAATAGATCTATTACACATGATTGAGCCACTTCTGTCAAAGCTATACCTCCGCCTAATACAATTAAAACACTCCGATCATTTTTAGGAACAGCAGGTTACTGTAGACCTTGGATTGAACAATATGCCTCGATCTATGACTTGTTGAAAGATTTTGTTTGTAAGGAAGAATTTCAGCTCAAAGCTTTCAGTGATTTGAAGAAAGCACTATGTCAAGACCTGATAGGCCTTTTGTACTTTATGTATATGAACACTTAGGCTTCATGATTGAATGTCTAATACAAGATCATGAGGACAGTTTATGCCCAATTCATTACTATTTTGGTAAACTCGCTCAAGGGATGGGCCCTTGTCTTAGAGCAGTGCAGGCAGTTCATCTAGCCCTTCAGGCTTCATCAGGAATGGTGTTGGACAGACTGTAAACGTAAGATGCCCTCATGCAGTGTCTGCACTAATGAACAGTGTTGGGCATGTTACTTTAAAAAAGTAATTAGAATCAGAATCAGAATCAGAATCAGAATGAGCTTTATTGCCAGGTATGTTTACACAAACTAGGAATTTGTTGTAGTGACAGAAGCTCCACAGTGCACAGAATGACAGTGACAAGACACAGATAATAAAAATAAAAAATAAAAATTACAATATACAAATATACAGACAATGTACAAAATAGCATAGACCCAATATAAAAATTAAAAAGAAATTAAATAAGCAACATACTATGTACACGTATTTTAGGTTTAAATTAGAAATGTAAATAAGTGTGTTAAAAATAAGTGAATAAAAGGAATGTACAATTGTGTGTGTGTGTGTGTGTGTGTGTGTGTGTGTGTGTGTGTGTGTGTGTGTGTGTGTGTGTGTGTGTGTGTGTGTGTGTGTGTGTGTGTGTGTGTGTGTGTGTGTGTATACGTGTGTGAGTTTCTCGTTTATTGTGAAGTGTTCATGAGATGGATTGCCTGAGGGTAGAAACTGTTCCTGTGCCTGGTCGTTCTGGTGCTCAGTGCTCTGTAGCGTCGACCGGATGGCAACAGTTGGAAGAGGGAGTGTGCTGGATGAGAACGGTCCAGAGTGATTTTTGCAGCCCTTTTACGTACTCTGGATAAGTACAGATCTTGGAGAGTAGGGAGGGTTGTACCAGTGATTCGCTCAGCAGACCGCACTACCCTCTGTAGTCTCCTGAGGTCAGATCTGGTAGCTGAGCTGTACCAGACGGTAATTGAAGTGCATAGGATGGATTCAATGATGGCAGAATAAAACCGTTTCAGCAGTTCCTGTGGCAGATTGAACTTCCTCAGTTGGCGGAGGAAGTACAACCTCTGTTGGGCCTTTTTCCCAATGGAGGCAATGTGAATGTCCCACTTCAGGTCCTGAGAGATGGTGGTGCCCAGGAACCTGAATGACTCCACTGTTTTCACAGTACTGTCCATGATGGTGAGTGGGGGGAGAGCAGGGGGGTTTCTCCTGAAGTCCACGATCATCTCCATTGTTTTGAGCGTGTTAAGCTCCAAGTTGTTCTGACTACACCAGACAGCCAGCTCTTTAGCCTCCTGTCTGTAAGCAGACTCGTCACCGTCCCGGATGAGGCCGATGACTGTGGTGTCATCCGCAAACTTCAGGAGCTTGACAGAGGGGTCTTTAGAGGTGCAGTCGTTGGTGTAGTAGGAGAAGAGCAGTGGGGAGAGAACACAGCCTTGAGGAGCTCCAGTGCTGATGGTGCGGGTGCTGGATGAGAATTTACCCAGCCTCACAAGCTGCTGCCTGTCTGTCAGGAAGCTGGTGATCCACT
The DNA here is from genome assembly GCA_023566225.1 of Romanogobio albipinnatus. Classification (NCBI taxonomy): domain Eukaryota; kingdom Metazoa; phylum Chordata; class Actinopteri; order Cypriniformes; family Gobionidae; genus Romanogobio; species Romanogobio albipinnatus. The sequence goes on along the minus strand of CM042241.1, from coordinate 42,770,467 downwards.
GACAGACAGAGGTGGGCACGGAGAGCTGAGTTAGTTTGGGCAGGAGGAGGTTTGGGATGATAGTGTTGAAAGCCGAGCTGAAGTCCACAAACAGGATCCTTACATAAGTCCCTGGTTTATCCAGATGTTGCAGGATGAAGTGCAGACCCATGTTTACTGCATCATCCACAGACCTGTTTGCTCTGTAAGCAAACTGCAGGGGGTCCAGTAAGGGTCCGGTGATGTCCTTCAGATAAGCCAGAACCAGTTTTTCGAATGACTTCATGACGACATAGTTATAGTTACTAGTTACTTCTTACAAATAGTAACTGAGTTACATCATAATAAAATTAACTAATTACCAGGGAAAGTAATTACTGCGTAACTGTCTTTTTCTTTTTTTTCTTTTTTTTTCAAATGTTCAAATATGTTAAATAACTTGGATGCCCCCAATATTAAATATTTTAAATGAAGGAATTGGACACTAGATAGAATAAATTATTATTATAAAACATTGTACATTAATGTAGGCTACACTATTGCTGTGGGACAATGTGAGAGACACCTATCAAATTCAATACATTATTGTAAATATTATCTGTAGACCTACTATAGTGTAAATATTGTGTAAATATTATCAGTACTATACTACTCCTTTGGTAGTGGAGCTCACGTTATCACCTGGGTTTTTAGCCACTCATGTTGTGGCGGCATGTGATGATGTGAGGCGCTTCATTAGATTAGAATTACTAGCCACCAACGTGGAGAGACGTCCTGGGCATAAGTTTTCTCATTTCTTCCTGGGCATAAGTTGCACGTTACATAAACATTCTTACCTTTCACCTCAACGAGGGAAGAGTAGTGCTTATACTTCCAATTATACTTCCAATTATACTTCCAATTTGCAAAAGCTACCTTTGAAGTCGTTGGACTTGCCTTCGCTCTGACTTCTACTGGTCGTGTGTGACTTTGCATATGCGTGTGTGTGTGTGAACTCAACCTATCAACCTCAACCCTGTCTTTTACAGCGTGCACCAGTCATGAACCCATCCTCATGTATGATGTCTGCAATGACTGAAGTTGTGTTAGAGGATGAAGGAGGAATTACTCACAATTGTGTTACGCTTACATACGCAGCTACAAGTGAAATAGCAGAAACTCCCATTGAGAATGAAGAATTGGAGTTGTTTGTTGATGGTTCAGCTGAAGTAATTGAAGGTAACAGACGAGCAGGTTATGCAGTGTAGCAGTACTGATTCAATCAGCCATCTGGCAGGATGTCCAAATCTTGAACTCCCGCATCAGCATCTCGTGACGTTTCTAATCAGATCTGTGGTGAGGTGGGCGTGGTTTTCGCGAGGTCTGCGGGCGGAGAGAAGGAAGGGATCCGAGCGGTGAGTAAGCGGCTTGAGCGCTGATTAAAAACACCTGTTTCTGATTACAGTAATTGGCGTGGAGAGAGCTATAAAGCCGGTGCGAGAGAGAGATGGAGAGAGAGAGGGACTGGGACACCACTGCTGACACGTCCACGAGCTGTGCCAAGAACATTGACTGTTTGAGAGAAGTTTTGAGTGACTGTTGCGATCTAAGAACCTGTGTGCGCCCACGAGCGCTGTTTGTTTTCAAGTATTAAGTATAATAAAAGGCAAGTGTCCCAGTCACGCCGACCCCTGTCTTCTTCCTTCCTTACCCACATAAACCTTTATCACACTGGTGCCGAAACCCGGGAAGGGAGAAGAACGCCGCCGCCATGCAATCCCCGTCAGAAATGCCATTTGCGGAGATCATCCAGTCGCTGGCTGGTCTTCATCACGAACAGCACCAACAACTGCTGGCCATCAGGGAGGAGCAGGATAAGAAGTTCGAGCTGCTCCTCCAGGCTCAGCATGAAGACCGCCAGCTGTTCCGGAGCTGGATAGACCGGGAGGCTAAGGCCACCCCCCCATGTCATCAGACCCGGCGGCTTCCGTGCCGCTCTCAAAGATGGGTCCCCAGGACGACCCCGAGGCATTCCTGGACCTCTTTGAGAAGTCCGCCGAGGTCCGGGGGTGGCCCACCGTGGACTGGCCAATGCGGCTACTTCCCTTGCTGTCCGGAGAGGCACAAGTAGCCGCCCACCAACTGCCAGTCCCCGGAACAACACCGTCAGCGCTTCAGAACCCTGAGCCTCGACGAGTCCGGCCGGCCCTTCGTCTTCGCCCAACAGCTCCGGGACTCCTGCCGCAAATGGCTAATGGCCGATGGGTGTGACGTCGAGGGAATCATCGATCGCGTGGTACTGGAACAGTTCATCACCCGGCTGCTGAAGTCAACTGCCCAGTGGGTCCAGTGCCACCGCCCGACGTCGCTAGACCAGGCCATCCAGCTGGCGGAGGACCAAATGGTGGCGTGCCCGGGGGTCGGCGAACCCCTACCATCTGCCTCTCTCTCCTCTCTCTCTCCCCCTTTTGTATCCCCTTCTCTCTCTAAACCTGTCCCTCTACCCAGGTCGCGAGGGGGCCCCGCCCCAAGACCAGCGCCTCGTTGGAGGATGGGATCCCCAGCCAAGCCTCCGGTGACGTCACGGGCTCCGCCTAAAGGACCGGGGATCCCCACCGGCTCTCTCGTGGCTACCTCTTCCCCTCCGCTCTCTCCACGCCAATCGCTCGAGCCGCTTCCTGCCACCAGGGTGGCGGTGAGGTCGGGGCCGGCTTTATTGGCGCTGTAGGGACCCCGGACACTTCGTGGACCACTGTCCGGTAATGGAGGTGGGGACACTGATCCGGGTCCCCGATGAGCCGCAAGCCGCCCCCGATCAGGCCGGCCTGTACCAAATACCAGTGAGTATTAAGGGGAGTACGTATCATGCACTGGTGGATTCAGGTTGTAACCAGACCTCCATCCACCAGAGTTTGATTCAACCCCGGGCATTGGTTAACAGCCGCGTGGTTAAGGTGCGGTGTGTGCACGGGGAGGTGGTGAATTATCCGCTGCTGCCTGTTCAGATTCATTTTAGGGGACAAAAGCATAGCGTTGAGGTTGCAGTTAACCCGCACCTCCGGCACCCGATTATCTTGGGGACCAATTGGCCGGCATTTCATAAACTGTTGGGTTATTTATGCTCGGGTGCCTCTTGGGGAAAGAGAGACCGAGGCAGGACCGTGGTGGTTCAGCTCGGGGAAGCTCAGTCGGGACCTCGGGAACCTGATTCGGGGGAAACGAGCGCTCTACAGAGAACTATTCTCTCTGAGCGCAATGACTTTCCACTGGAACAGTCCCGTGATGAAACGCTCAAACATGTGTTCGATCAGGTCCGCTCCATCGACGGCCGACTTCTCCGACCTGACCAGCCGCTCTCCTACCCATATTTTACGGTCATCAAAGATAGGTTTTATCGGGTAACCCAGGATGCCCAGTCGAAACAAGATACAACCCAACTGTTAGTTCCAAAGAGCCGTCGGAAATGCTTTTCCAGGGGGCTCATTCTAATCCAATGGCCGGACATTTAGGTCAGACAGCGACACTAAACCGTCTCATGGCCCGTTTCTTTTGGCCGGGCATTCACGAGAACGTGCGCAGGTGGTGTGCGTCGTGTCGTGAATGTCAGTTGGAATCCACCGGCCACCCCAAAAGCACCATTGTGCCCCCTTCCTTTAATGCAGGTCCCCTTCGAACAAATTGGTATGGACCTCATCGGGCCATTAGAACGGTCTGCACGTGGGCACTGCTTTGCGTTGGTCCTTGTGGATTACGCAACACGGTACCCTGAAGCAGTGCCGTTGCGTAATATTTCCGCTAAGAGCGTCGCAGCGGCACTGTTTCAGTTAATCTCCCGGGTGGGAATCCCGAAAGAGATTCTCACTGATCAGGGCACGGACAATTCGCGAACTATACGAGTTATTGGGCATTAAATCGATCCGCATGAGCGTCTATCACCCACAAACGGACGGTCTTGTGGAACGATTTAATCGCACGTTGAAAACCATGATTCGGAAGTTTGTGCGGGAAGACGCCAAAAATTGGGACAAGTGGCTAGAACCTCTGTTGTTTGCCGTACGGGAGGTCCCCCAAGCCTCCACGGGGTTTTCCCCCTTCGAGCTTCTCTATGGACGCCAGCCCCGCGGGGTTTTGGATGTCCTTAGGGAGACTTGGGAGGACGGACCTTCAGAAAGCAAAAATGAAATTCAGTATGTCCTGGACCTGAGAACAAAACTCCACACTTTGGGGCGGCTGTCAATGGAGAATTTGTTGCAGGCTCAGGACAGACAACGTGCGCAATACAATAGGGGCTCTAGATTACGTCAATTTGCACCGGGAGATAAAGTACTTGTATTACTCCCCACGTCTAACTCTAAATTACTCGCGAAGTGGCAAGGACCCTTTGAGGTCACACGGCGAGTTGGCGATCTCAATTATGAGGTTCTTCATATGGATAGGGACGGGGCACGTCAGATTTATCACCTCAACCTTCTAAAAAGATGGTCTGAGGCGGAGTCGGTGTTGCTGGCGACGGTAGTGAGCGGGGAGGAGGATCTCGGACCAGAGGCACTCCCAAAGCCCAAATCCGCTGCCCTGGCCCTTGGTGGAGATCACCTCTCACCCTCGCAGCTCACCGACTTGAAAAGGTTGCAGGCAGATTTTGCCGACGTGTTCTCGCCCCTTCCCGGTCCAACGAATCTCATCCATCACCATGTTGAGACGGAGCCGGGTGTGGTCGTTCGTAGCCGCCCGTATCGCTTACCCGAACATAAAAAAAAGATAGTTCAGAGCGAATTGGAGGCAATGTTAGACATGGGGGTAATAGAAGAATCCAACAGTGACTGGGCGAGCCCGATCGTTTTGGTGCCAAAGCCTGACGGCTCTGTTCGTTTCTGCGTGGATTATAGAAAAGTCAATGCGGTGTCTAAATTCGACGCTTATCCAATGCCTAGGGTTGACGAGTTGCTTGACCGGCTTGGTGCTGCTTGCTTTTATTAGACACTGGACTTAACTAAGGGATATTGGCAGATCCCCTTATCTCCTTTATCCAAGGAAAAGACAGCTTTCACCACGCCATTCGGGTTACACCATTTTGTCACCCTTCCTTTCGGCTTGTTCGGGGCTCCAGCGACCTTTCAGCGTCTGATGGACAGAATTCTCCGGCCGCACGCTGCATATGCCGCTGCCTACCTGGATGATATTATCATCTACAGCGGGGATTGGCAGCGTCATATGCAGCATTTGCGGGCTGTCCTGAAGTCGCTGAGGAGGGCTGGGCTCACGGCCAACCCAAAGAAGTGTGCGATTGGGCGGGTGGAAGTAAGGTATCTGGGCTTCAACTTGGGTCACGGGCAGGTGCGTCCCCAAATTGATAAGACGGCAGCGATTGCGACCTGTCCGAGACCCAAGACCAAAAAGGAAGTTAGACAGTTCCTGGGGCTGGCGGGATATTACAGAAGGTTTGTGCCTAATTATTCGGACCTCGCCAGCCCTCTGACTGATCTAACGAAAAAGGAAGTGCCAGATACGGTTCAGTGGACGGACCAGTGCCAGCAGGCTTTCACCAAGATAAAGGCTGCTTTGTGTGGCGGACCGCTCTTAACGGCTCCTGACTTTTCTCTCCCTTTTGTCCTGCAGACTGACGCATCGGACCGAGGGCTGGGCGCTGTCCTGTCTCAGGGGGTGGAGGGTGAAGAACAGCCGGTGCTGTACATCAGTCGTAAGCTCTCTAAGAGAGAGACGATGTACAGCACCATAGAAAAGGAGTGTCTTGCCATCAAGTGGGCCGTTCTTACTCTCCGCTATTACCTCCTGGGACGGGAGTTCACCCTCTGTTCGGACCACGCCCCCTTGCAGTGGCTCCATCGCATGAAAGATACCAACGCGCGGATCACCCGGTGGTATCTGGCTCTTCAGCCCTTTAAGTTTCAGGTGGTCCACAGGCCGGGTGCTCAGATGGTTGTGGCCGACTTCCTCTCCAGGAATGGGGGGGGGGGGGGCGGGGCTGCAGGCCGGATGGCTCCCCGGCCTGAGTCGTGCGGTGGGGGTATTTGGTGAGGTGGGCGTGGTTTTCGGGAGGTCTGCGGGCGGAGAGAAGGAAGGGATCCGAGCGGTGAGTAAGCGGCTTGAGCGCTGATTAAAAACACCTGTCTCTGATTACAGTAATTGGCGTGGAGAGAGCTATAAAGCCGGTGCGAGAGAGAGATGGAGAGAGAGAGGGACTGGGACACCACTGCTGACACGTCCACGAGCTGTGCCAAGAACATTGACTGTTTGAGAGAAGTTTTGAGTGACTGTTGCGATCTAAGAACCTGTGTGCGCCCACGAGCGCTGTTTGTTTTCAAGTATTGAGTATAATAAAAGGCAAGTGTCCCAGTCACACCGACCCCTGTCTTCTTCCTTCCTTACCCACACAAACCTTTATCACAAGATCATACTAAACAAAGGGTCTTTATGTTGACCGGCTATCTAAGTTAATTAACAACCCAGAAAACACTATCAGGTCTCCGGAAGAGCTTGGATAGTTAGACTTCATAGCCTCAAGACATTCATGTGACTTTTCACACGCACACACACACCCCTTTGTTTGACTCACAACTGTCCAACACACACACACACACACACACGGCCATTCAGCCATGTACGGACATTTCATCAAACTGCCTCAATAACATTTAAATATATATATTTTGTTGACGTAATGTTTTTATATGATGTATTAAAATAGCTAGGATGTTTACTGTATGTAAAATTAATTTTGTATGCCAGTAACTGTAAAAATCCTTTATTTCTGTACTCTCAAATCGCAGAATGATAGTGTTTGATATCTTCTCGGTCGCAGAAACCCGACGGTACCGAATCTCGTTCACAAATTACCACAAGATGCAGTATTACAAAAGTACCAGCTTTCTAAGAAGAGAGGTTTAAACTTTATCACCCCTCTTGATTAGCCAAGAGGGGGGGGGGGGGGGGGGGGGGCACAGGACAAAGAAAAACTTGCGCCTTTTGGTCTCTCGTGCGCGATTGGATCACTCCAGAATAAGGGCGTTAGCCATTACATCCATAAGAACAGAGACTGACTGTTAACTCTTTGCACTTCGCCATTAAGAGGAGGACCTCATGGCATTTCGCCATTGAGAGGAAGAGCCCCTTGGCACTTCGCCATTGAGAGAGGACCCCTTGGCATTCTGACACTAAGAGAAGGACCTCATGGGGCAATTCCATGCAAAGGTCATCTTTACCATGAAAAAAAAAGTTGTCCACACACAAACAGACTTATTCTTAAAATGTTTATTTGGGTCTATACTTTATTGTATGTAACCATTCTCATTTAATTGTTTAGATATTTACTGTTTTATTACATCATATACAAGGTGTGTGCCAATGCAAGCAGAGTTTTTAAAATGTCTGTGTTTTACCGTTTTCAAGAAAGGGAATAGATAGACTCAATGGTTCAACACAATGTTATTTTTTGTCGATTTCCTGTTTAACAAGGGGATGATTATGCATTGTGTACACGTAGCTTGCTTTAACAGTAAAGCTCTAGAAATGTATAAGCCTCTTGTTAAATGTGTCGGTGAGTGCCAGGGCCAAGTAACATCCATAACGTTTTAGAGGATAAGTTCATGCTACACATAGTGTTGATGCAAAAATGTCCAACGTTTCTGTGCAATGTTATCTTATATGTATGTATAATGTGATGACCATTTCGTGCCCTTTTGTTTCTTGTAAACATTTTAATTTTGTGTTATGGACGTGACTTTATGGATGTGACGTTACGGACGTTACATTTAAAGAAAATTCTAAAATCAAACCCACGTGACATAACGTGTGTTCCTGTTGCTGGCGGCATGGCAGTGATAAACACATTTCTCCTCTGTGTTTCAGTGAAACGTAACATTGCCTTAGGTCATTAGGCTATAAGTACAATCATAAGTAAACTTTAGCAAAACAAATGGTCGCTTTATGATGTGATAAATAAATTAGATTGCGATTGACATCTCAAACAGTAATGAAAATCTGACTATGTTCCGTAATCGACTCTGCTGTAATGTTCCGTGTGTTCATAGTATTCACTTCCTAGTAGAGAGGCGTATTGAAAGTGCATGAGGAACCTGATTGCTTTAGGCGCGAAACAGGCACCTCTAATTCGCTCGCTCTTCCTGTCCTTCAGGAGGTTTTGACAGCTCGAAGATAGCGTTTTCTTAAAGCTGAACGCCTACCACAACAGTTTGATAAAATGGTAAGATACTAACAGCACACAATTCGGGAAAATAATTTGAATAGAAATCTAGTTATATCAAGTCTTATATCAAGTAGCTTGACCTGATAGTTCAGTTGAGATAGCCCATTCTTTCATTACCTAAGATGGGTTTTAAAAAATAAACATGTAGGCTAAAGACACATATATATATATATATATATATATATATATATATATATATATATATATATATATATATATATATATATATATATATGTATATGTTAATGAATTATAATAATTATAATATTAATGACAGAAGAAAGTGTTAAGCATGAACAAATTAAATAAATAAATAAATTCCTTCACCCTCATCTTCTCTCATTGTCAATTATTTTATATATCATATTGCAATCATATTTCTTAATATCAAAACTGGCATTTAGAGTAATTTTATGTGTCGACAAAAGTGCCATGATGGTTTGTTTGTTGATTTTCCAAACAGATTCTATGTGTATTTCAGACTCGTCACATCCATAACAGGGTTTTGTCACATCCATAACGTTGGTTCCCATTCAGTCGGTCACTCTCGACGCCACGTCGGAGTACCGACGAATAGGAATCTCGCTTGCGAGAGCCAATCTACTTCGAGTGAAACTAAACGAGCCAATGCACATTGGCATGCAATGATTGCACCAGGTGTTCATGCCACGCACCGCGGGTATAAATGAGACACAGGTGCTTGCATCAAATCATCCTTTTGTTCGGAGCCGAGTGGTATCTGGTTATGCTAGACATCACTCACCTACTTCGCAGTCCTGACTGGAAGCCTGCCCTTTTTGAAGCGCTCTTCAGTCGGTGTTGGTGTGACGGCACAGCAGCGGGTCGTGTGGTTCTACGATCATCTCTCTTTTTTGCTCGTGAGAGCAAACACAAGGGCTGTTCTCACAGCTGGTTCGGTGCGCCTGGTGGAGAGTGCTAAAAAGCCGTTCTCACGGCTGGTAGAGAGCGTCCGGTGAGAGAGAGCGCGCACGTTAGGCTGCACTATTCCCTGACTGTGTCGCCGCGACCCCTCCCCCCTGCGTGCTTCAGCACCAAGGAGAGCGATCCTCTAAAAGAGCAACACAGAAAGAGCTTGCGTCTTTTTCAAGATGACATTCTTTCTGTGCGTTTCTGGATGCTGTGGTTATCTGTCACCGAGGGATGGTCACCAGCGCTGTATCTCGTGTTTGGGCTTTCAGCACGCTGAGGCAGCGCTGGTGGATGATTCATGTTCTCACTGCGGGAACATGACCATCTCAGAGTTGCGGTCTAGACTCCGTCTCGCAAGGGGCGGAGTCCCCGTGCCTCTGCCTCGATCTAACCCCCCACAAAGGGTTACTTCAGGCAGTAGCGCGGGTGATTTGAGGGTTACAGTGAGCGCGCTTCCCCCAGGGAACCAACCCCCGGGGAACCCTCACTCCTCACGCACTCTGCAGCCAGTTGAGCTTCCGTTGGAACGGGCTGGGCCATCCACGAGGTGTGCACCAACTGTATCCTTCGGGCTCCCCCCGACGACCAGATGTCCATCGCTGCATCGGAGGGAGGGTCAGAATTTTCTGGAGATGACGTGTCGGCGCAGGGGGCTCCTTCGGGAAGATCCGCTGTGCCCGATACCGATCCGGAAATGATGGCCATGCTTTCCCGGGCCGCCGAGAGAGTCGGGCTCGCGTGGAACCCTCCACCGTGTCCCGAACCCTCGAGGCTGGATGATTGGTATCTCGGGGTGGCCCGTGCTGGTTCTCAGCGCCCCACCCCGGTTCCTTTCTTCCCGGAAGTGCACGAGGAGCTCACTAGGTCGTGGACGGCACCTTTTACTGCCCGAAACCGGCCTAGTGGATCCTCCTCCCTCACCACCCTCGATGGCGGACCTGCAAAGGGATACACGCAGGTTCCTCCCGTGGAACGGGCCGTTGCTATGCAACTGTGCCCTAACTCCACTTCCAGGGGGAACCCGTGTCTCCCCTCCAGGGCCTGTAGGTACTCTTCCGATCTGATCGGGAAAGCCTACCAGGCTTGTGGAGAGGCAGGCTCCGCCTTACACGCTATGGCGTTGTTGCAGGTCCATCAGGCCCAGGCACTGAAGACCTTGCACGAGGGTGGTCACGATCCCGCAGTTCTCCAAGAACTGAGAACAGCAACGGACCTCGCGCTTCGTGCGACGAAGGTTACGGCGCGGGCAGTGGGTCGTGCGATGTCCACTATGGTGGTCCAAGAGCGCCATCTCTGGCTGTGTCTGGCTGACATGCGGGAAACCGACAAGATCAGGTTCCTTAATTCCCCCGTGTCCCAGACTGGCCTCTTCGGCCACGCGGTCCAGAACTTCGCCCAACAGTTCTCGGCCGCACAGAAGCAGACTGAGGCGATCGGTCACATCCTGCCTCGGCGGTCAGCTGCTGTCTCCACCCCGCCGCCGGCAGCGCTTCAGACTGCTCGTCGCCGAGGGCGGCCGCCTGCATCTGCCTCCGCTCCCGCGCCGCAGCAGCAGCCTCCACCCAAGCGTCGTCGTGGAGCCGGACGCAAGCAGGCGTTGCCGCTGAATCCTTGAGAACCAGTATTGGGCTTGGGTTATATGAGTGACCCTACGGGGATCCCATATATCTGTCCACGGTCGCTCCTACGGGAAGCCCATGTCTTTCCCTTGGGAGAGCCTTCCCTTCAATGGGATTGAGCCCCCTCTCTCTCTGTCGCGGGCTACGGCTCAGCCTGTACTCCTACATAACTCCTTCGGGGTACGATGTGGGCTCCGCAGCGTTCCCCTTCACTAGGGCACGCTTTCCCAGTGTTATCCAATAATCACTGAGCGGGTCATGCGGAACAGCAGTGATGGACTTCCCGGTGTGAGCCCCGTCTCATCAGGTAAGAGCTCAGGCGGTTCACACAGGGCACTGGAGGGGGGCAGAGGCCATGGCGCTTTGGTAGGGATTCCTATTCGTCGGTACTCCGACGTGGCGTCGAGAGTGACCGACTGAATGGGAACGTCTCGGTTACGTATGTAACCCTCGTTCCCTGAAGGAGGGAACGGAGACGCCACGTCCCGTCGCCATGTCCTCTGTACCCTGCTGGGGTGCCGGCTACCTACTCGGCTCCTCAGCAAAAGGCTGATTTGATGCAAGCACCTGTGTCTCATTTATACCCGCGGTGCGTGGCATGAACACCTGGTGCAATCATTGCATGCCAATGTGCATTGGCTCGTTTAGTTTCACTCAAAGTAGATTGGCTCTCGCGAGCGAGATTCCTATTCGTCGGTACTCCGACGTGGCGTCTCCGTTCCCTCCTTCAGGGAACGAGGGTTACATACGTAACCGAGACGTTTTTCCTCATGATACACTTCATAAAAAAATTTACAATTTAAACATTGATATTTTTATGTTCAGATAAGACCCCTTCATCATGTGGATAGCAATATTTAAAAATTAGACTTAAAAGTTCACAGACTTTAAAGAAAATCGAACTATAAAGTCTACTGAGAAAACTGTCATTTCCTGTCACATCCATAACGCATAGCTGTTTTCCTTTTTTGGGGGGTCTTAAATATATTTTAGAAAAAAATATTTTTGCTGTCAATTCACCAGATTGGGTGCTCTGAGAATATGCAATGCCGAATTTAATATGGTAATAAATTGATTTTTACTGAGACATTTCAGCTGTCATTATGAGTTCAAATGTCACATCCATAACGCTGGAATTGCCCCATGGCATTTCGCCATTGAGAGGAAGACCACCTTGGCATTCCGCCACGAGAGACCCCTTGGCACCCTCGCCACCACGAGAGACCGAGACCGGCAGCGTTTCATTGACCAACTTCAGAGAAATTCTCCTGGGACCCGAATATCCGTACCAACTCCCCTGACGATTCGAACTCAGACACTTACACACGAGAAGCCATAGTAATGCAAGTATTTCATTTCACAATCAAACTGCGTGTAAAAGGTTGTCTGAATTATTCCTGGTCACGGGAGTGTTCATTTCTTGAGGTCTCTTGCGAAAGGGCTGACGCTCTCCCTCTCTCTCTTTCTCTCCCTCGTTAATTCTTTCCTTCCATCATTCTCTTCCCCTTTGTATCATTCGTTAAGTTTGATTTTTCCTTGTTGGTACCATATTGTTTGTTTTCTCCTACATGTATATGCATATTTACCCCGTGTGAATCGTAGCTTTGTATACTTTAGTTGTTTTATTAAAACCCAATAATTTCATTGAATTGAATCCGTATTGTTTGGAGTCAATGAGACGTAAGAGCTTAGCTACCAATTAAGCTTGGTTTTCTTGTTACTATTTCAGTAATACAAATTGTGCAAACATAGGAAATATTATTTGTCCTGATCAAGCAGATCAATGTTTCTTAAAGTTTGTAAAATTGATAATTGATGAAGAAATTAATTTGGATAAGGGTTACTTTTACATGATTAAAGGTTCCGTTAAGTTAAAATTTATCTGTACAACAAGCAAATCATATTCATAAACTCATGAATATTAATACCATTTGAATTAATTACTCATTTTTGCTACAGCAGTCACTTCCACCATTGAAGTGGTAGCTTCAGGTCGCATTCCAGATCATTTTTCAGCTGAATCTGCAGAACTAGTAGCCTTAACTAGAGCATGCACGCTAGCTTCAGGATAGGTTGCAAATATCTACACTGATTCCAGGTATGCTTTTGGGGTAAATCATGATTTTGGTGTAATTTGGCAAAGTTTCTAACTTCTAACAGTTTCTAATCCCTATTAACCTCTTATCTTTGCACCGGCTCGTGGGCGTGTCTGTACCTTTATTTACTTTTGTTTTATACAAAATATTCAATCAACTATCACAACCTATGTGTAACAACTCTATAGTGTGGTTGACTATGTTACAGTGACAGATCGCTCTAAGCACCTGATATTGGACCAGTGTCTAGGTTCGGTTACAGGAGGGTAGGAATCAAGGCACTCAAGACACAGGCAATGACTGAAAGTATATGTATGTATTTTGATTGGTGCAAAATAAATTATAATAAAAGCAAATGTAACAATCACAACAACAATGAAATAAAAATAAATCAAATCAAATTAAACCATTGTCCTTTTCAATCCCTTGTTCTATAAGATATCTTTTGAGCTCTGTTCACTATTTACTTCTAGTTATTTGAGTTATATTTTAGTCGTTTAGTTTCTAATTTTAGTTATAGATATTTAGGTTACTAACCTTCAATTTAATAAGAGCTTTGTTATTTTGGGGTTTTAGTTCCTTCTCACTCTTTTAGTTCCCACTCATAAAATGATTAACCCCCGGATTTGGTGAGTTTTTTAGTAATATTGTTAAAGTTACTGAAAACTGAATGTTATATTTGTTTATTGAAGGTTTTGAAATGGTTTAGGAAATGTTCTGAAGTGTTTAAAGTGTGAAATGGTTCAGAAGAAGTGTGAAAGGTGATAAAATATTCCATTTAAGCACTAAAATGTTATATTGTTACAAATTGACATATTCTTGTATGTTATATATGTGATGACTAGAGGAAAAAGAGTATTTGAATACCATTTTCATATATATATATATATATATATATATATATATATATATATATATATATATATATATATATATATATATATATATATATATATATATATATATATATATATATAGGGAATGCAGAATTATTAGGCAAGTTGTATTTTTGAGGATTAATTTTACAACATTAATAATTAAACAACAACCATGTTGTCAATGAACACAAAAAACTCATTAATATCAAAGCTGAATATTTTTGGAAGTGGTTTTTAGTTTTAGCTATTTTAGGGGGATATCTGTGTGTGCAGGTGACTATTACTGTGCATAATTATTAGGCAACTTAACAAAAACAAATTTATACCCATTTCAATTATTTATTTTTACCAGTGAAACATCTAAGTCTAACATCTCAACATTCACAAATATACATATCTGACATTCAAAAACCAAACAAAAACAAATCAGTGACCAATATAGCCACCTTTCTTTGCAAGGACACTCAAAAGCCTGCCATCCATGGATTCTGTCAGTGTTTTGATCTGTTCACCATCAACATTGCGTGCAGCAGCAACCACAGCCTCCCAGACACTGTTCAGAGAGGTGTACTGTTTTCCCTCCTTGTAAATCGCACATTTGATGATGGACCACAGGTTCTCAATGGGGTTCAGATCAGGTGAACAAGGAGGCCATATCATTAGATTTTCTTCTTTTATACCCTTTCTTGCCAGCCACGCTGTGGAGTACTTGGACGCGTGTGATGGAGCATTGTCCTGCATGAAAATCATGTTTTTCTTGAAGGATGCAGACTTCTTCTTGTACCACTGCTTGAAGAAGGTGTCTTCCAGAAACTGGCAGTAGGACTGGGAGTTGAGTTTGACTCCATCCTCAACCCGAAAAGGCCCCACAAGCTCATCTTTGATGATACCAGCCCAAACCAGTACTCCACCTCCACCTTGCTGGCGTCTGAGTCGGACTGGAGCTCTCTGCCCTTTACCAATCCAGCCACGGGCCCATCCATCTGGCCCATCAAGACTCACTCTCATTTCATCAGTCCATAAAACCTTAGAAAAATCAGTCTTGAGATATTTCTTGGCCCAGTCTTGACGTTTCAGCTTGTGTGTCTTGTTCAGTGGTGGTCGACTTTCTGCCTTTCTTACCTTGGCCATGTCTCTGAGTATTGCACACCTTGTGCTTTTGGGCACTCCAGTGATGTTGCAGCTCTGAAATAGGCCAAACTGGTGGCAAGTGGCATCTTGGCAGCTGCACGCTTGACTTTTCTCAGTTCACGGGCAGTTATTTTGCGCCTTGGTTTTTCCACACGCTTCTTGCAACCCTGTTGACTACTTTGAATGAAACGCTGGATTGTTCGATGATCACGCTTCAGAAGCTTGGCTATTTTAAGACTGCTGCATCCCTCTGCAATATATCTCACTATTTTTGACTTTTCTGAGCTTGTCAAGTCCTTCTTTTGACCCATTTTGCCAAAGGAAAGGAAGTTGCCTAATAATTATGCACACCAGGGCTGCGTTCAGCCCCCAAAAAACGTTGCAAAACGTTTTTTTAAACGGAAACGGTGCTGCGTTGAACACCCTGTTCTGATGACGCAAGAGTTGCAACTATGGCAGCTGAGAAGGCCATTCTTTGTGTTCTTTTTGAGGAATTTTCGGAGCCTGATGAAATCGATATAAATACGTGTTTAATACTGCAAAATACATGCAATCATTGCCCTTGCCGTCCAGTCCCAATCCCATTTAATGAACCTTTTTTATCCCCTGGTAATCAATTCTAATTTTTAAAAAATTTTAATAGCTTGAATTTTCTTTCTCATTTTTATGTAAAGCACTTAATTACCATATATGAAATTTGCCTTGCAATGAAGCTAAAAATATAAATAAATACATCATCATGTTGATATATATACTGTATAGTTTTTTTTTTTTTACGACAATCATGTCTTCTAATATCTTCAATTGTTGCGTATACATACTGAGCTGCAGCGGACACATTTGTAAACAACTTTACTTGGACCCATTGTGTGAGCTGTCTCTTTAATACTGCGTGTTTAATATACATGTTGCTGCTGATTGGGCTGACATTTTTGACACACCCACCAAACGAGATAAAACGCATCTCAAACCTGTTGCACAACGTTGCACACCGTTTCCAGGAAACATGACGTTCAACCGGAAACCGTAGCAAAACGTTGCGCACCGGTTTGAGCTTTGAACGTGCCCCTGATATAGGGTGTTGATGTCATTAGACCACACCCCTTCTCATTACAGCGATGCACATCACCTAATATGCTTAATTGGTAGTAGGCTTTCCAGCCTATACAGCTTGGAGTAAGACAACATGCATAACGAGGATGATGTGGTCAAAATACTCATTTGCCTAATAATTCTGCACTCCCTGTATATATATATATATATATATATATATATATATATATATATATATATATTTAATATATGGTTGATTGATGAATGTAAAGAGTATATATTGCGTTGTTCTAAAAGAAATAGTGTGTAAATGTGTATGATGCTTAAGACGCTGTTTGTGTGAACAGGTCAGGTTTTTTTAGTGCAATTGGATGAACCCTTCGACATCGAGATGGCGAGACTACCCACCCGAACCACAGTGACTTGAGAGAGACGCAAACGGAAGATTCCGGTAGTGATTTAAACTAAACAGGTGGAATCCAATTCTCATTGCGTGCATTCTGATCGGAAGGATCAGATTCTTTTCCCGACGTTGATCATTTTGCACTATTGACTTTCGCAATACAACCTTCATCAAAGACACTTTGCACACACTAACATATTTTTGCACTTCGATTGTCGAAAGAACATTCCTATTGAGAAGTAATTGACTGTTATATTGTTGAAGAATTTAATTGTTTCAATTTGTTTTGATTTGCCTATTGTGATTTAATGTAATTTATTTTCTCATATTTTGTTTTAATTTGGGTTAATCATTTTATGAGTGGGAACTAAAAGAGTGAGAAGGAACTAAAACCCCAAAATAACAAAGCTCTTATTAAATTAAAGGTTAGTAACCTAAATATCTATAACTAAAATTAGAAACTAAACGACTAAAATATAACTCAAATAACTAGAAGTAAATAGTGAACAGAGCTCAAAAGATATCTTATAGAACAAGGGATTGAAAAGGACAAGGGATTGAAAAGGACAATGGTTTAATTTGATTTGATTTATTTTTATTTCATTGTTGTTGTGATTGTTACATTTGCTTTTATTATAATTTATTTTGCACCAATCAAAATACATACATATAATTCCAGTCATTGCCTGTGTCTTGAGTGCCTTGATTCCTACCCTCCTGTAACCGAACCTAGACACTGGTCCAATATCAGGTGCTTAGAGCGACCTGTCACTGTAACATAGTCAACCACACTATAGAGTTGTTACACATAGGTTGTGATAGTTGATTGAATATTTTGTAATATATTTCTAATATAACATTAGCATAATATTAGCGGTACTCATTTTTCATCTCCTGTTGTTCAGATCAGATCGGACGAATCCAATAAACACCCGCATACATGTCCGTGTAAGAGTCCACTCTTCTAAAATGCATCCCACTTTTTAATCCAAAACAACGAAGAAATAGGTGAAAAAACAAACAATCCCCTGTTGTTTGCAAGAGAGTTTTTAGTTAGTGTAATCAATCATGTCCATTTTCAATGAAATATCGATTCTAATCTGTTTCTGCAAACTCCCCCTGCAAGAATAGTCTCTTCTCCATGATATAAACCCTCCCTCGTCTCTCTCCTTCAATCAGAGTCTATCCTGTGACGCAGCATATAGAGGACGGCTTGGTGAGCTGTCAATCATTGCGCCCATAGTTTTCGTTAGATAAAGGCACTCGGTGCCTAGCCAATGCCTTTCCAACAAAGGTTTGATTTGTATAATAAGGAATATAACTAAGGAAAATCGCAAATTCAGTATCTCATAAAATTTGAATATTACTTAAGACCAATACAAAGAAAGGATTTTTAGAAATCTTGGCCAACTGAAAAGTATGAACCTGAAAAGTATGAGCATGTACAGCACTCAATACTTAGTTGGGGCTCCTTTTGCCTGAATTACTGCAGCAATGCGGCGTGGCATGGAGTCGATCAGTCTGTGGCACTGCAGGTGTTATGAGAGCCCAGGTTGCTCTGATAGTGGCCTTCAGCTCTTCTGCATTGTTGGGTCTGGCATATCGAATCTTCCTCTTCACAATACCCCATAGATTTTCTATGGAGTTAAGGTCAGGCAAGTTTGCTGGCCAATTAAGAACAGGGATACCATGGGTTAGTTCACCCAAAAATGAAAATTATATCATTAATTACTCACCCTCATGTCATTCGACACCCGTAAGACCTCCGTTCATCTTCGGAACACAAATGAAGATATTTTTGTTGAAAGCTGATGGCTGAGAAAGGCCTCCGCAAGCCCTCCATAGGGATTCAGTACATTTACACTCACAAGACCCATAAAAGGCACTAAAAACGTCATTACAAAGTCCATCTCACTACAGTGGTTCTAGAATAATTTTACAAAGTGACGACAATAGTTTTTGTGCGAAAAAAAATTCTATTCTATTCAACATGAACTTTGGCCTCTGCCGTGAACTCATGAAGCACCATGACGCATGCGCGAGAATATTACGCAGATCCGGCGTTCGGACACATAACCCAGAAGCAAGGAGGAGATTTGTTTACAAGCAGAGGAAGACGCGCCGTATCTAAGCTGTTGAATTCTACATTGATCGTGCTTTAGGTCTCGGCGTAGTGCTCAAAATGGGACTAAAGTGTGCATTTCATGGATTCCCGAACACCGGCGCTACGTCATATTCATGGTGCTTCGTGAGTTCACGGCAGAGGCCAAAGTTTGTGTTGAATAAAGTCGTTATTTTGATTTTTTTTTGTAAAATTATTGTAGAGCCACTGTTGTGAGATGGACTTTTTAACATTTATGTTAACATTTATGACTTTTTAGTGCCTTTTATGGGTCTTGTGAGTGTAAATCCCTATGGAAGGCTTGCTGAGGCCTTTTTCAGCCATCAGCTTTCAACAAAAATATCTTCATTTGTGTTCCGAAGATGAAAGGTCTTACGGGTGTCGAACGACATGAGGGTGAGTAATTAATGACATAATTTTCATTTTTGGGTGAACTAACCCTTTCGCATGTACGTTCTAAATATTCTGACTGGCAGCCTGGCGTGAGTTTTTTAATGCGACCATTATTATGTAATGACATGCGTTCTAATTTCCATGGTAACACATCAACCTTGACACGTGAGTTTTCGCAGTCACAATGGCGCCAATGGTGGATGACCGCGTGCAGGTGAGCACTCTATGAATGTTTTGCTTTATTTTTAAATTCAAAACCTCTCACATTATTTGTTAGCGTGTACACACTATGGTTGACATGTTTATGTTGCTATTTTTTCCCACTGCTTTGAATTTCGCTTGCACACAGCATTTTGCATCTCCCTCACAACATCCGCGTGACAATTGGTGAGTATATTTTAGTTTTTTTCCCCCTATTTTGGAGTACATATAATTATTTACAAGCATGCAATAAATATGAATAAAGATGTTTAAAAAATCTCTTGTAAAACGAACAGTACTCAATAATGTGGACGTTCAATTGTCATGTTTGTCGTTTTGCACATTGCAAATATGCTCCGTGCATTCGGTAAAATTATTAGGGTTCAGTTGACTTGAAACGTAACATGAATAAATTATATATTATTTATGTTTTAGTGTTAATATTGTTACTGAGTTTTATATTTCACTAGGAAAGCAGAGAAAAGCTATATGGTAACGCCTCACTTACTATTAGCTTGCATCTATATATATATATATATATATATATATATATATATATATGTGTGTGTGTGTGTGTGTGTGTGTGTGTGTGTGTGTGTTTACATGATGTCAAATACCGTGTACGTTTTCTCTGCTTTGCTAGTGAGAAATGTGTTGTATAAGTTTAGCATAATTCAAACGTATGTCATTTGTTAAAAGGAAATTGCAAAATGTACACATTTCATTCATGTTTTATTAAATCTCTTCAATTTAAGCTAAATGTTTATTTTTGTACATATATTATACATATACATTCTATTATACATATATACACTTTCTAATAAAATTACAAAACAAATTATAAATATAATTACAATGAACAACAATCAAAATATTATTATAAACAAAACAATAAATATACTATGGTAAAAACATCTTTAAAACAAACTATATACATATGTTTATACTAAACAAATTACAAATATAATACAATTAATAAATGCAAATAAATAAACTGCACACAAGGAAGTGTTGCACGGCACACACATGTGCTTGGTGAGGCGCCTCTGCTTGCTCTTGCGTGTGCTGGAGAGGCAGACCTTGCAGTGCCGCCTGGTCCTGCTGCCCTGGGAAGTGGTCTGAGGGACTTCTGACAGAAAATGCCTGGCTGTAAGGCACAGAGGAGTGTCTAGGGCAGGTCGCCCTCCTTTGGATGGACACCGCGATGTGCTGTACTCCTCCAGCAGCCCTCTCATCAGGTTCGTCCTGAACTGCAGGGAGGTGATTTCCTTTCCTACTCACAGTAGAACACATCAATAGGGCGTAAGGAAAATTATAGAATAGTATGTTGACAGTGTGGTCTGTTTATTATTGTAAATTTGTCAATAGAGGGTATGCATGTGACATCACTGTCAGCTGGAGTGAATTTGATTAAAATGTGATTAAGCTCATAATCGCATGAACACACGTACGCCAATTTTAATCGTATTAAAAAGGCATATAAACACCTTAATCGCAATATTGCCGCTCTGACCAAAGTGTGTATGTGCGCGGGCGTATACGGATGCTGTGCGTTGTTCACACAACTTCATGAAAGAACCCTGTGACATTATTCTGAAGTTTTCTCTTCTCCAAATCACTAAACACTGTCAACACAACTGTTGCAAGCTGTGCAGTGTCTGCTCCTTATCCTCATCCAGACTGCGAGAACAACGTGACGACAGCATAGGCAAACCCCGCATTGCGATGTTCATCACATGCTGAATAATATCTTGTACGGCCATAAAAATGTATTTTGAATTTGATGCGAATAGATTAAAATAATGGCCAGTAACATGCATAATGTATGCCTATCTGAGTGTGGTATAACTTATTAGCAAATAAAAAAAATTGCCTAAAAAAAACCACTGTTTAATTAAAAAAAAAAGCTATTTTAAATTTAGTTTCCGCTGCCCTGTTGTACCGAACCATGACTTTAAAACCGAGGTGCATACCAAACCGGCAGTTTTGTTTACCATTACACCCCTAGTATATTGTATTTATTTAAAGCATTCACAGGCTAATTTGATTTATGTATTTAATGGCGTCAAAATCAGGCATGTATAAATGTCAGGAAATGTTCTTGTCAATCCATGGATCACTGGATCTTTGGTAAGTTGTAAGGACCACTATATCGAGTCTAACCTTTAGTTTAAACTGAAACTTGTTTTCGCAGTTTCCCCTATTAAATAAAGTCACGCAGCAGCTCTTTTGCCACTCACTCAGGCTGAGAGGGGTGTGTTCTGGCAGGAGAGTGACATCCATGCATACCCTTTATAACACTTATGTTTACATTAATTGAAAATGTAATCACTTTTTATCTTGTTTAAATTCTTTGATTTATAGAAATATCTTACCAGTAATTTGCCGGTAGACAATATGACTGTTGAGTCATATTACAATGTGTCAAGTAGGTGAAAGAAGATCTTCTTGTACCACTTAGTAGACTTTCTGGTGCATTCAAGAAAACCAGTCATCATGTCAGCTTTGTCAACTGCTCCCATCTTTTTGTTGTACTCCAGCACACAGACTGGCTTCATCTTTGCTTGCCCAGTGATGTGATCCAGCTTTCCTGTGGCTGCCATACCAGTTGGATGGACTGTGGTAAGACATGGACATCTCTCTTATCATGCCATTTGCCTGCCAACTGTGATCCATTTCCCTTGAATTCCACTTCACCCTTTGTCATTTTACAGGTGAATGTTGGCATCCCTTTCCGGTTTGCACGCACAGTCCCACAAGCTCCAGTGCCAAGAGACAAGAGGTGCTGGAAAAGTGTGGGACTACTGTACCAGTTATCCACATAAAGGACATGACCCTTTCTGAGGTAAGGTGCTAGTAGTGTCATTACAACAGACCCAGAAATCCCAAGTCCTTGATAGTGTTGTATGTCACTGGTAGATACGGAGTAAATGATCATGTCCTGCACATAACCAGTGAGCACATCACACAAAACAAAAAACTTGACCCCAAATCTGTGCCGTTTAGATGGAATGTACTGACGAAATGATAGCCTGCCTTTCCACTTCATCAGAGACTCATCCACACACAGAACCCTGTATGGCACAAAAATGCGACGAAAGGAGGAGGTGAGAGCAGTAAAAATATTTCTGATTTTTTTCAGTGGGTCATTGAAAATTGCTGTTGCATTGTTTGCGAAGTGGAGACAGCAGAGGAGCAGAAGGAAGCGGTCCTGTGAGAACAAAGACCCGAAAAATGGTGTCAAGAGCATGGGGTCTGTGCTCCAGTAATCCCGAAGTGATGTTTTTTTGATCACCCCCATTAGGAGAACTGCCACTAAAAATGTGTACATTTCAGGGATATTTGTTGGAACCCATTTAACCATTTTCCCCCTCACTTCTTTTTCTTTCAAGTCAGACGCATAGCGGTTTGTTTCCTCCACAATTTCTCCGACAACTTCTTCAGTGAAGAACAATTTAAAACAATTGACCTCACTGGGGGATTCTGGTGGATTTTGCACACCACACTGTTGGTCGTCAAAATTGCCTGGGCCAGGAGGATTAAAAAGGTTGGTTACCTTCCAGGATGACGAGTTTACCTCAGCTGCGTCATTTGAAGGTAAAATATGTTCTGGCGTTGTGGAAGAAGTCTCGTCTTCACCCTCAATGTTGTCAAGAGCTTCAAGGTTTGGGGGAAGGTCTTCATCGCTGTCACTCTCTGCCTCACTGTCAAAATTCTCCTCATCAGAATAAAAAAAAAATCTCCTCAATTTCCTCACTTGTCAGTTGTCTTCTTTTAAATAAATTGTCTGCCATTTTCTCTGAAGTAGTTAAAAACTGGTAAATTTTATTAAAATTGTGTCTGAAGTTGGTACCAACGCGAGTGTGAGGTAACAGTGACGTCAACCGTGACAACTTGTCAGCGGGAAAAAATGCTTGCAATGCATGACTGTTCAAATGTTTTATTTTTATACAAAATATTTTCAAACTTGTTAACTAAATTAAATGCATGCACGTGAACTCCTTATGGTTTATATACTTATTAAAAATATATATGTTAGTTGATCGGTAAGTTATTACGAGCTGTGGACGGGGCACCGCCATTATGTGTTTACAACTGTACCAGGGAGCTGAAGCCTGCTGGATTTACAACACAAGATCACCCACTTCTCCTGATATATGTGACATTACGTGAGGGAACAGCCTAGACTGATCGTACGAGTCAAAGAGTAGAAAATGATTGTGTTATTTGATCGGTAATGTTATAGCGAGCTGACGTTATGGGCGCTCGTGCCGCGATTATATGTTTACAACAGCCCCAGGGAGCCGAAGCCTGCTGGATTTACAACACAAGATCACCCACTTCTCCTGATATATGAGACATTACGTGAGGGAACAGCCTAGACTGATCATATGCGTCAAAGGGTAGAAAATGATTGTTATTTGATCGGTAATGTTAGCATGGGCCATTATGTTTACAACACTGATATCTTGCTATTTTATATATTAGTATGCAATTACAAACTATATTTTGTTTTTGCTGATATTTTTGTGGTTGTGTAATGTAATTTGTAGTGTATGCAACCTAAAATAAACATTAAAATACACTGAGCTCAGTCAGTCTCTCACTCACTCACTCACTCAGTCTTTGGCTCAGCGCCAGTCAGCGAGCTAAAGCAGATTTGAAATTTTGAATTTTGCAGTTGATCACTAAGCGTTCTAATCACACCCGTCTGATCGTACGCTCCAGGGACCAGCTTAGATTTATCACACCAGTTTGATCGTACGTGTCAAAGGGTTAAACCAGGTAATGGCTGCTTTGGCACTATGTGTGGAGGTGCCAAGTCCTGTTGGAAAATTAAATCTGCATCTCCAAAAAGTTAGTCAGCAGTAGGAAGCATGAAGGGCTCTAAAACTTCCTGGTATATGGCTGCGTTGACCTTGGACCTCAGAAAACACAGTGGACCAACACCAGCAGATGACATGGCACCCCACACCAACACTGACTGTGGAAACTTTACACTGGACCACAAGCACCGTGGATTGTGTGTCTCTCCTCTCTTCCTCCAGACTCTGGGACCCTGATTTCCAAAGGAAATGCAAAATTTACTTTCATCAGAGAACATAACTTTGGACCACTTTTTTTCCTTTTTGTCTTTAGCACAGACGAGACGCTTCTGACACTGTCTGTTGTTCAAGAGTGGCTTGACACAAGGAATGTGACAGCTGAAACCCATGTCTTGCATACGTCTGTGTGTAGTGGTTCTTGTGCACTAGCTCCAGCTCCAGTCCACTCTTTGTGAATCTCCCCCACATTTTTGAATGGGTTTTGTTTCACAATCCTCTCCAGAGTGCAGTTATCCCTATTGCTTGTACACTTTTTTCTACCACATCTTTTCCTTCCCTTCGCCTCTCTATTAATGTGCTTGGACACAGAGCTCTGTGAACAGCCAGCCTTTTTTGCAATGACCTTTTGTGTCTTGCCCTCCTTGTGCAAGGTGTCGATTGTCGTCTTTTGGACAACTGTCAAGTCAGCAGTCTTCCCCATGATTGTTAGCCTACAGAACTAGACGGAGAGACCATTTAAAGCCTTTGCAGGTGTTTTGAGTTCATTAGCTGATTAGAGTGTGGCACCAGGTGACTTCAATACTGAACCTTTTCACAATATTCAAATTTTCTGAGATACTGAATTTGGGATTTTCCTTAGTTGTCTGTTATAATCATCAAAATTAAAATAAATAAACATTTGAAATATATCAGTCTGTGTGTAATGAATGAATATAATATACAAGTTTCACTTTTTGAATGGAATTAGTGAAATGAAAAAACTTTTTCATTATATTCTAATTATATGACCAGCACCTGTAAACCATAGGGTTTAAGAGCTGCAGACATTTTAATTTGGGTATGTCGTTTTCAAAAAATTCTTAAAAATAGGGGCGCAGGTTAAGAGGTTAAGCATGCGGGATTAGTAAAATATCTAATGTTTGCCATGAAACTTCCAAAGAAATTAGCGGTGATCAAAGTGAAAGCACATCTCACAACAAATACTATGGAAGCCAAAGGTAATGGTCTTGCTGATGTAGCTGCTAAACAAGCTTGTTCCTATGCAACTGTACAAGTGTGTTTAGGTAGTACAGCACAGAAGACAATTCTGCCTTCTGAATCAATCATTGATTTGTACAAAGATGTTACTCTATATGAAGCATGGACATGGTTAGACAAAGGAGCCACAGTGGACTCATCCGGTTGCTGGACAAGAGAGGGGAAGTACCCCAGAATCACTGCTGCCATATTTGGCTCATCAAATACACAATTTGAGTCACAGTGGTCCAGCAACAATGAATCACAGGTTGTCAAATCAATGGTGGAATCCAAAATGCAGAAATGTAACCGAAACATACCCTTTATGGTATGCATTACATACCCCAGCTCCACCAGGACCATTTTGTCACCTGCAAGTTGATAAACTGATGTTTTGGTAGTGATAGACAAGTTCTCGAGATGGATTGAAGCTTATCCAACAGGGTGTGCTACAGCTGCAAATACTGTTAAATGTATTGTCATTGATTTCATTCCCAGATGGGGTTTACCAGATACCATTGACTCAGATCAGGGTACACACTTCACAGGACAGGTAGTCAAGGAAGTGTCTAAAATGTTGAAAATTAAGTGGAATCTTCACTGCCCCTACAGGCCACAACCATAAGGACAGGTTGAATGAGCAGACAGAACAATCAAAACTAGGCTAAGCAAAATGCATCAGGAAGGAGTATCATGGGTTGAGGCGCTGCCAGTGGTACTGTGTAGTATGAGAGCGTCAACAGATCCGTAGGACTGAGCCCTCATGAGATTATTACAGGACGCCCAATGCAGATGCCTGGTATGGTTGATCTTAGAAATGCTGATGTACACATTGCCTCAGATGCCCTGATCACTTACTGTGAAAACTTCACAAAGGCAGTACAGAGTGCCAGTGAGAGAGTTGAGTCGTGTTGGCCAACGCTACTAGAAGGTGGACGCACGATCATCCCAGGTCAGTGGATGATGATAAAGTCATTCAGAAACAAGACGTTAGAGCCTATGTGGCATGAACCACATCAAATGAGGCTGATTACAGCAGCTGCAGTGTTGTGTCAGGGAAGGAAAACCTGGACTCATGTGTCACACTGTAAAGTTGTTCCACCACCAACAGGGATAGGATATGACACACACGGACCAGTGAGGAGCCCAGGAAAGAACCGAATGCAACAGGCATCGAGGGCCAATCCTACGGCGAAGATTCCCTCATAGGCCTTCCCACACTAGTCCATCCTGACCTCACTGTTCTTTAGGTGTCACAGGAATTAAGAAATAGGGAAAGAAGGAACAACAATAGCAGACTCAGATTGAACAGAGAAGACAACCCTAATGTTTGCAGAATTTTAGAACAAATACTGCTGTCTTTTGTTTTCTTTCTTACTCTGTGCAGATACTTGATGGCTGTCCCCAGACCCAAACACACCGACCTCCTCACCTGCATATGAAGCCACGACCTCTGAAGGACAACTAGACCCACTACCAAGCCAACTGTCACAAAGAAAAAAATACACAACGCAGAGAGTCACATACAGGAACTTCAGTCATCCATCAAAATTATTAAGATTGCCTTGCTACTAATCATCATGGACATTGCACAAAGTGTAGACTCCAGAAACAACATATTGATCGAGCTGATGAATATATCAAGAAATGCCTTGTTTGCTGGAAATAATGTTTGCATGCAACACAACCTTCAGTAGGAGCAGGAATCCCATGGGTGGCACATGATGGGAAGAACCTCTGTCTACAACATCCTACCCAGCCAATTCAACGGCAGGTGCACCCTGGTTTATGTTCTACTGGCTATCAGAGAAAATACACACACCACCCCAAGCTCTCCACGTCTACATAATTCAGCTCCTGCCACAAACCCGGAATATGGCTGCATTCCAGGACTCACTTGTGCACAAACATGGTGGTCAAGAACTATTGAACAAAATCCAACAAGACATTATTGATATTTCAGCACTATGCAAGAAACATCTCATGGATGCTCTGGGACGCATCCTCAGTGATGTGTCCTGGGATCATTGGGTGTTTCGGGTCTCGCAACATCATACACGCTCGCTCAGGCGACCCAGACGGGGTTGATCAAGCCCCGACTTGCGTCCCAGTAGCAGTCCACGGATCAGCCCTCTTAATCCAAAGCCACCTTGTGGCCTTCTCTGCGGCTTTGCTCACGGATTGAATAGCCCTCTTCTTGGCCGCCCGTGTAATGCCCAAACAACAGAGGACTTTGCACAGTGAACGTCCTGCAAAGCCTCTACAGCCGACTTCTATAGGCTCATAGAAGGTTTTCCAGCCTCTCTCCCTGCACCACTCCACCAGTTCCTGGTACTTAGCACGTTTCCTCTCATTTGCTTCCTCAATACACTCTTCCCAGGGCACTGTAAGTTCCAGCATGATCAGATGTTTTGAAACCTCAGAGGTAACTATCATATCTGGGCGGAGATTTGTTGTTGCAATGTGCTGAGGGATCCGTAGCTGTTTTCCCTGGTTGATCTGCAACTGCCAGTCCGAGGCTTTGTGGAGAAGACCTGTTGTTAATTGCGGTCGTCCCTGGGGTTTCTCTCCAACTTTGATGAAGGGGACTGCCTTTTTTGGTGCATGATGGTGTTTGCTGGTGCTGATGGCTGAGGCTAAACTCTCAGCAATTGCCTTAAGCACCTGGTCATGGCGCCACCGACAGAGACCATCAGCCAGAGCCTTTGGGCAGCTACTGAGGAGATGTCCTAAAGAGCCTCTTCCAGAGCAAAGAAGGCAGGAAGGTGTCTCGCTCTTCCCCCAGACATGGAGGTCCGCTGGGCTTGGCAGGGCATCGTAGACAGCTTGTACCAGGAAACGGACCCGATAGAAGTCTGCTTGTAAGATATTCTACGCTGCAATGTACTCTCCCACCTAGTCCATGCTCCCTGCTGCCGAAGTCCCACCGCCCTGCTCACTTGCTCTTTCTCGACGCCTGCTCTGACCTCTTCCTGGAGTAGATGTTGCCTTTCCTTGCTGCGATGGTGCCTTTCCTTGCCTGGCTGACCAGAGACTTTGGGAAGTAGCCTAAGTCCGCGTTGCCTGTCGCCACAATTCCCACCAGTGCCTTTTGTCTTAGGCATGCCTCTGCCTCCTCCACTGCTTTCCCAGCCTTCCATTTCCTTCCTGTCCTCACTTCAATGCCGGCTGATGACACCTTGCAGTCCTTGGAATCCCTATACTGTAGGGCTTCTCTGGTGCGTACCACCATGAATTCTTCAGTGAGGCCACTGAAGGGCAACTGCAGGATATTACTCGTCCCATACAGTGCAGCACTGGTAGGACTCTGTGGAAGGCCCAGCCACTTCAGAAGAAAGCCACTGATCTTCCTTTCTAGGGACTCAATTGTTGTCATTGGGACTGCAAAGACCAGCAAGGGCCACAGGACTCGGGGCAGGATGGAATGCTGGTAGATCCAAGCTTTAAATCTACCAGGCAGACCAGACTTGTCAACCTTGGTGAGCCAAGCTCCAAGTTCTTTGCTGGACTTCTGGATGGCGGCAGAGTCTTTCAGGCTGGAGTCAAAAAGCTTCCCCAAACTCTTGACAGGTTGCTGCGTGATGGTTGGGATGACAGTTCCCGAGATGGAAAAACGGAACTTGTCAACCACTTTCCCCCTCTTCAGCACCATGGACCTTGACTTGGAGGGCTAAAACCGCATCCTTGCCCAGGTGATGAGTCTCTCAGTCTTTGTCCTTGTAGGATCCACCTGCTCCCCGGGACCAATGTCGTTGTGATGGTAGGGTCATCCATATAGGCTCTTATAGGGGCTGTCGTACGCCTGACTTGGTTAGGGACCCTCTGCATTCCACCTCGGCTGACTTAACCACCATGTTCATGGCGAGAGCGAAAAGAATAACAGAGATGGTGCAGCCTGTTATTATTCCTTTCCCAATGCGATGCCAGTCTGATGTCCCTGACCCAGAAGTGACCCGCATCCTGAAATTATTGTAGTAATCCAGGATCAGGTCCTTAATCTTACTGGGAACATGATGGAGGTGTAGAGCGAGCTCGACCTGCTTGTGTTGTATCGACCCATAGGCATTGGCCAGGTCCAACCACAAAACAGCTAGGTCGCCTTTGTTCTCATGGACCTCTCTGATAAGTTGTGTAACTACACCAGTGTGTTCCAAGCAGCCAAGCGCTCCAGGAATCCCCCCCCCCTTCTGCACTGAGGAATCGATGTAGTTGTTCTTGAGGAGAAACTCTGTCAATCTTCGCGAGACGATGCTGAAAAGCACCTTCCCTTCAACACTCAGTAATGAGATGGTTCGAAACTGGTTGATGTTTTGTTGAGTTTTCTTCTTTGGGGATCCACACTCCCTCAGCACACCTCCACTGGTCAGCGACTCTTCCTCTTCGCCAAATCACCTTCAAGATCTTCCACAGGTGCCGGAGAAGCTCTGGGCAGTGCTTATGTACCAAATAGGGTACGCCACTGGGGCCTGGGGTAGATGCTGAGCGAGCTGCCTTGATGATCTCCTCAACCTCCTTCAGACTTGGCTCCCTCTGGTTGAATTCTGTTGTAGGGGGGGGCAGGGCTGATGAGAGATTTGTTGGGCTCCAGCTCTTGCTCTCTCAATCGCTCACTGTGTCCTAGAGGAAGCCATTTACTTCCTCTGTTGAGCACTCAAGGCGACCACTGCGCTTGTCCCCGAGCAGTTGTTTTGTGAAGCCGAAGGGATTGGTGATAAAGGCTGCTCACTTCCTGGCTCTCTCTCTCCCCCGTCTCCGGTGCCACTCTGCTCTGCGTAGGGTCATCAGCTTCTTTCACAGGATGTTTTGCAGCTCTGCTAATGGTTGTTTCTCCTCATCAGTAGCTTTCTTGTGCTGTTTCTTTAGGGTACGCAGCTCCTGATGAAGGTGATGTATCTTGGTAGCCCTGCGATTCATGGAGTAGGGGGTAGCCTTGGTTTTTCCTTTCTCTACCCGACCAAATCTTTCTGAGGCATAGCTGCCGATGATGGTAGTCGTTGTTTGGAGTCGGCTGTCAGCATCTTCTTTGGCTGTGGCTTGGATGATGTTGGACACATCCTCATCAAACTGCAGCCACTCACTCCGTTTGCTGGCTGGGGGCCACTTAATCCGCTGCTGTGGAACTACTCTGCTGGGATTGGGAGGCTCTGGTACGTGGAGGGACTGGGCTCTGTGGGTTGCCTCCTGGCCGGGCTCCTCCTGCGTCTCACCAGGTTCAAGACCTGTGCGTTGCACCTCACTTTCCCTCTCCAAACATTTCATTCTGGCCTGATGGATTTTTAGGCCACAATGATTCTTGCACAGCTTTCCGCACATGCATGTCACATTCGTCATCTGTCCGTTTGCATGGGTTTTTAACCTTTGGTCCGTCCAATTGGAGATCTCATCCTCCCTCCTCTCGGGATCTCCTGGGGGTATCTCTCTGTAGGGCTTTCCGTAGCTTATTTGAGTTCTCTCTCGCGAAAGACACAGGCTGGGGTGCTAACCCATACTGTCCCGGGTGCCGTCTTCCGAGCTGTCAACTGTCTCTCCAGCAGTCGACCAAACTGTTCTTGGTTGTCACCTAGTCTATTCCAGCAAAATTACATCAGATGACTGAAAATAATTATTCATGGTTTGGAAACCTGTTAGGTAAACCCTGGCTGTGGATCAAGGAAATAGCAATTCTGCTGTTGACTTTCCTACTGGTGTACTATCTATGTGTCCACAGTATCAGGTGTTTTATTAAACAAATAACTCACAAGGAAAGGACTGTTCCAACCACAAAAGACTATAACCCGTAAGAACTACATGGACCCTAGTGGCATGTTTGTTTCTGTCAGCATGTCATTCATCACTACAGACAATCAACACAGAGCAAGTGATATGTGCCTGTAACTTTTTCAAGTCACATGACCAGAAGATGGGACTTATGTTAACAAACATAAGCTACAGAATGGATTTATGAAGGTTTACATTTTTATTAGAACTCTCCAAGGGGGGACTGTAAGATTACACATTTAAGTATATGTTTGAAATACATCGTGTTTTACAGTTTGAGGTACAGCCTAGGTGTTTGAGACATTAGTCTTTTGTTTTTATGAACTTCCTGACCATTTAGCATGACAAGCTTAGAGCAATACTGTCAGAGTGATTGGATTAGCATCTATGCATTTGAATGACACTGTTATGATGATTGAATTAGGACTGATGACACGGGAATGTTTGGGGTGTGTCCCTTTTACCTATACAACATTTGCATTCTTTTATTTAGAGTGTCTCCTCCTCTGCTGTGTAATCCCTCCCCCTGAAATGTAGATACATTACAATGTTTTATACTGTTTAGATTCGATTTGATGACTGCAGCTACCGGAAGCACGTATTCTCAATAAAGAATCCTACTGAAGTTATATCCAAGTCTCCTGGTCTCTTCTTCGAGGAGGAAAAGAGTTCCCAACAATGTGGATGCATAGGTTTTTATTAAAGCTGTTAATGTAATAATCTTAAAAAAAAAAAAAAAAAAAAAAATATATATATATATATATATATATATATATATATATATATATATATATATATATATATATATATATATATATATAAATATTTATATATAAATATATAAATATATATATATATAAATTGGACTTACATGTTTTAATTTTTTTACAAAATTATTTGGGATCAAACAATGATTGGCAGACCTCCCACTTGAAGGGCATAAGAGCATAAATGTAATCACTTGATTTAACATTATGATTTCATGACACAAGCACCAATTAGGTTTGAATTTATTTGTGTGTCGCCATATTTGATTTGGAAATGTTTTATGTATGCATGAGTGGATGAATGATTTGATTTGATTTTTCAGTCTGTTCATCATAGAAATTGACTTTCATTGCCTTGATAATAAAAGGCTCAAACATTCTTCTAATATCTTCTTTAGTGCTCTGCAGAAGAAATAAATGTATACAAATTTGAAATGGCATGAGGGTGAGCAAATGATGACAGAATTTATTGAGTTAACTATACAGCATAGCACTCTGTTATACTCTGTGGAGATTTTGAGTCCATATTTCTGAGGAATGGAAATGGTGGCGCTCTGAAAGGTGACAAAAGGTTCGATTGATAGGAGAAAACTATTTTCATACTCTGCGTCTTATATCTGGTCATCCTTGTATGTGAATCAAACCCATCCTTCACTGTCATACTTTTCCCTTACTTGGCTGTTACCATCATCCAAGCTCTCCAAGACAAGCTCCTCACCGACCACTCATACTATAATTATCGACATCAGTGACATGGCAATGATTCATTGTCATTATTCTTCCCAGGGATAAAATGTAAATCTGGATAATAGCTGTCATTTTGGAAGGGGTTTGGCCAGGGAAACTGCATACAGATTGATACTTAGCTGTCCGTCGCACCAACGGATGGAATTTAAGTGGTGACTCATGCGCTCAGTGCAACAGAAGATGTCCATGGTGAAACTTAAACTCAAAGACGATCAACAGCCTCCTCAATAAAAACCAGTTCCCCCTGGGCTCATTATTACATTAGTCTGCTGTCTGTGATATTATTCACCACACTATAGCAATGGTCAGAGATCTACGGAGCCCGGCAGGTCACCTATAGGAGAAAAAAAAACAATCTGTGCTGACGGTTTTGCAATCCGTTCCCTCAGTTTATAAACCGTGATCACGATTTCTTAAACTGTTCCCTCGGTTTAACAAATTGTGCCCACGGATTAATAAACCATACCCACGAATTTCCAATCCGTGCGCTCAGATTTTAAATCTGTTCCCACAAATTCATAATCCAATGAGTAAAGTTTATACAAACCCGTGCGCACGGATTGTTAAAGCGTGCGCACGGGTTTGTATAAACTTTACTCACGGATTCATTTTAGAAGAAGAACAGCAAACTCCCACGAATCTTATTGTTTTATTGTGTATTATTCATCAAATTATATTAACTGCAGTGATTCTCTATAAACGGGTGGCGGAATACAACGATTTAATAAGAATTATGTGTGTCAAAATCTTGTTTAACCCTTTGACACGTACGATCAAACCCGTGTGATCAATCTAGGCTGGTCCCTGGAGCGTACGATCATACTGGTGTGATTAGAACGCTCAGTGATCAACTGCCAAGTTCAAATTTCAAATCTGCTTTAGCGCGCTGACTGGCGCCGAGCCAAAGAGTGAGTGAGTGAGAGACTGACTGAGCTCAGTGTCTTTTAATGTTTATTTTAGGTTTCATACACTTCAAATTACATTACACAACCACAAAATATGAGCAAAAACAAAATATAGTTTGTAATTGCATACTAATATATAAAATAGCAAGATATCAGTGTTGTAAACATAATGCTAACCCATAATGCCCATGCTAACATTACAGATCAAATAACAATCATTTTCTACCCTTTGACGTGCATGATCAGTCTAGGCTGTTCCCTCACGTAATGTCACATATATCAGGAGAAGTGGGTGATCTTGTGTTGTAAATCCAGCAGGCTTCAGCTCCCTTGGGTGTTGTAAACATATAATCGCGGCACGAGCGCCCATAACGTTAGCACGCTATAACATTACAGATCGCGGCTCGCTATAACATTACAGATCAAATAACACAATCATTTTCTACTCTTTGACGCGTACGATCAGTTTAGGCTGTTCCCTAACGTAATGTCACATATATCAGGAGAAGTGGGTGATCTTGTGTTGTAAATGCAGCAGGCTTCAGCTCCCTGGTACAGTTGTAAACACATAATGGCGGCGCCCCGCCCACAGCTCGTGATAATTTACCGATCAACTAACATATATATTTTTAATAAGTATATAAACCATAAGGAGTTCACGTGCATGCATTTAATTTAGTTAACAAGTTTGAAAATATTTTGTATGAAAATAAAACATTTGAACAGTCATGCATTGCAAGCATTTTTTCCCGCTGACGTCACTGTTACCTCACACTCGCGTTTGTACCATCTTCAGACACAATTTTAATAAAATTTACCAGTTTTTAACTACTTCAGAGAAAATGGCAGACAATTTATTTAAAAGAAGACAACTGACAAGTGAGGAGATTGAGGAGATTTTTTTTTTAATTCTGATGAGGAGAATTTTGACAGTGAGGCAGAGAGTGACAGCGATGAAGACCTTCCCCTGAACCTTGAAGCTCTTGACAACATTGAGGGTGAAGACGAGACTTCTTCCACAACGCCAGAACATATTTTACCTTCAAATGACGCAGCTGAGGTAAACTCGTCATCCTGGAAGGTAACCAACCTTTTTAATCCTCCTGGCCCAGGCAATTTTGACGACCAACAGTGTGGTGTGCAAAATCCAGCAGAATCCCCCAGTGAGGTCAATTGTTTTAAATTGTTCTTCACTGAAGAAGTTGTCGGAGAAATTGTGGAGGAAACAAACCGCTATGCGTCTGACTTGAAAGAAAAAGAAGTGAGGGGGAAAATGGTTAAATGGGTTCCAACAAATATCCCTGAAATGTACACATTTTTAGTGGCAGTTCTCCTAATGGGGGTGATCAAAAAACCATCACTTCGGGATTACTGGAGCACAGACCCCATGCTCTTGACACCATTTTTCGGGTCTTTGTTCTCACAGGACCGCTTCCTTCTGCTCCTCCACTGTCTCCACTTCGCAAACAATGCAAGAGCAGTTTTCAATGTCTCTGATGAAGTGGAAAGGCAGGCTAGCATTTCGTCAGTACATTCCATCTAAACGGCACAGATTTGGGGTCAAGTTTTTTGTTTTGTGTGATGTGCTCACTGGTTATGTGCAGGACATGATAATTTACTCCGGATCTACCAGTGACATACAACACTATCAAGGACTTGGGATTTCTGGGTCTGTTGTAATGACACTACTAGCACCTTACCTCAGAAAGGGTCATGTCCTTTATGTGGATAACTGGTACAGTAGTCCCACACTTTTCCAGCACCTCTTGTCTCTTGGCACTGGAGCTTGTGGGACTGTGCGTGCAAACCGGAAAGGGATGCCAACATTCACCTGTAAAAGTATAAAAGGAGTACCACACACTGAAGAATTATTAATCCTGTAAAAAGTCACAGTTTATTTATTTGCATGTATTAATTGTAATTATATATGTAATTTGTTTAGTATAAACATATGTATATAGTTTGTTTTAAAGATGTTGTTACCATAGTATATTTATTGTTTTGTTTATAATACTATTTTGATTGTTGTTCATTGTAATTATATTTATAATTTGTTTTGTAATTTTATTAGAAAGTGTATATATGTATAATAGTTTAAACAAAAAAAAACATTTAGCTTAAATTGAAGAGATTTAATAAAACATGAATGAAATGTGTACATTTTGCAATTTATTTTTAGCAAATGACATACGTTTGAATTATGCTAAATTTATACAACACATTTCTCACTAGCAAAGCAGAGAAAGGGTACATGGTATTTGACATCATGTAAACATATATATATATATATATATATATATATATATATATATATATATATATATATATATATATGTATATGTATATATAAGTATATGTATGTATATATATATATATATATATATATATATATATATATATATATATATATATATATATAGATGCAAGTTAAGTCTAGGCGCGACCATATAGCTTTTCTCTGCTTTCCTAGTGAAATATAAAACTCAGTAACAATATTAACACTAAAACATAAATAATATATAATTTATTCATGTCACGTTTCAAGTCAACTGAACCCTAATACCTTTACCGAATGCACGGAGCATATTTGCAATGTGCAAAACGACAAACATGACATTTGAACGTCCACATTATTGAGTACTGTTCGTTTTACTAGAGATTTTTTTAAACATCTTTATTCATATTTATTGCATGCTTGTAAATAGTTATATGTACTCCAAAATAGGGAAAAAAACTAAAATATACTCACCAATTGTCACGCGGATGTTGTGAGGGAGATGCAAAATGCCGTGTGCAAGCGAAATTCAAAGCAGTGGGAAAAAATAGCAACATAAACATGTAAACCATAGTGTGTACACGCTAACAAATAATGTGAGAGGTTTTGAATGAAAAAAATAAAGCAAAACATTCAGAGTGCTCACCTGCACGCGGTCATCCACCAAGAGCGCCATTGTGACTGCGAAAACTCACACGTGTCAAGGTTGATGTGTTACCATGGAAATTAGAACGTGGGTCATTACATAATAACGGTCGCATTAAAAAACTCACGCCAGGCTGCCAGTCGGAATATTTAGAACTTACGTGCGAAAGGGTTAACTGTAATAATCTTAGCATTTTATTATTATTGCCTAATAAACCTGGCATTGTGTATTATGACTGACTTTTAATTTCTTTGTTCCCTTTTCTTCTTCTAAATGCATGTAGTCTAAATGCAACAATAGGCAAATAATAATTATAATAATAATAACAACAACAATTATTATTATTTATTGTATGTATTTTTAAATGTATTTATTTATCAATTATTTTTAATTTATGACTATAAATGAGTGCACTTAAAACAGTATTTTTATCATAAAATAATTAATGAATGCGTTATAAAAAAATAAAAAAAGTTTTTACAGTTTTAGAAATGTTTGTGTAGGCTATTCATTTTTAACATGAAGACTTGTTTTAGTGATTTTATTATACTATGCTTTTTGCCCAAAATAGACTTTAAAAGACTCTCTCTCTGTGTGTCTGTCCTGAGACTGCTCTAGATTCGCCTCGAACTCGTTCATCTTCGGATGCGGAGTCGCACGCGCTGTTACAAAACAAGTCTTCATGTTAAAAATGAATAGTAGGCTACACAAACATTTCTAAAACTGTAAAAACTTTTTTTTTTTAATAACGCATTCATTAATTATTTTATGATAAACATACTGAAAGAATCGAAGTGAAATGTGACAACATGCCCCATAGGTGGGGTACATTGTAACATGTGGTGGGGCACATTGTAACATGACCAAATAACAGCTTAAAATGTTACCTGATATAATAAAAAAAATATACAAGACAAATTAAAATATTTTGTCAACAAAATACAATCATTAACTTTTTAAAATAAAATAATGGCATTTTTTAATCATTAAAAATATAAGCATTTTTGAGTTTGACTACAAACACATCGCTAAATACAGCTATACAGCATAGTTCAAAACATAATAATAATTAATAATTTATGAACATTAACTGTCAGTCATTATTCACACTTTTCTCATGGTTTTTCAAAATAATTCATAAAAGTATAGAATATAATGGCATATTTCTAATAGGGGCTCATTGTAAAGCAGTGTTACAACACACCCCATCTGCACAACTGGGATTTAAATCTTGGCTCCTGTCTTCTGCTGTTAGATCAGCATTAAAAAACGATCTCAACTGTTAAATAACAGATATAAGATTAAAATTATATCGGATTTGTCTTATTTTAAATAAACACAAAAACTGATTTGGAGGTGCTGATCCCCATCCCAGCCGCTTCACACTCGGCTGCAAACCGTCCCAGTGCATGCTGAAGGTCCTGGTTAGAAGGGGCCAACATGACAACGTCATCCGCAAAGAGCAGAGACGAAACCACGTGGTCCCCAAACCTGACACCCTCCGGCCCTTGGCTGCGCCTAGAAATTCTGTCCATAAAAATTATGAACAGAACCGGCGACAAAGGCGAGGGACACAGTCGAATGCCTTCTCCAAATCCACAAAACAAATGTGGACTGGTTGGGCAAACTCCCATGAACCCTCCAGCACCCTGTAGAGGGTATAGAGCTGGTCCAGTGTTCCACGACCAGGACGAAAACCACACTGTTCCTCCTGAATCCGAGGTTCCACTATCGGCCAAATTCTCCTCTCCAGTACCCTGGCATAGACTTTCCCGGGGAGGCTGAGAAGTGTGATCTCCCTATAGTTGGAACACACCCTCCAGTCCCCCTTCTTAAAAAGAGGGACCACCACCCCGGTCTGCCATCCCAGAGGCACTGTCCCCGACCGCCACGTGATGCTGCAGAGGCGTGTCAGCCAAGACAGCCCCACAACATCCAGAGACTTGAGGTACTCAGGGCGGATCTCATCCACCCCCGGTGCCTTGCCACCGAGGAGTTTCTTGACCACCTCGGTGACTTCAGCTTGGGTGATGGACGAGTCCTCCTCTAACCCCCCAGCCTCTGCTTCCTCAATGGAAGACGTGACGGCGGGATTGAGGAGATCCTCGAAGTATTCCTTCCACCGTCCGACAACATCCCCAGTTGAGGTCAACAGCCGCGGTTATGCCACTGTACATCGCCACTGTAAACAGCGTTGGTAGGGCACTGCTTCCCCCTCCTGAGGCGCCGGACGGTTTGCCAGAATCTCTTCGAGGCCAGCCGATAGTCCTTTTCCATGGCCTCACCGAACTCCTCCCAGGCCCGAGTTTTTGCCTCCACAACCACCCGGGCTGCAGTCCGTTTAGCCTGCCGGTACCTGTCAGCTGCCTCAGGAGTCCCACAAGCCAGCCAGGCCCGATAGGACTCCTTCTTCAGCTTGACGGCATCCCTTACTTCCGGTGTCCACCACCGGGTTCGGGGATTGCCGCCTCGACAGGCACAGGAGACCTTGCGTCCACAGCTCCGAGCAGCCGCTTTGACAATGGAGGTGGAGAACATGGTCCACTCGGACTCAATATCTCCAGCCTCTCTCGGGATCCGGTTGAAGCTCTGCCGGAGGCAGGAGTTGAAGATCTCTCTGACAGGAGACTCGGCCAAACGTTCCCAGCAGACCCTCACAGTACGTTTGGGTCTACCGAGTCTATCCAGCTTCTTCCCCCGCCATCGGATCCAACTCACCACCAGGTGGTGATCAGTTGACTGCTCCGCCCCTCTCTTCACCCGAGTGTCCAAGACATACGGCCGCAGGTCAGATGAAACGACCACAAAGTCGATCATTGACCTACGACCTAGGGTGTCCTGGTGCCATGTGCACTGATGGACACCCTTATGCTTGAACATGGTGTTCGTTATGGACAAACTGTAACTAGCACAGAAGTCCAATAACTGAACACCACTCGGGTTCAGATCAGGGGGGCCGTTCCTCCCAATCACGCCCCTCCAGGTTTCACTGTCATTGCCCACGTGGGCGTTGAAGTCCCCCAGTAGAACGACAGAGTCCCCAGTCGGAGCACTCTCCAGCACCCCTCCCATGGACACCAAGAAGGTTGGGTACTCTGCACTGCTGTTCGGCCCGTAGGCACACACAACAGTGAGAGACCTATCCCTGAGCCGAAGGCGCAGGGAAACGACCCTCTCGTTCACCGGGGTAAACTCCAACACATGGCGGCAGAGCTGGGGGGCTATAAGCAAACCCACACCAGCCCGCCGCCTCTCACTATGGCCAACTCCAGAGTGGTGAAGAGTCCATCCCCTCTCGAGGAGTGTGGTTCCAGAGCCCAAGCCGTGCGTGGAGGTGATTCCGACTATCTCTAGTCGGAACCTCTCAACCTCACGCACAATCTCAGGCTCCTTCCCCGCCAGTGAGGTGACATTCCATGTCCCAAGAGCCAGTTTGCGTGTCCAGGGATCGGGTCGTCTAGGCCCCCGCCTTCGACTGCTGCCCGATTCGCTTTGCACCGGCCCCTTACGGTCCCTCCCGTGAGTGGTGGGCCCACGGGAAGGTGTCCCCACGTCGCTCCTTTGGGCTGAGCCCGGCCGGACCCCGTGGGGAAAGGCCTGGCCACCAGGCGCTCGCATACGAGCCCCAACCCCAGGCCTGGCTCCAGGGTGGGGCCCCGGCTGCGCCGTACCGGGCGACGTCACGGTCCTCCTTTTTTTTGTCATCATAAGGGTTTTTGAACTGCTCTTAGTCTGACCCGTCACCTAGGACCTGTTTGCCTTGGGAGACCCTACCAGGGGCATATAGCCCCGGACAATGTAGCAGGGTCATTCGGGTACTCAAACCCCTCCACCACGTTAAGGTGGCAGTTCATGGAGGAGGACTTCAGCATGCACTGGGACGGTTTGCAGCCGAGTGTGAAGTGGCTGGGATGGGGATCAGCACCTCCAAATCCGAGGCCATGGTCCTCAGTCGGAAAAGGGTGGCTTGCCCACTTCAGGTTCAAGTATCCCCACAGGGAGAGTTCAAGTATCTAGGGGGCATGTCCAACCGGGAGGAGGCCCCGGGGAAGACCAAGGACACGCTGGAGGGACTATGTCTCCCGGCTGGCCTTGGAACGCCTCGGTGTCCCCCCGGAAGAGCTAGAGGAAGTGTCTAGGGAGAGGGAAGTCTGGGCATCTCTGCTTAGACTGCTGCCCCCGCGACCCAGCCCCGGATAAAGCGGAAGAAGATGGATGGATGGACAAAAAACAGAGAAAACTAAACTTAAGTAAGAAATTTACTTTTGCTATGGTTAAATACATGTTCAGTAATATCTTCCAGAGATTTTTTATTTTTTGCGCTATTTTTTCTCTAAATAATGTTGGTATGGCAACTAGTAAATACACTAAGTTTCGTCATTCTGGCATGTGTGGAAATGGTTAAAACATGCGCGTTACAACTAACCCCGCGTTGGTTGTGCCCCGCGCTCCCTAATAATAATTGTTGTTGTGTTATTATTATTATAATTATTATTTGCCTATTGTTGCATTTAGAAGAAGAAAAGGGAACAAAGAAATTAAAAGTCAGTCATAATACACAATGCCAGGTTTATTAGGCAATAATAATAAAGTGCTAAGATTATTACAGTTAAACAAGATTTTGACACACATAATTCTTATTAAATTGTTGTATTCCGCCACCCGTTTATAGAGAATCACTGCAGTTAATATAATTTGATGAATAATACACAATAAAACAATAAGATTCGTGGGAGTTTGCTGTTCTTCTTCTAAAATGAATCCGTGCGCACGGATTGTTAAAGCGTGCGCATGGATTATGAATTTGGATTGCTTTTTTTTTCTCCTATAGGTGACCTGCCGGGCTCCGTAGAGATCTAGCATGTCTTTAAATGTCTGAATATTTGTTTTTAAAGACTCAATTATGTCGTAATAACGAGATCTTATGTCATTTTAACGTCATCTTTTCTCGTAATAACGAGATCTTATGTCGTAAAAACAATTTTCTTGTAATAACGAGATCGTATGACGTTAAAACGACATATTTTTCTCGTTAAAACAACATATATTTTCTCCTAATAAGGGCATGTGTTGTATAGTGATGTGTATAGGCTATATATGTCTGTATCCACATTAGAGAATTTATTTAGCCCATGCCTTTGTCACACCTGTTTGAAAAGCAGAAGCAAGCTCCGTAAAATAGGCTCTTCCGCTGCCTGTATCAGTGGCAGTGCCCATAGCACGAAATTGTTGTAATGTATTGATGTAGCCTACAGTTCTTAACAGCCATGGGTAGCAGGTGCCATGGACCGCTCATGATTAGCGTAATGACGGACCCCGGTGCAGCCACAAATATCTTAAAAAGAAAGACGCTTTCAGCCTTACTCAAAGGCCGCGGAAAAAGGGCAGTGGGTTCGTTACGCACATCAATCCATTCCCTGCGTTTGTATTTTGCTTCTTATGTATTAAATATATAGGCAATTAGTTGATGAAACCTTGATCAAAATTAAAATACAATTTATAGAAATGAAATTCACTTTAAAGAAATTATTTCTGCAAAACAACACTCAATAAAAATCATGTCTGACTCCACTCCATGTCTCCAGACATAATGCGTGTCTTATAGCCTATCTTACGCATGCTGCTCACTTTTCATCATCAACATATGAAATTAAAACAATAATATAATAGGATAATATTTAAACATATAGCCTAACTATGAATCTAAATAGGCTACATTTTGCATGTATATAGCCTACTCCACTCCAAACGCTTCAAAAATGTATTTTGTTTATTAAACGCAAAGTTTTTAATTTCAAATTAAATTTCTAAATTCTGTTCATATTTCCAACAAACGAAATTCCGAGCCAAAATAACGAAGTGTTAAAAAAACCCAGCAAAAATGAAAAATATTAAAGAATTTGTGGGCACTTTTGTCCGCATGAGTAAGATAGGCTATAAGACACACAATATGTCTGGAGACATGGAGTGGGGTCAGACATGATTTTTATTGAGTGTTGTTTTGCAGAAATAATTTCTTTAAAGTGAATTTAGTTTTCTATAAATTGTATTTTAATTTTGATCAAGGTTTCATAAACTAATTGCCTATATATTTAATACATAAGAAGCAAAATAAGAACGCCGGGAATGGATTGACATGCGTAATGAACCCACTGGCCTGTTTCCACAGCCTTTGAGTAAGGCTGAAAGCGTCTTTCTTTTTAATACATTTCTTGAATATATGTTTTACAGTATAACATACAATATATTACAGTAGGCCTATTATAGATAGTTATGATATTTGTGCACCGGGGTCTGTAATTTCAAGGTTAAAGTTATGCCACTGATGCGAACATGAGCGGTCCATGGCACCTGTTACCCGTGGCTGTTATGAACTGCAGGCTACATCAATAAATTACAATACTTTCGTGCTATGGACACTGCCACTGATACAGACAGCGGAAGAGCCTATTTTCGCTGAGCCTGCTTCTGCTTTTGAGACATGGAAGTGTGACAAAGGCATGGGCTATATGAATTATCTAATGTGGATTCAGGCATATTTTGTACACACCACTGTACAACACATGTCCTTATTACGAGAAGATGATGTCCTTAACACTAGAACCACCAGGGGATAAAATTTACCCATGGCTGTTTTTCAAATGTACATAAAAGGTTTTCAATAAAATATCCAGGTCTCCCAGTCACTGACTTTTACTAAAATTGTGTTATTTACAATCCCCTGTTGTTAAAAATTGTTTAGATAAAACCAGATTTAAAAACAGGGCATTTATACCTATAAGCGCCAGCGGGTCAAATTTACCCCTATATAAATCCTTTATTTTCACGCTGTGTTTGAGCAACGTGTAGGCTTACTGTAAACAGTCACACAACGCACGGTCAAATTAAGATGTTTTAGCCTATTTATAAATGTTCAAACTTTGGATTAATTATACATTTTTGTTTAGCTATTTTTTATCGTATATTTGTTTGGTACTGTGTTGCTATTTATTCAAGTCTGCCCATTTCCTGAAAAAATATATTTCCGATCTATAATGGAATGAATAAAACAATTTTCATGATTATATCAATATTGATGTTGTTCTCTTATTCAAATTATAAATGATATAACTAGGCTATACAAATTAATAATTAATTAGGTGAAACTGTGCGCTTAGATTTGTCGTTGCACATGCAGTGCGGTGGATTATTATAATCGCTCTTTATTGTCTATTTAGGTTATTTTAGTAATTTAAATAACATGGGTTGTCTTAATATGAGATTAATGACATTTTATTATAATATTACCTCAAATTCTCGTTGTCATTGCAGGCTGATTTAGCCTATTCACCAAAAAGTGATTAGTGTAACCTGCTTAAAATAGCACAAAACAACCGGACAAAAACATAGGTGATGACTAAAAATAATCATTTCATGACTCTATACATTACTTTGTGAAGACAGTGGCATAATACAGTGATATATTACGTTTTTTTAGCCGTTTCAAAACAGTAATCATACAATTTAGATATACAGCGACCCCTGGCAGTTCTAGTGTTAAAATGACATAACATCTCGTTATTACGAGAAAAGATGTTGTTAAAACGACATAACATCTCGTTATTATGACATAATTGAGTGGAAAAAAATAATATGTATATGGCAGCAACGTGTCACCATACCATATGACTCAACTGTATAGTTAAGGTTGACACTATTCTCTGTGGTGAATTATTTCATGTGTTGGATTTAATAATCCATGGCTTTTTTTAATCCAATGTTTGTTTGTTTGTCAAGGTAACATT
Source organism: Romanogobio albipinnatus (assembly GCA_023566225.1). NCBI lineage: Eukaryota > Metazoa > Chordata > Actinopteri > Cypriniformes > Gobionidae > Romanogobio > Romanogobio albipinnatus. The sequence goes on along the minus strand of CM042241.1, from coordinate 42,726,516 downwards.
GTTTGTTACTCAACATCATTGAGAGAAATATTATTATATTGAGTCTGTGGTTTTTAAGACATTTCTCATATATGGATACATTTCTCAAGGGTCTTAAGTTAAAATGGCTGATCACTTACTTAAAGCTACACTGTGTGATATTTTCCCCCATCTAGCAGGGAAAAGGTATATGACCATCCAGTAAATATTAGTTCCCTTTCAGTTGGTCACGTTCGACGTACGTCGAAACTGACCGACGAATTGGGATCTATTTTCAGAGACCAATCTACTTCGAGTGTATAGAAACGAGCCAATAAACATTGGCATGCGGTTCACGCACCGCCCCGCAGCGCGGGTATAAAACACGGAAGTGAACAACGCATACCGCTTTCAACTTCGGAGCCGGTAGTTTTGCTGCTCACCTGCGCAAAACTCTTTCTGCCGAGAGTGTTCAAGAGAACGGGTCTGGAGAAGTGCTCTTCCTGGTGTTTGCGTGATGGCGCAAGTCAGCGAGTGGCTGCAAAAAGAGTTCCTGTGTTGGTTCGCTGGGCGTTTTCCTTTGAGTGCTCACCCGCGGGCTTGCACGGGGAGCCGCGGCCATCTCCCTGAGTGCTTCAGCACTTTAAAAGAGCAATTTTCCATTCCTAAAAGAGCATACAGTTTGACCCTGCGTCTTTTTCAAGATGTCACTCAAACCGTGTGTTTCTGGATGCGGTTGTTTCCTGTCCTCATTTGATGGCCACGATCTCTCTCGCATATAAATATGTGAGGCGTTCGTGGGTGATCCGTGTTCTCTCAGGAGAACGTAGTCACGTTCGCGCGTTGTTCGTCTCAAGCCTTTCTCGTAAGGGCTCGGGTGTTCAGCGCGCCGTGTGCCGTCTGGCGCGGCTGACAGCGGGGGTTGCCACGCAACTCAGCGCGTCACTCGCGCTCTGGTGCGCGGTCGAGACTATGATACCTCAAACGGGGTTGAGTCCCTTTGCTTATTCCCCGATCTAGTTCCTTTTCTGGTGCTCCAGAAACGGGCTATTTTTGCTAATAAGCCTTGGTGACCTGAGGATTACAGTGGGGCTTCCCCGCCGGGTAACCATTCCCCATGGGCCCCCACTCCTCTATCGCATCACAGGCATGCTGAGACTTTGTTCGTGGGTGGTTCATGTTCCCTTGTGTGTGTGCTCATGCTGAATCAGATTCAGAGTTGACAGCCATGCTTTCTGGGGTGGCTGCCCGGATGTGCATTGGAAAAACTTAGCAGTGTGGAACTATTTGGTGCCAAAATATGGAACGCCAAAAGGGCCATAATCTGTATACGTTTTTTCCCTCTCTCACTGCCCTCTGTCCTGCATGCACGAGGGTAGTCCCAACCCAGGGGTTATGCAGGAACTTCACCCAGCAGTTCATGGTGGCCCAGAAGCAGATGGAGGTGGTAAAAAAAAAAAATCCTGCCCCGACGACCAGCTGCTGCCTCCACCCAGTTGTCGGCTGCAGTGCCTCCATCTGCTTGTCGCCGAGGGCGTCTCCCTGCGTCCGCCTCCGACCCTGCTAAACCCAAGCAGCAGCCTCCACTGGGAAGCAGGGCGCCGGACGCAAGGGGGACACCCAACCCGCTGAGACGGGCAGCCCAGGGACGGATGGATCTGCTCGGAGGGAGATGGTGCTCAGCCACCTCAGCCTGTTGGGCCTTCGGGTCAACCGAGAGAAGAGCAAACTCTGTCCCATGCAGAGGATCTCTTATCTCGGTATGGAGCTGGATTCGGTCAACCGGACTGCGTGCCTTACAGAGGAACGAGTCCAGTTAGTGTGAACTGCTTGAATACGTTCAAGAGCAGGACTTAGCCCTGGTGCTCAGTGCACTTCAGGGTCCTCCTTTTGAGCCTTTGCAGTCTGTTGAGTTAAAAATTCTGTCTATGAAGATGGTACTCCTGACTGCTTTGGCCTCAATCAAGAGGGTGGGGGACCTTCATGCATTTTCGGTCAACGAATCGTGCCTAGAATTCGGGCCCGGTAACTCTCACGTCATCCTGAGACCCCGGCCTGGATACGTGCCCAAGGTTCCTACCATTCCCTTTCGGGACCAGGTGGTGAACCTGCAAGTGCTGCCCCCAGAGGAGGCAGACCCAGCCCTGGCTTTATGTCCCGTCCGCGCTCTTCGCGCTTACGTTGACCGGACACAAAGCTTTAGGACCTCAGAGCAGCTCTTCATCTGTTATGGAGGCCAGCAGAAGGGAAAGGCTGTCTCCAAGCAGAGGTTATCCCACTGGATAGTGGATGCTATCGTCTTAGCGTACCAATCGCAAGACGTGCCTTGCCCGTTCGGGTTGCGAGCGCACTCCACAAGAAGTGTTGCTTCCTCCTGGGCGATGGCTCAAGGCGCCTCGCTGACAGACATCTGTAGAGCTGCGGGCTGGGCGACACCTAACACGTTCGCTAGATTTTATAGCCTCCGTGTGGAACCGGTTTCTTCCTGTGTACTCGCCTCCAACGGCCGGTAGACGCAAAGTACCCGTTCCTGTTTCGGCTTGCTACGCCACTCCCGCCTATGGCCGGATACGTGCGTTTATCTTCTCCAGTTGTGTCCCCCAGAAATGGTGAACCCTGTCGAGCTCCTCCGTCACCCCTGCAGTGTCAGACGTTGCGGCCGTCTGACGCCAGGCCTGCACCCATATGCTTGTGGAACGTGTGAGTTAGGCTGGGTCCATATGTAGCGGTTCCCTCATATGTGTATTCTCCAAGGTACCAGCTACCCTACTCGGCTAGCCCCGTGTCTTTCCCTTGACAGAGCCCGCTCTGTCGTCTCTGGGTGTGTTCTTTCCCCCCTGGGACAAGGTTGGATACACCACAGAGACTGCCATATGTTGTTACTACCCAGATAGGTTAGTCCTTATGAGTATTCTTCACCTCTCCTCCTCCGGAAGACGTGGCTCCGCAGCGTACCATCTCCCGAGACGGGCACACTTTCCCAGCGTTATCCAATAGTCACGCTGAGTGGGTCTTGCAGAAACAGCAGTGTCGGACCTCCCTGCTTAAGCCCTGTCTGCTGCTCCAAGTGGGAGCACCCAGTAGCTTTAGCAGGGCGCTGGAAGGGCCAGCACCCTGGCGTTTTTCTTGGGATCCCAATTCGTCGGTCAGTTCCGACGTACGTCGAACGTGACTGACTGAAAGGGAATGTCTCGGTTACGTATGTAACCCTCGTTCCCTGAAGGAGGGAACGGAGACGTACGTCCCGTTGCCAGGTGCTGTGCTTCAGCTGCAGGCCCGAGTCACATCTCGGCTCCTCAGTTGTAAAAGCGGTATGCGTTGTTCACTTCCGTGTTTTATACCCGCGCTGCGGGGCGGTGCGTGAACCGCATGCCAATGTTTATTGGCTCGTTTCTATACACTCGAAGTAGATTGGTCTCTGAAAATAGATCCCAATTTGTCGGTCAGTTCCAACGTACGTCTCCGTTCCCTCCCGTTCCCTCCTTCAGGGAACAAGGGTTACATACGTAACCGAGACGTTTCTGTTCCTCCCAATTCCGTTTTAACTCCTACGGTGGCCGATTTAGTCCAAGATTAACATGGCTTCCAGTTCGACCTCGTCCATCAGTGTTCCTTCAAGTGATGAGGTTACTTTAGAAAACTATTATAATTTGCAGTTATTTAATTTGTCAGTTAACATGTAGGTTATGACATCTATGTAAAAATGAATGTAAAATGAATAATAGTTTTTTACGTTTTCGTAATTTATTTACCATTTCATTGCTACAACAGCTAACTTACACCAGCATTATCAGATTAGACTACATTAATTGTGTATAAAGTAAAGTAAATTAAAAATAACTAAAATTTAAAGTGCCTACATATATAGTCTACAAATTATAGCGCCATTAAAATATTAATCTCATGTTATCCGTCATAGACCACGGATTTATGTTACAAGGTAAACAATACTTTTTCATCATTGACGCAAGGAAAACTATCCTAGATGTCATTCTAGTGTTATGCACAGCACACCATGATATAATTAGCCAAGCAACAATAAAACTTCCAATATACACAATTAGGCTGAATTAACGTTACCTGTCGAGAAGAAAGCAGGCAACGTCGGCATCCTTTTTAAAATCGTTGCTCCTCATGAGCTCTTTCCATCTTGGAAAGGCCACTCCAATATTCACCTTTGTCTTGTTGATTTGCCTGTTGTGTTGCCGTCTTAATTCTCTTTTTCGATTCCTTGGTGACTCTGTTACATATCCTCGAGAATAAGAGTGATCCTCCATCAGCAACAGACTTTCAAAAAGGCTTTCAGGTTTTCATATAGCAGTCTCAAGCAATCCCCCTCTTCACATTCGACACGGTGCCACCGAGTGTTAAAACGTGAAAGGCGAAGCTTGGATTTACGGGTATGTCCCTCTTTGGCTAATGTACTTTAAAGATGGAGGGGCAACATGGCGACCCCCATTCGAACCCCTTACCCGTATGTATTTTCAATGGCATATTATAAACTTACGAGAATACTTTATTACTTGAAAGAAGTAAATATATATTAATGAGCACATATATTTTTGAAAGAACTAAGTGTTTTTAGCTAATAATAAACTAAAAAAGTTACACAGTGTAGCTTTAATTATTTAGGCTAGACTCACAACAGGGCATTTAATGTCAAGGGAAAAACAAATGTGGCTTAATTAGAAGACAACTGGTGTGATGGATGAAAACTAGTCATACAATTTGACACATTACAATAATAGCCAAACACTTGATTAACCAAATAATATTTCCTTGAATCATTTTTCTTTGTCAAACACACTTAGTAAACATTCATAGAGCAGGATTAAAAAAAAGGAAATAACAGGTTGATCCTGGGTAGCTAGATTGGTAGCTATACAATCCACCAAACATTTCCTGTAATTCAACACAATGTCAGGAGGAAATTCACACCATTATTCTTTACAAAAATTTGCCAGTTCAGCAGTATTTTTTGGGGCGTCATTCTTGGGGTCACGGTAAACTTATTCCTGCCAATGTATTTCCTTGAATGTTGTCGATGTGTACACAATTTGTTGATCTATCTATTTTTTGCCATTTAGGCCATAAGAGACAGTATTTTCTAAAGGTCTGGTTGAATGAAATGTTCTATAGCCCCTCTGCATTTCCTGTAACATTTCTTTTGAAGTCACTGTCACGGTCTGAAAGGTGCATGATAATGATGACCAAATCACACAACACCAATTCAGTGAAAAGCTGACTGAATATTATAGAGGTAGTAATAGAGGAAGGAATGTGAAGTCAGTAAAATGTAAAAAAATACCTATGGGCATTTGTGCTGATGTGATTTTGTTACCACTGTACAACTGTACCAAACATATTTGATATCCTGACTTGAATATAGTCTTTGTATTGCACAGTGGGAAATTTCACAGACCATTAATCTGGATAGAAAACTATTAGAGATGACATATGTGTTCTCTGTTGTCCTTTAGATTTTATGGCTAGAAGATCATTCTGATTGTGAGTGAAAGCAGAATTTAACATGACAGGACTCACACATTTTCATGCACAGATATGATCTATTGGCTTCCATTTCTGTCTCACCGCTGCGTAACTACAGCATCAGGCATAATAACAGAAAAACACACATCATGGGCTTTTAATGATTATGCAAAATTGCCTTATTTATGTTGCCATACATCTCTAATGGTTGCCCTTTTTGTGACTTTCTGATTTGTAAAGGCATCTCACCGGAACTGAGTAATTTGGGGCTATATGATATCTCTGCTCATTTTTCATTTCAATTTCGACTCTCCTTCCTTTAATGATAAAAACAAATAGTGTTTTATTTCTTGCAGTAAATCGACTGTTTCATTCTTTCTTTCTTTCTCTCTTTCTTTCTTTCTTTCTTTCTTTCTTTCTTTCTTTCTTTCTCTCTCTCCTCAGCTCATCTGCTGGCAAATGATAATGCTCCTATGAAAATGTGCCAGCTTCTATTTATAGAAGATGGCGGCCTGCCAGGCTAATAACTTCTCTCTGACATTTCTGAGAGCACCGAGATTGTCAATTTACTGCTCATCTAGCGGCAGAGCTTTTCCTCAGTGCCTCATCCTGAACGGCTGGCCATCGGTGAGGCTACGCCAGGGAACTGAGCCTGCTAGCGACGCCAGATCCCTTACAACTGCGCCTCGCTTACATCATAGAGGACATCATGTCCTCCAGCCAAACCCCAGCCTGTCTGCTCTCTCTTTTGTCCCTTGGCATTTCTCACACACTGTCTGTTCCTGTGTCACTTCCTTTCTTTTCTTTTTATTTTCTTCCTTTTACATATTAATCCCCCTTTTTTTTCTTCTTCACCTGCATCTGAGCCTAATAGTCTGAATTTGGATTGCAGAAGTGGTTATATATTTTTTCACTGTGATGTGGTCTAAATGTGACTTGTATTGTCACATTTCTTCTGGGCAATCATGGATATTCAGCACATTTCCAGATGCCTTTTAGTTCTTCTAGTTTAGTTTAGCACTGCATATATATATATATATATATATATATATATATATATATATATATATATATATATATATATATATATATATATATATATATATATATATATATATATATATATATATATACTCACCTAAAGGATTATTAGGAACACCTGTTCAATTTCTCATTAATGCAATTATCTAATCAACCAATCACATGGCAGTTGCTTCAATGCATTTAGGGGCGTGGTCCTGGTCAAGAAAATCTCCTAAACTCCAAACTGAATGTCAGAATGGGAAAGAAAGGTGATTTAAGCAATTTTGAGTGTGGCATGGTTGTTTGTGCCAGACGGGCCGGTCTGAGTATTTCACAATCTGCTCAGTTACTGGGATTTTCAAGCACAACCATTTCTAGGGTTTACAAAGTATGGTGTGAAAAGGGAAAAACATCCAGTATGCGGAGGTCCTGTGGGCGAAAATGCCTTGTTGATGCTAGAGGTCAGAGGAGAATGGGCCGACTGATTCAAGCTGATAGAAGAGCAACTTTGACTGAAATAACCACTCGTTACAACCGAGGTATGCAGCAAAGCATTTGTGAAGCCACAACACGAACAAATTTGAGGCGGATGGGCTACAACAGCAGAAGACCCCCCCGGGTACCACTCAAATAGGAAAAAGAGGCTACAATTTGCACAAGCTCATCAAAATTGGACAGTTGAAGACTGGAAAAATGTTGCCTGATCTGATGAGTCTCAATTTCTGTTGAGACATCCAGATGGTAGAGTCAGAATTTGGCGTAAACAGAATGAGAACATGGATCGAATTATGCCTTGTTACCACTGTGCAGGCTGGTGGTGTAATGGTGTGGGGGATGTTTTCTTGACACACTTTAGGCCCCTTAGTGCCAATTGGGCATCGTTTAAATGCCACGGCCTACCTGAGCATTGTTTCTAACCATGTCCATCCCTTTATGACCACCATGTACCCATCCTCTGATGGCTACTTCCAGCAGGATAATACACCATGTCACAAAGCTCGAATCATTTCAAATTGGTTTCTTGAAAATGACAATGAGTTCACTGTACTAAAATGGGCCCCACAGTCACCAGATCTCAACCCAATAGAGCATCTTTCCTATCAATATGGGCCAACATTTCTAAAGAATGTTGCACCCCCCCCCCCCCCCCCCCCCCCCCCCAAATAAAAGTTAGACTATATACGCCAGCACATTATGGAATTGTCATTCGTTACCATGGCAACCACTTGCATGTCAGTGTTTGAAAGTGCGTCTCATGTATGGAAATATCTTTACACATGACGGGCAGCAATAATATTGCAAGAGAAGCCTGACGTGTACTGACAACTGCATTATTTAACCACATTTTCTTCATTATAATGTTAAAGCAAGTGTCAAGTAAGTTTCATTCATAATGTTTCTACTTCATGTAACATGAGAGTTCATACTAGAGTAAAGCCGTTATCATCATGTGATTGGGGAAAACATTTCTGAGGGTGTGGTGAGCTCGTGCCAGGGGTGTGGGTAGTGAGCCGTTAGAAGAACCATCATACGTCACGATGACCTACAACGTCCAATAGGAAAATTCAACTGCAGTAGCCACCATTCAACCTTAAGAGGGCAGCACTTAAGATGGTTACACCATATATTATAGAATTAAAACACTTTATACCCAAACGTCAAAACATTTACTCGAATCAATGAACAACATTAATAAAGCCCCAGTCTTCCAGATCATTAACTAAAAAAAGTTGGTTTAGGGTTTAGTTACCCTTTAAGTTATCAAAGTAGGCCTACTATTGGCATAGTCTGAAACAAAGCTTGCTGTTACAGGTCCCATCAGTCTATATAGAGTGAAAGAGAACAAATCAACACAAACATGTTATTAGCTATGGTTTATTTGTTCTCACTGGGTGTTCCTGTCCACTAAAGTTTCATTTAAGTGCCTGTAGTGATATTATGAGACAAGCAAGGGTGTCATTGAGGGGAACAAAAAAATCATAAGTGACCATATGAAGCTAACAAAGTGGGACACTGCTCTGGGGATCCCTTTACAGAGACACTTTACAAGCACACTCTTCCTGCACTTCAGTGTCTGATCTTGTTACATGTACCAGGACTCCTTACATGCTACTCACCTGAGATCCCATCATCTTCCTCCAACGCCTTCCTCGTCTCCAGTTCCTCGTTCCTCATGTTCCCCATTTCCCTGCATTCTACAAACTCTCATATCCTTAGTTAAGTGACTGTCTGAAGGGCTAGTTCTCATCCTCACCTGAAATCCCCTTTAACCTGTGTTCGTATCTCTGTTTAAAGGTTTACTTCAGTGATTTAGCATTAAGTTTTGTATCAGTAGAAACCCATAGTATATTCAAATTATGGTACTTTCCCCCCTCATATCCCCCTGAGATGAGATAATTATGCATTTTATTTCTGGAAAAAATCCTCCGATGATGCAAATATCGTCATTTTGCGTCATCTGAGGATTCTTTGGCCAGAGGCTATAGACTATAACCAGTAGAAGGAGCTTGTTCCGCATGTTTTCAACCCGCCCATAGGGGTGGGATCTCACTCACAGAATGTGAATGCGCACGGCATTTACATTTCAATGAATTCCTATGAATGTTAAGCTTCCATAGGCATGATCTGATAACGTGCCAGACTGGACACACGGCGTGAATGATTGCCGCGGCCCGCGCTTACCTCAGCTCTGCTCAGCTCTACGTTCTCGTGAATTAATTCTGACTCCTGCTGCGTTTGTGTCATGACTTTCGTTCGGCTCACTCACACTTTATTGAAAAGACACGTTCAGTTTTTAATTGTAGTGTGTATTCTCTAACTGAACAAAATTATTTTATTACTATGAATATCAAAATGATGGTGGGGCGGTGCCACGGTGGGCAAGAGATAACCAGTAGCCGTGGCTTTGGGAGTGGCCTTGTAGCACAGCGAAGCAAGTGCATTCTGGGAGTTGTTGTCTTTCATCCACATGAGACAAAAATACATTTTCTGTCTTTTCTCAGTCTAGAAGGCACCAAATTAAAAAATAATTTCACATTTCTACTACATAAATGACCCAGTTTAAATACTCATCCTCCTAGCGCTGAAGTACCCCTTTGATTAACATCACTAAGTTTACCTCATCCTCTGCCTCCATCTGTGTCCTGACTATATATATATATATATATATATATATATATATATATATATATATATATATATATATATATATATATATATATATATATATATATATATATGTGTGTGTATATATTATTATTATTATTATTATTATTATTGTGCAATTTAATTAATCAGACCATAACCGTTGCACTCGAAACATGAATTAATGAGCAGAGAGTATTATTTAGTTTCACTCAATTTAGACATACTTTGTTTTGACATGATTGTCACTTAGAGTAAATCTTGACAAACATGCCTTATCTTAACTCATCAATGAATTCTGAAAGCATTAATAATCTTGAAAAATGAATTCATAAAGGCAGGCTCTCACTTGTTATGACAGCCTTTCAAGCTCCAGTGTCATAAGATAATTACATACTTAGTCATAGGCTCTTGTTCATTTTTCATTTGATAAATTACCTTATGGCACTTCCCCAGCACTGGTTCTTAATTGTTGGCCCACATTTTACTTTGGACATCAGGGGTGGTGACCCAACACAGAGCAACAATCTCTCAATATAAATACTGTTTATGTGGTTAATCTCATGTTATGTTTGAATTGTTTCTGTGCTGACATGGCATTAAAAAAAAAAACATACTTTGGTAAAATGTCACTTTCATTTAGTTTCTTTGTTTTCTGTTATAATGACAGTGTTGTTTCACTGTCACCTGAAATATGCATTGTGCATTTACTTTTAATTCAGCTCAATGGACAATTACTTGTAGTTATGTGTCGTTAAATGACACTTCTGTTTTCCATGCCATGTTTGGTGTGCGAAGGCCTTAAAATGGTCCCCTTGGTCAATACTGCACATATCCACCTCTGGTTTTGTTCAGTATGGACCTCACCTCATAGCATTCACGTATCATAAATCTACTAATAAATGCTGCATATTACCATAACGCCCCTGAGGGAACCATTCATATCCATAGAGCGAATCACCTGACAGAAGAAAAGACAAATGGAGCTATATTGAGTTTCTGTCCATATAGATTTCAAGCCATGATTTGATTTTTAGGGCCTGATATGTGCTGTAAATATACTCAATGAGGTCACTTACAAAAGACGGAAAGGGTTGAATGACAGATTAAATCCCTCTCAGATTTGTGAGAGTATGTGCTCTCTTCAGTTGCAAGATTTTGATATTAAAATGTTTGCAACACTCTAAGTAAGTTTCTGCTTACTGGATTCTTGTGGTTAGCAGTGCTTGAAGTGGTAAAAAAAACTGCTGGTTCTTGTTGCTGGGCCCCCACGGCTCAAATCGCATTCCGGGGCAGGGTGAAGTATCTAGATGTTATCTTACGAGATCTCACCAATGATAGCTACAGAATGAACAGTTTTTCAAGATGCCAAAGATCCAGTCAAAGGACTGGAGGTGATGAAGCCACCATGAACTGTTGATACCGATCTGGTTCAAGAGACTATATGAGTGGTAACTGTCAGGGTTCTGTCACTTCGGTCTAGTTTACTCTTGGTTTGTGACAGAGCCCTGACACTCCTGTATTGTTTGTCTCTTCTGTCCTTGTGTTTTGTGTGCAGGGTGTGGTGTTCGGATCCCCAGCACTTCGGTCTAGTTTCGGTTTTGTGTTGGGATTTGGACATTCATGCTCCGCGTGTTTGTTTTTTGTCACGAGCGCACGGAATGAGCATTCGCTTGTTCTCGTGCGCTCTGTCTTGTCGTGTGAGCATGTGCTCTTCTGTCCGTGTGTGTTTGTGTAGCACGCGGTTCGTGTTTACATCGGCCGCGTGCTTTCATGTTTTGTGTTTAGCACGTGACTGGTGTTTTTCACTGGCTGCGTGCTTTAATGTTGTCATGTTTTGTGTGAACATGCAGCTGATGAGTTCTCATTAGCTGCATGTTCATGTCACGTTTGGTGTGAGCACATATATCTTGTCAAGTGTTTCTTTGTGCCATGTGCTCATGTCTATTGTCTAACCCCGCCCACCTTGTTTCCTGATTATTGGTTAATTTGCCACACCTGTCCTCCCTCGTTACCCTCTTTTGTTTGTTCCCTATTTAATCTCCTTGTGTTTTCAGTCCCGTGCGGAATCGTCTTCGTCTTATCAACCTCATGTTTCCCGGCTCCAAGTCAAGTCATTTCTGTTTTTTCCCCCTCGGGGTAGTTTGTTTTGTCTTGTTTTATTTTATTATCTACATTAAACAGCCCATAATTTCTGCATCTTTGAGTCCTCGCTTCATCCCTTCCACAAACCCTGACAGTAACTTCAGTGATCCAAATATATTATTGACACAAAAACAGAAGAAAAAAAAAACAGCAAACACCTGAGCAAATAGTGCATACTACCCAACATGTAACTACCTCTTTACTGCTCATACACTGCTTAGTGTTTTTAACTAAGAAATGTAGCCGAGCACTGGGTTTATAATCCTACTCTGAATGCTGAGAATGCTAGTACAAAGCTGGAATCATGTTAAAAAAATATCTTTAATATTTAAATAAGAAGAGAGCACTCTTTTGTGAAGCAGATCACTGATGGTGAGCCTAATGTCGTCTGCACAATCTACTTTCCACTTGAAAGCTCTCTGTCTTTTCATTCTCTCTTTATCCCTTCCATCCTTCTGATCACAGCAGAAATAACACATCAGATTGTTTAGCAGGAGTTGATAGGCACAGTTCCTCAGTTGAGAGTCAGTGCAGTGAAAGAAGAAGGATGCATTTTCCTCTATGGTGAAAGAATAAATGATAACGATGGGGTGTGACATTATTTCAGCTCTCATCATTTGGTTCCTCTCTGACCAAAATGAGCTCATTTCATGCTCCAACGGGCAATCTGAATCCCAAAATGAGCATGAATTGTCACTCGCCCTGGTGCTCGGATGGACAGCCAACGACTGTGAGATCAGAGAATCTAATGGAAATTGTGAAAATCACGGGCAATAAAAGCCACCCTAGAGTTCACATTACTGCCAACCAATTTGATGGCTGACATGTTTTTGCTTGAGACATATTGTTAGGTGGAGAGTTTTCCAGAGGTGTACCAGGCAGCTGGCCATGGCGTCTGTTGGACGTCAGCAGGGCTTGGCTATCAAAGGTAGACATCAAGTCTAGTCTCTCTCATTGGTCTAATGAGTCTTTTCACAATCCCATCTACCTCCAGGCTTTTAGAAAACTGCCCTTTGGCACCACTAGAGCTGTAGTGATATCTCCCCCTTCGTGTCTATGATATTGAGTCAGTGAGAAGCTCTGGAAAAAAATTAAATGACTAAGCCTATGCTAACTACTATATGACAGTCAATATTTTCATCTTCCCTCCATGGATACTGCATGGAGATGCCGTATGAGGTGTCTTTGACGATCTGTTTACTTCCGCAGAGAGTCTAGTAAGTAACTGGGTCGCCCTTGTCACAGTGCGCATCTCAATGAGTTCACACCCTGTCAACTTGTTGCAAACTGCAAGTATGAGAGTGTGTGCAGCAGTAACAGGAGACTGTTGCATCTCCTGTAATGGTGGGAAACGTGAAGAAAAAGCGAGAGCGACAGAGGACGGAGGAGTATTTCCCTTCCCCCCACAGGAGACAGCGCAAAGATGAACACGGCGGATATATTGGATGAGTGGAAGAGACAAGTCAGTGTGTTGGGTAGTCACTTTCAATAACAACTACCAACCATGGACTCACAAGAGTTCCACAGCAGGAGAAGGACCCACTGGGGGACGGCAATCGACTCCAAGCCACCGCTTAAAAAACAAAAGACTGATTAGCTCTGAATCGTATTTATTTATTTAACAGGGACAATGCAGAATAACATTGCTACAATTTCATACAGGCTTTTAGCCAAAGGCTAATTTGCAGCCCCAGTCCCTGGTAAGGCTTAAATAAATAAATTAACTAATTAACTAATAAAGGTCATACTGTGTACAACCATCAAAGTTCACAAACCTGCTTTTGTTTGAACCATTTTTTTTATTTTAGATTTCCTTATAAAGTGCTCAACTATGTTTGCATTTTCAGTTCAAATGGCAAACTGTTCCAAAGCAGTATACCTTTAACTGAAAATATGGATTGTGCAAATTTAGTTCCCTTCCTTCTAGTTGAAAAACACAGTTTTGAACAATTCAAAGTCAAAAAAATGTTTTGCAGCCACTGTGACACACCGGTCATTTAATTTGTTAAAATATCTGCTTCTAAGCATGGAATCTGTGCTGATATTTAAATAACCGTAGCCATCCACATATTTTTATGCACATTTTGGGATATTACAAAAAATAAAAACAAAAAACCCTGGATGGAAACATCAAAATGTGCATAAATTAAAATAAATAAATAAATAAATAAAAGAGACTGATATTTTTTTTATCTGATAAGAAAACACATGTCTACACTATGATGGAAACACATTTACCGAATAAATTCCTCAATGTGCATCAAAAAAGTAACGTGCCTTTGTGATGAGACTGTTCTGCTGGTTGGTCCAGTTATGCAATCTCGTCGCACAAAATCTGAAATGCTGTTTTGCTCATTCTGAAATGCCTGAGCAAAGTCTATCGTCAAAGTGGTTCAGTATAATTACCTTCCAGAACTGTCTTACATGACTGCGTTCCCAAACACCAGGCATCCTCCTCAGAAAGCAAGATAACTTTATTGCATTTCGTCTGCACGCTCTGAGGAGCAAGTAATTTATTATATATGAAATTATTATATACAGTATTATATACTCCTACTGCAACAACATTTTTCAATGTGATATTTAGCGCCAGTTTATCAGGAAGTGACGATTTTATTATCTTCGGCTCACTGGATGGAAACAGTGCTTCATTCGCAAATGTTTAATGCGATATTCCAATTTTGCACACAAGTTAAAATCACAAATTTGGATGGAGACATAGCATGTGTCTGCATATAACTGACATTTAGTTTCCTTACACCAATTTGGTAAATCACATTCTACGTGGGCTTGTCAATCAAACTAAGCCTACCGTGGACTGTGTGCTATCTGAGACCAGAAAACTTTTTCTGAAAGTTAATGGGAAACTATTGTTCAAGTTTTTGAGAAAGATGGGATAAACTCCATGGTAACAGCATCTCCTTTGCTCGTAAGAGTTAAATGTAGTAGTTATCATTATTCTGTCACAAAATTGTCAGAGCAATACTTAACGGTGCATCAACTGATCCATTCTGCTTTTTGGGTTGTTGAATGGGGGATAATGAGAAAGACAGAGGAGACAGACAACGCGAAAGTGGGAGCTTGAGACTTTTCCAAGCAGTTAGCCTCCAGGGGTTGCTGTTGCTCAAGCCTTTGTAACTGGCATCTGTGAAGTTAAATGTATAATAAAGTCCTCAATAACCACCTCTATTTGTCATTTTGTTAATAGTACAGTACTTGCGTGTGAATTAGAAATCCAAATAATCATACTGCATTTAGCATTTGTGAAATGCCACATGACAAAGCACAACCGCAGCCTATTCAGGACATTAAATACCAAATACAGAAAATAATTCAGCCCACATTGTGTTCTGTCAGGTCAGGATATATTATTAATGTAATATGCTTCTTTATCATTCTTTCTGGCATCACCTGACATTTTGGAATGATATTTGATTTTGATCTTTAAGAGTTTTTCAATGAGTCTACTAAATGACTTAATTCATGTTATTGTTGTCACACAAACCAGAGAGCTTTAAGCTTCAAACTAAATTCTACAAGAAACAGCATGGTCTTGTGCTGGGAAATGAAATATAATCCTCAAAATAGGGTCTGTGTAAGCAGATACTCAGAACTGTACTTACAACTATATTGTGCTAACACTTAACTTAACTAAATATTAAAATGGCAGAAGAGATGTCACTGAATCGACAAGTTAAGGAGATCGGAATGGTCACTTTCATGTTGTTATTTCCCACGGTTTACTGACAGTTTTTATATACAGCTTGACTTCACGTTACTATTCACTGCCACTTGGAGAAGAATCATAATCTGGAATGGCTTTTTGGGAATTAAATTTCTTGTCCCTCAAGACAGAGACAAAGTGGATGAAATCATTATTACATTTTCTATGGAAGGAGACAGATAGTCTGGTTGTTCTTTTAAAGACACAGGCATTTGGTTGTAACAGAACAGACTGTCAAGTGAGTTCTGCGTGGTCCTCAAGGACATTTGTGTCTTCAAGGAACACAAGCTTACTGGAGCTTCATTGTGTCCAAAAGGTCCTCCTAAATATCACAATAGTCCTCATTTCACATCGCAGACAGTAGGAGCAACATAATTTTCCAATTGTTGTTCCTGCCAGTATAGTATATGACTCCAATGGTTGAGAAAACCAACAGGCATCATATATAAATAAACAAATAGAAAATGAAACAAAAATTACCTATTTGCTTTCCCCACAGGCTATAATTATTATAATTTTTTTAACATTTGTATTTTCCCTTGCTATTGAAAAAAAATGAACCGAGACACTTTTGGTATGAGCACTTATCTGAGGGGACCAAGCATTAGTACCATGTAGATCCATTTATGTAGCACAGGGTGCTAAATTACTTCCATTGAGTTTGTGGGTACAGTGTTAATTGTACATATTCACTTTCTTATGCTTCTCTCTCTCTCTCTCTCTCTCTCTCTCTCTCTCTCTCTCTCTCTCTCTCTACAAAACATGAGGCGATAACTGGAATATATTATTGAAACAAATGCAGTATTGTTGTACTGGCTTTCAGCCAGAATCCCATACAAAGGCATTATATTAAACAAATTTTAAGCATATGTTGCTCCAGATTCCCACACTTTGCCTTTGTCGCAACAGGCACAATGAAGGGTTATTCACATTCTTACCACTTTGTATTACAGTAATTTTTGTGAATTTGCCATAATTGCATGCTGAGAGAGAACACGATGCACAATTCCCAACATCTATTTGTCAAGGTAAGCAATCTCGTCATCCCACAAGAATTTTACAAAATGCTTAATTCAGCATATGAACCTCTGCAGACAAGAGTTAATTTAGAACAATCCTGTGACTGTCGTGGTAATTACCCACTTCTTAGCATTGCTAATTATTGTCCTTTCATAACTGCTGATGATGTATAACCACAGATTTGGCATGCAAATTATCCTGATAAATAAAAACAGATTTGCATGTAACAGAAAAGAAAACAGTTTGCTACATGATTGATGGAGATAAAAAAAAAACAACAACATTGTGCTGTAAGGTCTTTTGATATGTGGGAAGCATGGATTTATTGTCTGAGTGATGAACTCATAAAGGCTATGAAAGACTTGCTGAGTGCAGTACAGGTGGATTGACCGTCTGTTAAGCTAACAGTCGCAAAAGGTTGCCGTCACTGGTAAGGTACTGAAAATGGTCATGTATTCTTACGTACTGATGGAATTTCAATGTGCTTGAGATTTATGTCATGAATATGGAAACAGTTTGCTTTTGAATCCATTTTAAACGAGCAAAGAAAACTTTAAGAGCACACTATGGGTTTCATTATGCAAATACATCTGTGTAATTTTTGTACTGTAAAAGGATGAGGCACAAATTGTGATGCAAATCTGTGATATACAAATTGTGTAATATCAATATAAAAAATAACATTCTTTTAGGTTATAAAATAAACATTCATTCAATGCACTTTTAAACATAAATAGATTTATCCATATAGATTTTATTCAGATTGTTTAATCATCTGCAGTTGCAATAGCAATATTCATACTGAGACATTTGTAAAACTCTCAAAAGTGCATAAACTTCTTAAGAAGCCCAGCAGGCTTAATGGTCAAATAAGGACACGTGTCTCTGCCTGCCCCTCCCCATCAGACTGTCTGAAGGAGGCTCTCTAATAAGCTCAAACCCTCTGGGCCTGTGGGATGGTAAGAGGCCCAGTGACACTGCTGCTGTTCAAGCATCCCCTCCACCCACACTCTGCTTTCAGGCAGCAGCCTTAACACTAAACATTGTCCCTTAAGGCCCCAGCTATTCCCATTGTGGCTTCCTCTGATGTACCATAAACTGTAAGGTGCCAGACCCCTCTGCAAAGTAAAGTTTTGGGGAGTGCAATCTTCAAATTGAAGCTTTCTTGCTTGGCATCATAGAGGGAATGCATTTTTGTATTTAGAATTTGAGTTGAAATCTATTAAACGCCTTTAGTTGCCCATTTGACATAAACACAGGACAAGAATGGTGTTCCTTTGATATTTGTTTTACATGGTTACAATGCATTGCAGCATAGTCTGTGTACTAATTGAAATCTATGATGTGGAAACCATGATACATGATTTGTGGAAACCAGGATACATTTTTACAGCATTCTTTGATGAATACTCAAGATGGCGCCGAGGATGGCTGCTACGTTGCGAGCTTGGCTGCTACGTTGTAGTTTTTTGTTTGTTCTGTTTACAGTTTTTGTGTTTTTTGTCTTGGATGTTGTCTGCCTTACTACGTACGACAGACAGACACTTTTGGACACTTTTGGTTCGGCAATCGCACACCGAAAACCGGACTTTAAATTCTTCAACGACGACCCGCTGCTTACAAACACGGCAGTGGAGCCCTTTGTCTGAGCAGTCCGACCACGGAAACGCCGCCGGAGAAGGGGAAGCACAAAGCCGGGGACCGGGGACTTTAACAAAGCCAACTTCAAACGCATTGCACCTAAATACCACCAACATGTTAACTTCAACACGCGAGGGAACCGTGTCCTGGATCACTGTTACTCTCCCTTCCGGGATGGTTACAAATCCCTCCCGCGCCCACCATTTGGCAAATCGGACCACTCTTCCGTTCTCCTTCTGCCTGCTTATAGGCAGAGACTGAAACAGGAAGCACCCACCCTCAGAACCATCCAGTGCTGGTCGGACCAATCGGACTCTATGCTACAGGACTGTTTTGATCACGCGGATTGGGAGATGTTCCGGTCGGCCTCTGATGACGACATCGAGGTCTACGCTGATAGCGTAACGTGTTTCATCAGGAAGTGCGTAGAAGACGTTGTTCCGACCAAAATAATTCGGTTGTACCCTAATCAGAAGCCGTGGCTAAATGTGGATGTTCGCGCGGCACTCAATGCGCGGACCTTCACTTTTAACTCCGGTAATGAGGAGGAGCATAAACAAGCAAGTTATGCCCTCCGGAAAACCATCAGAGCAGCAAAACGCCAGTACAGGGACAAGATTGAAGGACAGTTCAACACCACCGACTCCAGAAGCATGTGGCGGGGAATTAACACCATCACGGACTATAAAGGGAACACAAACACCGTGAACACCGCTGCCTCTCTCCCGGACGAGCTCAACACCTTTTATGCTCGCTTTGAGGGAACTAACACCGCCCTCGCGGAGAGAGAGCTCGTGGCTGAAGATGCAGAGGTTAGTTCACTCTCTGTAACTGTAGCGGATGTAACCCGATCCTTCCGGCGGGTGAACATCCGTAAAGCCGCGGGTCCAGACGGCATTCCGGGCCGCGTCATCAGAGCGTGCGCGCACCAACTGGCTGGAGTTTTTACGAACATCTTTAACCTGTCCCTCTCCCTGTCTGTGGTCCCCACATGCTTCAAAATGTCCACCATTGTGCCTGTACCGAAGCAATCAAAAACACTCTGCTTAAACGACTGGCGTCCTGTTGCTCTGACCCCCATCATCAGCAAATGCTTTGAGAGACTAATCAGAAACCACATCTGATCTGTTCTCCCTCCCTCACTGGACCCACTGCAGTTTGCATACCGCATAAACCGCTCCACTGATGATGCCATTTCATCTACAATTCACACTGCTCTCTCCCACCTGGAAAAGAGGAACACATACAGTATGTGAGAATGCTGTTTGTAGACTACAGCTCAGCATTCAACACCATTGTGCCCTCCATACTTGACGGGAAACTCCGGGCTCTAGGCTTAAACAGCTTGTTATGCAGCTGCATCCTGGACTTCCTGTCAAACAGACGCCAGGTGGTCAGAATGGGCAGTAACATGACAGTGTGGCAACCCACAGCTCCAACACCATCATCAAGTTTGCTGACGATACGACGGTGGTAGGTCTCATCACTGACAATGATGAAACGGCCTACAGAGAGGAGTGCACACTCTGACACGATGGTGTCAGGAGCACAACCTCTCCCTCAACATCAGCAAGACCAAGGAGCTGGTGGTCGACTTCAGGAGGAATGAGAGAGAACACCGCCCCATCACCATCAATGGAGCACCGGTGGAGAGAGTCAGCAGCTTCAAGTTCCTCATCACAGTGTCCACATCACAGAGGAACTCTCATGGTCCGTCCACACCGAGGCCGTTGTGAAGAAGGCTCATCAGCGCCTTTTCTTCCTGCGACGGCTGAGGAGGTTTGGAATGAACCGCCACATCCTCACACGCTTCTACAGCAGCACCATAGAGAGCCTGCTGACTGGCTGCATCACCACCTGGTACGGCAACAGTACCGCCCGCAACCGCAAAGCCCTGCAAAGGGTAGTGCGCACGGCCAGCTGCATCATCGGAGGTGAGCTTTCCTCCCTCCAGGACATTTATGCCAGGCGGTGTGTGAAGAGAGCTCAGAGGATCATCAGAGACTCTAGCCACCCGAACCATGGGCTGCTCTCACTGCTGCCATCAGGCAGGCGGTACCGCAGCATCAGAACACGCACCAGCCGACTCCAGAACAGCTTCTTCCCACAAGCAATTAGACTCCTTAACTCTTGATCCATCAGGATCATAACACACACTGACAGAATATCACTCAGCACAACCCACTGTAGATACACACACATTATATACACATTTATTTATCATATAGCACCTATTGTACATTGGATCTCTACTGTACATTGTATATTATTATTATTATAGCGTAATGTATACTGTTTAATGTATGTTTAGTGTATATTGTTTAAAGTATATGTATATTGTAAGCATGTGTATATTGTTTAAAGCTGTGAGAACTACACTCACATTGTGTAAATTATTTATTGTTATTGTAGAGTTTACTGTGCTGTGAGTAATTGTGGGCGCATCAGATGTGTAATCTGATGCTGCTTTAAATGTTGTACATCATGTCATGACTACTATGTTGCTCGGAACTGCACCTAATAATTTCACCTGCTGTTGCACTTGTGTATATGGTTGTGTGACAATAAAGTGATTTGATTTGATTTGATTGATTTTGAATAGAAAGTTCAAAAGATAGTATTTTTTGTTTGTTTGTTTAAATATAATTTTTTTGTAACATAATAAACGCCCCTCCATGAACTGCCACCTTAACGTGGTGGAGGGGTTTGAGTACCCGAATGACCCTAGGAGCTACGTTGTCCGGGGCTATATGCCCCTGGTAGGGTCTCCCAAGGCAAACAGGTCCTAGGTGACGGGTCAGACTAAGAGCAGTTCAAAAACCCTTATGATGCCAAGAAAAAGGAGGACCGTGACGTCGCCCGGTATGGCGCAGCCGGGGCCCCACCCTGGAGCCAGGCCTGGGGTTGGGGCTCGTATGCGAGCGCCTGGTGGCCGGGCCTTTCCCCACGGGGTCCGGCCGGGCTCAGCCCAAAGGAGCGACGTGGGGACACCTTCCCGTGGGCCCACCACTCACGGGAGGGACCGTAAGGGGCCGGTGCAAAGCGAATCGGGCGGCAGTCGAAGGCGGGGGCCTAGACGACCCGATCCCTGGACACGGAAACTAGCTCTTGGGACATGGAATGTCACCTCGCTGGCGGGGAAAGAGCCTGAGCTTGTGCGTGAGGTTGAGAGGTTCCGACTAGAGATAGTCGGAATCACCTCCACGCACGGCTTGGGCTCTGGAACCACACTTCTCGAGAGGGGATGGACTCTTCACCACTCTGGAGTTGCCCATGGTGAGAGGCGGCGGGCTGGTGTGGGTTTGCTTATAGCTCCCCAGCTCTGCCGCCATGTGTTGGAGTTTACCCCGGTGAACGAGAGGGTCGTTTCCCTGCGGCTTCGGCTCGGGGATAGGTCTCTCACTGTTGTGTGTGCCTACGGGCCAAACAGCAGTGCAGAGTACCCAACCTTCTTGGTGTCCCTGGGAGGGGTGCTGGAGAGTGCTCCGACTGGGGACTCCGTCGTTCTACTGGGGGACTTCAACGCCCACGTGGGCAATGACAGTGAAACCTGGAGGGGCGTGATTGGGAGGAACGGCCCCCCTGATCTGAACCCGAGTGGTGTTCAGTTATTGGACTTCTGTGCTAGTTACAGTTTGTCCATAACGAACACCATGTTCAAGCATAAGGGTGTCCATCAGTGCACATGGCACCAGGACACCCTAGGTCGTAGGTCAATGATCGACTTCGTGGTCGTTTCATCTGACCTGCGGCCGTATGTCTTGGACACTCGGGTGAAGAGAGGGGCGGAGCTGTCAACTGATCACCACCTGGTGGTGAGTTGGATCCGATGGCGGGGGAGGAAGCTGGATAGACTCGGTAGACCCAAACGTACTGTGAGGGTCTGCTGGGAACGTTTGGCCGAGTCTCCTGTCAGAGAGATCTTCAACTCCTAACCTCCGGCAGAGCTTCGACCGGATCCCGAGGGAGGCTGGAGATATTGAGTCCGAGTGGACCATGTTCTCCACCTCCATTGTCAAAGCGGCTGCTCGGAGCTGTGGACGCAAGGTCTCCGGTGCCTGTCGAGGCGGCAATCCCCGAACCCGGTGGTGGACACCGGAAGTAAGGGATGCCGTCAAGCTGAAGAAGGAGTCCTATCGGGCCTGGCTGGCTTGTGGGACTCCTGAGGCAGCTGACAGGTACCGGCAGGCTAAACGGACTGCAGCCCGGGTGGTTGTGGAGGCAAAAACTCGGGCCTGGGAGGAGTTCGGTGAGGCCATGGAAAAGGACTATCGGCTGGCCTCGAAGAGATTCTGGCAAACCGTCCGGCGCCTCAGGAGGGGGAAGCAGTGCCCTACCAACGCTGTTTACAGTGGCGATGGGCGGCTGTTGACCTCAACTGGGGATGTTGTCGGACGGTGGAAGGAATACTTTGAGGATCTCCTCAATCCCGCCGTCACGTCTTCCATTGAGGAAGCAGAGGCTGGGGGCTCAGAGGAGGACTCGTCCATCACCCAAGCTGAAGTCACCGAGGTGGTCAAGAAACTCCTCGGTGGCAAGGCACCGGGGGTGGATGAGATCCGCCCTGAGTACCTCAAGTCTCTGGATGTTGTGGGGCTGTCTTGGCTGACACGCCTCTGCAGCATCGCGTGGCGGTCGGGGACAGTGCCTCTGGGATGGCAGACCGGGGTGGTGGTTCCTCTTTTTAAAAAGGGGGACCGGAGGGTGTGTTCCAACTATAGGGGGATCACACTTCTCAGCCTCCCCGGGAAAGTCTATGCCAGGGTACTGGAGAGGAGAATTCGGCCGATAGTGGAACCTCGGATTCAGGAGGAACAGTGTGGTTTTCGTCCTGGTCGTGGAACACTGGACCAGCTCTATACCCTCTACAGGGTGCTGGAGGGTTCATGGGAGTTTGCCCAACCAGTCCACATTTGTTTTGTGGATTTGGAGAAGGCATTCGACTGTGTCCCTCGCGGCGTCCTGTGGAGGGTGCTGGGGGAATATGGGGTCCGGGGTCCTTTGCTGAGGGCTGTCCGGTCCCTGTATGACCGAAGCAGGAGTTTGGTCCGCATTGCCGGCAGTAAGTCAGACTTGTTCCCGGTGCATGTTGGACTCCGGCAGGGCTGCCCTTTGTCGCCGGTTCTGTTCATAATTTTTATGGACAGAATTTCTAGGCGCAGCCAAGGGCTGGAGGGTGTCAGGTTTGGGGACCACACGGTTTCGTCTCTGCTCTTTGCGGATGACGTTGTCGTGTTGGCCCCTTCTAACCAGGACCTTCAGCATGCACTGGGACGGTTTGCAGCCGAGTGTGAAGCGGCTGGGATGGGGATCAGCACCTCCAAATCCGAGGCCATGGTCCTCAGTCGGAAAAGGGTGGCTTGCCCACTTCAGGTTGGTGGAGAGTTCCTGCCCCAAGTGGAGGAGTTCAAGTATCTAGGGGTCTTGTTCACGAGTGAGGGGAGGATGGAACGGGAGATTGACAGACGGATCGGTGCAGCTTCTGCAGTAACAAGGCAAGGAAACACAAAAGAGGAGCATTAGATGACGATCTGGCACAGGATTGCTAACGCAAGGAGAATAAATAGAGAACAAACAAGGCAGTAATGAATAATCATTTATATAAAAATTATAATTCAACTTTATTTGGAGTACTTTTTTATTGCACAATGCACATTTCTTAATATTATTAATAAAGTGCATTTAGTCCAAAATTTGTTGTTCCAATTTAGTAGAACTTAAAACGTCCCATGACATGAGAATTTAACTTTATGAGTTTTTAAAAAATTTTGTTTTAATGAGTTCACCTAGTCTGCCTATGGTCCCCCATTGGCTAAAATTGACGAAAGTTGTAAACCAGTATGGGTATCCTGTTCTGCCTTTGAGAAAATGAAAGCTCAGATGGGCCAATCTGGAATCTTCCCTATATGTGGTCATACGGGTAAAGGTTACCTCCCCTTTCTCTGCTTTGCCCACCCAGAGAATTTGGAGAAAATGGATTCAGTTTATTTTTTACATTTAATTCAGTCGCAATGTCAGCACAGGCTTTACAAAAATATTTTTATGATATGGATCCCACAAACAGTAAGTAACAGTGTTCATTAATGCCTGATCTGTGATTTCTGATGTGTAGCAAATTATTCAAGTTCACACAGATTTTCTTTCTAAATCGTTTAATACTGTTTATGCATCAGTGAATCAAGCCAGTGACTAAACTATCAACTTCACATTATTTCTCTTAGTAGCATGAAACAAATATGTTATTTAAATTGTGATTAAACTACAGAGAGCGATCAAAGAACACACTCTTTATAATGTTCGACGCTGTCAATCATACATCGTGAGTACACTTGCCCAAACTCCCGTTATAATGAATGACGCTGTTATGCTGCACAACAAAGCTCTTACTGAATTCATATCGATATTGTGTTTGCTGTTAGTTGTGGTTAAAGCATTTTGTGAGAGAAATAGCGTTGCAATGACGAGATCACTGCATTCACACGATAAACAGACTGTCTGTCTACTCATCACTCATCACTGCAATCTTTTAATGTGTTGGGAAAAAGATCAGAAAATAATGCTATAATCAACACTTTCATGATTTGTTAATCTCGACAGCTGTAAAAGTAAAAAAACGTAGTAAAACTA
This sequence comes from Romanogobio albipinnatus, assembly GCA_023566225.1. Taxonomy (NCBI): domain Eukaryota; kingdom Metazoa; phylum Chordata; class Actinopteri; order Cypriniformes; family Gobionidae; genus Romanogobio; species Romanogobio albipinnatus. The sequence continues at coordinate 42,701,744 of CM042241.1, read as the reverse complement.
TTCGAGAGGGGTTCCACATGTAATATGCATTTCAAATGCAAAGATGTCAGCCAATCACAACAGTGGGCGATTACACTTAAGTCTCACAGCAAACACATCCCTTCAAACAGAGCATTCAAGCCAAAGGGCTAAAATCAGGATAGAAAAATGTGTTTTATTTCTAAATTATGACATTTTATGATGTAAAAATCATACTAACAATATGAATACACCTCGGGAAACATGATAAAATAATTTCATGGGACCCACATCATGGGACCTTTAAGCATACCAATTTAGTATACTAATTAGGGGTATAACGATACACCAATACCACGGTTCGGTTCACATCACGGTTTTGGAGGCACGGTTTGGTTCGGTTCTGTTTGCTGTGGGTGCAGGGTTCATGGCAGGGCATCAGCAATAATAACACTAGATTCACTTTTAACTTAATAATAACAACATCAATAATTTAACGTATTAACTTTATCTTTATTAACTTTATACATTGGCTTCACGCTTTCTTTAGAGCAGTTAGCAAATCTGAGTAAACTAAAATGAAATAAATGCCTCCACTGTAGACTAGTCTAGACTAGTTAACATTTTTTTTTTTACTAATTTATTGCAGAAAAATTAATGACTACACACAAGTAATGTCCCACTTTAGCCTACTTAAACACATAAATTGTATGAATATGACTAATACTGATGATGAATAAATAGGCCTATACGTTAAAGCTATTAAATAGCAGTTTTTGTAACACAATAAAGTAGCCACCACACTAATTTAAATTTACAAAATAATTTATAATTTATTTACAAAATAACAAAGTGAAAATAAAGTGGCATTCTGGGGTAATGGAAACAACAGTTACCATGGTAAATACACAATACCAACATGAACTGTTAAAGGGGTGATGAACTGAGAAATCAACTTTCCCTTGAACCTTTGATATATAAAAGTTAATCGTGATATAAGAATATCCTGTACGTTTCAGAGCTGAAAACTTCCTTGTCAGTCAAAGAAAAGCTTTTATTGACACCAGGCCCAGAAAACGAGAGCTCCCAGAATATGTTGACCACTGACGTAATAGGATGCAGTGCCTCCTCTACAGATAAATATGTACGCCTACTTCTGTAGCCCCGCCCATCGACTCGTGGAGCTAAAAGGATTGCGCTACCAAGCTATAAACATGGCGAAGAGAGTAATACATTGCGCTGTGCCTGGTTGTGGAAGAACACAGTCCCTACATAAGCTTCCTTCGGATTATAATATTAGGAATGAGTGGTTAAACTTTATTTTTAATGAAGTTCCAGCTCACGTGGGGAAGACATTGCACGTTGTTCATTTCACCGGATTTGTTTGTAAATAAGAGACTGGATTTGCAGACATGATGATATTACATGAATGCACGAAGCTAATCACTAATGTGAGTAAAAATGTTTTATATGTGGTAGTATTGCATTGTTACAGATCAAATACAATGTTACATTGTGTACATTATCTAACTAAACATAACTTACCACTGTCATAGGGCAGCCCAATGCCCAAAGCTATGTGTTTTCCAGATGGGCTACCAATACATATCATCATAAATAGTGAAATAACATTCCTTTCTTGATGTGCGTTCACTCTCTTGACTTGATGTTTGAAGGAAAAATACAATTGCGGAAGTTTTGATCATGCTGTCTGTAACGTTGGCGCACGTGTATATCCACCGATGGGGCGGGCCAAGTAATATAAAATAACATTCATATTAATAATTGCGGGTGGCCACTTTCAAAACACTTTCAAAACAATGCCTCACGCGTACTCATGTGGGAGCTGAAGCTCATTATATATGAAAAGCTTATCCAATCTTCAGTGCGGCACGCCCATCAAAATCGACCGTGCCTTGAGAGAGCCTCAAAACGATGGCAAAAAATAGCCTATTACTTATTCATTATGATGTTTTGAATGTATAACCATACGAACGTCACAAGTAGACCTCAGACAACAGTATAATTTTTTTTTAAAAAGCCAGTTCATGACACCTTTAATGAATCATATGAGTGCTCATTATTAGCACATAATGCATGCAAATCCTTTCCAACTAACACACGGCGCACCTGTTACGTGATTTATTGGTACTTTCCTTTATTTCATGACTTACGTTGCGTGATTGCAGTTTATCTTGCACTTAATATATGAAGTGATATACAGCATGCGCTGCCGCGTTTGTGCATGCAGTTGATGTGTGTGCGCTACGAGCACAGTATAACGGCTGACAGGACATGAAATTTCGGTTTTCTAAGGTGAAAGAGATATATCTCTATATATTACATATTACATAGATATATTACAATGTATCATCTGACCGCAGATATTGAATCGGGACAACTCGTTTTTCTCAGGCACTCCGAGACCCACTCAGAATAATGGGTCTTCTTGTGGTGCCCCCTCAGCACTTGGTGCCCTACGCGCAGCACGTGATGGGAGTGGTGGAACTGAGCTTGAACGATCACCCAAGTCACAGGACATGCACTTAGTGTATATTTAGTAAATAATAATATTATAATAATATTTAGTAAAAAAAAAATACAGCTCTTGTTAGTTGTTAAAAGTGTACTAATTACTATCAAATAAAATATCAAGGAAGAAAAAAAATAATGTGGCATAAGGTGAAGTGAGAGCTGGGCTGGGGCAGCTGGGGGTGGGGCACGTTCGGTTCGACATGAGAGGATTGCGGTTCGTACCGTGGGTGGTGTATCGCGGTTTGAATATCGTTAAACCCCTAATACTTGTCATGATGGAATACAGGAAGCAATAGCAAGTTAACTCATTTATTAGTAGATAGAACAAGAAACAAAGTCACAGATCCAGATAATGATGTGTGGCGCAGGGACTAAGATGGTCAGCACAGAACAGATGATGAGGTGAGTCGAAGGTGCGCTGGTGAAGGTGAAGTTGGGATCCAGATACAGAATGTAATCCACAGAGAACACCGAACAGGAACAAGATGCACAAGACTGGAATGCCGAACAGGACCGGGATAACACACAGCACAGAGGACATCAAACAAAGATCTGACAAAGGAGATGAGAAACAGATGAGTCTATATAGGTGAGAGTGATTAGTTGCAGCTGGCGCTGTAATAGAGATCAGCTGGACTGCTGATCAAACAATGAGGTTTGGTCACGCCCACTCACACACGTAACAACACAGATACGAGACAAGCAGGAAACAATGCATTCATGAACCGTGACAGTACCCATCCTCCTAGGAATGCCTCCTGGCGTTCCCAGACTCCCTTACCTGTCGATTGTAATCATCGATAAGGGAGTGATCCAGGATGTCTCTAGCAGGTACCCAACTTCTTTCCTCCGGACCGTAACCTTCCCAGTCCATCAAGTACTGGAACCTGTGTCCCCTCCGCCTAGAGTCCAGAATGCGATTGACTGAATAAGTGGGTTGCCCATCTACGAGTAGCGGCGGGGAAGGAACCGGGACTGGCAGGTTAATACGAGAATTAAACACAGGTTTTACTTTGGATACGTGAAAGACGGGATGAACTCTCCTGTACACTGGAGGGAGATTGAGGCGGACTGCCACCGGACTAATGATCTTGGTGACAGTAAACGGACCAATAAATTTGGGAGCAAGTTTATTAGAAATGGAGCAGAGAGGAATGTTCTTGGTAGAAAGCCACACTTTTTGACCAGCGACGTATACGGGAGGCCTAGACCGGTGGCGATCGGCTTTGGCCTTGGTGCGCTCCCTCACCTGGAGTAGAGTCTCACGGGCTCTAGTCCAAGTGCGGTGACACCTCTGGACAAAGGTGTGAGCGGAGGGGACCGCGACCTCGGATTCCAGACTAGGAAAAATAGGTGGATGGTATCCGAAAATACACTCAAACGGAGATAGGCCCATGGATTACACTGGTAACGTATTGTGGGCGTACTCCACCATGGACAGTTGCTGGCTCCACGAGGAAGGATTCTTAGAGACCAAACATTGCAACGCTCTCTCCAAATCTTGGTTAGCTCTCTCAGTTTGGCCATTGCTCTGGGGGTGAAACCCTGAGGACAGACTGACAGTCGCTCCCAGTAACTTACAAAATTCTTGCCAGAGTTTGGACACAAATTGGGGTCCTCTGTCGGAAACCACGTCCGTCGGGAGGCCATTTAAGCGAATGACATGATCTACGACTATCAACGCTGTCTCCCCGGCTGACGGTAATTTGGGCAAGGGAATTAAATGAGCCGCCTTCGAGAATCGGTCCACCACAGTTAAAACTACTGTGTAACCTTGAGAGAGCGGAAGGGCTGTGATAATCTAGCGCTATATTAGATTAGATTCAACTTTATTGTCATTACACAAGTACAAGGCAACGAAATGCAGTTTAGGTCTAACCAGAAGTGCAATAGCAGCAAGTGTAGGATATACAATGGTTGCGTAAGTGCAGGACATGGAAATGTACTGAATATATATAAATATGTATAAACAGAGAGACGGTTATTACTAACAGAACTGAATTTACAGGTGAATATGTACAGTGAATAATTATACAGATGGCTATTACTATAAACAGAATTTACAGGTGAATATGTACTATGTGTCAGGACTCCTGGGTGATCATGTGTGTGTGTATGTTGTCTTACCTGTTGGTGGTGGTTCCTCACGGGTTCACTGGCTCCTCCCGCTCGTTTCAGTAATTGTTCACCTGTCGTGTCTCATCAGCTGTTCCCTTTTTATAGCACTCTGTCCTGTCTCTCGTCGCGTGCTCATTGTCTTGGTTTGTCTGTCATGCTGTCCTTGTCCAGTCGGTTCATCTTGCTGTTCCTCTCCAGTTCCTCAGGTTCGGTCGCAGGCATCTGGAGGCTCGTCTTAGCCCAGAGTTCACACGCCTGTGGATATTGTGAACTTGACCTCGAGTGTACTGTGTTCTGTTTTCCTGGTATTACTGGTGCGCTTTGTTTTTAGGCGAGATCCAGTATCGTTCAGGTTCCGGTGAGCGTCCTTTTCTGTCGGGCGTTGTTTTCCCTTCTGTCCAGTGTTCAGACGTTATCGTCAGTCTCCTGCTGTATGAGGATTTCTTCCCGGTCTACCGACCAGAGTGGATTACCTCGTGGAACACCGCGTGTGGTCTCTGTTCTGTGGACTGTGACTTTTGTGCTTCATCTGACCCTCTCTAGCCTCCTTCTAATAAACATTTGTGAACTTGCATTTGGCTCCGAGACTCATTATGACAGAATGAGCACGCCAACAATGGAGTCAGCGAGTTCGGAGGGTTCGGATTCGGTGTACGCCGCACTTCATCAGCAGGAAGCCATTGAACAGCATACATCTCTGTTGAGTAAAGCTTCCAGAGATTTTCGTGTCCTGTCTGAACGATTCAATGAGCTCAGCACCCGGGTAGACCAGATTGGTTCCCAGGTCGATGAGCGTTTTCCGTCTGCACCTGTTGATAATGCACCTGCAGACCGTGAGCCACACGCGGCGACACCTCCGTCCTTCGACGGCGATCCCAACTCATGCCTGGCCTTCTTGCAGCAGTGTTCCCTTGTCTTCGCACTTCAACCACGGCGGTTCGCCGCTTCATCATCCAAGGTGGCGTATGTTTTGACACTACTCACCGGAAAGGCGAGACAGTGGGGAATGGCTGTATGGGGAGCCAGGGCGACCCGTGCACGGCTTCGTTTGAGGCTTTTGAAACGGAGATGTTGAGTTTGTTTGATCGCTCGGTTCGTGGGGACATGGCAGCAGCCGAGCTAGTGAGACTACTGCAACGGACCTCTTCCGTCACGGATTACGCCATCGCGTTCAAGACGCTAGCCATCACCTGCGGCTGGAATGACGCCGCATTACGGGCTCAGTTTCTCGAGGGTCTCAACCCTGAGATTCAGGATGAGATCGCTGCACGGGATCCGCCGACATCGCTAGAGACGGCGATCGACCTGGCGTTGAGGATCGAGACCCGCCACCGTCAACGTGACTTCCGCCAGTCGTTTCGTCATCTCGCCGTCTCTGAACCGGAGGAATTCACCGCATCTTCTCTCCAAACGGAAGAGCCCAAAGAACTGGGAAAGCTCCGTCTGACCGCCACCGAAAGACATCGTCGTCTGGCCTGTGGTTTGTGTTTGTATTGCGGTAAGGCGGGGCATATTGCCGTCGCGTGTCCGATAAAGAGAGACTGCCCGCCTATGACTTTGAGAGTTTCGGTGGGCGTGTCGTCATTGAAGTCTCCCGTGAGCTGTACTACACTCCCAGTAATCATAAACTATAATCAGTCTTTTCATTCACAGGCATTGCTGGATTCTGGTGCGGAGGCGAGTTTTCTGGATGCCGGTGTGGCCGAATCATGGAATATTCCTTTTATTCCTTTGTCTTCTTCCCTCTCCGCCTGGACTTTAAAGGGACAGCATATGGCTGTTATCACCCATCGCACTCCCCCTGTGAGTTTGTTTGTTTCTGGCAATCATCGTGAGGAGATCGAATTCTATCTATTAGAACATTCCCAATCGCCGGTCATTTTAGGGCATGATTGGTTGACCAAACATAATCCTCACGTTGATTGGCAGAACGGTGTTGTGTTATCGTGGAAGTCTTCGTGTCATGTTTCATGTCTCGGTCCTGCTCCTTCTCCTGTTGTGTGTTCTACTTTTCAGGTTCCGGATGTTGATCTCTCGGGAGTTCCGGCGGAGTACTCTGATCTGTGTCGGGTGTTCAGTAGGGCCCGGGCTACTTCCCTGCCTCCTCACCGGTCGTATGATTGTGAAATCAAACTTCTCTCAGACACTTCTCCGCCTAAGGGTCGCATATTTTCCCTTTCTAAACCAGAGAGAGAGGCTATGGATAAGTACATTAATGAGTCTCTTAATGCCGGTCTCATTCGCCGCTCCTCGTCTCCAGCTGGCGCTGGATTTTTCTTTGTTAAGAAGAAAGACGGGTCCCTTCGTCCGTGCATTGATTACAGAGGGCTGAATGACATTACTGTTAAGAATAAGTACCCCTTGCCTTTAATGTCGTCAGCGTTCGAGTTACTTCAGGGAGCGCACGTGTTTACCAAGTTAGATCTGCGCAACGCTTATCACTTGGTACGTATCAAGGAGGGCGATGAGTGGAAGACAGCCTTTAATACACCATCAGGGCACTGGGAATACTGCGTTCTTCCGTTCGGTCTTTGTAACGCACCGGCTGTCTTCCAAACCATGGTCAATGAAGTGCTGGGTGACATGATTAACAAATTTGTCTTTGTGTATCTCGATGACATTCTCATCTTTTCTCCCTCTATGCAGATACACACCCAGCATGTTCGCCAGGTTTTACAACGGCTGTTAGAGAATCAGCTCTTTGTTAAGGCGGAGAAGTGTGAGTTCCACAGGGAGTCGGTTTCGTTTCTGGGTTTTGTCATAGCCGAGGGAGAGATTCGTCCCGATCCTGCTAAAGTTAAAGCGGTCGCCGAATGGCCAGTGCCCGACACTCGTAAAGAGCTTCAGCGATTTCTGGGCTTCGCCAACTTTTATCGGCGTTTCATCAGAAACTTTGGTCAGATCGCTAAACCTCTTACCGCTCTTACTTCCTCTAAAGTGTGTTTCCGTTGGAATACTGAGGCTCAGGAGGCCTTTGATGAATTAAAGTCCCGCTTCATCTCTGCACCTGTTCTTTCTATTCCCGATGCGGCGAAACAATTTATAGTGGAGGTGGATGCATCTGATGTCGGGGTTGGCGCCGTTTTATCTCAGCGATCCTCTGTTGACGGGAAAGTGCATCCGTGCGCTTTTTTCTCTCATCGGTTAAACCCAGCGGAGCGAAATTACGACATAGGTAATCGGGAGCTGCTGGCGGTTAGACTCGCTCTGGGTGAGTGGCGTCACTGGTTGGAGGGAACCTCGGAACCCTTTCTGGTCTGGACGGATCATAAGAATTTGGAGTCTCCTCCATGCCCGTCCGGTGCCGGTCATGGGGGGGGGGATACTGTCAGGACTCCTGGGTGATCATGTGTGTGTGTATGTTGTCTTACCTGTTGGTGGTGGTTCCTCACGGGTTCACTGGCTCCTCCCGCTCGTTTCAGTAATTGTTCACCTGTCGTGTCTCATCAGCTGTTCCCTTTTTATAGCACTCTGTCCTGTCTCTCGTCGCGTGCTCATTGTCTTGGTTTGTCTGTCATGCTGTCCTTGTCCAGTCGGTTCATCTTGCTGTTCCTCTCCAGTTCCTCAGGTTCGGTCGCAGGCATCTGGAGGCTCGTCTTAGCCCAGAGTTCACACGCCTGTGGATATTGTGAACTTGACCTCGAGTGTACTGTGTTCTGTTTTCCTGGTATTACTGGTGCGCTTTGTTTTTAGGCGAGATCCAGTATCGTTCAGGTTCCGGTGAGCGTCCTTTTCTGTCGGGCATTGTTTTCCCTTCTGTCCAGTGTTCAGACGTTATCGTCAGTCTCCTGCTGTATGAGGATTTCTTCCCGGTCTACCGACCAGAGTGGATTACCTCGTGGAACACCGCGTGTGGTCTCTGTTCTGTGGACTGTGACTTTTGTGCTTCATCTGACCCTCTCTAGCCTCCTTCTAATAAACATTTGTGAACTTGCATTTGGCTCCGAGACTCATTATGACACTATGAATATAATATATAGATGGCTATTACTATAAACAGAATTTACAGGTGAATATGTACTATGAATATAATATAGAGATGGCTATTACTTTAAACAGAATTTTACAGATAGAGGTATACAATAATATGTTAGTGTAACCAAGATTACCAGAGAGTAATAGAAGAATAAATAATGTGATTAATATAAAAAACTTAATTATGTTGAAAAGCTACTGAAAACGATTTAAAAGAAGTATATTCATAAAAGAAAATATTAATATTATACAAATATATACATTTATATCTGTTATTAATGTGACCAATAGCATTCAGTTTTGAATTTGAGACGAGTCAATGAGAGCGCAGAATGTGGCGCAGCGGAAAAATTGATTTCCGTATTTTGCACGAGGTTTATGCGTGGAGTTAGAGGCAACGCTCTCCCTCTTGTGAACGGATGGCTGATGAACGCAGTGTTTGTTGACTCCGTGGGAAATATAAAGAAAGAAAATCATCTAGATGAGTTCTGTCGATGGATTGATGTGAGTGAAATTATGCATTTTATTTCCTATTGGTTATTAGTGATGATAATATTGAAACGGACATTCAGTTTATTAATATAAAAGTGTATGATGATTTAAAATATATATATATATGTATATGTATACTAGCGACAGAGTGTTGCAAAAGTGTTTATGGAGTGTATTTTTGCTCAAAAAGGTTAGAGAAAAGGATTTAAAGGGGACGTGCTATATCGCACCATTCTGGAATTTTCTGAGTTGAACGATCTCCTTGGTAAGTCAAATTAGCTTGTTAATTGTCACCAATTAAATCGTTATTGTTGTTTAAGTGGGAAAAGCAAGAGAAATGGAATTTGTAAGTGATTTATGCATATAAAATTGTGTAATGCTGTATTTGGTACATAACAGCTAACTGTGTGCTGATGCATGTCATGAGAAGTGGTCAGTTATATATTTATTAGTGTGTAAGTTGGAAAAATGGTCACAAACATTACATATAAAGGAAATATATTCTTTATTTGAAAAAATGCATTTATATATGTTCAGTTTCTGTGTAAAATGTATGCTTATACATTTATTTTCATGAGTAGGAAAAAAATGGTTTATTTGTATGTTTTTACAAATATATTAATTATATTTTTGTGACCTTGTCTGTTCAAGGTCAGGTTTTTTTTCCTTGTTGTTCTGTCCTTTTTCGGAGTCCTCTGTGTTACGTGACGAGATACGTGTATTCTGGATTGTCCCGGCCTTCCAGTGGTTCTGAGGAGGGTTTGGACTGGCGAGCCTCCCTTGAGTCTAGGTCTTGAGTTCTGGATTTCTGTGGAAACAAAAGACGAGTTTTTCTGAATTCTGCGACTGGTAGGAAATCAAATGACTTTTCCCATCTGTTTTTTTCTTGGGATGAAGTGATTTTCCCTTCCAACAGATAAAAGGACAATTGAGGTTTTTTTTCAACGGACTATTTGAAATTGAAGGACATTATTTTATTTCCTTGAGAATTGTAAATGTTCTTTTGGGGTTGAAAACTAATACATTGTTTTGAGTTTGATTTAAAGGAAAAAAAAAACAGAGTTGAAGCAAACGAACTAAGAACTCACCTTGTTGAAAAGGTAAATGAAACCTGTGAAAGCAAAAGAGTGATACAAATTCAGAAAGAGAATTTCAATTGTGAAAATGTATACATTTTATTTTTTTATTTTTTTGTTTTAATTTTCACATGGATTTTAACTTACTTTCTGATTGCTGCTAACAGAATATACATTGTGTGTTCAACCAAACTGTTCTCCGAGTCTGTTCACTGTTGTTGTTGCATCTTTCTCAGCAGCGAATCTGTTCTTCTGAGACTCTGGTCCATAGATTGGCATATAACTAGTCTTTTATAGTTGCAAGTTATTAGCCGGAGAGTGAGCGTTACAAAAGGCTAATATGAGGAATATAGCAGTGGATTAGGGTAGTGCAATAAATTATGGACAGAGCTATCTGAAAAAAAGTGTAAAAGTGCAGTGGAAAGTGGTTGCATATTACAGTTAGAAGTACGGTGCAAAATGCAAATGTAAACATTGGTACTATAAATACAGTCGGCAGTGCAAATGAGCATAATCCAGTTAAGATATGGTGGTGAAAAATGCATAAGTAAGCAGTTGTTACTGTAATAAACAGTCGGTAGTGCAAATAACAAAGTGAAGGCAGATGTGAGGTAGGAGAGTTAGCAGTTTATGAGGGAAGTGGATCAACGGGGGTTTGAGTTCAGTAAAGAGACAGCTCTGGGGAAAAAACTGTTCTTAAGTCTGCTGGTCCTGGTCCGGAGGGTCCTGAAACGCCTGCCGGAGGGCAGGAGAGAAAACAGTCTGTGGGCTGGGTGAGAGGAGACCTTGAGGATGCTGCGAGCTCGATGCAGACAGCGTTTCCTCTGGATGTGCTCGATGGCAGGTAGTGGAGTCCCTGTGATGTGCTGGGCAGTTTTCACCACCTGCTGCAGTGCCTTGCGCTCCGCAACAGAGCAGCTCCCATACCATACTGCGACACAGTTGGTCAGGATGCTTTCTATTGCGCAGCGGTAGAAGTTCACCAGGGTAGCCGAGGAGAGCTGATTCTTCCTCAGTGTCCTCAGGAAGAAGAGGCGCTGGTGAGCCTTCTTGACCAGGCTGGAGGTGTTGGTCGTCCACTTGGTGTGTTTAACTCCTGGATGACAAGCCACATTGGAACATTGCCCCCACTGAATGACGTCAGACCGTAATTCCTCCGGCACAAATAACCGATTCATTGGGAAACCGGACGGAGGCGTTACCCCTTCTAAGGCCGTCTTAACCTTCGATTCAACCTCCCATGTGAGTGTGGAGATAACTAGGGTCTCGGGTAAAATGCACTCAGGATTAGACGGGCGTTAACGGTCAAAAATGCCCGATAAAGAATCGGGTTTGATGTTCTTGGAACCCGGGCGGTACGAGAGAGTAAAATGAAAACGACCGAAAAAAAGTGCCCACTGAGCCTGCCTGGAGTTCAATCTTTTAGCTGTTCTAATGTATTCCAGGTTCTTGTGATCCGTCCAAACGATAAAAGGTACCCCCAAGCCTTCTAACCAGTGGCGCCATTCCTCCAATGCTAACTTGACTGCCAACAACTCTCTGTTACCAATGTCATAATAACGTTCGGCAGGGGATAAACGATGGGAAAAAAACGTGCAAGGGTGCATCCTGTTGTCTGTGGGAGAACGTTGGGATAACACTGCACCTACCCCCACCTCTTACGCATCGACCTCCACCACGAACTGACATGACGGATCAGGGGCGATTAAGATGGGGGCTGAAACAAAGCAACATTTCAGTTTGACAAACATAGTTCTGGGGGAGGTCAAGGTGATCAGAGGCGTAGCTAGTTGACTGAAGTTGCGAATAAAACGCCGGTAGAAATTGGCGAATCCCAGAAACCTCTGTAGGGCCTTACGGGAATCTGGACTTGGTCAACCTACCACAGCCTTAACCTTCTCAGGATCCATATGCATTCCCTCAGTTGACACAATGTACCCCAGGAAAGGAACAGACTGTGCATGAAAAACGCATTTCTCCGCCTTGACAAAAAGCCCATTCACTAGCAACCTCTGAAGCACTCGTCGTACGTGCTGCACGTGTTCCTGGAGAGAAGAGGAAAAAATCAATATGTCATCCAGGTAGACATATATTGACTGATCGACCATCGCTCGCAGTACGTCGTTGACAAGTGCCTGGAAGACCGCTGGGGAGTTGTACAACCCGAACGGCATGACCAAATATTCAAAGTGCCCCCTGGGGGTGTTAACCCTCTGGAGTCTGAGCTCTTTTGGGGCCCTTTAGACGTTTTGACATGCTCTTACATTTGTGTTTTTTTCAGTTGCTTATAAACACATTAATAGCAAAAGTGTATTTACACTGTATTAAGCACAAACTGGGCTAACATAATATGTGAGCAACATGTATGTACATGCTTGAATTTTTGAGAGAAAAATGTTTATGCACAGTTTTTGAAAAAATAAAAAACTTTGTTTTAAAATTAAGGTCTAAAAACACACAATAGTTACCTTCAGCCCATCTTATTGACCGTATTAGTCTTACCTGAAGGAGCATAGATGTGGATGAGGTCTTCTCGGCGGAGATCCCACCCGATAGTAGCCTCATACTTACTATCGGGCTTGGCTTTTTATCGGACAGTCGTAAGCGAAGTGGCCAGCTCCCCCGCAGTAAAGGCAGAGGCCCTGAGATCTCTGCCTCTCCTTCTCCTCCCGGGAAAGCCGAACTCGCCCCACCTGCATGGGTTCGTGATCGTAGACAGGGCTGACCGTGTCCCCGCCGCTGAATCGTGGACCCTCAGCTCCTCCAGGAAAACGGCTGGGCAGGGTCCTTCGCTCTACTCTGGACAGTCGAGCATTCACTCTCTGAGCCAACTCGATAAGCCCATTAAGTGATGTCGGAAGGTCCAGGATGTAGATCTCCCTCTGGACGCGATCAGCCAACCCATGCAGTAACATGTCCCACTGCGCCTCCTTGTTCCATTGACACTCTGCCGCTAAGGTTCGGAACTCAATGGAAAAGTCAGAAACCGATCTGTCTCACTGTCGAAGGTCCGCAAGTATTCTGGGCGCCTCTCTCCTGGCGACGGCCCGATCAAACACTCTTTTGGCGCAGCACGGATCTTGGTTCTCCCACACCGCCGTTCCCCAAAGCGCCACTCTCCCAGTCAGCAGCGTCAGGACAAATGTGACCTTGGCTCGTTCACTGTTGAAGGTCCAGGGTTGAAGAGAAAAATGCATGGAGCATCGTGTTAGAAGCGGCCGGTGTGAGTGGTGCAGTGGAAGCTCGCAGAAGTTGGAATTGCTGGGTGAGCTCGGACACCTGCACCACCAGGGCCTGAACTGCGCGACCCGTGTCATTAAGGTTCCTCTCCTGGGTTTCCATTCAACGAAGACTGCTGTTGACGAAGTCCTCCAGCGCTGCAGATGGATTACTCGCTGCTTCCATAGATGGGTCAGATCATTCTGTCATGATGGAATACAGGACGCAATAGCAAGTTAACTCATTTATTAGTAGATAGAACAAGGAACAAAGTCACAGATCCAAATAATGATGTGTGGCGACTAAGATGCTCAGCACAGAACAGATGATGAGGTGAGTCAAAGGTGCGCTGGTGAAGGTGAAGTCGGGATCCAGATACAGAACATAATCCACAGAGAACACCGAACAGGAACAAGATGCACAAGACAGGAACGGCGAACAGGGCCGGGATAACACACAACACAGAGGACATCAAATAACGATCTGACAAAGGAGATGAGAAACGGATGAGTCTATATTGGTGAGAGTGATAAGTTGCAGCTGGCGATGTGATAGAGATCAGCTGGATTGTTGATGATCAAACAATAAGGTTCGGTCACGCCCACTCACACACACGTAACAACACAGATACGAGACAAGAAGGAAACAATGCATTCATGAACTGTGACAGTAGTAATGCAACATGACAACATGAAAGCACACAGCCAGTGAAAAATACACAGCACAAGACAAAACATAACATGAAAGGACACAGCTGATGTAAACACACCGTGCTACACAGAACACAACAACACAGGTAGACAGAAGAGCATATGGCCCAAGCAAACTCAAAACCGCACACTCACACAACAAGACATGCACTCTCAACAGAAGACAACAACACGGAGCATGAATGTCAAAATCCCTACACAAACTAGACTGAAGTGATGGGATCCAAACACCCCACTCCGCACACAAAACAACTCACATAGACAGAAGAGCACACAACCAGAGCAAACTCGGAACCACACACTCACAATGACAAGACAGAAGGAGTGTCAGAGCTCTGTCACCAAACCAAGAATAACAACACCTAGGTCATGTGTTCATTTCCCAGGGAATGGCTGAACAGATCAAATGTAGCGCATACATTGAATGCAATGTCTGTCCCCTGGAGGTTTGGCGAGGCCCCCAAGTGGGGCCCGGACAGCTGGTTGAGAACCATTACTGTAGGAGATTGCTATTCTGACAACCACAGTTGCTTTACAGTAAATGCTGGCGTCAGCATCTGTGAACTCAGACATGTGTTAATTACCGATCTTTTATACTCTGAGAATTATGACTTGATTGGATAGGTCTGAATGTGATAAGTGACATTGAATCTTCCTGCCAGAACTTGCGCATAATCTTCATTTCTACCAGGAAGACTCGGGAGACCAGATGAAGTATGATAACACCACAAGTTTATTAGCAGACCAGCAAGTATTAAATTAGAGGTTCTTTGGCGTAGGCCCCGTCCGTAGCGCTCGTCACGAGGGTAACGGACTCTGCATTTCCGGCCTGAAGATTAAGGCAGGGGCGCAGCCACCCACCAAGAATTGGTAGAAGAAATTAGTTCCTCCAGGACGGGACTTACTCACCCCCAAAAATTGGTATACTCGCCCGTCGTAAATGCTGCGATTCCTGAAACATTGAAAAGACAGATGTTATTTAGCCATAAATTGAGCATGATAAAATGAAACCGCGAAAGGAGTTGATCGGCCACTGACTAGCCTTGAACGGCCGCAGATGGGCCTTGATCAGCCAGGTAGAGACGAAAGCCTTGAACGGCCGCAGACGGGCCTTGATCAGCCAGGTAGAGACGAAAGCCTTGAACGGCCGCAGACGGGTCTTGATCAGTCAAGTAGAGATGAAAGCCTTGAATGGCCGCAGACGGGTCTTGATCGTCAGGTAGAGACGAAAGCCTTGAATGGCCGCAGACGGGTCTTGATCAGCCAGGTAGAGACAAAAGCCTTGAACGGCCGCAGACGGGCCTTGATCAGCCAGGTAGAGACGAAAGCCTTGAACGGCCACAAGACAGAGCCTTGATCGGCCGCATGGAAATGAAGGCCACGTTAGGCCACCTGGAGACGAAGGCCACGTTGGGCCGCATGTAGACGAAGGCCACGTTAGGCCACCTGGAGACGAAGGCCACGTTAGGCCACCAGGAGACGAAGGCCACCTGGAGACGAAGGCCACGTTAGGCCACCTGGAGACAAAGGCCACGTTAGGCAATTGACGAAGAATAAGAGCTATAGAGACTGACGAACGGGATGAGTAATAATCTGAGAATGTGACGCTGTGACACCACCACCAGTATTTGCATGAGGATTACTTAGAATATGGACATTGAACATGCAATAGATATGGATATTGACATAGGTGTTAAACCAATAAACAGAGGGAATTGTTATGCTACTGCAAAAGCCGCGTAGGCTGTATGGACTGCCACGTTGGCCATATATTCAATGCCTCAATAGGCCATGGTACAGAGAGCTGCGTAGGCTGTATGAACTGCCACGTTAGGTCGTATATACTGCCACAAGAGGCCGGGGTACGAAAAGCTGCGTAGTCTGTATGTTCTGCCACGTTGGCCATATATTCACTGCCTCAATAGGCCGGGGTACGAAAAGCCGCGTAGGCTGTATGACTACCACGTTAGGTCGTATATACTGCCACAAGAGGCTGGGGTACGAAAAGCCGCATAGGCTGTATGGACTGCCACGTTAGGCCGTGTATACTGCCTCAATAGGCCGGGGTACGAAAAAAAAACCCACATAGGCTGTATGACAGCCAGGTTAGGCCGTGTATACAGCCTTGATAGGAGAGGGTACAAGAAAGATGCAGGGACTGAGAATGATAAGCCAGTGTGCAGAGAAGGCTGCGATAGCCCATAGTGAGGAGAAGACAGCGTGGGTGCATGAGTTGGTCTCGATAGACCCCATGGAAAAGTATTAGGAGTTAAATGATAAACTGTAACTTACCTGATGCTTGTTAAGACACATAGGTAATCTTAGGATTACCTGAAGGTTTGAGCATTCTATAATATTAGAATGCTGACGACCATCTTGACCATCATACAATCCTGCGTTCAGTTGCTGTTGTGGCAGCACATAACCCTGAATGAATGTCCGGTATACTGATGAGATGGTCTGCAGTTCTGTAGGTCTGTCTCTAGGTGAGTTAACCACTTCCTTGATATGGGAGACCCATTGGGGAATATAAAAATTGCAGAATGATTAGGGGTGCAGGGATGTGCTTAGAGATCCTCTTTTACAGAGACGAAGGCCACGATGAAGCCGCAGTAGGCCACAGAGATGAAGGCTACAATAGGCGACCTGGACAGAGATCATGTTAGGCCACAGAGAAATTCATGAAAGGCTTATAGAGACTGACGAAAACAGGATTGATGAGTAGTAATAAAGGAGAAAACATGCCACCACCAGTATTTGCATGAAAATTATTACTTGAAGTTGCTGAGTGTTTGAGTCAGATCTTGCTTGTACTATAATACTGAGGATGACCATGTACACAGCACCTTGATAGAGTATGCAGACTCCACACATTGAGCTGCGTTCGTAGCAGCCCCAATCCGAAGAATGACCTAGGCATAGAGGAGTTGGGGAACCGCAGTTCTTAGCATCTGCAGTTGGAGGATTTGAAACCATTGGGCATGACTCCAGCTCACAGCTAGATAGAACACCATCTAACCGTCAGAACCTGTTGAGAGAACCCCCAGAAGAAAATAAACCAGAACAGCATGACAAATACATAACCGACAATTGAAAACCTCAAACAATGCCCTTGCGGAAGGATAATAATGTTTTAGAAGACGCTTTACTAGCTAATAAACCATAGCTGGCTATAGAACCCTGCAAAGCAACCGAACCAATGAAAAACAATAATCAATGTGAAAGTCATCGTTTGAGAACCTGAGCCAAGTTCATACTGTATGATTTTTTGGCCACGTTTGGCAGTCTGAGACAAATATCGTAATCCTAAATTCTTTTGACCCTAGGCTAAAATCTTTTGTCTTTGATAGCATGTTTGACATACTCACCAACAGCCATGATAAAATTGTAACCTGAAGTAAATTAAACAAATGTGAGTGGGTTGATGTAACCTCCAGACAAATTCTTGTGCGTTTGATTATCATGCAGTCTGACATTAATGCAGCGGAGTTCCCACAGTGTGACATCAGGATCACAGTCTGAAAAGCAACGAATCACAATGATTATAAGCCGCACCGTGTGTGCCAGCTTTGGTGAAGAGAAAAAAAAAGCTCATGCGAGAGACCTCATCATTTGCGGGAATCAGTACGCATGTGCAGACTTTGTCAAACAGTCGCACTATATTTACTCCCCTGTATACTGTGTTAGTCTCGATAGACTGACGAATGTGGCGTTTACAATGCGAGCGTAGCCAATCACAGACACATCTCTCCTGTAGCTCAAACAGTAGAGTGTAGCGCTAGCAACGCCAAGCCATGGGCTCGATTCCCAGGGAAAGCAAGATCCAACAAAATACCTAATGTGCACCTTGAATATGATGCAAGCCACCCTGGACAAAAGCGTCTGCCAAATGCGTAAATGTAAATGTCTGTGGAGCGCTTGAATGCAATGACTAATTGGAGGAGTTAACATAACACGGAATATACACAATCAGGATTGAATGGTTCAGCGCTTGTTCACTGACTAATTCTGCCTTCTAATGCATACGTTTGACCAACAAAGAGTAAAACATGCTAAAGATTCATGATTTGGTGTAGTCAGATTGACCGAAACGGTTTCCACTAGTGTTGGAGTTTAGTTTATAAAGGGAGCGCACTCTGCTCACTTACTATATTCATAAAAGATTTGAATAATTGTATTCCCGTGCTGCGATTTAGTTGCTGCACAGGATGCAATCTTTATGTAAAATGGGTCGGATTGAGTACGGAATTAAATTATTGCTGCTATCGAATATCCAGTTAAACCTTGTTTTGTATGCAAACCTTACTCGACATATGGTGCTTTGAGTACTAGTGAGATACACATTTGTTTAATTCATAATTGTAGCCATGGCGTCGTAGTACAGAAGGACCAAATGAGACGTAACACTAAATTCTAAAGTTCCTAAAAATAGACAGAGGCATCCAGATATCAGTAGCGGAATAAAACACGAATAGAGTCAAATTAACTGGAGTAACGCAAAGACAAAAGCACAATTACTATACATGTTTGTTTATATTAACTAATTTATTAATATGTAGTGCATATTTATAAAGCAATAAGCAATGGCACCTTTATGTGAGCACAGAACGCGGTTCTTCCTCATAGTAAAGGAAGCCATGTCGAATCACATAAGGAAGCCATTTCAACACTGGGTGCCCCGTATGTTTGAGCAAAATATGAACTCTGCTGGATGACAGGCCCAAAACACTTCTAAATTGAAACTATTGTGTCAGTTTAATTTGCATTTTGTATGTGACGAACTCACAGTGCTTGCAAGATGAATAGCACGAATGAATGAGAACGGATCAAGCACTGATGTCAGTGCTGTACTTTAAAATCTATGCTGAGCAAATTAGCATAGTTAATTCAACTTTAGCGATCTGATAACACTGAACCCATTCGCGATTTCAGCTTAACTTCTGTTAATCATGAAGCTCCGATTAACTGGGTGCATGTCGCTTTAAAACCCCATGTTTGCATTCGTGGGGAGAATGATAGAGGCTATGCTGTGCCAGCTGTTCTGTTTCAGCTTTTCTAAACAAAATACAATCGTTAACGGTAACGGTGAACGGTGTCATCCGAATCATTTACGAGGCACTGTGGATAGTTTACAACACGAGCAAGCGATAACGAGCAACGTTGCACAAGCAGGTGCGCGTCTCGTGCATGCATGCTTGCGACAATTTGAGAAAGAGTAAAATACTACACCCAATCGATATCGGAAATGCATAATCATATACATATCACTGTGATGAATGCTGATGAAGTGATGACGCCAGAATGGTGATGAAGATCACAGCCGTGTCAATTTCTTTGAATTTACCTAAGTGCTTAGAGCGCATTAGCAAGATCGATCATTTAAGGGACAAATTGTTTGCAGGCAGGAAGTCAGGACCAAACATATATTGTGCATAAACTTTAATAACTAAATCACGGGACAAGACTAAAACTAACATTAAACATACAGACTCAATACATATGTAGCAAATTAGCTCTATATGAAATATTAATAATAAATAATAACTGGTTATAATTTATTATGAATATTTGGATTAGTTAATATAATTAATTTACTGTCGTAAATTAATATTACAATCAATGAACCTATTTGTCCCATGAACACTCAGGATCAATTGTTTATTAACTCTAAGAAATGTACATTTCCGGGGCATGGGAAATGTCTTTCTTAATTTACGATACTACTAAGAGCAGTAACCAAGATCTAAATGATTAGTGACTCCAGTTATGAGCTTGAGACACGGACAACTTTACGTGTAACATGAACAAGATTTTATTAACTAGTCTAAACACTTAAACTGCTCTAACATACACACACATACATGCATACAGTTTACCAAGGGAAAAAGAGCTGAAGCAGAATACAGGAAAGCAAGAAGTTACAGCATAGTCTGGAATTCAGCAGATCAACAGCCTTGAGCAAACCATCAGTTTAGTTATATCATGCCCTTCTTTAAAAGGGGTAAGGATACTTCATGTATCAACTAATGAGACTAAGTTTGATACTTGCATGTCTCGCCCATTTGAATTAAACCGTCCTGATGCAGTTTGTTGAGGCTCCAGTTGATCCTTGCTGATGGGGTCTTGATGAGAGAGAACCAGTGGTCGTCAGAGTATTTTTGGTGAATGGAAAGACAAGGCCGCAGCCTGGCACAAGCTTTGGTGGGTCCTTAGAGGCTTCTAGTTTAGCATCATCTTCACGTCAGCATTTCAGAAAAAGAAAAAGCCCCCGCTAAAAGCTGATCAGTGACTTTAAAGCGTGAAGATGGCACCTCCCCTGGAGGTGCAAGAGCC
The DNA here is from genome assembly GCA_023566225.1 of Romanogobio albipinnatus. Lineage (NCBI taxonomy): Eukaryota > Metazoa > Chordata > Actinopteri > Cypriniformes > Gobionidae > Romanogobio > Romanogobio albipinnatus. Next base: position 42,681,328 of record CM042241.1, on the reverse strand, counting down.
ACTGAGAAGATTTCCCTTTGGAGGGAAATTTTACGACCCTTTGTGTTCTAGCAGGGCATTTGAATATGTACTTTCATTGGGTGTTTAAGGAAAGAATCTTTAAGATTCTTATAATACTAATGCATCACAAAGTTAGCAACATGTAATGTAAATTAACAAATCGGTGACGAAGATTGGCTTTTTTAGAGACCAAACATGCCGCACATATAATGTTGGTTAAGCATAATATGCAAAGTCTGAAACATTAACCCAATTGAGTTTACAAGAATACAAACGCCACATAAAAGGGAAAATCATGAGATGGGAAAATTAGATACATGTTTGCACATTTATCAAGTGGTTATATATAGACTATATATATAGGATTAACAGGGTTTTTATTCCTATAACACTGCAAGAGTTTAAATGAGAGTCACACCTCTCAGGACATTCCTTTCCGTCGTAAAACCCAGTCTCAGTGTGTGTCCTGTAACAAGACACCGCGTCCTGCCAGTGTGTAGCTTCATTTGGGGAACCTTTCACAGGCCTAATTTGGGAGAGTGAGTTTGCTGGATTATTCATTATATAAATTAATAATATGTGTGTGTCTGATTGATCCAGACGCTACACATACATAACACAATACATACATTATAAGAGGTAAGGTTAAAGTGGATGGAGGGAAAAGTGTCAGAACAGATTGATGGAGTTACGCAGAAAGTCTAGAACCTTTGTGAAGAACCACCATTAATAAACTTCTTTGTCTGATCAAAGAGTTTACAGTTTTACTAACTACACAGCGATTTCTGTTTCGTACTTTACTTGCATTTAGCCTGAGCTGTAGAAGACCGTCCAAGGCGAAATCGCAGGAGAAAGTTTGTGGGTTCCGTCCGATGGCTTTGACGTGGCTATCAAGTTCTTCTGCATTGGATGAAGAAGAAATGATGAGCTTGCATGGTTGCTTCGACTCCATGGAGGAAGTTGCACATGGCATGCAAAGTTTGGGCCTTCTGGTCCATGGCCTTGTGAGGCCTTTGGCTCAGTGTTTGTGGAGCAGAAGAAGAGAGAGAAGGAGGGACGAGTGCATTGCTCCTTAAGAAGTCTGCAGGAGGTCACAACCTCCTGAAGTAGACTTGACCAATGAGATTCTTGGGATTTCCCAGCAGGAAGTTCCTTTGGAGATTTTATGGCCCTTTGTTTTAAACATGAAATCAAAAGGGTCTGTGCCCATTTATACTCAAATTGATGCAACAAACACATTGCCTCCTACGAGAACGTGACATACATGAAAGTGTAAGTCATGAAGCGAGCATTAATTTGATAGGAGACACAACATATATGAGGTTACTTGAAATAGGAAGTTGTTCATAAGACATTCTTAAACAACATACAATGCTACTAGGGGTGGCACGGTACATGGAAAAAAACCGAACCGTTCGGTTCGCTTGTCTCGGTTCGGTGTGTGTGCGTTGCACGGTTCGCGTATGCGCAATGTATCCTCGTGCCCGTATGTTACCTCAGACAGCGCGCGAAATAAGAGGTGTGTGTGGACATACAGTAAAGTAAAAGTGGAGTGCTGCAGGTCACGTCACATGTAGAAATGAAAGTGGGAGAGATAAGGAAGGCTGCCCGGAGTTGGAGGATGCGCTAGCACCGTATAGCGGGGCAGATGCAGTGCGAGAGCGTGTGCTGCGCCGCGCGTGCCCGTTGAGCAGACATACACTGGCAGGGTTTGTCTCGCGAGTCGCGCATCTGAACCGCGGCTCGTGTATTGCAAATACAGGCAAATATAGTTCATTCTGTCACGTTTTCCCGTCTCATGCTTTGATTTATGATGGGCAACATATCTGCTGCAAATGCGACCGTGTTCTTATATACAACATATGAATGTGTGTATGAGACAGAGGGTCTCATACACACATTCATATGTTGTATATAAGTAATTCACATGATAAATGTAACATTTAAAAGTTAAGATGCTTCTAGTTCTAATAATTTAAACATGCCTTTGAAGTTTGGGCAAAAACTTCTGGCAGTGTTGTGTTTTCGTGTATTTTATGTTATTTTTTCACAGCGCTGGATGTCATATGGTGATTGTGACACTTCATGATGAAATTTGTTCATCAGGTCAGATGAATTAAAGCCACAGTGCATTGTTCTGATCAAAATTGATATGATTAACATGAAAAATGTTACGCCAATGTGTCGGACTCGGTAAACAGCCAGTTAGGAAACAACTTGATATTAAAAAAATTAATACTGTATCCTAATTGTGGATGATTAAGCTATATATCATATGCTGAAGTAAATAAAAAAAAAAAAACCAAGAACCGTACCGAACCGAAAACCGTGACCCTAAAACCGTGATACGAACCGAACCGTGGGTTTTGTGAACCGTGCCACCCCTAAATGCTACGGACCCTTTACAAGACAGTTATGTGTGTACATACAAGGTCCTAGGGTGCTTGTTTATTTATAGACAGTTTGTCTATAACTTGAGGACTCTCCATGTGGCCAATTTCCTTTGGGGTCGTAAAATGTCTTATCAGTTTTGTTTCCAGGGTAACCGAGGATCCTTCTCTGTTGTGTTGGGGGAAGGTCTGTTACTAAGCACAAAGAATTTAAAACATTTGTTAAATGTAACAGGCAACTATGTGTCTGATTTTCCTCAATCACTACACCACAATTTGGTAACAAGGATTAAAGGTCCCATGGCATGGAATTTTTTATTTTATGTTTCCTGAGGTGTACTTATATTGTTAGTATGGTTTTTACATAAAAAAATGTCAAATAAAAAGCATTTTTCTATACTGATATTAGCCCTCTGGCTTGAATGCTCTGTTTCAAGGGGCGTGTCTGTTGTGAGACTTCTGTGAAAATGCCCACTGTTGTGATTGACTGACATCTTTGCATTTGGAATGAGTATTAGATTATGTGGCGGAGGGGGCATGGTTTAGCGAGATCTGCATCCATTGCCAGAGGCAGAGAGAGACGGGCTGCATGTGGACCAGAGAGATGCAGAGCTGGATAAAGATTGCTGAGAAAGTTTTATTGTACCGAGTTGTTGAGAGCGCAGGTTTATTTTGTTTGTATCTGAGAGTTCTGAATAAACATGAGTCCCAGTCACGCAACCTGTCGTCTTCCTCCTTATTCTACAAACTTTGTAACACGTGGAACCCCTCTAAACTATGTTTTTTTATCATCACAGCCGTCAAGATGAACGAATCGTCAAAGTGTTGACTATAGTATTATTTTATTATCTATTCCCATCACATGAAAAGCTGCAGTGATGAGCATTGAGTACACATGCAGTCTTGTTGATCATGTGAATGCAGTGATCTCGTCATTGCAGTGCGTTTTCTTTCACAAAATGCTTTCACCACAACCAACAGCAAACACGACATCGACATGAATACAGTAAGAGCTTTGTGCAGCATAACAGTGTCATTCATTATAACGTCAGTTTGGACAAGTGTACATACACTCTCGACGTGTGATTGACAGATCTGAACAAAAGAGTGTTCTTTGATTGCTCTCTAGTTTAATCATTTAAATAACAGATTTGATTCATGCTGCTAACATAAACGATGTGAAGTTGATCGTTTAGTCACTGGCTTGATTCACTGATGCATAAACAACAGTATTAAACGATTTAGAAAGAAAGTCTGCATGAACTTGAATGATTAGCTACACATCAGAAATCACTGATCACAGATCAGGCATTAATGAACACTGTTACTCACTGTTTGTGGCGGTGCTGTCGAATCCATATGGTAAAAGTCTGTTTGTAAAGCCTGTGCTGACATCATGACTGATAAACTGAATCCATTTTCTCCTAATTCTCTGGGCGGGCAAAGCAGAGGAAGGGGAGGTAACCTTTCCTGTTATGACGACATAACGGAAGATTCCAGATCGGCTGTCTGAGCTCTCATTTTCTCAAAGGCAGAGAAAGACACACAGAACTCGTTTTACACCTATCAAAATTTCTAGCCACTTGGGGACCAAATACAGGCTAGGGGAACTCATATTAATGTTAAAAAGCCTCATAAAATGAAAATTTCATGCCATGGGACCTTTAAGATGGCTGTTGCTAGTGTGCCGTTCCTGAGTTTTTTCCTGCCTTGCCCCTGTGAGCCTGCTATGCCGTTCAGCACTTTTTTTTTTTATTATCTATAATTACCAGCCTTGCTGGTAGGCGGCTGTGGAAGGTCGCACGTAGGGAAACTCTTTGTGGAGCAGGATAAATAACATTGCTGCAGCAGTGAAGTCTGGGTTATACAGAGCTCCTGTGAGAGTGAAGGATGAAGCACTGCGGTGGCAGTAGATGCATGTTGGATCCAATGGATAAGTTTAACCGAGAGCAGAGCTCCTTCAGGAAAGAAAATCACTGCTGCGGCAGTGTAGCAAGTCCGGATGGAGTAACGGACCTCCTGCGGGAGTGTGAAGGAACGTCACTTCTGTGGCAGTGGAGAAATTTCCCATAGAAACTGAGCTCCTGTGGGAGCAAAGGGAACATCACTGCTGTGGCAATGAAGAATGTACCCCAAAACTGAGCTCCTGCGAGAGCGTGAAGGAACATCACTGCTGCGGCAGTGTAGAATTTGCCAGAGAAACTGAGCTCCCGTGGGAGCGAGGAGAACATCACTGCTGCGGCAGTGTAGAATTTTGCCAAAGAACTGAACTCCTGCGGGAGCATGGAGGAACAACCCTAATACGGCAGTGGAGAAGTTTACCTGAAAACTCAGCTCCTGCGGGAGCGAATGCAACATCACTGCTGCGGCAGTGGAGAATTTTGCCAGAGAAACTGAGCTGCTGCGGGAGCAGAGGTGATAATACTGCTGCGGCCGTGCCAGCAGTTTGAATTGAGAAATAGCACTTCTATGGGAGGAAATAATGTTGCTGAGGTGGTGAGACAATTTGGATGAGGTAGTATTGTTGTTGCAGTGGTTGACATTGTGAGGTTGGTTCCTGCAGGAGTGCGTGGGTGGATACTGCTGGGGCAGTTAGAATGGAAATATCCGTTATTTAGTAGATTAATAGTGTTAAAGTGGGTAAGGTAGACCTGTAAGTTTGGGTGAATGGGAACAAGCTGGTGCTAAAGAATTCAGCTGATGAGGGTTCATTAAGCTTCTTTAAAGTGGGAGCAATTTGATCAAATGTATCTCCTGAAAGCCTTCGATGAACAGTGTCCAAGTGCTTGGATTGTGTTTCTAAAGTTATTGGATGTCTAGCATCTGGGCAGGAGGGTTGGGTTCTTTGGATACCCTTGATGAGCGTCTTTGAATTGGCCATTTCTGAGGAGGGCGAACCGAAAATTAGTTTGTGGAGAATTGGATTCTGCTTCAGTAATCCTTGATGGAGCTGGCTTGGAGGTTCTTGATGCTGTTGAGATGAAAATTCGGGAAAAAATCTGGAGCCAGCAGCCTGAATTTCTGAGCAAATCTGTGCTCTGACATTGCTGGCAAAAGGGGGCAGTTCCAAAATGGTGGCATTTGTGTTGCAGAGAAGAGGGAAAATGACGATCTAGTCTGGAGAAGATAGTTAGGAGGGGAAGGCTCCGGGGTCCATCTTTTTGTGAATGCAGTGGGCCGATGCTCATCTTCTAGCACGTGAATCAAAGACACGAGGGAGAGCAGATGTGAGATGAAAGTTTGCCTTGCAGGATTATGTGCATCGTAAAGTTTAAGTGGCTGAGCAAAGATAGCCGATTGCGTTTATGACAGTTTGGATGGTCTAGGCAGGTGGACGAGACCAGAAATATCCTTTTGATTTCCTTGTGCAGTGAGGCCTGTGTAGGGGAGCTACATAATTTTATCTGGAAGATACTTTTATTTAGATTTTTGCCATGGGTGCGGCCATTACATGTGCGTGGAGAGTGAGGAGAGAACGGTGAGACGGGAGAAGAGCAGTGATGCGCGGAAGAAGAATGCGTTGGTCTTCGGTTAGTTTATAAAGTTAAAGTTTTGTTTATGCATGTGTTAGACCTCGGCATGATGTTGCTTTCAGGACTCCGATCGCGCTAATGAGGTGGTTATTGAACGTGACAGAACAAGTTTTCCGCTGTGTTTGTGTCTGTGCGTAAAGCTGTGCAGAAGGCCTGCTAGCGGTAAGCAAGTGGTTTGCCGTAGGAGTGGAACACTCCCATGTTTTCTTTTTTTTCAAATACAGTTTTTGTTTAATTTGTTCAAACGAACTTAAAACACGGAATGCTGCTACATCGTGCAAATAGGGTCCGCTGAGTTGTCGCATAGGGCTGTGTGCACCACAAGGTGGTGGCAAATTTCCCTCCGCAACACCTGGAAATTAACTGTATCCAAGTTAATACCGAATTCAATGAACGTGGCTGGACCCATGGTTTTATTCTGAACGATTGGAATCCCGAGCTTAGTGGAAACTATGCAGGGCTGAGAGATCGTCGGTTTGATACTGTAATCGCTGTTTAATGTTGGATGATCATCAAACAGCAAAGTACAGTCTGATTTAGATGATAGTTTGTTCCTTTATCTGTTTCTGGTTCGAGTTGCATACACACATTAATTTAGTGAAGTTTAAAGAGACTCGCTTATGGTAAAAGACAAAGAGCTTTGCATAAAACGTGTGCCTTGAATTTATTCAATTGTGTTCAACAATCTCTAATGGATCACTAACTGTCTATGTGTCGTTTCTAGCCGATTTCTGTTATAAATCAGATACAGATGAAGTAGAACAGTAAGAATATTTTGAATGCATTAGTGAGAAAGATTGTGTGTATGAATTTGTCCTATCGGTCTGTGAGGTGTCCCTTTACCAACAGTGAACGTGTATGTTGAAATGTTCTTCAAAACCAAAATACATGCTATATAACTTTCAGTTTTAAGCGGTTTTGTTGATAAAATCGCAGGACAGCGTTGACAATAAATTCTTATTGAATCTGTGTGTCACTGTGCATGCGATCTTTACGTAATATGCAATCTACTATTTGTTATTGTTTAAGCTAAAAGGAAACAGCACGTTCATATAGAATGGAAAATCACTTGTACAGATTTTAAAACGTGTATTTTCCGTATAAAATCATTTATCCAGATGACAAACTGTGCTCGTGATTTAACAACTGAAAGTAATGCTAAATTCAACCAGGGACAAAAACGAGAAGGATTTGAGCTGTGCTCTTACGTGGTTGAGCTGACAGGGGTGGAGAGTATGAGCTGGCTGGGACTGAATCTGCGGTGCAGCTTGCCGAGGGCCTGCTGTGGTGGCCTGTTGCTGAAGGAGGGCCTGTTCCTTTGCGGGAAGAGGGCGGCATTACCCGAGACCAAGCTTGGTGTTCAATAGCCCTTATTGTTCATTCTCTATGGCAGCAATGATTATAGTATATAGAGAAAGAGACAGAAGGAGATAGCGGATGTTTCACCCGCGGTGACTTCGGTGTGCAGGGACCCGTTTGTTTGGCCTGGTGTTCGTGAGGTAACGTCAGAGGATTGTGGCAAAGATACTGTCACAGGTCGGGGTGGGCACTTAAATCAACTGGCCATCGCCCCTGACTTGCACACGACCATGAGGAGCTGCACCACAGGACACAGCAGACGGGACAACCGAAGGCAAGTATAAAAATCTCTTTATTTACTTTAAAAGCAGGCTCTTCACTGGACTCAGACAGAGAGGAGGATACGTGTACTTCACAGCTTTAGCAGGCTCGTCACTGGACTCAGACAGGGAGGAGGGTACATATACTTCACAGCTTTATCAGGCTCTTCACTGAACTCAAACAGAGAAAGGGATGAGTATTTTCAACCACATCAACGGGCTTTCACAGCTTTTAGCGTTTCCTGTAACTGGGTTCAAACAGAGAGAAAGATGAGCATTTTCAACCACATCAACAGGCTTTCACAGCTTTTAGCGTTCTTAGCAACTGGATACAACCAGAGAGAGATAAATGTTTTCAACCACATCAACGGGCTTCCACAGTGTTTAGCACTTCCTGCAACTGGGTTTAAACAGAGAGAGAGATGAGTGTTTTCAACCACATCAACGGGCTTTCACAGCCCTTAGCGTCCTCTGCAATTGGGTACAACCAGAGAGAGAGATGAATGTTTTAAACCACATCAACGGGCTTTCACAGCTTTTAGCATTTCCTGCAACGGGATGCAAGCAGAGAGAGAGATGAGGGTTTGCTAGACCCACCAATGCCTTCCGTAATTCAATCCCACACTCATATTTAACTGCAACCCACGCAAGTAATCACACGTGAATATATATATTTAAGCACTGCCATTCTCACAACTCCCAGAGAAGGCGCAGGCATTGGGTCTCGTCCACCACTCGCTGATATCAAGTTAGATGGAAAGCAGCTGTGAAAAAAACTGTTACGCAGGCTCCATTTTAAGTTCCTCCCCGTTTGAAATTCGTCACCTGTGACAATAACTCAAGGACTAAAGATCATTCTACTGACAGGAATATTCAATTTCGGATATGTTGGGAAGGTAGGGCAGGGCGAAATGATGAAAACCTGTCGAGGAACATTGGTGACTTGACTGGGTATTTATATAATCCTCCACTTGTGCTGATTGGGTAGACATGTTGATTACTGATTGCTGACAGCTGGTTGGAATGACATGATGATTGGATAGATCATTTGAATGTGTTCCTCCTGAATTTGGTTAATAAAACGTTATGTCTATGCATGACAAAGCATTTCAGTGGTCTTACAAATGACTAGAAGCTGCTGGCTTGCAGCTCAATAAAGATAAGTGTTTGCTTCCGGCAATCAAGCCTGCTGTTCTTAGGTCATACTATTATATAGGCCTACTTTTTTGCTGATAATCATGTGTACAGGCAATAATGTGTAACGACTTTGTGATCTCTATTGGTGGCCAGAGAAGGATGCTCAGGTTCATGATGCTGTCCGGTCCAGCCTTGTGTGTCAACTCAATGACAAAACTGTCAAGTCACATCCTGCTCCTGGACCAAGGCAGAAAGTGGCTATGGATATAGTTGGGCCATTTGGCACTGCTGCATTTGACTGCAGGTTTGCTATAACATTAACAGATTATTGCAGGAAATGGCCAGAGGTCTCCTTTACTCACACTGTCACTATAAAGATTCTGTAGTTTTGTTTCTGTCATCAGTCTTCAGCCGCCACTGAAATCATTGAGTATAGATACTGATAACGGTGTTCAGTTTACCTCTGCTGCTTTTGAACTCAAACACAATGTCCATCCAACAACATCAGCCATGGAAACCTGTGGTAAATGACTTCTTGAGGGTGCAGCCGGTACTTCACCCTTTTAGCTTCTCAAGAGTTCTACAAGGCTGTCTATTTTGCCATCTGCTCCTGAGCACTCACCAAATGACAACTGTTTGCCAAAGTGTTACACAGATGCAACACTGTAACGATAAGGGCGATGGCATCGAGACATCTAGCCGGATGGACTAAAGCTTGAACTCTTAACAGCATTTTGTTACTTTTCTAATCAGATCATACGTAAATAAAGTGACTTTGTGTTGATGTGATCATCTACACTAATTAGATCCGAGGCGACGTCTTGTCTCCGCGAGAGATTGGAGCGTTGAATTTTATAGCCCCAAGACATTCACGTGTCTTTACGCCCTCACACACACACCCTTTGTGCGAATGGGCGCACAATACGTAGACACAGGACTGTTGTGTGTGACTCATCTCACACATCTGCCTGATAGGAACCATGTGGACCAAAACAGCCTCCATAACGTTTAAATATATATATATATATATATATATATATATATATATATATATATAGTGTTGATTTGATGTCTTTATACAATGTATTAAAATAGCTAGGATGTTTACTGTATGTAAATCAAACTTTGTACGCCAGTAACTGTGGAAATCCTGTAGCTCTGCACTCTCAAATCGCAGAATGATCGTGTGCGGTATCTTTCAAACCGCAGAAACCCGACTGTACCGAATCTCGTTCACAAATTACCACAAGATGCATTATTACAAAAGTACCAGCTTTCTAAGAATAGAGGTTTAAAATGAATGCCCCTGTTGATTAGCCAAGAGGAGGGGGTGTCCACAAACAAAGGAAAACTTGCACCGTCAGCCTCCCGGACGTGATTGGATCACTCCAACTGTGTGGGCTCAGTCATCTCATATATAGGAACGAGAACCGACCATTAACTCTTTGCATTTCGCCACATCGAGAGAGCCCCTTGGCATCCCCGCCACGGAGAGAAAGGCCGGCAGCCTCCAAGAACGACCTCCCTAAGCTTCAGAGAAATTCTCCTGGGACCCGAAGATCCGTATCAAACTCCCCTGACGATTCGAACTCAGACACTTACACAAGAGAAGCCATAGTAATGCAAGTATTTCATTTCACAATCAAACTGCGTGTAAATGGTTGTCTGAATTATTCCTGTTCACGGGAGTGTTCATTTCTTGAGGTCTCTTGCGAAAGGGCTGCCGCTGTCTCTCTCTCGCTCTCGTTAATTCTCTCTTTCCATCATTCTCTCCCCCTTTATATCATTCGTTAAGTTTGATTTTTCCTTGTTGGTACCATATTGTTTGTTTTCTCCTACATGTATATGCATATTTACCCCGTGTGAATCGTAGCTTTGTAAACTTTAGTTGTTTTATTAAAACCCAATAATTTGTGATGGGTGTCAGAGGCTGGGATCAAACCCGGGTCTTCAAGTCAACTGAATAGCTTCTTTACCACTGAGCTATCGTAGATGACAAACAGAGGATGGACCCAAGGGCAGAAGAAAAACTTGCAGACTTAGATGACTGAACAAAAGGATCTTTACTGAAGAATTTAAGTCTTAAAAGGTACAACAAAAAGGAAGCCGAGCTCCCAGAGAAAAGCAAAGAAAAACTAGAGGTGTAAAGTTTGTAAACAAACTTTGAAGTTGGCTTGAGAAGTGAGTGAGTAGACAGACAGACAGACACACACTAAATTACATAAACCCCAGTTTACCCCGCTCTAGTATGATTTGCCCCAGTTTACCCCGCTCTAGCATGATTTGCCCCAGTTTACCCCGCTCTAGTATGATTTGCCCCAGTTTACCCCGCTCTAGCATGATTTGCCCCAGTTTACCCCGCTCTAGTATGATTTGCCCCAGTTTACCCCGCTCTAGTATGATTTACCCCAGTTTACCCCGCTCTAGTATGATTTACCCCAGTTTACCCCGCTCTAGTATTATTTACCCCAGTTTACCCCGCTCTAGTATGATTTACCCCAGTTTACCCCGTGCTAGTTTGATTTACCCCAGTTTACCCCGCTCTAGTATGATTTACCCCAGTTTACCCCGCTCTAGTATGATTTACCCCAGTTTACCCCACTGTAGTATGATTTACCCCAGTTTACCCCGTGCTAGTATGATTTACCCCAGTTTACCCCACTGTAGTATGATTTACCCCAGTTTACCCCACTCTAGTATGATTTACCCCAGTTTACCCCACTCTAGTATGATTTACCCCAGTTTACCCCACTCTAGTATGATTTACCCCAGTTTACCCCGCTCTAGTATGATTTACCACAGTTTACCCCGCTCTAGTATGATTTACCCCAGTTTACCCCGCTCTAGTATGATTTACCACAGTTTACCCCATTCTAGTATTATTTACCCCAGTTTACCCCACTGTAGTATGATTTGCCCCAGTTTACCCCATTCTAGTATGATTTACCCCAGTTTACCCCATTCTAGTATGATTTCCCCCAGTTTACCCCACTGTAGTATGATTTACCCCAGTTTACCCCACTGTAGTATGATTTACCCCAGTTTACCCCGCTCTAGTATGATTTGCCCCAGTTTACCCCGCTCTAGTATGATTTGCCCCAGTTTAGTATGATTTACCCCAGTTTACCCCGCTCTAGTATGATTTGCCCCAGTTTACCCCGCTCTAGTATGATTTGCCCCAGTTTACCCCGCTCTAGTATAATTTACCCCAGTTTACCCCGCTCTAGTATGATTTACCCCAGTTTACCCCGCTCTAGTATGATTTACCCCAGTTTACCCCATTCTAGTATGATTTACCCCAGTTTACCCCGCTCTAGTATGATTTGCCCCAGTTTACCCCGCTCTAGTATGATTTGCCCCAGTTTACCCCATTCTAGTATGATTTACCCCAGTTTACCCCGCTCTAGTATGATTTGCCCCAGTTTACCCCGCTCTAGTATGATTTGCCCCAGTTTACCCCGCTCTAGTATGATTTGCCCCAGTTTACCCCATTCTAGTATGATTTACCCCAGTTTACCCCGCTCTAGTATGATTTACCCCAGTTTACCCCGCTCTAGTATGATTTACCCCAGTTTACCCCGCTCTAGTATGATTTGCCCCAGTTTACCCCGCTCTAGTATGATTTGCCCCAGTTTACCCCGCTCTAGTATGATTTGCCCCAGTTTACCCCATTCTAGTATGATTTACCCCAGTTTACCCCGCTCTAGTATGATTTACCCCAGTTTACCCCGCTCTAGTATGATTTGCCCCAGTTTACCCCGTGTTTAATGAGTCTCTATGGCTCAGATGTATTTCACAGAATGTCAGTTGGAGTGAGTCTGGGCTTCAGTGTGTAGATTTGAATTGTTGACAGTTGGACAGTTTGAAAATCTGAACATTCCGTCAATGTTAAGTCTATGGGAGTTTTTCCGAGTTTTGATCGTCGTTTTTAGGAAAACCGTGAGTCGGATCAGTTAGAAAAGATATAGCAACGCGAGTCAGACTAGTCTGGAGGTCTGAGCCGAGTTTGGAGTATGTGGAGGTAACGCTCTAGGAGGAGTTAGAGTCAGAAATTGTGTTAAGAAAAATAATAATAATAACTAGAGGTGTAAAGTTTGTAAACAAACTTTGAAGTTGGCTTGAGAAGTGAGTGAGTAGACAGACAGACAGACACACACTAAATTACATAAACCCCAGTTTACCCCGCTCTAGTATGATTTGCCCCAGTTTACCCCGCTCTAGTATGATTTGCCCCAGTTTACCCCGCTCTAGTATGATTTACCCCAGTTTACCCCGCTCTAGCATGATTTGCCCCAGTTTACCCCGCTCTAGTATGATTTGCCCCAGTTTACCCCGCTCTAGTATGATTTGCCCCAGTTTACCCCGCTCTAGCATGATTTACCCCAGTTTACCCCGCTCTAGCATGATTTGCCCCAGTTTACCCCGCTCTAGCATGATTTGCCCCAGTTTACCCCGCTCTAGTATGATTTGCCCCAGTTTACCCCGCTCTAGTATGATTTACCCCAGTTTACCCCGCTCTAGCATGATTTGCCCCAGTTTACCCCGCTCTAGTATGATTTACCCCAGTTTACCCCGCTCTAGTATGATTTGCCCCAGTTTACCCCGCTCTAGTATGATTTACCCCAGTTTACCCCGCTCTAGTATGATTTGCCCCAGTTTACCCCGCTCTAGTATGATTTACCCCAGTTTACCCCGCTCTAGTATGATTTGCCCCAGTTTACCCCGCTCTAGTATGATTTACCCCAGTTTACCCCGCTCTAGTATGATTTACCCCAGTTTACCCCGCTCTAGTATGATTTGCCCCAGTTTACCCCGCTCTAGTATGATTTACCCCAGTTTACCCCGCTCTAGTATGATTTGCCCCAGTTTACCCCGCTCTAGTATGATTTACCCCAGTTTACCCCACTGTAGTATGATTTGCCCCAGTTTACCCCGTGTTTAATGAGTCTCTATGGCTCAGTTGTATTTCACAGAATGTCAGTTTGAGTGAGTATGGGCTTCAGTGTGTAGATTTGAATTGTTGACAGTTGGACAGTTTGAAAATCTGAACATTCCGTCAATGTTAAGTCTATGGGAGTTTTTCCGAGTTTTGATCGTCGTTTTTAGGAAAACCGTGAGTCGGATCAGTTAGAAAAGATATAGCAACGCGAGTCAGACTAGTCTGGAGGTCTGAGCCGAGTTTGGAGTGTGTGGAGTTAAAGCTCTAGGAGGAGTTAGAGTCAGAAATTGTGTTAAGAAAAATAATAATAATAATAAGTTTATTAGGATTTCAGTAAGTTGGCTCTCCCAAGCCAACTTAACTAGAATGTACATTTCCTGAAGAAAATGTGAGTGGTGCTTGCCGTGGCAAAAAAATCCTCCCGGATAATGCAAAAAAGCCAAGCAACATGTCTGTACGATGTTCTGGGCCTGAGATATGGCTTATTCATGTGTTTGTACTGTTGCTAGGGTACTGTACATGGTTGCTAGGATGTGTCTATACAGTTAATGGGGTGATATTGAAAGACTATTGGCCAGTCTGAGTCAAAAGAGCCCACCCTCATGACTGTAGGATGTTCTGGGGCTGAGATATGGCTTCTTTATGTTGCAAAAACATGATTAGCATGATTTTAGCATGATGCTAACATGATTAGCATGACAATGTTAACACGATTAGCATGTTGTTAGCATGATGCTAACATGATTAGCATGATGTTAGCATAATGCTAACATGATTAGCATGATGTTAGCATAATGCTAACTTGATTAGCATGATGTTAGCATAATGCTAACATGATTAGCATGATGTTAGCATGATGCTAACATGATTAGCATGATGTTTGCATGATGCTAACATGATTAGCATGACAATGCTAACATGATTAGCATGATGTTAGCATGATGCTAACATGATTAGCATGATGTTAGCATAATGCTAACATGATTAGCATGATGTTAGCATGATGCTAACATGATTAGCATGATGTTAGCATGATGCTAACATGATTAGCATGACAATGCTAACATGATTAGCATGATGTTAGCATGATGCTAACATGATTAGCATGATGTTAGCATGATGCTAACATGATTAGCATGATGTTAGCATGATGCTAACATGATTAGCATGACAATGCTAACATGATGCTAACATGATTAGCATGATGTTAGCATGATGCTAACATGATTAGCATGATGTTAGCATGATGCTAACATGATTAGCATGACAATGCTAACATGATTAGCATGTTGTTAGCATGATGCTAACATGATTAGCATGATGCTAGCATAATGCTAACATGATTAGCATGATGCTAGCATAATGCTAACATGATTAGCATGTTGCTGGCATGTTCTAATCCTTAGCTAATCACTATTAGCATGTAGCTATTCACTGCTAGCATGTGTAGCATGTTGAAAGTCCAGTTTGCTAGCATGAGCCAAAAGACCCAACCCCCATGTCTCTACGATGTTCTGAGGCAGAGATATAGGTCTTGGTAAACGGTTGCTAGGGTACTCTGTTTGGTTGCTATGGAGGGCCTTGGCATCATCCAATGATGATAGTGCTTGTCTGTATGAATGATATAAACCAACCCCCATGTCTCTATGATGTTCTGAGGCAGAGATATAGGTCTTGGTAAACGGTTGCTAGGCTGCTTGATAATGGTTGCTATGGCATGGCTAGGAAGTGTTGACGGTGATTTGTGATTGGCTGTTGATGCCCCGAGTCAAATAAACCCACCCTCATGTTTCTATGTCACTTCTATCCAAAGATATCCCTTTGATTTTTTTTAATGGAAGTCTATGGGATCAGTTGCTAGGGAGCTCTAAATGGTTGCTAGGGCGTGGCTACATAGGTTGACAATCATCCTGAGATAGTGATTGGCTGTCTGAGTAAATTGAGCCCACCCCCTTGTCTCTGAGACACTGTGAGCCAGAGCTGTGGTCAATACAAAATCCCTATGCAATTTCCCATAGTAGGAGAAACGCATGAGTTTACGGGACATCCCTCCCCATAATAAGTCAATGGGGCAATTTGAGTTGCTAGGCTGCTTGATAATGGTTGCTAGGGCGTGGCTAGGAAGTGTTGAAGGTGATTTGTGATTGGCTGTTGATGCCCCGAGTCAAACAAACCCACCCCCATGTTTCTATGTCACTTCTATCCAAAGATATCCCTTTGATCTCTTTCAATGGAAGTCTATGGGATCAGTTGCTAGGGAGCTCTAAATGGTTGCTAGGGCGTGGCTTCATAGGTTGACAATCATCCTGAGATAGTGATTGGCTGTCTGAGTAAATTGAGCCCACCCCCTTGTCTTTGAGACATTGTGAGCCAGAACGATTGGTCAAAACAAAATCCCTATGCAAGTTCCCATAGTAGGATAAACGCATGGCATTTCCTGTATTTAGAGAAACGCATGAGTTTAATGGGCCTTCCCTCCCCATAGTAAGTCAATGGGGCAAATTTGGGCAGCTCTAATGCCCCAGGGGTAAAACTTATACCCCATTGCGATGTGTCATCTGACAGGGCCTATCAGCGTCTTCAGATGTGGTGAACCACGAGTTTCTCCGAAATCCTCGCTCGGAGCTACGAGGGGTCAAAGTTGGTCGTAATGCAAAGTGCATGGGATTTTTTCGGCTACTTATTTGCCCCTGGGGCAAACACCGTACCCCCGATCCCTTATAAAAGTCATAGCACACCATTCCCGAATAAGCCGGTCGATTTGACACCTCATTCAAGGGTCTGTGACAAACGGTGCGGGACAAGTTACGCGCCGAAATTCACGCGGAAGAATAATAATATATAACTAGAATGTACATTTCCTGAAGAAAATGTGAGTGGTGCTTGCCGTGGCAAAAAAATCCTCCCGGATAATGCAAAAAAGCCAAGCAACATGTCTGTAGGATGTACTGGGGCTGAGATATGGCTTATTCATGTGTTTGTATGGTTGCTAGGGTACTGTACATGGTTGCTAGGATGTGTCTATACAGTTTATGGGGTGATATTGAAAGACTATTGGCCAGTCTGAGTCAAAAGAGCCCTCCCTCATGACTGTACGATGTTCTGGGGATGAGATATGGCTTCTTTATGTTGCAATACGGTTGCTAAGGTGCTCTAAATGGTTGCTAGGGTGTGGCTGTACAGTTAATGGGGTGATATTTAAAGACTATCGGCCAGTCTGAGTCAAAAGAGCCCAACTCTGTATACCTACACTACTCTGGTACTGAGATATTGCTCATTAATGTTGATATATGGTTGCTAGGGTGCTGTAACTGGTTGCCAGGGCGTGGCCATGAAGTGTGAATGTCACTAGTTATTAGCTGCTTGATAGGCCGATTCAAATGAGACCAGCCCCAAGTCTCTGTGATGTTCTGATGCGGAGATATGATCACTCAAAGTCCTTCTCCATGTTAAGTCTATGGGGACTCAATTGGGACGATTTTTTCCCGCCAAAAACAAACATCGTACACCCGATCGCTTAGAAAAGATATAGCACACCTCTCCTCAATAAGCCGCATGATTTGACGCCTCATTCATGGGTCTGCGACAAACGGTGCCGGAGGAGTAGCGCGCCAAAGTTTTGAAAAAGTGAATAGTAATCACAACACTAGAATGTACATTTCCTGAAGAAAATGTGAGTGGTGCTTGCCGTGGCAAAACTCGCCACCCGGATGCTACTGGGATGCCAAAAAAAGCCAAGCAACATGTCTGTAGGATGTTCTGGGGCTGAGATATGGCTTATTAATGTGTTTGTATTGTTGCTAGGGTACTTTACATGGTTGCTAGGATGTGTCTATACAGTTAATGGGGTGATATTGAAAGACTATTGGCCAGTCTGAGTCAAAAGAGCCCAACCTCATGACTGTACGATGTTCTGGGGCTGAGATATGGCTTATTCATGTGTTTTATGGTTGCTAGGGTGCTGTAACTGGTTGCTAGGGTGTGGCTATAGAGTGTATGGGGTGATAGTCAAAGACTATTGGCCAGTCTGAGTCAAAAGAGCCCAACTCTGTATTCCTACAATGCTCTGATACTGAGATATGGCTCATTAATGTTGATATATGGTTGCTAGGGTGCTGTATCTGGTTGCCAGGGCGTGGCCATGAAGTTTGAATGTCACTAGTTATTAGCTGCCTGATAGGCCGATTAAAATGAGACCAGCCCCAAGTCTCTGTGATGTTCTGATGCGGAGATATGATCACTCAAAGTTGTTCTCCATGTTAAGTCAATGGGGACTCAATTGGGACGATTTTTTTCCCGCCAAAAACAAACATCGTACACCCGATCGCTTAGAAAAGATATAGCACACCTCTCCTCAATAAGCCGCATGATTTGACACCTCATTCATGGGTCTGCGACAAACGGTGCCGGAGGAGTAGCGTGCCGAAGTTTTGAAAAAGGTGAATAGTAATCACAACACTAGAATGTACATTTCCTGAAGAAAATGTGAGTGGTGCTTGCCGTGGCAAAAAAATCCTCCCGGATAGTGCAAAAAAGCCAAGCAACATGTCTGTACAATGTTCTGGGGCTGAGATATGGCTTATTCATGTGTTTGTACTGTTGCTAGGGTACTGTACATGGTTGCTAGGATGTGTCTATACAGTTTATGGGGTGATATTGAAAGACTATTGGCCAGTCTGAGTCAAAAGAGCCCACCCTCATGACTGTACGATGTTCTGGGGCTGAGATATGGCTTCTTTATGTTGCAAAAACATGATTAACATGATGTTAGCATGAAGCTAACATGATTAGCATGATGTTAGCATGATGCTAACATGATTAGCATGTCAATGCTAACATGATTAGCATGTTGTTAGCATGATGCTAACATGATTAGCATGATGTTAGCATAATGCTAACATGATTAGCATGATGCTAGCATGATGCTAACATGATTAGCATGATGTTAGAATGCTGCTAACATGATTAGCATGATGTTAGCATGATGCTAACATGATTAGCATGTCAATGCTAACATGATTAGCATGATGTTAGCATAATGCTAACATGATTAGCATGAGGCTAGCATGATGCTAACATGATTAGCATGATGTTAGCATGATGCTAACATGATTAGCATGATGTTAGCATGATGCTAACATGATTAGCATGATGCTAGCATAATGCTAACATGATTAGCATGATGTTAGCATGATGCTAACATGAATAGCATGATGTTAGCATGATGCTAACATGATTAGCATGTCAATGCTAACATGATTAGCATGATGTTAGCATAATGCTAACTTGATTAGCATGATGCTAGCATGATGCTAACATGATTAGCATGATGTTAGCATGATGCTAACATGATTAGCATGATGTTAGCATAATGCTAACATGATTAGCATGATGCCAGCATGATGCTAACATGATTAGCATGATGTTAGCATGATGCTAACATGATTAGCATGATGTTAGCATGATGCTAACATGATTAGCATGACAATGCTAACATGATTAGCATGTGGTTAGCATAATGCTAACATGATTAGCATGTTGCTGGCATGTTCTAATCCTTAGCTAATCACTATTAGCATGTAGCTATTCACTGCTAGCATGTGTAGCATGTTGAAAGTCCAGTTTGCTAGCATGAGCCAAAAGACCCAACCGCCATGTCTCTATGATGTTCTGAGGCAGAGATATAGGTCTTGCTAAACGGTTGCTAGGGTACTCTGTTTGGTTGCTATGGAGTGGCTTGGCAGCATCCAATGATGATACTGCTTGTCTGTATGAATGATATAAACCAATCCCCATGTCTCTATGATGTTCTGAGGCAGAGATATAGGTCTTGGTAAACGGTTGCTAGGCTGCTTGATATTGGTTGCTAGGGCGTGGCTAGGAAGTGTTGACGATGATTTGTGATTGGCTGTTGATGCCCCGAGTCAAACAAACCCACCCTCGTGTTTCTATGACACTTCTATCCAAAGATATCCCTTTGATCTCTTTCAATGGAAGTCTATGGGATCAGTTGCTAGGGACCTCTAAATGGTTGCTAGGGCGTGGCTTCATAGGTTGACAATCATCCTGAGATAGTGATTGGCTGTCTGAGTAAATTGAGCCCACCCCCTTGTCTCTGAGACACTGTGAGCCAGAGCTGTGGTCAATACAAAATCCCTATGCAATTTCCCATAGTAGGATAAACGCATGAGTTTATGGGACATCCCTCCCCATAATAAGTCAATGGGGCAATTTGAGTTGCTAGGCTGCTTGATAATGGTTGCTAGGGCGTGGCTAGGAAGTGTTGACGGTGATTTTTGATTGGCTGTTGATGCCCCGAGTCAAACAAACCCACCCTCGTGTTTCTATGACACTTCTATCAAAAGATATCCCTTTGATCTCTTTCAATGGAAGTCTATGGGATCAGTTGCTAGGGAGCTCTAAATGGTTGCTAGGGCGTGGCTTCATAGGTTGACAATCATCCTGAGATAGTGATTGGCTGTCTGAGTAAATTGAGCCCACCCCCTTGTCTCTGAGACACTGTGAGGCAGAGCTGTGGTCAATACAAAATCCCTATGCAAGTTCCCATAGTAGGATAAACGCATGAGTTTAAAATCCCTCCCCATAGTAAGTCAATGGGGCAAATTTGGGCAGCTCTAATACCCCAGGGGTAAAACTTATACCCCATTGTGATGTGTCATCTGACAGGGCCTATTAGCCTCTTCAAATGTGGTGACGCACGAGTTTCTCCGAAATCCTCACTCGGAGCTACGAGGGGTCAAAGTTTCCGCAATGTTAAATCCCATTGACTTTTCGGGTCGTTTTTTGCCCCTGGGGCAAATATCGTTACCCCGACCCCTTAGAAAAGATATAGCACACCATTCCCGAATAAGCCGGTCGATTTGACGCCTCATTCGTGGGTCTGTGACAAAAAATGTGGGAGGAGAAGCGCGCCGAAAAAGCGTCCGGAAGAATAATAAATATAACTAGAATGTACATTTCCTGAAGAAAATGTGAGTGGTGCTTGCCGTGGCAAAAAAAATCCTCCCGGATGCTACTGGGATGCAAAAAAGCCAAGCAACATGTCTGTACGATGTCCTGGGGCTGAGATATGGCTTATTCATGTGTTTGAATGGTTGCTAGGGTACTGTACATGGTTGCTAGGATGTGTCTATACAGTTAATGGGGTGATATTGAAAGACTATTGGCCAGTCTGATTCAAAAGAGCCCACCCTCATGACTGTACAATGTTTTGGGGCTGAGATATGTCTTCTTTATGTGTTTGTACGGTTGCTAGGGTGCTCTAAATGGTTGCTAGGGCGTGGCTATGAAGTTTGAATGTCACTAGTTATTAGCTGCTTGATAGGCCGATTCAAATGAGACCAGCCCCAAGTCTCTGTGATGTTCTGAGGCGGAGATATGATCACTCAAAGTTCTTCTCCATGTTAAGTCTATGGTGACTCAATTGGGACGAATTTTTTCCCGCCAAAAACAAACATCGTACACCCGATCGCTTAGAAAAGATATAGCACACCTCTCCTCAATAAGCCGCATGATTTGACACCTCATTCATGGGTCTGCGACAAACGGTGCCGGAGGAGTAGCGCGCCGAAGTTTTGAAAAAGTGAATAGTAATCACAACACTAGAATGTACATTTCCTGAAGAAAATGTGAGTGGTGCTTGCCGTGGCAAAACTCGCCACCCGGATGCTACTGGGATGCCAAAAAGCCAAGCAACATGTCTGTAGGATGTTCTGGGGCTGAGATATGGCTTATAAATGTGTTTGTACTGTTGCTAGGGTACTGTACATGGTTGCTAGGATGTGTCTATACAGTTTATGGGGTGATATTTAAAGACTATTGGCCAGTCTGAGTCAAAAGAGCCCACCCTCATGACTGTACGATGCTCTGGTACTGAGATATGGCTTCTTTATGTTGCAAAAACATGATTAGCATGATGTTAACATGATGCTAACATGATTAGCATGACAATGCTAACATGATTAGCATGTTGTTAGCATGATGCTAACATGATTAGCATGATGTTAGCATGATGCTAACATGATTAGCATGATGTTAGCATGATGCTAACATGATTAGCATGATGTTAGCATGATGCTAACATGATTAGCATGATGTTAGCATTATGCTAACATGATTAGCATGATGTTAGCATGATGCTAACATGATTAGCATGACAATGCTAACATGATTAGCATGTTGTTAGCATGATGCTAACATGATTAGCATGTTGTTAGCATTATGCTAACATGATTAGCATGTTGTTAGCATAATGCTAACATGATTAGCATGATGTTAGCATGATGCTAACATGATTAGCATGATGTTAGCATGATGCTAACATGATTAGCATGATGTTAGCATGATGCTAACATGATTAGCATGACAATGCTAACATGATTAGCATGTTGTTAGCATGATGCTAACATGATTAGCATGACAATGCTAACATGATTAGCATGTTGTTAGCATGATGCTAACATGATTAGCATGACAATGCTAACATGATTAGCATGTTGTTAGCATAATGCTAACATGATTAGCATGATGTTAGCATGATGTTAACACGATTAGCATGATGTTAGCATGATGCTAACATGATTAGCATGATGTTAGCATGAAGCTAACATGATTAGCATGATGTTAGCATGATGCTAACATGATTAGCATGACAATGCTAACATGATTAGCATGATGTTACTATTAGCTATTAGCATGTAGCTATTCACTGCTAGCATGTGTAGCATGTTGAAAGTCCAGTTTGCTAGCATGAGCCAAAAGACCCAACCCCCATGTCTCTATGATGTTCTGAGGCAGAGATATAGGTCTTGGTAAACGGTTGCTAGGGTACTCTGTTTGGTTGCTATGGAGGGGCTTGGCAGCATCCAATGATGATACTGCTTGTCTGTATGAATGATATAAACCAACCCCCATGTCTCTAGGATGTTCTGAGGCAGAGATATAGGTCTTGGTAAACGGTTGCTATGCTGCTTGATAATAGTTGCTAGGGCGTGGCTAGTAAGTGTTGATGGTGATTTGTGATTGGCTGTTGATGCCCCGAGTCAAACAAACCCACCCCCATGTTTCTATGACACTTCTATGCAAAGATATCCCTTTGATCTCTTTCAATGGAAGTCTATGGGTTCAGTTGCTAGGGAGCTCTAAATGGTTGCTAGGGCGTGGCTTCATAGCTTGACAATCATCCTGAGATAGTGATTGGCTGTCTGAGTAAATTGAGCCCACCCCCTTGTCTCTGAGACACTGTGAGCCAGAGCTGTGGTCAATACAAAATCCCTATGCAATTTCCCATAGTAGGATAAACGCATGAGTTTATGGGACATCCCTCCCCATAATAAGTCAATGGGGCAATTTGAGTTGCTAGGCTGCTTGATTATGGTTGCTAGGGCGTGGCTAGGAAGTGTTGACGGTGATTTGTGATTGGCTGTTGATGCCCCGAGTCAAACAAACCCACCCTCGTGTATCTGTGACACTTCTATCCAAAGATATCCCTTTGATCTCTTTCAATGGAAGTCTATGGGATCAGTTGCTAGGGAGCTCTAAATGGTTGCTAGGGCGTGGCTTGAAAGAGTCAGAGTGATCCTGAGATAGTGATTGGTTGTCTGAGTAAATTGAGCCCACCCCCTTGTCTCTGAGACACTGTGAGCCAGAGCTGTGGTCAATACAAAATCCCTATGCAAGTTCCCATAGTAGGATAAACGCATGAGTTTTAAATCCCTCCCCATAGTAAGTCTATGGGATTTTTTTCGGCACTTTTTTGCCCCTGGGGCAAACATCTTACCCCCGACCCCTTAGAAAAGATATAGCACACCATTCCCGATTAAGCCGCACGTTTTGACACCTCATTCGTGGGTCTGTGACAAACGGTGTGGGAGGAGTAGCGCGCCGAAATGTTGTCCGGAATAATAATAATAAGAATAAGAACCGTTCCTTGTTTTTCTTTCGTAAAATTGATGCTACGCAAGCACCATAATAATAATAAGTATGGAGAATAGCAATATTGATGCATTGCTTCCCAAGGCACACTAATATGTATGTTTGAGAGTGATGGTGATGCCTTGCTACGCAAGGCATCACTAAAAAGCGTTCTCGGGCTAGATAGTAATAGTGTGCCTTGCTAAAGCAAGCCCCACTAACTAGAATGTACATTTCCTGAAGAAAATGTGAGTGGTGCTTGCCGTGGCAAAAAAATCCTCCCGGATAATGCAAAAAAGCCAAGCAACATGTCTGTAGGATGTTCTGGGGCTGAGATATGGCTTATTAATGTGTTTGTACTGTTGCTAGGGTACTGTACATGGTTGCTAGGATGTGTCTATACAGTTAATGGGGTGATATTGAAAGACTATTGGCCAGTCTGAGTCAAAAGAGCCCACCCTCATGACTGTACGATGTTCTGGGGCTGAGATATGCCTTCTTTATGTTGCAAAAACATGATTAGCATGATGTTAGCATGATGCTAACATGATTAGCATGATGTTAGCATGATGCTAACATGATTAGCATGACAATGCTAACACGATTAGCATGTTGTTAGCATAATGCTAACATGATTAGCATGATGTTAGCATCATGCTAACATGATTAGCATGATGTTAGCATGATGCTAACATGATTAGCATGATGTTAGCATGATGCTAACATGATTAGCATGATGTTAGCATGATGCTAACATGATTAGCATGATGTTAGCATGATGCTAACATGATTAGCATGACAATGCTAACATGATTAGCATGTTGTTAGCATGATGCTAACATGATTAGCATGATGTTAGCATGATGCTAACATGATTAGCATGATGTTAGCATGATGCTAACATGATTAGCATGATGTTAGCATGATGCTAACATGATTAGCATGATGTTAGCATGATGCTAACATGATTAGCATGACAATGCTAACATGATTAGCATGATGTTAGCATGATGCTAACATGATTAGCATGATGTTAGCATAATGCTAACATGATTAGCATGATGCTAGCATGATGCTAACATGATTAGCAT
The DNA here is from genome assembly GCA_023566225.1 of Romanogobio albipinnatus. Lineage (NCBI taxonomy): Eukaryota > Metazoa > Chordata > Actinopteri > Cypriniformes > Gobionidae > Romanogobio > Romanogobio albipinnatus. Next base: position 42,656,686 of record CM042241.1, on the reverse strand, counting down.
GATGTTAGCATGATGCTAACATGATTAGCATGATGTTAGCATGATGCTAACATGATTAGCATGACAATGCTAACATGATTAGCATGTTGTTAGCATAATGCTAACATGATTAGCATGTTGCTGGCATGTTCTAATCCTTAGCTAATCACTATTAGCATGTAGCTATTCACTGCTAGCATGTGTAGCATGTTGAAAGTCCAGTTTGCTAGCATGAGCCAATAGACCCAACCGCCATGCGTCTATGATGTTCTGGGGCTGAGATATAGGTCTTGGTAAACGGTTGCTAGGGTACTCTGTTTGGTTGCTATGGAGTGGCTTGGCAGCATCCAATGATGATAGTGCTTGTCTGTATGAATGATATAAACCAACCCCCATGTCTCTATGATGTTCTGATGCAGAGATATAGGTCTTGGTAAACGGTTGCTAGGCTGCTTGATAATAGTTGCTAGGGCGTGGCTAGTAAGTGTTGATGGTGATTTGTGATTGGCTGTTGATGCCCCGAGTCAAACAAACCCACCCCCATGTTTCTATGACACTTCTATGCAAAGATATCCCTTTGATCTCTTTCAATGGAAGTCTATGGGTTCAGTTGCTAGGGAGCTCTAAATGGTTGCTAGGGCGTGGCTTCATAGCTTGACAATCATCCTGAGATAGTGATTGGCTGTCTGAGTAAATTGAGCCCACCCCCTTGTCTCTGAGACACTGTGAGCCAGAGCTGTGGTCAATACAAAATCCCTATGCAAGTTCCCATAGTAGGATAAACGCATGAGTTTTAGATCCCTCCCCATAGTAAGTCAATGGGGCAAATTTGGGCAGCTCTAATACCCCAGGGGTAAAACTTATACCCCATTGTGATGTGTCATCATACAGGGCCTATCAGCCTCTTCAAATGTGGTGAACCACGAGTTTCTCCGAAATCCTCGCTCGGAGCTACGAGGGGTCAAAGTTTCCGCAATGTTAAATCCCATTGACTTTTCGGCTGGTTTTTTGCCCCTGGGGCAAATATCGTTACCCCGACCCCTTAGAAAAGATATAGCACACCATTCCCGAATAAGCCGGTCGATTTGACGCCTCATTCATCTGTCTGTGACAAAAAATGTGGGAGGAGAAGCGCGCCGAAATTTTGTGTGGAAGATGATTAAGAATAATAATAATAAACCGATCTGGGGTGAGATATTAAATATTTATGGCTTGCTACGCAAGCACCAATAATAATATTAAGTATGTTTAATAACAATATTGATGCATTGCTTCCCAAGGCACACTAATATGTATGTTTGAGAGTGATGGTGATGCCTTGCTACGCAAGGCATCACTAAAAAGCGTTCTCGGGCTAGATAGTAATAGTGTGCCTTGCTAAAGCAAGCCCCACTAATAATAATAAACCATTCCTGATTTTCTTCGTTAAATTGATGCTACGCAAGCACCATAATAATTATAAGTATGGAGAATAGCAATATTGATGCATTGCTTCCCAAGGCACACTAATATGTATGTTTGAGAGTGATGGTGATGCCTTGCTACGCAAGGCATCACTAAAACCCGTTCTCGAGCTAGATAGTAATAGTGTGCCTTGCTAAAGCAAGCCCCACTAACTAGAATGTACATTTCCTGAAGAAAATGTGAGTGGTGCTTGCCGTGGCAAAAAAATCCTCTCGGATGCTACTGGGATGCAAAAAAGCCAAGCAACATGTCTGTAGGATGTTCTGGGGCTGAGATATGGCTTATTAATGTGTTTGTACTGTTGCTAGGGTATTGTACATGGTTGCTAGGATGTGTCTATACAGTTAATGGGGTGATATTGAAAGACTATTGGCCAGTCTGAGTCAAAAGAGCCCACCCTCATGACTTTATGTTGATAAAACATGATTAGCATGATGTTAGCATAATGCTAACATGATTAGCATGATGTTAGCATGATGCTAACATGATTAGCATGTCAATGCTAACATGATTAGCATGTTGTTAACATGATGTTAACATGATTAGCATGATGTTAGCATAATGCTAACATGATTAGCATGATGCTAGCATGAAGCTAACATGATTAGCATGAAGTTAGCATTATGCTAACATGATTAGCATGATGTTAGCATGATGCTAACATGATTAGCATGATGTTAGCATGATGCTAACATGATTAGCATGTCAATGCTAACATGATTAGCATGTTGTTAGCATGATGCTAACATGATTAGCATGATGCTAGCATAATGCTAACATGATTAGCATGATGTTAGCATGATGCTAACATGATTAGCATGATGTTAGCATGATGCTAACATGATTAGCATGTTGTTAGCATGATGCTAACATGATTAGCATGACAATGCTAACATGATTAGCATGTTGTTAGCATAATGCTAACATGATTAGCATGATGTTAGCATGATGCTAACATGATTAGCATGTTGTTAACATTATGCTAACATGATTAGCATGTTGTTAGCATTATGCTAACATGATTAGCATGATGTTAGCATGATGCTAACATGATTAGCATGACAATGCTAACATGATTAGCATGTTGTTAGCATAATGCTAACATGATTAGCATGTTGTTAGCATAATGCTAACATGATTAGCATGTTGTTAGCATAATGCTAACATGATTAGCATGATATTAGCATTATGCTAACATGATTAGCATGTTGCTGGCATGTTCTAATCCTTAGCTAAACACTATTAGCATGTAGCTATTCACTGCTAGCATGTGTAGCATGTTGAAAGTCCAGTTTGCTAGCATGAGCCAAAAGACCCAACCGCCATGTCTCTATGATGTTCTGAGGCAGAGATATAGGTCTTGGTAAACGGTTGCTAGGGTACTCTGTTTGGTTGCTATGGAGTGGCTTGGCAGCATCCAATGATGATAGTGCTTGTCTGTATGAATGATATAAACCAACCCCCATATCTCTATGATGTTCTGAGGCAGAGATATAGGTCTTGGTAAACGGTTGCTAGGCTGCTTGATAATGGTTGCTATGGCATGGCTAGGAAGTGTTGACGGTGATTTGTGATTGGCTGTTGATGCCCCGAGTCAAATAAACCCACCCTCATGTTTCTATGTCACTTCTATCCAAAGATATCCCTTTGATTTTTTTTAATGGAAGTCTATGGGATCAGTTGCTAGGGAGCTCTAAATGGTTGCTAGGGCGTGGCTACATAGGTTGACAATCATCCTGAGATAGTGATTGGCTGTCTGAGTAAATTGAGCCCACCCCCTTGTCTCTGAGACACTGTGAGCCAGAGCTGTGGTCAATACAAAATCCCTATGCAATTTCCCATAGTAGGATAAACACATGAGTTTACGGGACATCCCTCCCCATAATAAGTCAATGGGGCAATTTGAGTTGCTAGGCTGCTTGATAATGGTTGCTAGGGCGTGGCTAGGAAGTGTTGAAGGTGATTTGTGATTGGCTGTTGATGCCCCGAGTCAAACAAACCCACCCCCATGTTTCTATGTCACTTCTATCCAAAGATATCCCTTTGATCTCTTTCAATGGAAGTCTATGGGATCAGTTGCTAGGGAGCTCTAAATGGTTGCTAGGGCGTGGCTTCATAGGTTGACAATCATCCTGAGATAGTGATTGGCTGTCTGAGTAAATTGAGCCCACCCCCTTGTCTCTGAGACACTGTGAGCCAGAGCTGTGGTCAATACAAAATCCCTATGCAATTTCCCATAGTAGGATAAACACATGAGTTTACGGGACATCCCTCCCCATAATAAGTCAATGGGGCAATTTGAGTTGCTAGGCTGCTTGATAATGGTTGCTAGGGCGTGGCTAGGAAGTGTTGAAGGTGATTTGTGATTGGCTGTTGATGCCCCGAGTCAAACAAACCCACCCCCATGTTTCTATGTCACTTCTATCCAAAGATATCCCTTTGATCTCTTTCAATGGAAGTCTATGGGATCAGTTGCTAGGGAGCTCTAAATGGTTGCTAGGGCGTGGCTTCATAGGTTGACAATCATCCTGAGATAGTGATTGGCTGTCTGAGTAAATTGAGCCCACCCCCTTGTCTTTGAGACATTGTGAGGCAGAACGATTGGTCAAAACAAAATCCCTATGCAAGTTCCCATAGTAGGATAAACGCATGGCATTTCCTGTATTTAGAGAAACGCATGAGTTTAATGGGCCTTCCCTCCCCATAGTAAGTCAATGGGGCAAATTTGGGCAGCTCTAATGCCCCAGGGGTAAAACTTATACCCCATTGCGATGTGTCATCTGACAGGGCCTATCAGCGTCTTCAAATGTGGTGAACCACGAGTTTCTCCGAAATCCTCGCTCGGAGCTACGAGGGGTCAAAGTTGGTCGTAATGCAAAGTGCATGGGATTTTTTCGGCTACTTATTTGCCCCTGGGGCAAACACCGTACCCCCGATCCCTTATAAAAGTCATAGCACACCATTCCCGAATAAGCCGGTCGATTTGACACCTCATTCAAGGGTCTGTGACAAACGGTGCGGGACAAGTTACGCGCCGAAATTCACGCGGAAGAATAATAATATATAATAAGCCCACAGAATAGTAATAGTGTGCTTCGCCTTTACAGGCAAGCACCACTAACTAGAATGTACATTTCCTGAAGAAAATGTGAGTGGTGCTTGCCGTGGCAAAAAAATCCTCCCGGATAATGCAAAAAAGCCAAGCAACATGTCTGTAGGATGTTCTGGGGCTGAGATATGGCTTATGCATGTGTTTGTACTGTTGCTAGGGTACTGTATATGGTTGTTAGGATGTGTCTATACAGTTTATGGGGTGACATTGAAAGACTATTGGCCAGTCTGAGTCAAAAGAGCCCACCCTCATGACTGTACGATGCTCTGGGGCTGAGATATGGCTTCTTTATGTTGCAAAAACATGATTAGCATGATGTTAGCATGATGCTAACATGATTAGCATGATGTTAGCATGATGCTAACATGATTAGCATGATGCTAACATGATTAGCATGACAATGCCAACATGATTAGCATGTTGTTAGCATGATGCTAACATGATTAGCATGATGTTAGCATGATGCTAACATGATTAGCATGATGTTAGCATGATGCTAACATGATTAGCATGATGTTAGCATGATGCTAACATGATTAGCATGTCAATGCTAACATGATTAGCATGTTGTTAGCATGATGCTAACATGATTAGCATGATGTTAGCATAATGCTAACATGATTAGCATGATGCTAGCATGATGCTAACATGATTAGCATGATGCTAGCATGATGCTAACATGATTAGCGTGATGTTAGCATAATGCTAACATGATTAGCATGTTGTTAGCATGATGCTAACATGATTAGCATGTTGTTAGCATGATGCTAACATGATTAGCATGTTGTTAGCATGATGCTAACATGATTAGCATGATGTTAGCATAATGCTAACATGATTAGCATGATGCTAGCATGATGTTAACATGATTAGCATGATGTTAGCATAATGCTAACATGATTAGCATGATGCTAGCATGATGCTAGCATGATGCTAGCATGATTAGCATGATGTAAGCATGATGCTAACATGATTAGCATGACAATGCTAACATGATTAGCATGTTGTTAGCATGATGCTAACATGATTAGCATGTTGTTTGCATTATGCTAACATGATTAGCATGATGTTAGCATGATGCTAACATGATTAGCATGTTGCTGTCTGTTCTAATCCTTAGCTAATCACTATTAGCATGTAGCTATTCACTGCTAGCATGTGTAGCATGTTGAAAGTCCAGTTTGCTAGCATGAGCCAAAAGACCCAACCCCTATGTCTCTATGATGTTCTGAGGCAGAGATATAGGTCTTGGTAAACGGTTGCTAGGGTACTCTGTTTGGTTGCTATGGAGTGGCTTGGCAGCATCCAATGATGATACTGCTTGTCTGTATGAATGATATAAACCAACCCCCATGTCTCTATGATGTTCTGATGCAGAGATATAGGTCTTGCTAAACGGTTGCTAGGCTGCTTGATATTGGTTGCTAGGGCGTGGCTAGGAAGTGTTGACGGTGATTTGTGATAGGCTGTTGATGCCCCGAGTCAAACAAACCCACCCCCATGTTTCTATGACACTTCTATCCAAAGATATCCCTTTGATCTCTTTCAATGGAAGTCTATGGGTTCAGTTGCTAGGGAGCTCTAAATGGTTGCTAGGGCGTGGCTTCATAGCTTGACAATCATCCTGAGATAGTGATTGGCTGTCTGAGTAAATTGAGCCCACCCCCTTGTCTCTGAGACACTGTGAGCCAGAGCTGTGGTCAATACAAAATCCCTATGCAATTTCCCATAGTAGGATAAACGCATGAGTTTATGGGACATCCCTCCCCATAATAAGTCAATGGGGCAATTTGAGTTGCTAGGCTGCTTGATAATGGTTGCTAGGGCGTGGCTAGGAAGTTTTGACGGTGATTTGTGATTGGCTGTTGATGCCCCGAGTCAAACAAACCCACCCTGGTGTTTCTATGACACTTCTATCCAAAGATATCCCATTGATCTCTTTCAATGGAAGTCTATGGGATCAGTTGCTAGGGAGCTCTAAATGGTTGCTAGGGCGTGGCTTGATAGAGTCACAGTGATCCTGAGATAGTGATTGGTTGTCTGAGTAAATTGAGCCCACCCCCTTGTCTCTGAGACACTGTGAGCCAGAGCTGTGGTCAATACAAAATCCCTATGCAAGTTCCCATAGTAGGATAAACGCATGAGTTTTAAATCCCTCCCCATAGTAAGTCTATGGGATTTTTTTCGGCACTTTTTTGCCCCTGGGGCAAACATCTTACCCCCGACCCCTTAGAAAAGATATAGCACACCATTCCCGATTAAGCCGCACGTTTTGACACCTCATTCGTGGGTCTGTGACAAACGGTGTGGGAGGAGTAGCGCGCCGAAATGTTGTCCGGAATAATAATAATAAGAACTAGAATGTACATTTCCTGAAGAAAATGTGAGTGGTGCTTGCCGTGGCAAAAAAATCCTCTCGGATGCTACTGGGATGCAAAAAAGCCAAGCAACATGTCTGTACGATGTTCTGGGGCTGAGATATGGCTTATTCATGTGTTTGTACTGTTGCTAGGGTACTGTACATGGTTGCTAGGATGTGTCTATACAGTTTATGGGGTGATATTGAAAGACTATTGGCCAGTCTGAGACAAAAGAGCCCACCCTCATGACTGTACGATGTTCTGGGGTTGAGATATGGCTTATTCATGTGTTTTATGGTTGCTAGGGTGCTGTAACTGGTTGCTAGGGTGTGGCTATAGAGTGTATGGGGTGATGTTCAAAGACTATTGGCCAGTCTGAGTCAAAAGAGCCCAACTCTGTATTCCTACAATGCTCTGGTACTGAGATATGGCTCATTAATATTGATATATGGTTGCTAGGGTGCTGTAACTGGTTGCCAGGGCGTGGCCATGAAGTTTGAATGTCACTATTTATTAGCTGCCTGATAGGCTGATTCAAATGAGACCAGCCCCAAGTCTTTGTGATGTTCTTATGCGGAGATATGATCACTCAAACCTCTTCTCCATGTTAAGTCAATGGGGACTTGATTGGGACGATTTTTTTCCCGCCAAAAACAAACATCGTACACCCGATCGCTTAGAAAAGATATAGCACACCTCTCCTCAATAAGCCGCATGATTTGACACCTCATTCATGGGTCTGCGACAAACGGTGCCGGAGGAGTAGCACGCCGAAGTTTTGAAAAAGTGAATAGTAATCACAACACTAGAATGTACATTTCCTGAAGAAAATGTGAGTGGTGCTTGCCGTGGCAAAAAAATCCTCCCGGATGCTACTGGGATGCAAAAAAGCCAAGCAACATGTCTGTACGATGTTCTGGGGATGAGATATGGCTTATTCATGTGTTTGTACTGTTGCTAGGGTACTGTACATGGTTGCTAGGATGTGTCTATACAGTTAATGGGGTGATATTGAAAGACTATTGGCCAGTCTGAGTCAAAAGAGCCCACCCTCATGACTGTAGGATGTTCTGGGGCTGAGATATGGCTTCTTTATGTTGCAAAAACATGATTAGCATGATTTTAGCATGATGCTAACATGATTAGCATGACAATGCTAACATGATTAGCATGATGTTAGCATGATGCTAACATGATTAGCATGTTGCTGGCTTGTTCTAATCCTTAGCTAATCACTATTAGCATGTAGCTATTCACTGCTAGCATGTGTAGCATGTTGAAAGTCCAGTTTGCTAGCATGAGCCAAAAGACCCAACCGCCATGTCTCTATGATGTTCTGAGGCAGAGATATAGGTCTTGTTAAACGGTTGCTAGGGTACTCTGTTTGGTTGCTATGGAGTGGCTTGGCAGCATCCAATGATGATACTGCTTGTCTGTATGAATGATATAAACCAACCCCCATGTCTCTACAATGTTCTGAAGCAGAGATATAGGTCTTGGTATATGGTTGCTAGGGTACTCTGTTTGGTTGCTAGGGGGGCTTGGCAGCATCCAATGATGATACTGCTTGTCTGTATGAATGATATAAACCAACCCCCATGTCTCTAGGATGTTCTGAGGCAGAGATATAGGTCTTGGTAAAAGGTTGCTAGGATGCTTGATAATGGTTGCTAGGGCGTGGCTAGGAAGTGTTGACGGTGATTTGTGATTGGCTGTTGATGCCCCGAGTCAAACAAACCCACCCTCGTGTTTCTATGACACTTCTATCCAAAGATATCCCTTTGATCTCTTTCAATGGAAGTCTATGGGTTCAGTTGCTAGGGAGCTCTAAATGGTTGCTAGGGCGTGGCTTCATAGGTTGACAATCATCCTGAGATAGTGATTGGCTGTCTGAGTAAATTGAGCCCACCCCCTTGTCTCTGAGACACTGTGAGCCAGAGCTGTGGTCAATACAAAATCCCTATGCAATTTCCCATAGTAGGATAAACGCATGAGTTTACGGGCGATCCCTCCCCATAGTAAGTCAATGGGGCAATTTGAGTTGCTAGGCTGCTTGATAATGGTTGCTAGGGCGTGGCTAGGAAGTGTTGACGGTGATTTGTGATTGGCTGTTGATGCCCCGAGTCAAACAAACCCACCCTCGTGTATCTGTGACACTTCTATCCAAAGATATCCCTTTGATCTCTTTCAATGGAAGTCTATGGGATCAGTTGCTAGGGAGCTCTAAATGGTTGCTAGGGCGTGGCTTGATAGAGTCACAGTGATCCTGAGATAGTGATTGGTTGTCTGAGTAAATTGAGCCCACCCACTTGTCTCTGAGACACTGTGAGCCAGAGCTGTGGTCAATACAATATCCCTATGCAATTTCCCATAGTAGGATAAACGCATGAGTTTTAAATCCCTCCCCATAGTAAGTCAATGGGGCAAATTTGGGCAGCTCTAATGCCCCAGGGGTAAAACTTATACCCCATTGCGATGTGTCATCTGACAGGGCCTATCAGCGTCTTCAAATGTGGTGAACCACGAGTTTCTCCGAAATCCTCGCTTGGAGCTACGAGGGGTCAAAGTTGGTCGCAATGCAAAGTGCATGGGATTTTTTCGGCTAGTTTTTTGCCCCTGGGGCAAACACCGTACCCCCGATCCCTTATAAAAGTCATAGCACACCATTCCCGAATAAGCCGGTCGATTTGACACCTCATTCATGGGTCTGTGACAAACGGTGCGGGACGAGTTACGCGCCGAAATTCACGCGGAAGAATAAAATATAAATAAATAATAATAATAATAAACCGTTCCTGGATCGTTAAAATTGATGCTACGCAAGCACCAATAATAATATTAAGTATGTTTAATAACAATATTGATGCCTTGCTTGGCAAGCACCACTAATAAGTTTGTTTGAGAGTGATGGTGATGCCTTGCTTCGCAAGGCATCACTAAAACCGTTTTTTGGCTAGATAGTAATAGTGTGCTTCGCCTTTACAGGCAAGCACCACTAACTAGAATGTACATTTCCTGAAGAAAATGTGAGTGGTGCTTGCCGTGGCAAAAAAATCCTCTCGGATGCTACTGGGATGCAAAAAAGCCAAGCAACATGTCTGTACGATGTTCTGGGGCTGAGATATGGCTTATTCATGTGTTTGTACTGTTGCTAGGGTACTGTACATGGTTGCTAGGATGTGTCTATACAGTTTATGGGGTGATATTGAAAGACTATTGGCCAGTCTGAGACAAAAGAGCCCACCCTCATGACTGTACGATGTTCTGGGGCTGAGATATGGCTTATTCATGTGTTTTATGGTTGCTAGGGTGCTGTAACTGGTTGCTATGGTGTGGCTATAGAGTGTATGGGGTGATATTCAAAGACTATTGGCCAGTCTGAGTCAAAAGAGCCCAACTCTGTATTCCTACAAAGCTCTGGTACTGAGATATGGCTCATTAATGTTGATATATGGTTGCTAGGGTGATGTATCTGGTTGCCAGGGCGTGACCATGAAGTTTGAATGTCACTATTTATTAGCTGCCTGATAGGCTGATTCAAATGAGACCAGCCCCAAGTCTCTGTGATGTTCTGATGCGGAGATATGATCACTCAAAGTTGTTCTCCATGTTAAGTCTATGGAGACTCAATTGGGACGATTTTTTTCCCGCCAAAAACAAACATCGTACACCCGATCACTTAGAAAAGATATAGCACACCTCTCCTCAATAAGCCGCATGATTTGACACCTCATTCATGGGTCTGCGACAAACGGTGCCGGAGGAGTAGCGCGCCGAAGTTTTGAAAAAGTGAATAGTAATCACAACACTAGAATGTACATTTCCTGAAGAAAATGTGAGTGGTGCTTGCCGTGGCAAAAAAAATCCTCCCGGATGCTACTGGGATGCAAAAAAGCCAAGCAACATGTCTGTACGATGTCCTGGGGCTGAGATATGGCTTATTCATGTGTTTGAATGGTTGCTAGGGTACTGTACATGGTTGCTAGGATGTGTCTATACAGTTAATGGGGTGATATTGAAAGACTATTGGCCAGTCTGATTCAAAAGAGCCCACCCTCATGACTGTACAATGTTTTGGGGCTGAGATATGTCTTCTTTATGTGTTTGTACGGTTGCTAGGGTGCTCTAAATGGTTGCTAGGGCGTGGCTATGAAGTTTGAATGTCACTAGTTATTAGCTGCTTGATAGGCCGATTCAAATGAGACCAGCCCCAAGTCTCTGTGATGTTCTGAGGCGGAGATATGATCACTCAAAGTTCTTCTCCATGTTAAGTCTATGGTGACTCAATTGGGACGAATTTTTTCCCGCCAAAAACAAACATCGTACACCCGATCGCTTAGAAAAGATATAGCACACCTCTCCTCAATAAGCCGCATGATTTGACACCTCATTCATGGGTCTGCGACAAACGGTGCCGGAGGAGTAGCGCGCCGAAGTTTTGAAAAAGTGAATAGTAATCACAACACTAGAATGTACATTTCCTGAAGAAAATGTGAGTGGTGCTTGCCGTGGCAAAAAAATCCTCCCGGATAATGCAAAAAAGCCAAGCAACATGTCTGTAGGATGTTCTGGGGCTGAGATATGGCTTATTAATGTGTTTGTACTGTTGCTAGGGTACTGTACATGGTTGCTAGGATGTGTCTATACAGTTAATGGGGTGATATTGAAAGACTATTGGCCAGTCTGAGTCAAAAGAGCCCACCCTCATGACTGTACGATGTTCTGGGGCTGAGATATGCCTTCTTTATGTTGCAAAAACATGATTAGCATGATGTTAGCATGATGCTAACATGATTAGCATGATGTTAGCATGATGCTAACATGATTAGCATGACAATGCTAACACGATTAGCATGTTGTTAGCATAATGCTAACATGATTAGCATGATGTTAGCATCATGCTAACATGATTAGCATGATGTTAGCATGATGCTAACATGATTAGCATGATGTTAGCATGATGCTAACATGATTAGCATGATGTTAGCATGATGCTAACATGATTAGCATGATGTTAGCATGATGCTAACATGATTAGCATGACAATGCTAACATGATTAGCATGTTGTTAGCATGATGCTAACATGATTAGCATGATGTTAGCATGATGCTAACATGATTAGCATGATGTTAGCATGATGCTAACATGATTAGCATGATGTTAGCATGATGCTAACATGATTAGCATGATGTTAGCATGATGCTAACATGATTAGCATGACAATGCTAACATGATTAGCATGATGTTAGCATGATGCTAACATGATTAGCATGATGTTAGCATAATGCTAACATGATTAGCATGATGCTAGCATGATGCTAACATGATTAGCATGATGTTAGCATGATGCTAACATGATTAGCATGATGTTAGCATGATGCTAACATGATTAGCATGACAATGCTAACATGATTAGCATGTTGTTAGCATAATGCTAACATGATTAGCATGTTGCTGGCATGTTCTAATCCTTAGCTAATCACTATTAGCATGTAGCTATTCACTGCTAGCATGTGTAGCATGTTGAAAGTCCAGTTTGCTAGCATGAGCCAATAGACCCAACCGCCATGCGTCTATGATGTTCTGGGGCTGAGATATAGGTCTTGGTAAACGGTTGCTAGGGTACTCTGTTTGGTTGCTATGGAGTGGCTTGGCAGCATCCAATGATGATAGTGCTTGTCTGTATGAATGATATAAACCAACCCCCATGTCTCTATGATGTTCTGATGCAGAGATATAGGTCTTGGTAAACGGTTGCTAGGCTGCTTGATAATAGTTGCTAGGGCGTGGCTAGTAAGTGTTGATGGTGATTTGTGATTGGCTGTTGATGCCCCGAGTCAAACAAACCCACCCCCATGTTTCTATGACACTTCTATGCAAAGATATCCCTTTGATCTCTTTCAATGGAAGTCTATGGGTTCAGTTGCTAGGGAGCTCTAAATGGTTGCTAGGGCGTGGCTTCATAGCTTGACAATCATCCTGAGATAGTGATTGGCTGTCTGAGTAAATTGAGCCCACCCCCTTGTCTCTGAGACACTGTGAGCCAGAGCTGTGGTCAATACAAAATCCCTATGCAAGTTCCCATAGTAGGATAAACGCATGAGTTTTAGATCCCTCCCCATAGTAAGTCAATGGGGCAAATTTGGGCAGCTCTAATACCCCAGGGGTAAAACTTATACCCCATTGTGATGTGTCATCATACAGGGCCTATCAGCCTCTTCAAATGTGGTGAACCACGAGTTTCTCCGAAATCCTCGCTCGGAGCTACGAGGGGTCAAAGTTTCCGCAATGTTAAATCCCATTGACTTTTCGGCTGGTTTTTTGCCCCTGGGGCAAATATCGTTACCCCGACCCCTTAGAAAAGATATAGCACACCATTCCCGAATAAGCCGGTCGATTTGACGCCTCATTCATCTGTCTGTGACAAAAAATGTGGGAGGAGAAGCGCGCCGAAATTTTGTGTGGAAGATGATTAAGAATAATAATAATAAACCGATCTGGGGTGAGATATTAAATATTTATGGCTTGCTACGCAAGCACCAATAATAATATTAAGTATGTTTAATAACAATATTGATGCATTGCTTCCCAAGGCACACTAATATGTATGTTTGAGAGTGATGGTGATGCCTTGCTACGCAAGGCATCACTAAAAAGCGTTCTCGGGCTAGATAGTAATAGTGTGCCTTGCTAAAGCAAGCCCCACTAATAATAATAAACCATTCCTGATTTTCTTCGTTAAATTGATGCTACGCAAGCACCATAATAATTATAAGTATGGAGAATAGCAATATTGATGCATTGCTTCCCAAGGCACACTAATATGTATGTTTGAGAGTGATGGTGATGCCTTGCTACGCAAGGCATCACTAAAACCCGTTCTCGAGCTAGATAGTAATAGTGTGCCTTGCTAAAGCAAGCCCCACTAACTAGAATGTACATTTCCTGAAGAAAATGTGAGTGGTGCTTGCCGTGGCAAAAAAATCCTCTCGGATGCTACTGGGATGCAAAAAAGCCAAGCAACATGTCTGTAGGATGTTCTGGGGCTGAGATATGGCTTATTAATGTGTTTGTACTGTTGCTAGGGTATTGTACATGGTTGCTAGGATGTGTCTATACAGTTAATGGGGTGATATTGAAAGACTATTGGCCAGTCTGAGTCAAAAGAGCCCACCCTCATGACTTTATGTTGATAAAACATGATTAGCATGATGTTAGCATAATGCTAACATGATTAGCATGATGTTAGCATGATGCTAACATGATTAGCATGTCAATGCTAACATGATTAGCATGTTGTTAACATGATGTTAACATGATTAGCATGATGTTAGCATAATGCTAACATGATTAGCATGATGCTAGCATGAAGCTAACATGATTAGCATGAAGTTAGCATTATGCTAACATGATTAGCATGATGTTAGCATGATGCTAACATGATTAGCATGATGTTAGCATGATGCTAACATGATTAGCATGTCAATGCTAACATGATTAGCATGTTGTTAGCATGATGCTAACATGATTAGCATGATGCTAGCATAATGCTAACATGATTAGCATGATGTTAGCATGATGCTAACATGATTAGCATGATGTTAGCATGATGCTAACATGATTAGCATGTTGTTAGCATGATGCTAACATGATTAGCATGACAATGCTAACATGATTAGCATGTTGTTAGCATAATGCTAACATGATTAGCATGATGTTAGCATGATGCTAACATGATTAGCATGTTGTTAACATTATGCTAACATGATTAGCATGTTGTTAGCATTATGCTAACATGATTAGCATGATGTTAGCATGATGCTAACATGATTAGCATGACAATGCTAACATGATTAGCATGTTGTTAGCATAATGCTAACATGATTAGCATGTTGTTAGCATAATGCTAACATGATTAGCATGTTGTTAGCATAATGCTAACATGATTAGCATGATATTAGCATTATGCTAACATGATTAGCATGTTGCTGGCATGTTCTAATCCTTAGCTAAACACTATTAGCATGTAGCTATTCACTGCTAGCATGTGTAGCATGTTGAAAGTCCAGTTTGCTAGCATGAGCCAAAAGACCCAACCGCCATGTCTCTATGATGTTCTGAGGCAGAGATATAGGTCTTGGTAAACGGTTGCTAGGGTACTCTGTTTGGTTGCTATGGAGTGGCTTGGCAGCATCCAATGATGATAGTGCTTGTCTGTATGAATGATATAAACCAACCCCCATATCTCTATGATGTTCTGAGGCAGAGATATAGGTCTTGGTAAACGGTTGCTAGGCTGCTTGATAATGGTTGCTATGGCATGGCTAGGAAGTGTTGACGGTGATTTGTGATTGGCTGTTGATGCCCCGAGTCAAATAAACCCACCCTCATGTTTCTATGTCACTTCTATCCAAAGATATCCCTTTGATTTTTTTTAATGGAAGTCTATGGGATCAGTTGCTAGGGAGCTCTAAATGGTTGCTAGGGCGTGGCTACATAGGTTGACAATCATCCTGAGATAGTGATTGGCTGTCTGAGTAAATTGAGCCCACCCCCTTGTCTCTGAGACACTGTGAGCCAGAGCTGTGGTCAATACAAAATCCCTATGCAATTTCCCATAGTAGGATAAACACATGAGTTTACGGGACATCCCTCCCCATAATAAGTCAATGGGGCAATTTGAGTTGCTAGGCTGCTTGATAATGGTTGCTAGGGCGTGGCTAGGAAGTGTTGAAGGTGATTTGTGATTGGCTGTTGATGCCCCGAGTCAAACAAACCCACCCCCATGTTTCTATGTCACTTCTATCCAAAGATATCCCTTTGATCTCTTTCAATGGAAGTCTATGGGATCAGTTGCTAGGGAGCTCTAAATGGTTGCTAGGGCGTGGCTTCATAGGTTGACAATCATCCTGAGATAGTGATTGGCTGTCTGAGTAAATTGAGCCCACCCCCTTGTCTCTGAGACACTGTGAGCCAGAGCTGTGGTCAATACAAAATCCCTATGCAATTTCCCATAGTAGGATAAACACATGAGTTTACGGGACATCCCTCCCCATAATAAGTCAATGGGGCAATTTGAGTTGCTAGGCTGCTTGATAATGGTTGCTAGGGCGTGGCTAGGAAGTGTTGAAGGTGATTTGTGATTGGCTGTTGATGCCCCGAGTCAAACAAACCCACCCCCATGTTTCTATGTCACTTCTATCCAAAGATATCCCTTTGATCTCTTTCAATGGAAGTCTATGGGATCAGTTGCTAGGGAGCTCTAAATGGTTGCTAGGGCGTGGCTTCATAGGTTGACAATCATCCTGAGATAGTGATTGGCTGTCTGAGTAAATTGAGCCCACCCCCTTGTCTTTGAGACATTGTGAGGCAGAACGATTGGTCAAAACAAAATCCCTATGCAAGTTCCCATAGTAGGATAAACGCATGGCATTTCCTGTATTTAGAGAAACGCATGAGTTTAATGGGCCTTCCCTCCCCATAGTAAGTCAATGGGGCAAATTTGGGCAGCTCTAATGCCCCAGGGGTAAAACTTATACCCCATTGCGATGTGTCATCTGACAGGGCCTATCAGCGTCTTCAAATGTGGTGAACCACGAGTTTCTCCGAAATCCTCGCTCGGAGCTACGAGGGGTCAAAGTTGGTCGTAATGCAAAGTGCATGGGATTTTTTCGGCTACTTATTTGCCCCTGGGGCAAACACCGTACCCCCGATCCCTTATAAAAGTCATAGCACACCATTCCCGAATAAGCCGGTCGATTTGACACCTCATTCAAGGGTCTGTGACAAACGGTGCGGGACAAGTTACGCGCCGAAATTCACGCGGAAGAATAATAATATATAATAAGCCCACAGAATAGTAATAGTGTGCTTCGCCTTTACAGGCAAGCACCACTAACTAGAATGTACATTTCCTGAAGAAAATGTGAGTGGTGCTTGCCGTGGCAAAAAAATCCTCCCGGATAATGCAAAAAAGCCAAGCAACAGATGTTCTGGGGCTGAGATATGGCTTATTCATGTGTTTGTACTGTTGCTAGGGTACTGTACATGGTTGCTAGGATGTGTCTATACAGTTTATGGGGTGATATTGAAAGACTATTGGCCAGTCTGAGTCAAAAGAGCCCACCCTCATGACTGTACGATGTTCTGGGGCTGAGATATGGCTTCTTTATGTTGCAAAAACATGATTAACATGATGTTAGCATGAAGCTAACATGATTAGCATGATGTTAGCATGATGCTAACATGATTAGCATGTCAATGCTAACATGATTAGCATGTTGTTAGCATGATGCTAACATGATTAGCATGATGTTAGCATAATGCTAACATGATTAGCATGATGCTAACATGATTAGCATGATGTTAGCATGATGCTAACATGATTAGCATGATGTTAGCATGATGCTAACATGATTAGCATGTCAATGCTAACATGATTAGCATGATGTTAGCATAATGCTAACATGATTAGCATGATGCTAGCATGATGCTAACATGATTAGCATGATGCTAGCATGATGCTAACATGATTAGCATGATGTTAGCATAATGCTAACATGATTAGCATTATGCTAGCATGATGCTAACATGATTAGCATGATGTTATCATGATGCTAACATGATTAGCATGTCAATGCTAACATGATTAGCATGATGTTAGCATAATGCTAACATGATTAGCATGATGCTAGCATGATGTTAACATGATTAGCATGATGTTAGCATGATGCTAACATGATTAGCATGATGTTAGCATAATGCTAACATGATTAGCATGATGCTAGCATGATGCTAACATGATTAGCATGATGTTAGCATGATGCTAACATGATTAGCATGATGTTAGCATGATGCTAACATGATTAGCATGACAATGCTAACATGATTAGCATGTTGTTAGCATAATGCTAACATGATTAGCATGTTGCTGGCATGTTCTAATCCTTAGCTAATCACTATTAGCATGTAGCTATTCACTGCTAGCATGTGTAGCATGTTGAAAGTCCAGTTTGCTAGCATGAGCCAAAAATACCCAACCGCCATGCGTCTATGATGTTCTGGGGCTGAGATATAGGTCTTGGTAAACGGTTGCTAGGGTACTCTGTTTGGTTGCTATGGAGTGGCTTGGCAGCATCCAATGATGATACTGCTTGTCTGTATGAATGATATAAACCAACCCCCATGTCTCTATGATGTTCTGAGGCAGAGATATAGGTCTTGGTAAACGGTTGCTAGGCTGCTTGATAATGGTTGCTAGGGCGTGGCTAGGAAGTGTTGACGGTGATTTGTGATTGGCTGTTGATGCCCCGAGTCAAACAAACCCACCCTGGTGTTTCTATGACACTTCTATGCAAAGATATCCCTTTGATCTCTTTCAATGGAAGTCTATGGGATCAGTTGCTAGGGAGCTCTAAATGGTTGCTAGGGCGTGGCTTGATAGAGTCACAGTGATCCGGAGATAGTGATTGGTTGTCTGAGTAAATTGAGCCCACCCCCTTGTCTCTGAGACACTGTGAGCCAGAGCTGTGGTCAATACAAAATCCCTATGCAAGTTCCCATAGTAGGATAAACGCATGAGTTTACGGGGATTTTTTTATTTATCTTCCCCATAGTAAGTCAATGGGGCAAATTTGGGCAGCTCTAATACCCCAGGGGTACAACTTATACCCCATTGCGATGTGTCATCTGACAGGGCCAATCAGCCTCTTCAAATGTGGTGAGACACGAGTTTCTACGAAATCCTCTCTCAGAGTTATGACTCGTTAAAAATTGTTTCAATGTTAAGTCTATGGGATTTTTTTCGGCACTTTTTTGCCCCTGGGGCAAATACCGCACCCCCGACCCCTTAGAAAAGATATAGCACACCATTCCCGATTAAGCCGCACGTTTTGACGCCTCATTCGTGGGTGTGTGACAAAAACTGTGGGAGGAGTAGCGCGCCGAAATGTTGTCCGGAATAATAAGAATAATAAGTATGGAGAATAACAATAGTGATGCCTTGCTACGCAAGCACCACTAACTAGAATGTACATTTCCTGAAGAAAATGTGAGTGGTGCTTGCCGTGGCAAAAAAATCCTCCCGGATGCTACTGGGATGCAAAAAAGCCAAGCAACATGTCTGTAGGATGTTCTGGGGCTGAGATATGGCTTATTAATGTGTTTGTACTGTTGCTAGGGTACTGTACATGGTTACTAGGATGTGTCTATACAGTTTATGGGGTGATATTGAAAGACTATCGGCCAGTCTGAGTCAAAAGAGCCCACCCTCATGACTGTAGGATGTTCTGGGGCTGAGATATGGCTTCTTTATGTTGCAATACGGTTGCTAGGGTGCTCTAAATGGTTGCTAGGGTGTGGCTATACAGTTAATGGGGTGATATTTAAAGACTATTGGCCAGTCTGAGTCAAAAGAGCCCAACTCTGTATTTCTACAATGCTCTGATACTGAGATATGGCTCATTAATGTTGATATATGGTTGCTAGGGTGCTGTATCTGGTTGCCAGGGCGTGGCCATGAAGTTTGAATGTCACTAGTTATTAGCTGCTTGATAGGCCGATTCAAATGAGACCAGCCCCAAGTCTCTGTGATGTTCTGAGGCAGAGATATGATCACTCAAAGTTGTTCTCCATGTTAAGTCTATGGAGACTCAATTGAGACGATTTTTTTCCCGCCAAAAACAAACATCGTACACCCGATCGCTTAGAAAAGATATAGCACACCTCTCCTCAATAAGCCGCATGATTTGACACCTCATTCATGGGTCTGCGACAAACGGTGCCAGAGGAGTAGCGTGCCGAAGTTTTGAAAAAGTGAATAGTAATCACAACACTAGAATGTACATTTCCTGAAGAAAATGTGAGTGGTGCTTGCCGTGGCAAAAAAATCCTCCCGGATAATGCAAAAAAGCCAAGCAACATGTCTGTAGGATGTTCTGAGGCTGAGATATGGCTTATTAATGTGTTTTATGGTTGCTAGGGTACTGTATATGGTTGCTAGGATGTGTCTCTACAGTTTATGGGGTGATATTGAAAGACTATTGGCCAGTCTGAGTCAAAAGAGCCCACCCTCATGACTGTACGATGCTCTGGTACTGAGATGTGGCTTCTTTATGTTGCAAAAACATGATTAGCATGATGTTAACATGATGCTAACATGATTAGCATGACAATGCTAACATGATTAGCATGTTGTTAGCATGATGCTAACATGATTAGCATGTTGTTAGCATGATGCTAACATGATTAGCATGATGTTAGCATGATGCTAACATGATTAGCATGATGTTAGCATGATGCTAACATGATTAGCATGACAATGCTAACATGATTAGCATGTTGTTAGCATGATGCTAACATGATTAGCATGTTGTTAGCATGATGTTAACATGATTAGCATGTTGTTAGCATAATGCTAACATGATTAGCATGATGTTAGCATGATGCTAACATGATTAGCATGATGTTAGCATGATGCTAACATGATTAGCATGATATTAGCATGATGCTAACATGATTAGCATGATGTTAGCATGATGCTAACATGATTAGCATGACAATGCTAACATGATTAGCATGTTGTTAGCATAATGCTAACATGATTAGCATGATGTTAGCATGATGCTAACATGATTAGCATGATGTTAGCATGATGCTAACATGATTAGCATGATGTTAGCATGATGCTAACATGATTAGCACGATGTTAGCATGAAGCTAACATGATTAGCATGATGTTAGCATGATGCTAACATGATTAGCATGACAATGCTAACATGATTAGCATGATGTTAGCATGATGCTAACATGATTAGCATGTTGCTGGCTTGTTCTAATCCTTAGCTAATCACTATTAGCATGTAGCTATTCACTGCTAGCATGTTTAGCATGTTGAAAGTCCAGTTTGCTAGCATGAGCCAAAAGACCCAACCGCCATGTCTCTATGATGTTCTGAGGCAGAGATATAGGTCTTGGTAAACGGTTGCTAGGGTACTCTGTTTGGTTGCTATGGAGTGGCTTGGCAGCATCCAATGATGATAGTGCTTGTCTGTATGAATGATATAAACCAACCCCCATGTCTCTATGATGTTCTGAGGCAGAGATATAGGTCTTGGTAAACGGTTGCTAGGCTGCTTGATAATAGTTGCTAGGGCGTGGCTAGGAAGTGTTGACGGTGATTTGTGATTGGCTGTTTATGCCCCGAGTCAAAAAAACCCACCCCCATGTTTCTATGACACTTCTATGCAAAGATATCCCTTTGATCTCTTTCAATGGAAGTCTATGGGTTCAGTTGCTAGGGAGCTCTAAATGGTTGCTAGGGCGTGGCTTCATAGGTTGACAATCATCCTGAGATAGTGATTGGCTGTCTGAGTAAATTGAGCCCACCCCCTTGTCTCTGAGACACTGTGAGCCAGAGCTGTGGTCAATACAAAATCCCTATGCAATTTCCCATAGTAGGATAAACACATGAGTTTATTGGACATCCCTCCCCATAATAAGTCAATGGGGCAATTTGAGTTGCTAGGCTGCTTGATAATGGTTGCTAGGGCGTGGCTAGGAAGTTTTGACGGTGATTTGTGATTGGCTGTTGATGCCCCGAGTCAAACAAACCCACCCTGGTGTTTCTATGACACTTCTATCCAAAGATATCCCATTGATCTCTTTCAATGGAAGTCTATGGGATCAGTTGCTAGGGAGCTCTAAATGGTTGCTAGGGCGTGGCTTGATAGAGTCACAGTGATCCTGAGATAGTGATTGGTTGTCTGAGTAAATTGAGCCCACCCCCTTGTCTCTGAGACACTGTGAGCCAGAGCTGTGGTCAATACAAAATCCCTATGCAAGTTCCCATAGTAGGATAAACGCATGAGTTTTAAATCCCTCCCCATAGTAAGTCTATGGGATTTTTTTCGGCACTTTTTTGCCCCTGGGGCAAACATCTTACCCCCGACCCCTTAGAAAAGATATAGCACACCATTCCCGATTAAGCCGCACGTTTTGACACCTCATTCGTGGGTCTGTGACAAACGGTGTGGGAGGAGTAGCGCGCCGAAATGTTGTCCGGAATAATAATAATAAGAATAATAAACCGTTCCTCGTTTTCCTTCGTAAAATTGATGCTACGCAAGCACCATAATAATAATAAGTATGGAGAATAGCAATATTGATGCATTGCTTCCCAAGGCACACTAATATGTATGTTTGAGAGTGATGGTGATGCCTTGCTACGCAAGGCATCACTAAAAAGCGTTCTCGGGCTAGATAGTAATAGTGTGCCTTGCTAAAGCAAGCCCCACTAACTAGAATGTACATTTCCTGAAGAAAATGTGAGTGGTGCTTGCCGTGGCAAAAAAATCCTCCCGGATAATGCAAAAAAGCCAAGCAACATGTCTGTAGGATGTTCTGGGGCTGAGATATGGCTTATTCATGTGTTTTATGGTTGCTAGGGTACTGTACATGGTTGCTAGGATGTGTCTATACAGTTTATGGGGTGATATTGAAAGACTATTGGCCAGTCTGAGTCAAAAGAGCCCACCCTCATGACTGTACGATGTTCTGGGGCTGAGATATGGCTTCTTTATGTTGCAATACGGTTGCTAGGGTGCTCTAAATGGTTGCTATGGTGTGGCTTTACAGTTAATGGTGTAATATTGAAAGACTATTGGCCAGTCTGAGTCAAAAGAGCCCACCCTCATGACTGTACGATGTTCTGGGGCTGAGATATGGCTCATTAATGTTGATATATGGTTGCTAGGGTGCTGTAACTGGTTGCTAGGGCGGGGCTATGAAGTTTGAATGTCATTAGTTATTAGCTGCTTGATAGGCCGATTCAAATGAGACCAGCCCCAAGTCTCTGTGATGTTCTGATGCAGAGATATGATCACACAAACCTCTTCTCAATGTTAAGTCAATGGGGACTTGATTGGGACGATTTTTTTCCCGCCAAAAACAAACATCGTACACCCGATCGCTTAGAAAAGATATAGCACACCTCTCCTCAATAAGCCGCATGATTTGACACCTCATTGATGGGTCTGCGACAAACGGTGCCGGAGGAGTAGCGTGCCGAAGTTTTGAAAAAGTGAATAGTAATCACAACACTAGAATGTACATTTCCTGAAGAAAATGTGAGTGGTGCTTGCCGTGGCAAAAAAATCCTCTCGGATGCTACTGGGATGCAAAAAAGCCAAGCAACATGTCTGTACGATGTTCTGGGGCTGAGATATGGCTTATTCATGTGTTTGTACTGTTGCTAGGGTACTGTACATGGTTGCTAGGATGTGTCTATACAGTTTATGGGGTGATATTGAAAGACTATTGGCCAGTCTGAGACAAAAGAGCCCACCCTCATGACTGTACGATGTTCTGGGGCTGAGATATGGCTTATTCATGTGTTTTATGGTTGCTAGGGTGCTGTAACTGGTTGCTATGGTGTGGCTATAGAGTGTATGGGGTGATATTCAAAGACTATTGGCCAGTCTGAGTCAAAAGAGCCCAACTCTGTATTCCTACAAAGCTCTGGTACTGAGATATGGCTCATTAATGTTGATATATGGTTGCTAGGGTGATGTATCTGGTTGCCAGGGCGTGACCATGAAGTTTGAATGTCACTATTTATTAGCTGCCTGATAGGCTGATTCAAATGAGACCAGCCCCAAGTCTCTGTGATGTTCTGATGCGGAGATATGATCACTCAAAGTTGTTCTCCATGTTAAGTCTATGGAGACTCAATTGGGACGATTTTTTTCCCGCCAAAAACAAACATCGTACACCCGATCACTTAGAAAAGATATAGCACACCTCTCCTCAATAAGCCGCATGATTTGACACCTCATTCATGGGTCTGCGACAAACGGTGCCGGAGGAGTAGCGCGCCGAAGTTTTGAAAAAGTGAATAGTAATCACAACACTAGAATGTACATTTCCTGAAGAAAATGTGAGTGGTGCTTGCCGTGGCAAAAAAATCCTCCCGGATAATGCAAAAAAGCCAAGCAACAGATGTTCTGGGGCTGAGATATGGCTTATTCATGTGTTTGTACTGTTGCTAGGGTACTGTACATGGTTGCTAGGATGTGTCTATACAGTTTATGGGGTGATATTGAAAGACTATTGGCCAGTCTGAGTCAAAAGAGCCCACCCTCATGACTGTACGATGTTCTGGGGCTGAGATATGGCTTCTTTATGTTGCAAAAACATGATTAACATGATGTTAGCATGAAGCTAACATGATTAGCATGATGTTAGCATGATGCTAACATGATTAGCATGTCAATGCTAACATGATTAGCATGTTGTTAGCATGATGCTAACATGATTAGCATGATGTTAGCATAATGCTAACATGATTAGCATGATGCTAACATGATTAGCATGATGTTAGCATGATGCTAACATGATTAGCATGATGTTAGCATGATGCTAACATGATTAGCATGTCAATGCTAACATGATTAGCATGATGTTAGCATAATGCTAACATGATTAGCATGATGCTAGCATGATGCTAACATGATTAGCATGATGCTAGCATGATGCTAACATGATTAGCATGATGTTAGCATAATGCTAACATGATTAGCATTATGCTAGCATGATGCTAACATGATTAGCATGATGTTATCATGATGCTAACATGATTAGCATGTCAATGCTAACATGATTAGCATGATGTTAGCATAATGCTAACATGATTAGCATGATGCTAGCATGATGTTAACATGATTAGCATGATGTTAGCATGATGCTAACATGATTAGCATGATGTTAGCATAATGCTAACATGATTAGCATGATGCTAGCATGATGCTAACATGATTAGCATGATGTTAGCATGATGCTAACATGATTAGCATGATGTTAGCATGATGCTAACATGATTAGCATGACAATGCTAACATGATTAGCATGTTGTTAGCATAATGCTAACATGATTAGCATGTTGCTGGCATGTTCTAATCCTTAGCTAATCACTATTAGCATGTAGCTATTCACTGCTAGCATGTGTAGCATGTTGAAAGTCCAGTTTGCTAGCATGAGCCAAAAATACCCAACCGCCATGCGTCTATGATGTTCTGGGGCTGAGATATAGGTCTTGGTAAACGGTTGCTAGGGTACTCTGTTTGGTTGCTATGGAGTGGCTTGGCAGCATCCAATGATGATACTGCTTGTCTGTATGAATGATATAAACCAACCCCCATGTCTCTATGATGTTCTGAGGCAGAGATATAGGTCTTGGTAAACGGTTGCTAGGCTGCTTGATAATGGTTGCTAGGGCGTGGCTAGGAAGTGTTGACGGTGATTTGTGATTGGCTGTTGATGCCCCGAGTCAAACAAACCCACCCTGGTGTTTCTATGACACTTCTATGCAAAGATATCCCTTTGATCTCTTTCAATGGAAGTCTATGGGATCAGTTGCTAGGGAGCTCTAAATGGTTGCTAGGGCGTGGCTTGATAGAGTCACAGTGATCCGGAGATAGTGATTGGTTGTCTGAGTAAATTGAGCCCACCCCCTTGTCTCTGAGACACTGTGAGCCAGAGCTGTGGTCAATACAAAATCCCTATGCAAGTTCCCATAGTAGGATAAACGCATGAGTTTACGGGGATTTTTTTATTTATCTTCCCCATAGTAAGTCAATGGGGCAAATTTGGGCAGCTCTAATACCCCAGGGGTACAACTTATACCCCATTGCGATGTGTCATCTGACAGGGCCAATCAGCCTCTTCAAATGTGGTGAGACACGAGTTTCTACGAAATCCTCTCTCAGAGTTATGACTCGTTAAAAATTGTTTCAATGTTAAGTCTATGGGATTTTTTTCGGCACTTTTTTGCCCCTGGGGCAAATACCGCACCCCCGACCCCTTAGAAAAGATATAGCACACCATTCCCGATTAAGCCGCACGTTTTGACGCCTCATTCGTGGGTGTGTGACAAAAACTGTGGGAGGAGTAGCGCGCCGAAATGTTGTCCGGAATAATAAGAATAATAAGTATGGAGAATAACAATAGTGATGCCTTGCTACGCAAGCACCACTAACTAGAATGTACATTTCCTGAAGAAAATGTGAGTGGTGCTTGCCGTGGCAAAAAAATCCTCCCGGATAATGCAAAAAAGCCAAGCAACATGTCTGTAGGATGTTCTGGGGCTTATTAATGTGTTTGTACTGTTGCTAGGGTACTGTACATGGTTGCTAGGATGTGTCTATACAGTTTATGGGGTGATATTGAAAGACTATTGGCCAGTCTGAGTCAAAAGAGCCCACCCTCATGACTGTACGATGCTCTGGTACTGAGATATGGCTTCTTTATGTTGCAAAAACATGATTAGCATGATGTTAACATGATGCTAACATGATTAGCATGACAATGCTAACATGATTAGCATGTTGTTAGCATGATGCTAACATGATTAGCATGATGTTAGCATGATGCTAACATGATTAGCATGATGTTAGCATGATGCTAACATGATTAGCATGATGTTAGCATGATGCTAACATGATTAGCATGATGTTAGCATGATGTTAGCATGATGCTAACATGATTAGCATGACAATGCTAACATGATTAGCATGTTGTTAGCATGATGCTAACATGATTAGCATGTTGTTAGCATGATGCTAACATGATTAGCATGATGTTAGCATAATGCTAACATGATTAGCATGATGCTATCATGATGCTATCATGATTAGCATGATGTTAACATGATGCTAACATGATTAGCATGATGTTAGCATGATGCTAACATGATTAGCATGACAATGCTAACATGATTAGCATGTTGTTAGCATGATGCTAACATGATTAGCATGTTGTTAGCATCATGCTAACATGATTAGCATGTTGCTGGCATGTTCTAATCCTTAGCTAATCACTATTAGCATGTAGCTATTCACTGCTAGCATGTGTAGCATGTTGAAAGTCCAGTTTGCTAGCATGAGCCAAAAATACCCAACCGCCATGCGTCTATGATGTTCTGGGGCTGAGATATAGGTCTTGGTAAACGGTTGCTAGGGTACTCTGTTTGGTTGCTATGGAGTGGCTTGGCAGCATCCAATGATGATAGTGCTTGTCTGTATGAATGATATAAACCAACCCCCATGTCTCTATGATGTTCTGATGCAGAGATATAGGTCTTGGTAAACGGTTGCTAGGCTGCTTGATAATAGTTGCTAGGGCGTGGCTAGGAAGTGTTGACGGTGATTTGTGATTGGCTGTTTATGCCCCGAGTCAAAAAAACCCACCCCCATGTTTCTATGACACTTCTATGCAAAGATATCCCTTTGATCTCTTTCAATGGAAGTCTATGGGTTCAGTTGCTAGGGAGCTCTAAATGGTTGCTAGGGCGTGGCTTCATAGGTTGACAATCATCCTGAGATAGTGATTGGCTGTCTGAGTAAATTGAGCCCACCCCCTTGTCTCTGAGACACAGTGAGCCAGAGCTGCGGTCAATACAAAATCTCTATGCAATTTCCCATAGTAGGATAAACACATGAGTTTATTGGACATCCCTCCCCATAATAAGTCAATGGGGCAATTTGAGTTGCTAGGCTGCTTGATAATGGTTGCTAGGGCGTGGCTAGGAAGTTTTGACGGTGATTTGTGATTGGCTGTTGATGCCCCGAGTCAAACAAACCCACCCTGGTGTTTCTATGACACTTCTATCCAAAGATATCCCATTGATCTCTTTCAATGGAAGTCTATGGGATCAGTTGCTAGGGAGCTCTAAATGGTTGCTAGGGCGTGGCTTGATAGAGTCACAGTGATCCTGAGATAGTGATTGGTTGTCTGAGTAAATTGAGCCCACCCCCTTGTCTCTGAGACACTGTGAGCCAGAGCTGTGGTCAATACAAAATCCCTATGCAAGTTCCCATAGTAGGATAAACGCATGAGTTTTAAATCCCTCCCCATAGTAAGTCTATGGGATTTTTTTCGGCACTTTTTTGCCCCTGGGGCAAACATCTTACCCCCGACCCCTTAGAAAAGATATAGCACACCATTCCCGATTAAGCCGCACGTTTTGACACCTCATTCGTGGGTCTGTGACAAACGGTGTGGGAGGAGTAGCGCGCCGAAATGTTGTGTGGAATAATAATAATAAGTATGGTGGATAACAATAGTGATGCCTTGCTACGCAAGCACCACTAACTAGAATGTACATTTCCTGAAGAAAATGTGAGTGGTGCTTGCCGTGGCAAAAAAATCCTCCCGGATAATGCAAAAAAGCCAAGCAACATGTCTGTAGGATGTTCTGGGGCTTATTAATGTGTTTGTACTGTTGCTAGGGTACTGTACATGGTTGCTAGGATGTGTCTATACAGTTTATGGGGTGATATTGAAAGACTATTGGCCAGTCTGAGTCAAAAGAGCCCACCCTCATGACTGTACGATGCTCTGGTACTGAGATATGGCTTCTTTATGTTGCAAAAACATGATTAGCATGATGTTAACATGATGCTAACATGATTAGCATGACAATGCTAACATGATTAGCATGTTGTTAGCATGATGCTAACATGATTAGCATGATGTTAGCATGATGCTAACATGATTAGCATGATGTTAGCATGATGCTAACATGATTAGCATGATGTTAGCATGATGCTAACATGATTAGCATGATGTTAGCATGATGCTAACATGATTAGCATGATGTTAGCATGATGCTAACATGATTAGCATGATGTTAGCATGATGCTAACATGATTAGCATGATGTTAGCATGATGTTAGCATGATGCTAACATGATTAGCATGACAATGCTAACATGATTAGCATGTTGTTAGCATGATGCTAACATGATTAGCATGTTGTTAGCATGATGCTAACATGATTAGCATGATGTTAGCATAATGCTAACATGATTAGCATGATGCTATCATGATGCTATCATGATTAGCATGATGTTAACATGATGCTAACATGATTAGCATGTTGTTAGCATGATGCTAACATGATTAGCATGTTGTTAGCATCATGCTAACATGATTAGCATGTTGCTGGCATGTTCTAATCCTTAGCTAATCACTATTAGCATGTAGCTATTCACTGCTAGCATGTGTAGCATGTTGAAAGTCCAGTTTGCTAGCATGAGCCAAAAATACCCAACCGCCATGCGTCTATGATGTTCTGGGGCTGAGATATAGGTCTTGGTAAACGGTTGCTAGGGTACTCTGTTTGGTTGCTATGGAGTGGCTTGGCAGCATCCAATGATGATAGTGCTTGTCTGTATGAATGATATAAACCAACCCCCATGTCTCTATGATGTTCTGATGCAGAGATATAGGTCTTGGTAAACGGTTGCTAGGCTGCTTGATAATAGTTGCTAGGGCGTGGCTAGGAAGTGTTGACGGTGATTTGTGATTGGCTGTTTATGCCCCGAGTCAAAAAAACCCACCCCCATGTTTCTATGACACTTCTATGCAAAGATATCCCTTTGATCTCTTTCAATGGAAGTCTATGGGTTCAGTTGCTAGGGAGCTCTAAATGGTTGCTAGGGCGTGGCTTCATAGGTTGACAATCATCCTGAGATAGTGATTGGCTGTCTGAGTAAATTGAGCCCACCCCCTTGTCTCTGAGACACAGTGAGCCAGAGCTGCGGTCAATACAAAATCTCTATGCAATTTCCCATAGTAGGATAAACACATGAGTTTATTGGACATCCCTCCCCATAATAAGTCAATGGGGCAATTTGAGTTGCTAGGCTGCTTGATAATGGTTGCTAGGGCGTGGCTAGGAAGTTTTGACGGTGATTTGTGATTGGCTGTTGATGCCCCGAGTCAAACAAACCCACCCTGGTGTTTCTATGACACTTCTATCCAAAGATATCCCATTGATCTCTTTCAATGGAAGTCTATGGGATCAGTTGCTAGGGAGCTCTAAATGGTTGCTAGGGCGTGGCTTGATAGAGTCACAGTGATCCTGAGATAGTGATTGGTTGTCTGAGTAAATTGAGCCCACCCCCTTGTCTCTGAGACACTGTGAGCCAGAGCTGTGGTCAATACAAAATCCCTATGCAAGTTCCCATAGTAGGATAAACGCATGAGTTTTAAATCCCTCCCCATAGTAAGTCTATGGGATTTTTTTCGGCACTTTTTTGCCCCTGGGGCAAACATCTTACCCCCGACCCCTTAGAAAAGATATAGCACACCATTCCCGATTAAGCCGCACGTTTTGACACCTCATTCGTGGGTCTGTGACAAACGGTGTGGGAGGAGTAGCGCGCCGAAATGTTGTGTGGAATAATAATAATAAGTATGGTGGATAACAATAGTGATGCCTTGCTACGCAAGCACCACTAACTAGAATGTACATTTCCTGAAGAAAATGTGAGTGGTGCTTGCCGTGGCAAAAAAATCCTCCCGGATAATGCAAAAAAGCCAAGCAACATGTCTGTAGGATGTTCTGAGGCTGAGATATGGCTTATTAATGTGTTTTATGGTTGCTAGGGTACTGTACATGGTTGCTAGGATGTGTCTCTACAGTTTATGGGGTGATATTGAAAGACTATTGGCCAGTCTGAGTCAAAAGAGCCCACCCTCATGACTGTACTATGTTCTGGGGCTGAGATATGACTTCTTTATGTTGCAAAAACATGATTAGCATGATGTTAGCATGATGCTAACATGATTAGCATGATGTTAGCATAATGCTAACATGATTAGCATGTCAATGCTAACATGATTAGCATGTTGTTAGCATAATGCTAACATGATTAGCATGATGCTAGCATGATGCTAACATGATTAGCATGATGCTAGCATGATGCTAACATGATTAGCATGTTGTTAGCATGATGCTAACATGATTAGCATGATGTTAGCATAATGCTAACATGATTAGCATGATGCTATCATGATGCTAACATGATTAGCATGATGTTAGCATGATGCTAACATGATTAGCATGATGTTAGCATGATGCTAACATGATTAGCATGACAATGCTAACATGATTAGCATGTTGTTAGCATGATGCTAACATGATTAGCATGTTGTTAGCATCATGCTAACATGATTAGCATGTAGCTGGCATGTTCTAATCCTTAGCTAATCACTATTAGCATGTAGCTATTCACTGCTAGCATGTGTAGCATGTTGAAAGTCCAGTTTGCTAGCATGAGCCAAAAATACCCAACCGCCATGCGTCTATGATGTTCTGGGGCTGAGATATAGGTCTTGGTAAACGGTTGCTAGGGTACTCTGTTTGGTTGCTATGGAGTGGCTTGGCAGCATCCAATGATGATAGTGCTTGTCTGTATGAATGATATAAACCAACCCCCATGTCTCTATGATGTTCTGATGCAGAGATATAGGTCTTGGTAAACGGTTGCTAGGCTGCTTGATAATAGTTGCTAGGGCGTGGCTAGGAAGTGTTGACGGTGATTTGTGATTGGCTGTTTATGCCCCGAGTCAAAAAAACCCACCCCCATGTTTCTATGACACTTCTATGCAAAGATATCCCTTTGATCTCTTTCAATGGAAGTCTATGGGTTCAGTTGCTAGGGAGCTCTAAATGGTTGCTAGGGCGTGGCTTCATAGGTTGACAATCATCCTGAGATAGTGATTGGCTGTCTGAGTAAATTGAGCCCACCCCCTTGTCTCTGAGACACTGTGAGCCAGAGCTGTGGTCAATACAAAATCTCTATGCAATTTCCCATAGTAGGATAAACACATGAGTTTATTGGACATCCCTCCCCATAATAAGTCAATGGGGCAATTTGAGTTGCTAGGCTGCTTGATAATGGTTGCTAGGGCGTGGCTAGGAAGTTTTGACGGTGATTTGTGATTGGCTGTTGATGCCCCGAGTCAAACAAACCCACCCTGGTGTTTCTATGACACTTCTATCCAAAGATATCCCATTGATCTCTTTCAATGGAAGTCTATGGGATCAGTTGCTAGGGAGCTCTAAATGGTTGCTAGGGCGTGGCTTGATAGAGTCACAGTGATCCTGAGATAGTGATTGGTTGTCTGAGTAAATTGAGCCCACCCCCTTGTCTCTGAGACACTGTGAGCCAGAGCTGTGGTCAATACAAAATCCCTATGCAAGTTCCCATAGTAGGATAAACGCATGAGCTTTAAATCCCTCCCCATAGTAAGTCTATGGGATTTTTTTCGGCACTTTTTTGCCCCTGGGGCAAACATCTTACCCCCGACCCCTTAGAAAAGATATAGCACACCATTCCCGATTAAGCCGCACGTTTTGACACCTCATTCGTGGGTCTGTGACAAACGGTGTGGGAGGAGTAGCGCGCCGAAATGTTGTCCGGAATAATAATAATAATAATTGATCCGTTCCTGGTTTTTCTTTCGTTAAAATTGATGCTACGCAAGCACCATAATAATAATAAGTATGGAGAATAGCAATATTGATGCATTGCTTCCCAAGGCACACTAATATGTATGTTTGAGAGTGATGGTGATGCCTTGCTACGCAAGGCATCACTAAAACCCGTTCTCGAGCTAGATAGTAATAGTGTGCCTTGCTAAAGCAAGCCCCACTAACTAGAATGTACATTTCCTGAAGAAAATGTGAGTGGTGCTTGCCGTGGCAAAACTCGCCACCCGGATGCTACTGGGATGCAAAAAAGCCAAGCAACATATCTGTAGGATGTTCTGGGGCTGAGATATGGCTTATTAATGTGTTTGTACTGTTGCTAGGGTACTGTATATGGTTGCTAGGATGTGTCTATACAGTTTATGGGGTGATACTGAAAGACTATTGGCCAGTCTGAGTCAAAAGAGCCCACCCTCATGACTGTACGATGCTCTGGGACTGAGATATGGCTCATTAATGTTGATATATGGTTGCTAGGGTGCTGTAACTGGTTGCTAGGGCGTGGCTATGAAGTTTGAATGTCACTAGTTATTAGCTGCTTGATAGGCCGATTCAAATGAGACCAGCCCCAAGTCTCTGTGATGTTCTGATGCGGAGATATGATCACACAAACCTCTTCTCAATGTTAAGTCAATGGGGACTTGATTGGGACGATTTTTTTCCCGCCAAAAACAAACATCGTACACCCGATCGCTTAGAAAAGATATAGCACACCTCTCCTCAATAAGCCGCATGATTTGACACCTCATTCATGGGTCTGCGACAAACGGTGCCGGAGGAGTAGCGTGCCGAAGTTTTGAAAAAGTGAATAGTAATCACAACACTAGAATGTACATTTCCTGAAGAAAATGTGAGTGGTGCTTGCCGTGGCAAAACTCGCCACCCGGATAATGCAAAAAAGCCAAGCAACATGTCTGTAGGATGTTCTGGGGCTGAGATATGGCTTATTCATGTGTTTGTACTGTTGCTAGGGTACTGTACATGGTTGCTAGGATGTGTCTATACAGTTTATGGGGTGATATTGAAAGACTATTGGCCAGTCTGAGTCAAAAGAGCCCACCCTCATGACTGTACGATGCTCTGGGGCTGAGATATGGCTTCTTTATGTTGCAAAAACATGATTAACATGATGTTAGCATGAAGCTAACATGATTAGCATGATGTTAGCATGATGCTAACATGATTAGCATGTCAATGCTAACATGATTAGCATGTTGTTAGCATGATGCTAACATGATTAGCATGATGTTAACATAATGCTAACATGATTAGCATGATGCTAACATGATTAGCATGATGTTAGCATGATGCTAACATGATTAGCATGATGTTAGCATGATGCTAACATGATTAGCATGTCAATGCTAACATGATTAGCATGATGCTAGCATAATGCTAACATGATTAGCATGATGCTAGCATAATGCTAACATGATTAGCATGATGCTAGCATGATGCTAACATGATTAGCATGATGTTAGCATGATGCTAACATGATTAGCATGATGTTAGCATGATGCTAACATGATTAGCATGACAATGCTAACATGATTAGCATGTTGTTAGCATAATGCTAACATGATTAGCATGTTGCTGGCATGTTCTAATCCTTAGCTAATCACTATTAGCATGTAGCTATTCACTGCTAGCATGTGTAGCATGTTGAAAGTCCAGTTTGCTAGCATGAG
The DNA here is from genome assembly GCA_023566225.1 of Romanogobio albipinnatus. Lineage (NCBI taxonomy): Eukaryota > Metazoa > Chordata > Actinopteri > Cypriniformes > Gobionidae > Romanogobio > Romanogobio albipinnatus. The sequence goes on along the minus strand of CM042241.1, from coordinate 42,622,750 downwards.
CCAAAAATACCCAACCGCCATGCGTCTATGATGTTCTGGGGCTGAGATATAGGTCTTGGTAAACGGTTGCTAGGGTAGTCTGTTTGGTTGCTATGGAGTGGCTTGGCAGCATCCAATGATGATAGTGCTTGTCTGTATGAATGATATAAACCAACCCCCATGTCTCTATGATGTTCTGATGCAGAGATATAGGTCTTGGTAAACGGTTGCTAGGCTGCTTGATAATAGTTGCTAGGGCGTGGCTAGGAAGTGTTGACGGTGATTTGTGAATGGCTGTTGATGCCCCGAGTCAAACAAACCCACCCCCATGTTTCTATGACACTTCTATGCAAAGATATCCCTTTGATCTCTTTCAATGGAAGTCTATGGGTTCAGTTGCTAGGGAGCTCTAAATGGTTGCTAGGGCGTGGCTTCATAGGTTGACAATCATCCTGAGATAGTGATTGGCTGTCTGAGTAAATTGAGCCCACCCCCTTGTCTCTGAGACACTGTGAGCCAGAGCTGTGGTCAATACAAAATCCCTATGCAATTTCCCATAGTAGGATAAACGCATGAGTTTATGGGACATCCCTCCCCATAATAAGTCAATGGGGCAATTTGAGTTGCTAGGCTGCTTGATAATGGTTGCTAGGGCGTGGCTAGGAAGTGTTGACGGTGATTTGTGATTGGCTGTTGATGCCCCGAGTCAAACAAACCCACCCTCGTGTATCTGTGACACTTCTATCCAAAGATATCCCTTTGATCTCTTTCAATGGAAGTCTATGGGATCAGTTGCTAGGGAGCTCTAAATGGTTGCTAGGGCGTGGCTTGAAAGAGTCAGAGTGATCCTGAGATAGTGATTGGTTGTCTGAGTAAATTGAGCCCACCCCCTTGTCTCTGAGACACTGTGAGCCAGAGCTGTGGTCAATACAAAATCCCTATGCAAGTTCCCATAGTAGGATAAACGCATGAGTTTACGGGCGATCCCTCCCCATAGTAAGTCAATGGGGCAAATTTGGGCAGCTCTAATACCCCAGGGGTAAAACTTATACCCCATTGTGATGTGTCATCTCACAGGGCCTATTAGCCTCTTCAAATGTGGTGACACACGAGTTTCTCCGAAATCCTCACTCGGAGCTACGAGGGGTCAAAGTTTCCGCAATGTTAAATCCCATTGACTTTTCGGGTCGTTTTTTGCCCCTGGGGCAAATATCGTTACCCCGACCCCTTAGAAAAGATATAGCACACCATTCCCGAATAAGCCGGTCGATTTGACGCCTCATTCGTGGGTCTGTGACAAAAAATGTGGGAGGAGAAGCGCGCCGAAAAAGCGTCCGGAAGAATAATAAATATAAGAATAATAATAATAAACCGTTCCTGGTTTTCCTTCGTTAAATTGATGCTACGCAAGCACCATAATAATAATAAGTATGGAGAATAGCAATATTGATGCATTGCTTCCCAAGGCACACTAATATGTATGTTTGAGAGTGATGGTGATGCCTTGCTACGCAAGGCATCACTAAAACCCGTTCTGGAGCTAGATAGTAATAGTGTGCCTTGCTAAAGCAAGCCCCACTAACTAGAATGTACATTTCCTGAAGAAAATGTGAGTGGTGCTTGCCGTGGCAAAAAAATCCTCTCGGATGCTAGGTTGTGTGTACTGGAGTCTCACCCGAAGCAAAAGAGGCCATCCCCAAGTCTGTACGATGTTCTGGAGCTGAGATATGTCCTATTCATGTGTTTGTACGGTTGCTAGGGTACTCTAAATGGTTGCTATGGAGTTGCTATACAATTTATGGGGTGACATTTAAAGACTATTTGCCAGTCTGAGTCAAAAGACCCAACCCCCATACGTCTACGATGTTCTGATGCAGAGATATAGGTCTTGCTAAACGGTTGCTAGGGTACTCTGTTTGGTTGCTATGGAGGGGCTTGGCAGCATCCAATGGTGTTACTGCTTGTCTGTATGAATGATATAAACCAACCCCCATGTCTCTATGATGTTCTGAGGCAGAGATATAGGTCTTGGTAAACAGTTGCTAGGCTGCTTGATTATGGTTGCTAGGGTGTGGCTAGGAAGTGTTGACGGTGATTTGCCATTGGCTGTTGATTCCCCGAGTCAAACAAACCCACCCCCATGTTTCTATGACACTTCTATCCAAAGATATCCCTTTGATTTTTTTTAATGGAAGTCTATGGGATCAGTTGCTAGGGAGCTCTAAATGGTTGCTAGGGCGTGGCTTCATAGGTTGACAATCATCCTGAGATAGTGATTGGCTGTCTGAGTAAATTGAGCCCACCCCCTTGTCTTTGAGACATTGTGAGCCAGAACGATTGGTCAAAACAAAATCCCTATGCAAGTTCCCATAGTAGGATAAACGCATGGCATTTCCTGTATTTAGAGAAACACATGAGTTTAATGGGACGCCTTCCCCATAGTAAGTCAATGGGGCAAATTTGGGCAGCTCTAATGCCCCAGGGGTAAAACTTATACCCCATTGCGATGTGTCATCTGACAGGGCCTATCAGCGTCTTCAAATGTGGTGAACCACGAGTTTCTCCGAAATCCTCGCTCGGAGCTACGAGTGGTCAAAGTTGGTCGCAATGTTAAGTCAATGGGATTTTTCGGCTAGTTTTTTGCCCCTGGGGCAAATATCGTACCCCCGACCCCTTAGAAAAGATATAGCACACCACAGCGCAATAATCCGCACGATTTGACGCCTCATTCATGGGTCTGTGACAAACGGTGTGGGAGGAGAAGCGCGCGGACGAAAGTGTGGAAGAAGAAGAATAATAATAATAATAAACCGTTCCTGGTTTTCTTCGTTAAATTGATGCTACGCAAGCACCATAATAATTATAAGTATGGAGAATAGCAATATTGATGCATTGCTTCCCAAGGCACACTAATATGTATGTTTGAGAGTGATGGTGATGCCTTGCTACGCAAGGCATCACTAAAACCCGTTCTGGAGCTAGATAGTAATAGTGTGCCTTGCTAAAGCAAGCCCCACTAACTAGAATGTACATTTCCTGAAGAAAATGTGAGTGGTGCTTGCCGTGGCAAAAAAATCCTCCCGGATGCTACTGGGATGCAAAAAAGCCAAGCAACATGTCTGTAGGATGTTCTGGAGCTGAGATATGGCTTATTAATGTGTTGGTACTGTTGCTAGGGTACTGTACATGGTTGCTAGGATGTGTCTATACAGTTTAAGGGGTGATATTGAAAGACTATTGGCCAGTTTGAGTCAAAAGAGCCCACCCTCATGTCTGTACGATGTTCTGGGGCTGAGATATGGCTTCTTTATGTTGCAAAAACATGATTAGCATGATGTTAGCATAATGCTAACATGATTAGCATGATGTTAGCATGATGCTAACATGATTAGCATGACAATGCTAACATGATTAGCATGTTGTTAGCATGATGCTAACATGATTAGCATGATGTTAACATGATGCTAACATGATTAGCATGACAATGCTAACATGATTAGCATGTTGTTAGCATGATGCTAACATGATTAGCATGTTGTTAGCATGATGTTAACATGATTAGCATGTTGTTAGCATGATGCTAACATGATTAGCATGATGTTAGCATGATGCTAACATGATTAGCATGATGTTAGCATGATGCTAACATGATTAGCATGATGTTAGCATGATGCTAACATGATTAGCATGACAATGCTAACATGATTAGCATGTTGTTAGCATGATGCTAACATGATTAGCATGATGTTAGCATGATGCTAACATGATTAGCATGATGTTAGCATGATGCTAACATGATTAGCATGATGCTAGCATAATGCTAACATGATTAGCATGATGTTAGCATAATGCTAACATGATTAGCATGTTGCTGGCATGTTCTAATCCTTAGCTAATCACTATTAGCTTGTAGCTATTCACTGCTAGCATGTGTAGCATGTTGAAAGTCCAGTTTGCTAGCATGAGCCAAAAGACCCAACCGCCATGTCTCTATGATGTTCTGAGGCAGAGATATAGGTCTTGGTAAACGGTTGCTAGGGTACTCTGTTTGGTTGCTATGGAGTGGCTTGGCAGCATCCAATGATGATACTGCTTGTCTGTATGAATGATATAAACCAACCCCCATGTCTCTATGATGTTCTGATGCAGAGATATAGGTCTTGGTAAACGGTTGCTAGGGTACTCTGTTTGGTTGCTATGGAGTGGCTTGGCAGCATCCAATGGTGATACTGCTTGTCTGTATGAATGATATAAACCAACCCCCATGTCTCTATGATGTTCTGATGCAGAGATATAGGTCTTGCTAAACGGTTGCTAGGCTGCTTGATATTGGTTGCTAGGGCGTGGCTAGGAAGTGTTGACGGTGATTTGTGATTGGCTGTTGATGTCCCGAGTCAAACAAACCCCACCCCCATGTTTCTATGACACTTCTATCCAAAGATATCCCTTTGATCTCTTTCAATGGAAGTGTATGGGTTCAGTTGCTAGGGAGCTCTAAATGGTTGCTAGGGCGTGGCTTCATAGGTTGACAATCATCCTGAGATAGTGATTGGCTGTCTGAGTAAATTGAGCCCACCCCCTTGTCTCTGAGACACTGTGAGCCAGAGCTGTGGTCAATACAATATCCCTATGCAATTTCCCATAGTAGGATAAACGCATGAGTTTATGGGACATCCCTCCCCATAATAAGTCAATGGGGCAATTTGAGTTGCTAGGCTGCTTGATAATGGTTGCTAGGGCGTGGCTAGGAAGTGTTGACGGTGATTTGTGATTGGCTGTTGATGCCCCGAGTCAAACAAACCCACCCTCGTGTTTCTATGACACTTCTATCCAAAGATATCCCTTTGATCTCTTTCAATGGACGTCTATGGGATCAGTTGCTAGGGAGCTCTAAATGGTTGCTAGGGCGTGGCTTCATAGGTTGACAATCATCCTGGGATAGTGATTGGCTGTCTGAGTAAATTGAGCCCACCCCCTTGTCTCTGAGACACTGTGAGCCAGAGCTGTGGTCAATACAAAATCCCTATGCAATTTCCCATAGTAGGAGAAACACATGAGTTTATGGGACATCCCTCCCCATAATAAGTCAATGGGGCAATTTGAGTTGCTAGGCTGCTTGATAATGGTTGCTAAGGCGTGGCTAGGAAGTGTTGACAGTGATCTGTGATTGGCTGTTGATGCCCCGAGTCAAACAAACCCACCCTCGTGTATCTGTGACACTTCTAGCCAAAGATATCCCTTTGATCTCTTTCAATGGAAGTCTATGGGATCAGTTGCTAGGGAGCTCTAAATGGTTGCTAGGGCGTGGCTTCATAGGTTGACAATCATCCTGAGATAGTGATTGGCTGTCTGAGTAAATTGAGCCCACCCCCTTGTCTTTGAGACATTGTGAGCCAGAACGATTGGTCAAAACAAAATCCCTATGCAAGTTCCCATAGTAGGATAAACGCATGGCATTTCCTGTATTTAGAGAAACGCATGAGTTTAATGGGCCTTCCCTCCCCATAGTAAGTCAATGGGGCAAATTTGGGCAGCTCTAATGCCCCAGGGGTAAAACTTATACCCCATTGCGATGTGTCATCTGACAGGGCCTGTGAGCCTCTTCAGATGTGGTGACACACGAGTTTCTACGAAATCCTCGCTCGGAGCTACGAGGGGTCAAAGTTGGTCGTAATGCAAAGCGCATGGGATTTTTTCGGCTACTTTATTGCCCCTGGGGCAAACACCGTACCCCCGATCCCTTATAAAAGTCATAGCACACCATTCCCGAATAAGCCGGTCGATTTGACACCTCATTCATGGGTCTGTGACAAACGGTGCGGGAGGAGTAGCGCGCCGAAATTCACGCGGAAGAAAAATATATAATAATAAGCCCACAGAATAGTAATAGTGTGCTTCGCCTTTACAGGCAAGCACCACTAATAATAAACCGTTCCTCGTTTTCCTTCGTAAAATTGATGCTACGCAAGCACCATAATAATAATAAGTATGGAGAATAGCAATATTGATGCATTGCTTCCCAAGGCACACTAATATGTATGTTTGAGAGTGATGGTGATGCCTTGCTACGCAAGGCATCACTAAAAAGCGTTCTCGGGCTAGATAGTAATAGTGTGCCTTGCTAAAGCAAGCCCCACTAATAAGCCCACAGAATAGTAATAGTGTGCTTCGCCTTTACAGGCAAGCACCACTAATAATAATAATAAGTTTATTAGGATTTCAGTAAGTTGGCTCTCCCAAGCCAACTTAATAATAATAACTAGAGGTGTAAAGTTTGTAAACAAACTTTGAAGTTGGCTTGAGAAGTGAGTGAGTAGACAGACAGACAGACAGACACACACTAAATTACATAAACCCCAGTTTACCCCGCTCTAGTATGATTTGCCCCAGTTTACCCCGCTCTAGTATGATTTGCCCCAGTTTACCCCGCTCTAGTATGATTTGCCCCGGTTTACCCCGCTCTAGTATGATTTGCCCTAGTTTACCCCGCTCTAGCATGATTTGCCCCAGTTTACCCCGCTCTAGCATGATTTGCCCCAGTTTACCCCGCTCTAGTATGATTTGCCCCAGTTTACCCCGCTCTAGTATGATTTACCCCAGTTTACCCCACTGTAGTATGATTTACCCCAGTTTACCCCACTGTAGTATGATTTACCCCAGTTTACCCCATTATAGTATGATTTACCCCAGTTTACCCCACTGTAGTATGATTTACCCCAGTTTACCCCATTATAGTATGATTTACCCCAGTTTACCCCACTATAGTATGATTTACCCCAGTTTACCCCATTATAGTATGATTTACCCCAGTTTACCCCGTTCTAGTATGATTTACCACAGTTTACCCCGTTCTAGTATGATTTACCACAGTTTACCCCGTTCTAGTATGATAGATAGATAGATAGATAGATAGATAGATAGATAGATAGATAGATAGATAGATAGATAGATAGATAGATAGATAGATAGATAGATAGATAGATAGATAGATAGATAGATAGAGTGATCGAGTGATAGATAGATAGGCTGTGCGCGGTCTTTTAAAGACTCCTGCCGCGCGGGCTTTTAACTGACAATGAATTCAACTGAATTTTATTTATTGTTTTATTTTATTTGTGCATGTTATACGGTGATTTCAACTTATAATTAATTGTGTTATGATGTATTTTTTTTTTTATTAATGTTATGTTAAATATTGACAATACTTATTAAGTGTTTTGTATTAAATAAATAAAAAAATTCTGGTGAATAAATATAATTGCGATTATTTACTTATTATTTAATTAATAGTTATTAATTATTTAATTATGGGATATTATGTGTTAGTATATCAACAAAAAACTAAATGTGTATATGTATATATATATAATCTCTGCTGGCCAATGAGAAGTTAGAATTCGACATAATTAATGAGCTGCCATTCTGGAATCTTCCAGTCCTCGATCGTTTGCTTCAGGTGGGTAAGTGAATTTTTCTGAGGTAATTATTCGATTAAATATGATCAAAATGTGTGTGGGTTAACAAGATGGATGCAGTTAAACGTAATTATTTGATAAAAATGTCTGAAACGTGATTCCCCCCCACGATATCAATTAAACGTTACAATAACTCGTGAGGGAACTGCAGGAGATTGTGTAACTTAACGGTCAATACTTTGAGGTAAATTCTTTCCCCAATGTTCGTTATATTGACAGATAAAGGGGGGGGGGGGGGGGTTTGATATACAATGTGAGTCTCACTGTTCAGTAGTGACTAAAGTTAAACAACGTAATGTCAGTTTCATTACTCGACGCCGGAGGGCGCCCTATATTTATAATGCAATTGAACCAGTGCCGCCGCTCCCTTAAACGTTAACGTTAACTCAGGGGGCACCACAAGAAAATGCTCTCTCCACCCACCCCGGCTCTATAAAATTCGCGAACGCCGCCATCGCGGGCTTCATAAAGTGATCGCGCTTAGGGCATCAAAACGGCCAGCGGCGGTACTGCATGGAACATGAACATTGTAGTACTTATTTTCTGTCTCGTTCTGTGATCATACCGAAAACGGAAATGATTTTAAAAAACACTGGATGGCGTTTTAAAGTGTTTTTTGAGCAAAAACATTATTACTGTATGCTGCACAAAGTGCGCGCTTCTCTCACGCGATCAGCACGTGATCAGCTCCGCGTCACAGTTCACTGAATATGGGTTGGAATTGATTTTGAACTCTCAAAGTGCAGCAGATAAATGAATTTAACTTTGAAATGTACACCTATCATGACACAACACTACCTTCACTAGATCAGTCCTAAATTGTATAACAGGATGATTAACAGATTACAGAGATGAAGAATATGGCCATAAATTGACATGTTTTTTCTTACATTCACTTTGCGGCCATCTAATTTTGTGGTAAATAAATATAACACCAATTTGTACATCAATTTCAGATTAACATTTTCATATGATTCAGATATGAACATAATAAATATATATTTTTTAAGACTTTACAGTTCATGTAATACATGTCCATCTATACAGACCCGTGTAATATTTGACTAATATTTGATATATGGGCCGGGGCAGCAGGGCACTTTCTTTCTTTGAGAGTACCTCTACGTATCGTGGGTGGTGTATCACAGTTTTTTGGTTTGGTTTAAATATTGTTACAACCTTAATTCTCAGTGTTTGCATTTACAATATATTTGAATCTGTCAGCATATTTCACAACATTTAATAATCTCTTTAGTTAAGCACTTAATATTTGAATAACATTTTTGGGTATTAGATCAAGATTACCTCTTAGATTCCGTGTCTTCTCCACTGCCTCCTGCCATCATCGCCTTCATTTCAAGGTAATTAATTTATTCAGATTCAACTCCTTAATACTCCGATACAAATATGCAGTATCTCTACTTATTAATGATAACACTTGTGTATTACATTTAGTATATCATTTTATATGTCTGTAGGTAAATGGTACTGATAGATGTGTAACATGGACATTTTGTTATTGTAGCACATATTGTCTAACAAATAGTTTTTCTTTCCATAATTTTTTTGTAGTCTAATCTACTTATGATGTTCATTTGAACATAGTGGTGTAATCATTTCTATTGACTGTATAAAATTCATGTTTATCCATGCAGACCTATGTAATATTTATTTTGTTTATTTTTTCCCCTTTTTCTTGTCAAATCAGATCATTGCTTCTGCTCTGTAAAGTATTCTATTTGCCGCACTATATGACAAACATATGATCATAGCATATTGAAAAGCCGGTGATAATTTCTCTTTTAGATTGAATATAATTCATGCACATTGCACACTGATATGCATTGATGTTTTTTCTTCCTTTTACACTTCTGAAAATAGGTCTTTGCTTCTATGTTAGTATTCTTTTTGATTCACACTTTCCAAATTCTCACACGCCTATGTATAGAATTTAGATGGTTTTTGGTGATTTGGTGTGGTTTTTCTCTTAACATCCAGCGAACCCAAAGGCTCTTTTAAGAGCCATCCACCCCGCATCACAGGTGTGTACATATTTGTGGCTGTCACAGAAGTTAGTAAACATCCATACCTGTGTATTATCTGACCTGTTTCTCCCTTTTGCTTGAGTGTAAACAGATCCTTGTTGCTGCTGCGTAAGTATTTGATTGACAGCCTGACAGATTCTCAGTATTTGCTATTAGTTATTAGTATTAGTTATTAGTATTAGTTATTAGTTAACCCACCTTCACTAGATCAGTCCTAAATTGTGTAAAAACTGAATGATTGGTCGATTACAGCGATGAAGAACTTAGACATGCATTATAACGTGCTTTTTTTCTTACATTCACCTTACTCTGTGGCCATGTAACTTTTGTGGTTAATAAATATAACACCAATTTGTACATCAATTTCAGATTTACATTTTCATATGATTCAGATTAGTTGTTTAAGACTTTACAGTTCTTCAACATATGTCCATCCATACAGACCTGTGTAATATTTGACTAATATTTGATATATGAATCATATGTGATTTCTTATTTTTCTCCCATTTTCTTTTATGTGTACCCATGTCTGTAAAATCTGTCCAGTTCACTGCATCCATTGCGGTAAGTAATCTTTCTAACAGACTGTCCGTCACATTCTCAATAGGGGAGACCGGGGAGGGTTGTACTTATTCCATTTACCTATTCAGATTCACCTCCTTAATACGCAGAGTCGCCGACACAAATAAGCAGTATCGTGTGCATGGTTTGTTTCTTTTTTGTTTTTAAGAATTGTATTCACTATCACTAGCTGTTTATTTCTTTTCATTTATTCATAGGGTTGAGGCTGATTTGGCTGTCAATGTAAGTAACACACACAACATGTTAATTAGACACATTATCTTTGTCATTAAAATCTCAACAGGTCATTGCGTCTTTGGCGGTAAGTAATCTTTTTAACTTACTAGCGCATTCTCAGTATGTGCATTTACAATAGATTTATAATAGCCATTTATATCTGCTGCTTATAATCTAAAGCATGTAATACTCTCTTTTGTTAAGCACTTAATATTTGCATAACATTTGTGAGTGGTAGCTCAAGATCACTTTTTTCTTTTACTTATTAGATTTTGCCGTCTTTCCACTGCCTCCTCCCTGCTGCCAAGTGTGGCCTACTTTTCAAAGTAATTTATATACATAGTTACCATATTGACAGTCAGATACAATATGTATAAAACACTAGTATTTTTTGTTTGTTTGTTTGTTTGTTTTTTCAGAAGTGACATTGCTGCTTTGAGTGTAAGTAACCCATTAAACGTAATGTAGCATGTTAATCAGTCATTACTCATTTATTTATAATGTTAGTATAATCTCTGCGTGGATGATATCTTTATAACAAGGTTTCATTCATAAAAACATTACATTGTCACTACAAGTTGTGGTACAGAGCAGACAAACGTTTTTCGCCCTAGTCTCATTTGATGTCTCATTTTCTTAAATGTAAGATAAACTGTCACATTAATCAGATTGTAAGGGCTAATCCACAGCTAGAAACTATGATTCAGCGTTTTATGAAAAAAATATTAACTTTTTCTGCCCTCAATTGCATAAGTAACCACTCTTGCATGTAATTTTAGGTCAAATTATATTAAGTGTTTTTTAAATTGTTGATTTTATTGTTGTTGTTATTTATGTAAATTATACTTGCCAATCTGCATCTAACAATGTAACTAACCTGATTTCTTTCTGTGTTTGTCTGTCCTGGCCTGTCCTGTCCTTTCCTGTCCATATCTTGCTATTTTCTCTCAAACTTTTATCTTGCATACTAATTTAAACACTTGCCACTGTCCCATTTCATCCTTTCTCTTCCAACTGACAACTGGCTATGCACATGCCTCTGCACTGCTTGCTGCTTTGCAAAATCAAAGCTTTGCCTTCTAACCCCTTATGCACCTAAGCTATGCTTGCCAATGCATCTTTGAAAAGAGGCCAGAAAAAGACAATATATATTGAAACACTTGATCTTGCAAAGAGTAATCTTTGACCCTGAATCATAACCTCAAATCACAGGTAAGAAAACTGGACTGTATCTTTTGGAAAACTAAAAGGGCAATTTTAATTTATTTTTCTCTACACTGTTTCCGTTTTCTTCAAGGACCACTTATTTGACGACAACATAAATCCATATTACCCTTGAGTACCATTTGTATCAGTGTATAGTCAATAACCTATAAATAATTACAGTATTCCTATTTATTCCTATATATTTATTTCCCAGTATTGAAACATCACCATGCCAAGGAAAGGAAAGAGGAGTGCATCTCAGAAACAACGCAGAAACCAAGAAGCTTCAATTGGCGCCGGTAGCAGTAGCAATTCTGTATCAGGTATGAATGATGCAAACCCGTATGTTCTGTCTGTTGCAGCATCCCACTGTCAAAGCAATCCTAGGTACAACATTTACTCCAGAGGACGCCAGTGTACGTGCAATTCCGTAATGTTTCTAGCTGTCCACAATGAACGCAATGAGCTACTCAGTTTCGATTTAGATTGCATTTTACAGAAAGGTGATGCAGTTTACACTAGTGTCAAACAAACACTGCAGAGCAAAGGACAATTTGTGCATAATTATTTAAACTTTGATGAGATACCGAGCACAATTAAGACAAACTCAAACTGCTACAACATCCTGAAACATCCTCAAAGTTTTGGATTTCTGAGAGATTCACCTGCTCTAGGCGAGTATGGAAATCTTGAGAACATTTTGCAATGTCTCAGAGCTGATGTGAGTGATGCTTTAATGATGTGTGGTGGCTCGTGTATCGCAGTATTCAGAGATCGCGCAGGGAGGTTTGGTTATTTTGACTCTCACTGCAGAACAATAGATGGAATGCCTGATGAATCTGATGACAGCAAAGGTACAGCCGTGATGTTGACCTTTTTCCGTTTAGAAGACATGATAGAGAGGCTGCTACTATTGTTTCAAGGATGTTTAGAATTGAGAGACCAGGAACAGTTTGATCTGCTGCCTGTATCATTCAGTAACATGATAATTGAAAGCTGTGAGCTTGAACATGTGCAATCATCCACCTCTTTTAAGAATGAAGCTCTATCAAACAATGACCAATGCAGGTCTGCTGATGTCCCTCAACAGTATGTTCAAGTACTAGATCCAGTTCAACAACCATCTGAGGCTACTGTTAATGGAGCTACATCAGCTAATGAACAAGCCCACTTGACTTGTCAAGATAAAATGGAAGTTCTAACTACAGTCGCTCAGAATCAAGGCCGATATAAAAATGTGTTATTCAGAGAACTTTCTCAAGGCATGCTGTCACAGGATCAATTGGAATTGTCAGCCCCAAATCCCCAATATTTACAATCGACAATCAAGCAGGCAAAAAAACTGAACAAGGCCCAAAAGCGAAAGGCTTACTGTAAAAAATGGCAGAAGGAAATGGATCAGAGGAAAGGTGTTCATGACAAAAAACAGACTGATTATAAAAAAAGTAGTGAATGCAGGAGATTACAGAGATGTAAACAAGCCATGAAGAACAAGTATTGGAATAATATGATTTACAGAGAACAACACAAACAAGCAATGAAAAACAATTATAAAAATATTAATGAATTCAGAGAGAGACAAAAGAACTATATAATTCAAAATTATAGGAATGTCGAACAATTCAGACAGAGACAAAAAAACTATATAATTCAAAGTTACAGGAATGATGAACAATTCAGACAGAGACAAAAAAACTATATAATTCAAAATTACAAGAATGACGAACAATTCAGACAGAGACAAAAAAACTATATAATTCAAAATTACAAGAATGACGAACAATTCAGAGAGAGACAAAAAAACTATATAATTCAAAATTACAGGAATGATGAACAATTCAGACAGAGAAAAAAAAATTATATAATTCAAAATTACAGGAATGATGAACAATTCAGAGAGAGACAAAAAAACTATATAATTCAAAATTACAGGAACAATGCTAAATATAAGGAACAGCATATGCAATATATTGTTAATAGATATTTAAACGATCCAATTTTCAGGCAAAGGCAAAAGGACCATTATACAAACCAATGCAAAAATAATCCTACATTTTATGAAAAAAGGAAGAATATTTTTAAACAATGTTATCGCGTTGATGCACATTTTAGGGCTCGTCAGACAGAATATTTATTCAAATCTAAAAACATAATATCTGCACTCAAGGTACTCCACAAAGTGCACTGTGCCCAAGACATACAGCAAAAATACAAAAAAATGTATCTGATGCGCCAGCAGAGAGACACGTTACAAAATAGCCAGCCTGACGTAATACAAGATTCGGGTGTGTTAAGAGCCTTAAATATTTTCAGAGACGTTATAAAACAGGGACCAACTTATGTCTGCACATGCTGTGCCAGAGCGCTCTTCTCAAATCAAGTGAAATCATGTGATCGTGAGCGATATCAGAAGAATCCAACAGTTGTTTCAGTTTGCTTGACTGGAAACTATGTTCACATCTGCTCCGACTGCCCAGACCAATGTGCCTTGGAGCACAGGAAAACAGAGTGGATCTGTCACTGCTGCCATACAACACTATTAAGTGGTCTGATGCCAGACATTGCTGTAGCCAATAAGCTTCAGTTCACTCCCATTCCTCCAGAACTCTGTGATTTGAATGTTCTTGAAAGACACGTTATTGCAAAGTACATTCCTTTTGCTAAAATTGTTTCACTTCCGAAAGGCCAACAAAAATCGATCAAGGGGGCAGTAATTTCTGTTGCATCTGAAGTGGAAACAACAGTCAACTGTTTACCCAGACCTAGAAGTGAATCACAGCTGCTTACAGTGAAATTGAAAAGACGTCTGTGTTACCAAGGTCACTATCAGTTTCAGACTTTGGACATGCAAAAGGTTTTGTCTGCTTTAGGAAAACTAAAAGAAAGCCATTCAGAATATAAGGATATCTTCATAAATGCAGCCCTCTCAGAAGAAGAAATGTTTAATGAGCATGAACAGTGTGCAAATGACATAAGTGCTCCTGATGAGGAAATGGATATTGAGAACAGTAGCCTAAGCCAAAGGGATAACACTGAAGAACAGAGCAATGAGAATGAACACAATGATTCAAATGATGACACTACTGCAGAAGAGCAATCAAGAGGCCTTGCCTTGGATACATGTCTTCAGCCCCCAGATCTTGGCCAGCAGCTGTTGTCTTATGATGATGGAATATTTTGTATTGCCCCAGCAGAAAAAAACACTCCTGTAAGCGTTTTCAAAATTCCTAAACTTGAGTCTATGGCGTTTCCAGTGCAGTTTCCAGATGGCAAGAACACCTTTGATGAGCCTGGTAGAGCAAAACATGTTTCCCCCAGCAGATACTTCAACACAAGGCTATTCTCTATTGACAATCGTTGTGCAAGGGATACCAACTATATATTTTTTGCGCAGTTTGTCACCGAAATGCACATGGCCACATCAAGTATGTCTATCCAGCTGAGGAAAGCAAAACCCATGACCCGTGATGGACGCAGAATAAACTGTTCACTGCTGCAAGACAAACAGGAGCTAGAAAAGCTTGTGATAAACAAGGAAGCTACACGTTTCATGCAACCATTAAGAGGGACTCCAGCTTACTGGGAGAAAACTCTCCGTGATTTGTTTGCTATGCTGAGACAGCTGGGCACTCCCACATTTTTCTGTACGTTTAGTGCTGCTGAGATGAGATGGCCTGATGTGATTACTGCTATTAAGGCACAACAAGGTGAAACTGTGAACTTTGCTGATTTAGACTGGTCCGAAAAATGTGAAATTCTGAGAAGCAACCCCGTCACAGCCATGCGGATGTTTGAAAAACGAGTTGAAGCCTTAATGAGAGATTTGATCAATTCACCTGCTCGACCTATCGGTGAAGTCATTGACTTTTTTTACAGAGTAGAGTTCCAATTACGTGGCTCTCCGCACATTCACTGCTTATTTTGGGTGAAAGATGCTCCAGAATTTGAAGATGCTGAAGATCAGGATGTGTGTGATTTCATTGATAAATATATCTCATGCAAATTACCAGACCCAAACAGAGACCCAGAACTACATAGAATTGTAAGTGAAGTACAGATGCACAGTCGTAACCACTCCAAATCCTGTAGAAAGAACAAGAAGCACTGCAGATTCGGATTTCCTAAACCTCCCATTAACAGGACCATGATATCACGACCCAGGCCTCCTCCTGTAGATGAAGAGAATGAATCAGGGGAAAGAAATTATGCCAGCGTTGCAAAAGAACAACTACAGAAGGTGTGGGATCTACTGAATGACTCATCTCAAAGTTTTGAAACCACTGCACAGCTACTTCATGCAGTAAACATGACTTATGAAGAGTATGAGAAACATATTGACACTCTTTCTACATCAAGTTTGATATATATGGAGAGACGACCTCAAGACTGCTGGGTTAACGGCTATAATCCACTGTTATTAAGAGCATGGAATGCAAACATGGACATACAGTTCATTCTGAACCCCTACAGCTGTATCATGTATATTCTCTCGTACATTTCAAAAGCTGAACATGAAATGAGTGATTACCTTAAAAAAGTGATAAAAGACTCAAGCAATGATAACCTGTCTGACCGTGAGAGCATGAAGCAGGTCATGAATGCCTATTCAAAGAACAGAGAAGTCAGTGCTCAGGAGGCAGTCGCTCGCACATGCAGTTTGAAACTGAAATCATCATCACGTGCTGTCATATTCATACCGACTGATGACAATGCTGTAAAGATGAGTTTACCAATGAGTTGCTTACAGACCATGGATGATGACATAGAGAATGTGTGGATGACAGGATTGCCAGACAAGTACAAGGCCAGACCAAACAGACCTGAATTTCAGAACATGTGCATGGCTGAATTTGCAAGTGAATACCGCATTGTTTACGCAGGACAGACAAAAGGTAAAAATGTTTTGCCACTTCAAAAACATTTGGGACACATACAGAAAAGAACAAGGGGGAAACCTGCTGTCATAAGATTTGCCCGTTTTT